>CM054931.1:20671084-20730201 GCA_029168755.2 Tillandsia fasciculata | reverse complement strand
CGAAATTTTCACCTGCTAAAAGTGCCCAGAAAATTTCCAATAAAAATATCACAGCGATCGTCGCGTCGAGACCTTCGAAACGGGTAACTGCACGTCCAAAACCGAACCCCGTAGGCCGAGTTACAAATTTCACAGTTCCGGGCGCGCAAACAATCACAACCACACAACTGTAAACTCTTGCACAGATAAAAAGGGAATAGTATACCTCCGGGAAGGTCTCGAAAAAATCCAAGAAAAACATGATGATAATCCTCATGACGAGTAGATGAAAAAAATGTACAGGCTCGTCTCGATCCGACGCTCGAGCGCGGAGAATAAAATTCGGCAAGGTGCTGCTGTCACGAGAGAAATCCTGTAGCAATGGGGGTTAAAAATGTACCAGGAACCCCAAGAAGAGCTGGGATCTGAAGAAGGAGGTGTCGATACGAAAAACATAGGCCTACCTCTCGAGAATCCAACGCCATGAAAATCGTCCAAAAATACTGTCGGGGTAGCTCTGTAGACCTCCTAGACAGAAGTGCGACGAAAATGGGCCTCCAACAGTAAATCGTCGCTCTGCGCTACGATGCCGAAGTCGTCGACGCCGTGGCCTCCAAAAATTCCAAAACTTCTTCAGCAGATGCACAAGAAGATAAGCTAAAACTTTGCTAAGGGGTGCAAAGGCAAAAAAAGAAGTTGGAAAAGCCCCAAAAAGGAGAAGAAAGGGCCTATTTATAGGCCCTCCCACGAAAAAGCCCACAAAAATAAAGTCATTGGGCTTTTCGGGCCAATTTCCGGGCGCCCGGATTAATCGGGCGGCTACAGTGTTGGGCCCGGCCCAACACTGTGTGCGCCGGTTTATCGTGGAGCCGCCACGTGTCCCACGGCTCTCTCCCGCGAATCGCGTAGCGCCGCATGTCCCGACAAGCGGGCGAGGGGCGGCTGCGCCCGGCCAACCGCGGGGCGCCACTGGCGCCCCCACGTCGCGGGCTACCTGCCCACTGCCCCAACCTGCCCCCTGGCGCGTGGACCGCGCGCACGTGAGCCGTGCCGCTCGCATGTCGCCACGTGGCGCGCCTGGTCCATGCGCCAGGCCGCAAGCCCCCGTGGACCGCACACACTGCGCCCGCCAATCACGAGCCGCCACGTGTCCCACGCGCGGCCCATGCACCAGCGCCAAGTTCCGTGGACCGCGCCACGTGCGCCGGCCAATCCGTGTGCTGCCACGTGGCACCAGGCCAGTCCACGGCCTCCCCCATGCACCAAATGCGCGAAAAACTTCCGGGAGCCCCTTTTTGGCATCCGGACTCAGAATCAAATAAGCAAATAGCCGTTTTCAATCGTTTTTCCGTGCCGAATCCATTTCCAACCTTTGTTTGGCCTAATTCTTTTTAAAAAATTTCGGCAAACCTAGCCAAAAGCCAGCACAGCTAAAAATACCTCACAGGGTCCATCTGTGGCATCCCTTGATGTACCATGGGCCAGATACACCAACACTAGGTGTTCTAACAGTGGATTCACCGGAAAAAGGTTGCATGGGAACCAGGGCCACTACAAGGACAAACTGACATCGGCTCCGATTCTCGCTCTGCCTACAGCGGGAAAAGGATTCATAGTATATAGTGATGCCTCGGAGAGTGGTTTGGGGAGTGTACTTATGCAGGATGGCAAGGTAATAACCTATTCCTCTTGGCAGTTTAAGAGCTATGAGAAGAACTACCCCATCCACGACTCGTGCTTGTCGCGGATATCTTGCATTGAAGCTGTGGCGGCACTATTTATACGGCGAGCATTGTGAAATCTACACATATCACAAAAGCCTCAAGTACTTGTTCAAGCAGAAGGAACTAAATCTGAGACAGTGTCGATGGTTAGAGCTACTCAAGGACTATGATGTTAGCATCTTATACCATCCGGGGAAAGCAAATGTGGTGGCCAACGCATTGAGTAGAAAGTCCGTGGAGAATCTCGCCATGATTATCACTGACCAATAACCGTTGCAATCTGAAATGCGACGGTTTGGGATAGAAGTTGTGACTCCCGACACACCCGCGAAGCTTATGACACTTCAGGTGCAACCCACCTTGTTGGAAAGAATTAAAGAAAAGCAAGCTACTGACGAAAAGCTCAAAAGGTGCAGTCTGATGTTGAGGGCGGAAGTGTAAAAGATTTCACCGTGGATTCTGCAGGAATCTTGAGGTTTCGGGATCGTGTGTGAGTGTACCTAATGACGAGGATATCCGTGAGATTATTCTTCAAGAAGCACACCGATCACCGTATACTATTCACCCCGGCGGCACTAAAATGTACAAGGACTTGAAGGCACAATTCTGGTGGCGGGTATGAAGAAGGATGTTGGGCACGTTGTGGCTAGATGCTTAGTGTGCCAACAGGTCAAGGCCGAGCATAGACTTCCGGCGGGCAAACTTCAAAGTCTACCAATTCCCATTTGGAAGTGGGAGAATATCACAATGGATTTCATCGTGGGCTTGCCTAGATCTCAAGCTGGCCACGACGCGATTTGGATGGTGGTGGATAGGTTGACCAAGGCAGCTCATTTCCTGCCTGTCCACACCACATGGTCGAAGGACAAGTTGGCGCAGTTGTATATTGATGAGATTATGCACCTTCATGGAGTTCCTATTTTTATTGTGTCGGATCGAGACCCCCGATTCGTTTCACAATTCTGGAAGAGCTTCCACGAGACTCTGGGAAACACGCCTGGACTTCACTACAGTGTATCATCCTAGAGCGATGGTCAATCTGAGAGGACCAATCAAATCCTCGAAGATATGCTTAGGGCATGTGTCATGGATTATGGCTCAGAGTAGCAACTGTATTTACCCATGGCGGAGTTCGCCTACAATAATAGCTACCAGGCTAGCATTGGGATGGCGCCTTTCGAAGCGTTGTATGGCAGGAAGTGCCGGTCTCCGTTACATTGGAGCGAGGTCGGCGAGAGGTCAACAGTGGGCCATAATGTTTTGTAAGAGCCTAATGAAAAGGTGTAAATTGCGCGTCAACGTCTAGTGACGGCGCAAAGTCGGCAAAAGAGCTATGCGAATAAAAGGCGACGCGACCTAGAATTTAAGGTCAGGGATCATGTGCTTCTGAAGGCGTCAGCCACGAAAGGTGTGGTGCGATTTGGGATGCGGGGAAAGTTAAACCCTCGCTTTCTTGGTCCTTATGAAGTCTTAGAGCGAGTTGGCCCAGTGGCTTATAAAGTGGCATTACCTCCAGATTTGGCGAGAGTACACGATGTGTTCCATGTATCACAACTCCGCCAGTATGTCCATGACCCGAGACACATAATCAACTACCCACCACTTGATCTACGGGAGGACATGAGTTACGACGAGTTCCCATACAAGATTGTTGACCGGCGTGAAAGGAGGCTAAGAAATGCTCCATACCTTATGTGAAAGTGCTTTGGACGAGGACAGCGCGAAGAAGAGGCCACATAGGAGCATGAGGCCGTGATGCGGGGAGCATACCCTCGCCTATTCGAGGAATAAACATCAAGGTATGTGAAATTCTAGTTTCGCGGACGAAACTCCTAAAAGGTGGTAGGAATGTAGTGCATCAGCTCCGCGAAATGGCGAAGTGCGGTGAAAGTACTTGTAAATATTTAAAATATGATTACAGTTGGATTATGTGCGTTTCGGATCGACGCGAAAGGCACCGGGTCGAAAAGTGAGTTAGAGTTGCAAATTTTTATATGCTGCAGTTTTCTGGCAGCTTTATCGGCAAACTTTTCGAGGCTCTTTCTTGAGGACTTAGAGCAATAAAAAAATAAAAAAAAATCATGGGGTGACTCAGAAGAGTTTGCTGATAAAAAGGAAAAAAGGATTGAGGAGAGAAACCAAAAGAAAAGAAGGAAAACAGAGAGGAGCAAAAAAGGAAGAAAATGTATTTTTCTCCTTGAAAAATTATAATTTTTCTGTTGCAGTTTTATCGGCAAGCATTTTCGGGACCCTTTCTTATGGGTCTAGAGTTATCACAAAATATAAGGGACCTTTGGAGGGCTTTAGAAAAACTTGTTGATAAAAGGGAAGGAGGAAAAATTGCAATTACAACTTCCCAGTTGGAGAGAAGAAGTGGAGCAAAAGGGGTCATGAAATTGCTCACTACTCGAGCTGACATGCAGGAAATGGACTGGGCAGTGTGGGGAATCTTTTTAAATCGATGGCAATTGTGTAAAATCACAATGCCTGCCCCCAAACTACCCCCCCTAGTTGCATTAACTCCTCTGCCCTTTTCCCCTCTCCAACACACACACACACTCTTACACACTCTCTCTCTCTCTTTCTCCCTGCCGCACCAAGAAGGAAACGAAAGAAAGAAAGAAAGAAAGAAAGAAAGAAGAGAAGAAAATGAGGAGGAGCAGCATCAGCTCATCTCCCTCCCTCCCTCTCATTCCGAGGTACTCCTCCAACCTCTTCTCTCTTTCCCTCTGTTGCACTAAAAAAGGCATGGAAGAAAGGAAGAAAGAAAAGGAGAAGAAGCTGCAGCTTGCTGCTTCCAGCAGCAGCAGCAGCACCACCATCACCAGCAGCTGCGCCAGCAGCAGCACCACCACCAGCTGCCAGTAGCACCACTAGCAGCTTGCTGCTGCCAGCACCACCACCACCACCAGCTGCTGCTACCAGCAGCAACTGACCACCAGCAGCAGCTGCTGCCAGCAGCAACACCACCAGCAGCAGCAGCTGCGCCAGCAGGAGTAAGTATCCGCAGCCACAGCTGGCTGCTATGGGTTCTTGGTGCTTCAAGTGTAGCTTGGGGACTTGGAGGGACTCTTAACAACTCTATTTCTTTATTGGTCAAAATGAACCTATAGAAAGAAATAAAGAATGAACCTAGGGTTCTCTTTTATAATTTTTATGGGATTAGTAGATCATAGAAGTAATTCCTTCATGATTTTCCTTTTATTTTAGGAAAATCTTGGAAACTAAGAGATCAGCTTTTGTTCTCTTTTGAAAACAAAGAGAAACACAAGAGGTGGGGGATTCTAGCGAACAAGGGTGACCTCTCCCCTTTGTCTTTTGCTTTTAATTAAGAAGCATGTTAGTAGAGTTTAGGGTTTATGTGAAGTAAGAAGAAAAAAAATTTAAAAGAAGCATATGAGCAGTTATTTGGGATAAGAATCATGCAAGTGATTCATTTCATGAGTAGAGAAATAAAGAACATGGAATTACGTTGATGTTGCATGATGGATACATGACATAGGAGAAACCTAGATTAAGATTTGATGTGTGGCATAAACCTTAGGACTTCACGAGTAGCATTTATGCATGAGTCAAATTAAGGTTGTGAAAGAGTCAAGGTTAACTTAGAGTTGAGTCTCTAAGAGGAAAGGGAATTAGAAGTTGAGGTTAAAAGATGTGAGTGAGTAAAATCCTTAGAGTTGGTCGTAGGGAGTTGGGTAAAATGTACCCTCACTTTAACTTCAACATTGAGTAAAGAATGAAAGTAAGAAAAAATTAAAGTTCGAGGGACTTTTGTTGGGTTATATAAGGATCCACAAGGATCTAAATAGGTACTATCAAACACCTAGAGGGGGGTGAATAGGTGTAATATTTAAAAAATAAATCTCAGTGCAAAAATAAAAACCAATGCGGAAAATAAAAATAGCACACCGAGATTTACGTGGAAACTCCAATCCAGGAGAAAAACCACGGGACCAACACGCAATAACAATCCACTAAGAAAAGAAGAATAACAAGGTGATTACCGACTCCACGGACTCAAACCCCTCCTTCAACTTCTTCGGACCTTGCGCTCACCGATTGCACGTCCACTGCACACGTTCGAATCCACGAACGCCACTCGAATCCACGAGCACACGTTTCGAATCCACGAAACGCCTTCAACACACCGAATCCACGATGCCACGTCGAATCCACGACGCAAACTCAGCCGATAAAGAAATATTGGCTTCGATGGTGATCCTTTGCTTAGATTATCATGAAGAACCGTAGAAAGAAATCTCTAAGCAAAGATTAGATCAATTCGACAAAAGATAGATCTTGGAAGAACCGTCGAATTGACCTAAAAGAGGCTAAAAAGAAGAACGGTAAAAACCTAGCCTCTAGGGTTGCTCTCGAGTGTTTTCTTATTTTTTCGGTATTGGTCACACGTTCTTGAGAAACCCTAAGTGTCTATTTATAGGTTAGAAACCTTTGGAAAGAGATAAGAATCAAAAACTACCTTATCAGAATTTTTCAGGACGACGATCCGGATCGGATTTGCGGCGATCCTGACTGTCGTCTTTTTTCAGCAATTCCTGAAAAAAAAATGTTCGGGATCCGGATCGGAATTCTGATCCGGATCGGTTCAATGAACAGACCCTTCGGGATCCGGACTCTGATCCGGATCCAATGTTGTCCAGTTTTTGATTTTTATGCAATGAAAAATTATCCAAGTGTTTCTACACTATAAGAAGTATTCGGATCACCAAAATTATTTAGTTAAACATACCTGATCATTTTGAATCCTTTTTCTTGAGATTGATGTATATGATCCACAATTCTTCATCTTCAATCTTCAAGACTCAAAACACTAAGTGTCAACTTGAGCTCTTGTTGAATCTTCTCTAAGTCTTCGATTGCTGATTTGACAATTTGATCCCTTTAAGACTCCGACTCAACTTACTGACTTGACTCACGAAATATGCCAACACCAAAATGCCGTAACAACTTTTAGTTACCTTGAGGCAAGGATCTAGGGTTAGGAGAAAGATAAAGAGAAAGAACTTCTAAGTAAGCAAGATGAGCTAAAAGGCTTATAAGAAAGCGAACCAGATTACCAGTGGCCAATATGAGCTATAAGCTCGAGCAAGAAAGAAAAAGCTTAATGCTTAAAAGCAAAGGAAGGCAAACGCATAAAGTGCCACGAGGCCAAGAGCTAAGTTAAAGAAAGAAAATAAAAATAAAATGGGGCACACCTTGCGGGTAATTTAAAACGTAGATCTTGTCGGAGTGCAAGGGCAGTGACCCTCTCCGGGCATTGTCCCGTATGACAAAGTTCCCCGTTGGGCTTTAAGATGGGGTAGCACTTGCGGGTGCTATCGGCAACCTTAGAGATCTTATCTTATGGTAGCATGACTTGCGGGTTGGGGGCCCGTTGGGCAAGATTCTCTGAGGGTTTAGAACTTTAACTAAAGCATAAAGAAAAGAAAGGAAGTGAATGGTTTAATATGAGTTGTGGATAAGAATGGTACCCTGGAACGACATAGGGTTGTGTTATGGTAAAAAGGGTAGAGTTTATATGAACATCATTAGTTAGAATTTACAGCTTTAATACTGTAATATTCTCTATATATTGCTTCCATGGACCAAGCGGTGCAGGTGTCACGCCCCCGGGGTTTGTTTTAGCGGAAACGGTTCATTTTTTTTTTTTTTTTTTTTTTTTTGAAAGCCTCTCTTCCCCGGCGCGTGCCCAGACCCGCCGCACGTACAGGATCTCTCTGCAACCGGACAGAGTCTCCCCTGTATGTGCACGGCGTAGAGTTTAGTACATCTCCCAACATGCACAACCATTCATTCACAACAATCATTCACATACAACCAGCATTCTAATTTATTAAAGCGCATGGCCGATCGGTTTGGAAAGGATAAATCCACAGTTTGAAAAGAGCGCCCACCCGGCACTTACGTTTTGAAGACTAGTTTTCGAAATCAGCATAAACCCACAAGGTTTTGAAAACGGTGCCCACACGACACCCGAGTTTTGAAATCCATTTCGCAAACCATAAATCCACAGGGTTTTGAAACCGGTGCCCACACGACACTTAGATTTTTAAAAACAGTTTTCGCAATCTTTTCTTTGGTTTTGCCTTTTTCTTTTTTTTTCAAATGGCCAACAGAAATAAAAGAAAAGTAATGCATAAGAGGATAACCAAATACCGACATCCACGTCGACCCCACGAGGGTATCGAGAACCTCACACCTAACTACAATGTAAATGAAATGCCGGAAAGAAAGAGGAAATACAATCCAGGGTCCCCAACGACCCCGCTGCGTCCGCCCCGTCCTCACCGCCGCCTACCTCTCCCCTCGCCTGAACCCTGTCACGAAGTGGGAAGTCAGTGACTAATAATAGCAGAGCAGGGGAAAAATAATAAAAACAAACCGTAGCGACAACCGGAGCAACCACCCTCTCAAGAGGGGAAACGATGACCTGTACACCTGTGTCCTGCTATACCCGGCCACGTCGGACAACTAAACCGACGGCCGTACCGTACCTGCAAAACCCGACCACGTCGGGCAACTAAACCGACGGGTCGCACCGCTCGCACCTCGGCGCCTCAAACCCCACAACTAATAAGGGGCCCCACTACGTCACCTCGTGGGTATACACGGGTCATAGACCACTTTTCCGGAAAAGCGCACCCTTGGCGGTGGCCAAACCGCGGGTGCGCGTGCTGCAGCCTCGAGCCAAGTAACCATGATGTATAAACAAGAGCAAGATAGTAGCATGTGTAATCAAAGTACCCTACTAACAAGTAAAATCGAAGTAAAGCGGTAACATGTAACGACTAGAGTGAGGAGGTAACATGCAACATCTAAAGAAACGGTAACCGGTAGCATTTAAAGTGGAACGATAATATGTAATATTTAAAGTAAACGGTCATCGGGGATCGACGCTAAACACCACACTCAACCCACGTACGCACTTGCTTGTCCCCGTCCAACATGATAGAACTAAATGCTAAAACTTTCAAAAATCAACCCCACAATGTTTTAATCCAAGCATGAGACCCATATACGTTTAGAGCATCCCCCCCCTTTTTATTTCCAATATTCTCTCTTTTCTTTATTTTAAAAGTCGGCACAATCACACAAGTAATATCTACCACCCTTCGATCCCTAACCCAAGTACGCACATGGTTGACCCCACACGCAAGACACAATTTTAATGTTAGAACTTAAAACAGTAACCCACCTGTCACCTGTAGCGTTTCGCGTTCGGTTTCCCCGCGTCCCGGCGCGCTCCTCGAAACTGCAAAACGGGTTCCCCGGGCGGGGAGGTCAAGACCCGAAACGCACAACGAAGGAGAGCCCCAAGTCCCAGCCGGTTCCGCGCGGCAGTCCCGCATGCGCGGCTGCGCGGCGGCCCGCGCGCGGGCGGCCCCCGCATGCGCGGGCTGCCCCGCGCGGCAGCCCCGCATGCGGGCTGCCCCGCGCGGCAGCCCCGCGTGCGCGGGCGCCCCGCGCGGCAGCCCCGCATGCGGGCTGCCCCGCGCGGCAGCCCCCATGCGCGGGCTCCCCGCGCGGCAGCCCCGCATGCGGGCTGCCCCGCGCGGCAGTCCCGCGTGCGCGGGCTGCCCCGCGCGGCAGCCCCGCGTGCGCGGGCGCCCCGCGCGGCAGCCCCGCATGCGGGCTGCCCCGCGCGGCAGCCCCGCATGCGCGGGCTCCCCGCGCGGCAGCCCCGCATGCGTGGGCTGCCCCGCGCGGCAGCCCCGCATGCGCGGGCTCCCCGCGCGGCAGCCCCGCTCGGGGGGGGGAGCTGCCCGCAGGCACGGGCAGCCCCGCGCGGCATCAAGCTCGCGCGGGCGCCCTGCCGGCGGGTGGCTCGCCCCGTCCCGGAGCTCCCCCTCCGATCGGTCCAAGAAAACCCTCCCCCCTTCTTAATTTATTAATTTTATTTTTCAAGAACGAGGAAGGGATAAACGAAATCGTGGCTCACCTTGTCCTCGTCGGCACCGGGCGAAGAAGAAAGGTCGCCCCCCCCTTCGCGTTCGCCGGATCTTGCGGGAAGGCGATCGATCTCCTCCTTCTCCTCGTCGGGATCTCGGCTCTCGCGTCGCCTCGATACGGGTGGGGGAAAGTCTTGGGGTTTTCACGCGTCCGAAAGTGGAAAAGAAAGGAGCGGGGAACCCTAGCCCCCCCCTTGGAGTTTAAATCGGTTGTTTGGGCGCGGCCGATGGGGATTTGGTTCCTCGAACCCCTAATTAAACCCGATTAAATTAGGTTAACCTCGATCAACTTTAATTAAATTGAATCGGACTAAATTCAATTAAATCCAGTTAAATTAAGTTAACTAATTCAAATTAAATTAGACCCAATCGAATTAAATTAAATTAAACCCAATCAAATTAAATTAAACTAACCCCAATGAAAATAAATTAAACTAAACCCAATCAAATTAAATTAAACCCGGGCCTGGTTTACCCCTGCGAAGACGTGCTGAAAATCCGAACTACGACGACTTCAGGAATTTATTCCGGAAGATTCCGGGGTCGGAAAACAGATCCGATCGCGCCGCCGGCCTCCGTTTCGCGAGCTTTATTCTCTAAAAATAACCGCGAGCCCCGACGGCCTGCCCAAAACAACGCAAGGAAAATCGTACCCCGGACCCCTTAGCCGAAAAGCGGTTCGAACTGAATTCACAGGTAATACCAAAAGGGAAATAAACCCGCGGTTATTACACCACTCACCTCTAAAAACGAGTTTCGTCCTCGAAACTCAAACCCGGATGGGAGTGAAAAGGTCGGGGTAGCACTCCCTCACCTTTCATCTTGGACTCCAGTTCCCAAGTTGCTTCCCGCTCTTCGTGGTTGTTCCAACAAATCGGGGATCGGCAGCGCCCTCCGTATAAGGCCTCGTAGGGCGCCATCTGGTTGCTGGCCCAGTAGCTGTTATTGTAGGCGAATTCCACGAGGGGTAGGTAGCGTGACCAACCGATCCCCCCCCCAGTCAAGCACACCGGCGCGAAGCAGGTCTTCCGGGGTTTGTATCACACGCTCCGACTGTCCATCCGTCTGAGGGTGGAAGGCTGTGCTGAACTGCAGTCTGGTCCCCATCTCCACTCTGGTACCGGTAAGGGCTGTAGCTTCCCTGCTGGTCGCTGGTGTTCTGCCTTTATCTGTTGTCACTCTAGGCAGTGAGCCACGTGTCGAGTCACGTCTTCTTTCAATTTAGGCCACCAGAAAGTCTGTTTGAGGTCCCTGTACCTCTTCGTGCCCCCCGGATGTGCCGCGTAAGGGCTCGGTGCGCCTCCGCTAAGATCTCTTCCTTCAACTCTGATGAACCAGGCACGCGGATCCGTTCGCGGGACCATAAGGTGCCGTCGTCTTCCACCGCGAAATCGCTCTCTTGGTCCAGGGGAATCTTGTCTCGTATGCGCTGTAGGTGTGGGTTGGTCTGTTGTCCCTCCCGGATCTTCTCAAATGACGTCGGCTTGACCACCAAGGTTAGAAGTCGCCTAACCGTGCCCGCTAGCACCACCTCCAACTGCATTCGCGCGAATTCCGCGTTCAAGTGGTTCTATTCCGTTATCGTGCTCTCCGATGCCCCTTCTGGATGCCCTTTCCTGCTCAAGGCGTCCACCACCACGTTTGCCTTCCCGGGATGGTATTGGATCGACAGGTCGTAATCCTTTAACAACTCCAGCCACCGCCTCTGCCGCAAGTTTAATTCTTTTTGGGTAAAGATGTACTTAAGACTTTGATGATCTGAGAAGATGTTACAGTGGACTCCAAAGGGGTAATGCCTCCACAGTTTTAAAACGAAGACTACAGCAGCCAACTCCAAATCGTGTATCAGGTAGTTCTTTTCGTAATCTTTCGGCTGCCTGGATATGCAGGCAATCACTTTCCCCCCGTTGCATCCGAACGCCTCCAAGACCGACCCTTGATGCGTCGCTGTACACTTCATAATCCTTTACTGGTGTCAGCTGTACCAGTATTGGTGCCCTAGTTAATCTCCTCTTGCGTACCTCAAAGCTCTCCTGGTGTTTGGCCGTCCACACAAACTTTTCTCCTTTCCTGGTCAACCGGTTTAAAAGGGCCGCAATTTTCGAGAAGCCCTCGACAAAACGTCTGTAGTACCCCGCCAATCCCCAGGAATTGCGAGTCTCCGTCACCGTCGTCGGTGGCTGCCAGTCGCTCACCGATTCCACCTTTTTGGGGTCCACGGCGATTCCTCCCGCCGGGATCGCGTGCCCCATGAATCCCACTTCGCGTAGCCAGAATTCGCACTTTTTGAGTTCCGAACAGCCTCGGCTTTCGGAGGGTCTGAAGGAGTATCGTCCGTACCTGGTCCTCGTGCTTCTCGTCGGTGGGTGGATGGATCAATATATCGTCGATGAAGACCACTACGAATCGGTCCAGGAAGGGTCAACAACCCGGTTTACCGTATCCATAAGAGAACAAAAATGCGGGGGCGTTCCTAAGCCCGAACGGCATGACCGTAACCTCGTAATGGCCGTATCGGGTCCGGAAGGCGGTCTTCGGGATGTCCCCGTTCCGAACTCGGTACTTACCGTAGCCCGATTACGGATCAATCTTAGAAAGGACCGTCGCCCCCGATTTAGTGCAGAAACCGGAGTGGTTAGAGAATTCGAGGGGTAAGGCTAAAGGTAGGGGGAGGCTCGCAAGGGTCAAAAGAGGGCGGGTTGCTCCGGCTCGGAGAGTACTCCTATCTAGACAAAGGAGGAAAAGAAAACAAAAACAAATAGGTACGTACCTGTCACTCCCCACTTTGGGAGGTCGCGTCGTCCACCGGAGCGGCCGAGGAAGTCCGCCCACAACCCTTGGGCCAGCGTCGCACCGCGGATTGGGGCAGGGGTCTGCTGTCAGAAGAGTCCGCGGATTGCTGGTTGCCGGGCGTGTCCTTTGTCCGAACAGGGGCCGCCGTGCTCTCCGGTCCTTGCTGCGGTTGGGGTGCGGTGGCGGAGTCATGGGTTGGTCCCTGGGGGCAGGAGGCATAGGTGTGATCTGGCAAGCCGCACCGGTTACAGTAGTGGTACCTCCAAGTGCATTCTGTCACCGGGTGCGCGCCTTCGCAGATGATGCAGGATTCTGGTTGCACGTGCGCGCTCCCTCTAAGTCCTCGCTCGCCTTCAGGTGCCCGCTTCGGGCGTGGGTTTGGCCGGCTCCTTGGGTCGGGGCCCCCCTGAGAGGTGGGGGCAGCAGTTCCCTTAGGTTCATCACGCCGCGGCGCCGGGGGTCTAGTGGCACCCGGCTTCGAAGGGCAGTCGTAACGCGTGTGGCCTGGCTTGCCACATCGGAAGCAGTGCCCGTCCCGCCACGGGCAGCTCGTCATGGGGTGCGCGTTGCCGCATATGACGCACGGCTTCGGTGGCCTAAGCTCCTCTGTCGTCTGACCAAGGTTTCGCTCGGCTCTCGGGCGTTTGTTCGCCCGGTCCTTCCGCTGGGGGTCCCCTACCGGCCCGGGGTGAGAGTATTCCTGCCGGGCGCGCTCAACATTGGTGTACCCGGCCAAATTAGCCGCCTCCTGGAAGGCGGGAGGGCCCGCCGGTGGCGTCCCGAGAGGGGCAACGCCTCTGCTGCCGCCCCGGAATCGATCGACGCCCTCGAGTTCCTGTATCAGCATGCTCAGGCGCTCCGCGAGTGTTAGCAGTTGCCCAGCCACGTCGCGCAGCTGGTTGCGGAGCAGGCGATTGGCTTCGTCGGCGATGTCCATTTCCGTCGTCGGTTGCTTGCTGAGTCGGCCCTCTATCTGTCACACAAGGAAGGTCAGCTTTAGCCTTTGCTAATAGGCAATCGGACAACGAACCACATAGCGAAAGAAAGGACTCGGACTCTTCCCTCCCCTCTATCGCTCGCATTCTACATTCCTATGCCCTACCCATTTCATTCATCTGTAGGCAAGTGAGGTGTCCCCACGGATGTCGGCACTAACTGTTGTGATTGAATGAATTGGCTCTGATACCATCTTAATCTGTCACGCCCCGGGGGTTTGTTTTAGCGGAAACGGTTTTTTTTTTTTTTTTTTTTTTTTGAAAGCCTCTCTTCCCCGGCGCGTGCCCAGACCCGCCGCACGTACAGGATCTCTCTGCAACCGGACAGAGTCTCCCCTGTATGTGCACGGCGTAGAGTTTAGTACATCTCCCAACATGCACAACCATTCATTCACAACAATCATTCACATACAACCAGCATTCTAATTTATTAAAGCGCATGGCCGATCGGTTTGGAAAGGATAAATCCACAGTTTGAAAAGAGCGCCCACCCGGCACTTACGTTTTGAAGACTAGTTTTCGAAATCAGCATAAACCCACAAGGTTTTGAAAACGGTGCCCACACGACACCCGAGTTTTGAAATCCATTTCGCAAACCATAAATCCACAGGGTTTTGAAACCGGTGCCCACACGACACTTAGATTTTTAAAAACAGTTTTCGCAATCTTTTCTTTGGTTTTGCCTTTTCTTTTTTTTTTTCAAATGGCCAACAGAAATAAAAGAAAAGTAATGCATAAGAGGATAACCAAATACCGACATCCACGTCGACCCCACGAGGGTATCGAGAACCTCACACCTAACTACAATGTAAATGAAATGCCGGAAAGAAAGAGGAAATACAATCCAGGGTCCCCAACGACCCCGCTGCGTCCGCCCCGTCCTCACCGCCGCCTACCTCTCCCCTCGCCTGAACCCTGTCACGAAGTGGGAAGTCAGTGACTAATAATAGCAGAGCAGGGGAAAAATAATAAAAACAAACCGTAGCGACAACCGGAGCAACCACCCTCTCAAGAGGGGAAACGATGACCTGTACACCTGTGTCCTGCTATACCCGGCCACGTCGGACAACTAAACCGACGGCCGTACCGTACCTGCAAAACCCGACCACGTCGGGCAACTAAACCGACGGGTCGCACCGCTCGCACCTCGGCGCCTCAAACCCCACAACTAATAAGGGGCCCCACTACGTCACCTCGTGGGTATACACGGGTCATAGACCACTTTTCCGGAAAAGCGCACCCTTGGCGGTGGCCAAACCGCGGGTGCGCGTGCTGCAGCCTCGAGCCAAGTAACCATGATGTATAAACAAGAGCAAGATAGTAGCATGTGTAATCAAAGTACCCTACTAACAAGTAAAATCGAAGTAAAGCGGTAACATGTAACGACTAGAGTGAGGAGGTAACATGCAACATCTAAAGAAACGGTAACCGGTAGCATTTAAAGTGGAACGATAATATGTAATATTTAAAGTAAACGGTCATCGGGGATCGACGCTAAACACCACACTCAACCCACGTACGCACTTGCTTGTCCCCGTCCAACATGATAGAACTAAATGCTAAAACTTTCAAAAATCAACCCCACAATGTTTTAATCCAAGCATGAGACCCATATACGTTTAGAGCATCCCCCCCCTTTTTATTTCCAATATTCTCTCTTTTCTTTATTTTAAAAGTCGGCACAATCACACAAGTAATATCTACCACCCTTCGATCCCTAACCCAAGTACGCACATGGTTGACCCCACACGCAAGACACAATTTTAATGTTAGAACTTAAAACAGTAACCCACCTGTCACCTGTAGCGTTTCGCGTTCGGTTTCCCCGCGTCCCGGCGCGCTCCTCGAAACTGCAAAACGGGTTCCCCGGGCGGGGAGGTCAAGACCCGAAACGCACAACGAAGGAGAGCCCCAAGTCCCAGCCGGTTCCGCGCGGCAGTCCCGCATGCGCGGCTGCCCCGCGCGGCGGCCCCCGCATGCGCGGGCTGCCCGCGCGGCAGTCCCGCATGCGGGCTGCCCCGCGCGGCAGCCCCGCGTGCGCGGGCGCCCGCGCGGCAGCCGCATGCGGGCTGCCCCGCGCGGCAGCCCCGCATGCGCGGGCTCCCGCGCGGCAGCCCCGCATGCGGGCTGCCCCGCGCGGCAGTCCCGCGTGCGCGGGCTGCCCGCCGCCGCGCGCGGCAGCCCGTGCGCGGGCTGCCCCGCGCGGCAGCCCCGCGTGCGGGCCCCGCGCGGCCCCCGCATGCGGGCTGCCCCGCGGCAGCCCCGCATGCGCGGGCTCCCCGCGCGGCAGCCCCGCATGCGTGGGCTGCCCGCGCGGCAGCCCCGCATGCGCGGGCTCCCCGCGCGGCAGCCCCGCTCGGGGGGGGGAGCTGCCCGCAGGCACGGGCAGCCCCGCGCGGCATCAAGCTCGCGCGGGCGCCCTGCCGGCGGGTGGCTCGCCCCGTCCCGGAGCTCCCCCTCCGATCGGTCCAAGAAAACCCTCCCCCCTTCTTAATTTATTAATTTTATTTTTCAAGAACGAGGAAGGGATAAACGAAATCGTGGCTCACCTTGTCCTCGTCGGCACCGGGCGAAGAAGAAAGGTCGCCCCCCCCTTCGCGTTCGCCGGATCTTGCGGGAAGGCGATCGATCTCCTCCTTCTCCTCGTCGGGATCTCGGCTCTCGCGTCGCCTCGATACGGGTGGGGGAAAGTCTTGGGGTTTTCACGCGTCCGAAAGTGGAAAAGAAAGGAGCGGGGAACCCTAGCCCCCCCCTTGGAGTTTAAATCGGTTGTTTGGGCGCGGCCGATGGGGATTTGGTTCCTCGAACCCCTAATTAAACCCGATTAAATTAGGTTAACCTCGATCAACTTTAATTAAATTGAATCGGACTAAATTCAATTAAATCCAGTTAAATTAAGTTAACTAATTCAAATTAAATTAGACCCAATCGAATTAAATTAAATTAAACCCAATCAAATTAAATTAAACTAACCCAATGAAAATAAATTAAACTAAACCCAATCAAATTAAATTAAACCCGGGCCTGGTTTACCCCTGCGAAGACGTGCTGAAAATTCGAACTACGACGACTTCAGGAATTTATTCCGGAAGATTCCGGGGTCGGAAAACAGATCCGATCGCGCCGCCGGCCTCCGTTTCGCGAGCTTTATTCTCTAAAAATAACCGCGAGCCCCGACGGCCTGCCCAAAACAACGCAAGGAAAATCGTACCCCGGACCCCTTAGCCGAAAAGCGGTTCGAACTGAATTCACAGGTAATACCAAAAGGGAAATAAACCCGCGGTTATTACAGCAGGGCACTCTTTCTCGGTGGTTGAACCCACTGAGAACTTTTTCGTAGTTCTCACACCCTCGGGTGACTTCCCCTAGGTCAAGGTACATCCGGCGAGGCGCGCGACAGGGGCAAAGGCCCAGCGACATAGCGACCTAGCAGTCTAGAGTCACCCGACTACATTTTGGTTTTCTTTTGAGCGAATATATGTATGTGAGGAAAAGTGTTGAAACCTTAAATGTTCTTCTTTTGAATATGTAATTCCTTTAAGTTCATGCAAAGAGAGTTGTAAATAGTTTAAAGTTTAATGTTCGCTCAAAGCTAGTACTTTCATTTCCTTCTATCTGGTTGTATGAATGAATGAAAGTTTTTAGTTGCATAGTTTAGTTCTCTGCTAGTTATTCTTTCGCTCGTACTAAACTGTGTTTACTTGGTTCAACCATTCCTTTCGGGTATGCAAAGGTCATGTGTCACGCCCCGAAGTCGAAACTGTGATCCGGGCTCGCCAACAGATCCGCCGCCCATACGGGAAGTCCCGTATAGATGAAGCGACTATCCTGCAAAAGATTAACTACACTATATAGATATCAGAGCTGAAAGTAAACTACTGAAATAAAATAAGACAAATACAAGTCTGAACCTCACTACAAAAGTCTCTCAAAATAAAACTCTCAAAAGTAAACAAAATATACAAGATATGTCCCAAAAACACTAACAGTACTAAAACATCACCAAAAAGGGGGTACATCTACTCTCTCTGGAAGATGACTGGTAGGGATCTATCTCGCGATTCCCTTACCTCGATCAGCAGGATCAGCAATTGGAGCAGCCGGAACAAGAGTAGAGGTCCCTGGAGAAAAATACACCATGGCGGGTGTGAGAACTACATCCCACAGTAGTTCTCAGTGGGTACCGCCAACAAGCCCGACGGTCTGCCCACTAAGTCTACTAGAGGCATGAAGTAACAAATGTAATACTCAGAGGAAAAGAGCAGGAAAAATAAACTCTACAGCTACTATGCCTCTATCTAGATGCTCAAGAAGTGGAATAGAAGGGAACATGATGCATCTACTATCTCTTAACTCAGATCACCCAATCTACACTGACTGCCACATAGGGTCCAGTCAAACCTGCGCCCACCTACTGCCGCATATCCATAAGAGGACGGGTCTACCGTAGGGTGTCTGTGATTGCCAAAACTGGCCCAGCGAGAGGGACTGTGTCGACAAGTCGTGATAGCAAAATAACAGGCCCAACTCCGGAGTGGCACTCGAGGGGCGCGACCCCACTGAGGAAAGTATCCGCGCATCTCTGTCGAGCTCAATATGGCTCATGCAGACTATAGTCCAATCCACGATCAACAAGATCGACAGTACCCGAATCACCTCTAAACTCACTAACAAGAAACACTCGAACAGCTAGGACCGCTGTCAACCCAACGGCTCCCAGAAAGAATATCAACTCGACATGCAACTCACTAGCCAGGTACACTCCACAACTGGCAACGAAGAAGGGTCCGAGAACCCCGAAAGACTAGAACCTACAACCCAAATCAAACAAGAACAGGCTTTAGGCATAGCCTCTCGTTGTTCTCGATCCAGAGAAAAAGGCAGCCCTTAGAACCCAGACCACTCGAATCATCTCGAGTGAAAAAGTTTATGGAAAAAGGTGACATTTATTATTGAAAGCCATTTTTCACTCGAACCCACGCGGGGTGAGGACTAAAAATAGTTCCTCTTTGAAAACCATCTTGATTTGAGAAAAACCCCTTTTTTAATAATTTTTAGTTCTTTTTAGGAAAAACTGTTTGAAAATAAGTTTTATACCCAAACCTCGAAGGGCTAATGCCTTTGTCCAATCAAACAAGAACAGACTCCGGCGACCCTTCGATGCTTGGAAGAAAACATTGGTTGGCTAAAATCATGTGTGTGTCCAAAAAGATTTTGGGTTCAAGGTCCTGCTAACACTGGTGTACTACTGCCACTAACACAGTGGCGACAAATAAAATAAGGAAACGAAACATTCCGGGATCACCGTTCACCCAAACGGCTCCCGCCACAGACAAAAGACTAGCTACAACTACCAGACTCCACTCTGCTCCCAAAGACGAGTGTAACATGCATCCCACACTAAGAAAAATCTCCACCACTCGGCCCACTACCTGAGCAAGGATGACACTATGTTCAGGAATAGAGTATAATGTGAGGATGTCTAAAATATAAATAAACCTAGCCCAAGTGAGAGTTTTTTACTAGTCTGGTTACACATGCAACATATGACGGGGTGCTAGGTCAAGTTCCAATAATAGCAATTAATTTAACTAAAGCAGGATCACAAAACAATAACCAACAGGATATCAATAATAACACAGGAAAGATGACATCTCTCTCTCTCTAACATGCATTCTAATCCATCTCATAACATGCATGTTCCCTAAATAATAGAATTAGTAGATAGTCCATTGATTTTGGAGGCGAAACAACCCACCTGAAAGTGATAAACTGTCCCAAGTCCAACAGCTGAAAATACCGAGTAACAAATATCTCTAATTTTTTCCCAGTTCCAACGGGTTAAGAAATACCCGCAAACCCTCCTGGGTACAACAATAAGGTCCAAAGTTACACTTTATTCCAAAAATATCCAAGTACACACAATCTGCTGGTAACAGTCCCAAAGATGTAAAATTTTCACCTGTAAACAAAACTCTAAAAAATCCAATAAAAATACGACGGCGATCCTCGCGAAGTGTAGATGTCAATCGAGCCCTTAAACGTCGAATTCCGGTGCCCGAATGCAAAGATAAAATCCGACAAGGTGCTGCTCTCCAAAAGTTCCACCAGCAGCAAAGGGGATCAAAAACATACCAGAAACCCCAATAAAAGCTCAAATCTGAGAAAAGTGGACAATACAAAAAACGTAGATCTACCTCTCGTGAAATCTACGCCGCAAAAATCGTCCAAAAATACTATCGGAGCAGCTCTGTGGACCTCGCAGACCGAAATGCGACGGTAACGGGCCTCCGATGAAAGAACGTCGCTCTGCGCTACGATGCCGAAGTCGTCGACGCCGCGGCCTCCAAAAAATCCAAGCCTCCTTCACAAGATGCAACACAAGGAGATGAAGAAAGTTGCAATAGGGCTCAGGTGGTTTAGAGCTCGGGAAAAGAGTCAAAAAGCCCGAGCAAATGGGCTATTTATAGGCCCACACAAGAAAAGGAGCCAAAAGCCCCCTTTAATGGGCTCTCGGGCCCAACTTCCGGGCGCCCGAAAGATTCGGGCGGCTACAGTGTTGGGCCCAGCCCAACGCTGTGCGCACGCGAATCCCCCAGAGGCCACCACGTGTCCGTGCGGCTCTCCCCGCGCCCGGCGCACGCGCGCCCGCCAATCGCGGAGCGCGGCGTGTCCCTACACGGGGTCGTGGGGCGGCTGCGCCCGCCCAACCGCAGGGCACCACGTGGCGCCCCCACGTCACAGGCACCTGCCCCCAACTACCCCCGCCTGCTCACCCTGGAGCGTGGACTGCGTGCGCGTGAGCCAGCCACTCGCAGGCTGCCACGTGGCGCGCCCTGGTCCATGCGCCAGGCCGCAAGCCCCCGTGGACCGCGCACCGCGAGCCCGCCAGTCAGGAGCCACCACGTGTCCCCCGCACTCGGCCCATGCACCAGCGCCAACTTTTCGTGGACCGCGTCGCGTGCGCCGACCAATCCGGTGCTGCCACGTGGCATCAGGCCGGTCCACGGCTTCCCCATGCACCAAAATGCCTGAAAAACTTTCGGGGGTCCCTTTTTGGGCATCCGGACTCCGAAAAAGGCAAGTAAATAGCCGATTTTCGACATTTTTCCGCGCTGAATCCAAATATGACTTCGAATTAGCCTAAAGCCCTTTCTAAATTCTGACAAAAACAGCCAAAAGGCAGGCTCAATCTCAAAGCCCCCACTGAATCTGTCTAACGTGTCCATTTGACGTGTTGTGGGTCCCACACACCAACAATAGGTATTCTACATCACGGGTCATGGGAGAAGCTACACGGGGATCGGGGACACTACATCCTCCCCCACTAAGAAAAAGTTTCGTCCCCGAAACTAAAACACACCACAACAACAAGACCAACCCGACTAAAACAACACAAGGAACGCCAACACAATCTAACAAGAAAGGTAAGGCCCCACCAGCAGGAAAGTCATCAACCCCAACCCTCTATTTAGAAAACAGCTGAAATTAGCGAAAAGTTCAAAAATTTCGAAAGGCCAGTGCCTTCGCCCCAATCAAACAAGAACAGGTTCGGGCACTGTCTCCATTTCTGGAGCAGCCTTTCGAAGTTTTCATCATATTCGTAAACTCCAGCACAAAGGCGAGAAAAAGGGAGAGAAGTGTTGATGCCATTCCTGTTGTGGCTACAAAATCGAAAGCTACAATCTAACCGAGACCTCTAAGGACACAACCACTAACCCTAAACATCACATCTGCTCCCGAGGTGGTGTCTGTCCCATGCTGCTGAAGCCAACGCCGCAGGAAAGATACTTCGGCGACTCGTGAAAATGAACTCCTCCTGTCCAAATCGCGGAAGGGTGACTGCTCTCATTCCACAATCAGTCATTGTATGATACCGCACCAACCGGTCCAATCCGTGTGCTCAATCAAAGTCTTGGAGCTGTCCCTGAACCGTCACACCTGCCGGTATAGTCCCAAGTCTCAACTGTACTAATCATGCACCGCAATCCTCCTCAACTCGCAGGATACCGTCAAGAATCTAGCCGCTAATGCATGTAGTGATAATCCTATCTTTTATCCATGCAAAGATGCAAATACCCTACTAACATATGCAGAAGGATGCAGCGGTACCGAAATGCTCAACTCTGCTGACTGAAAATAAAATCATACCTGCGGCGACACGATGTGCTGCTGGGGTGCCCTCCACAAGGGCTGCATAAACTCGTCCACTAGGTGCTGAAGATCGTTGTCCCGTCTGTCCCGACGTCGTGACCCACTCTGTCTGACGGTGTACCGGAGGGGCTTCCGCTTCCTGAATAGGCAAGGGGGGTGCTGTCGCGATAGGCCGCACTGACGGAATGGCTCGGGGGCAAGCCGCACGAAAATGTCCCAACTCTCCACATAGGAAGCACCGTCCCGGCCTCTGGTCACACTGCGACGGTGGATGGGGTCCGCCACAGATAACACACCGCTCCTGTCGCTGATGCCGATACTGTTGCTGTCGGGGGTACTGCTGCTGAGACTGCTGATACTGCGGCTGCTGCGGGGACCCACCCGATCTCTAGCGCCTCTGAAACCCACGATCCTTAGGGTGAGATCGTGGAGGTCTCGGAGGTGCCTGCCGACTCGTCTATCCCTCATCAACCTGTGCTGGGCGCTTCGCCCCTGGAATCACTGCGGGAGCTAGAGCCACCTCATCCATCACCGCCTCTCCACGCTCAATGTAAAGTGCCTGCTCCATAAATGCATCCAACGTCTGCAGTCTGCGCGAACGGACGAACTGATAAATCTCCCGGCACAAACCTCGCTCAAACATATAAATCCGATGCGCCTCGTCCCTGGCCGCGTGCGGTACACAGGCCAACAACTGGTTGAAGTCTGCGATGTACGCGTGCACGGGAGGATCTCCCTGTCGGAGATTCTTCAACTGCTCCTCCAACCTCTGTCTAACACTCTCTGGAAAGAAGGCTCCAAGAAGTAAACTGCGGAACTCAGCCCAGGTAAGAAGCTGAGTCCCAGGTGGACCAACAGGTCGTACACGCCGCCACCAGGACTCGGCGTTGCGCTCCAAGAAGTTTGTCGCCAACAGTACCTGAAACCTCTCCTCAATAAACAGACTCTCGAAGTGTCGCTCCATCGCCGTGATCCACGATTCCGCCTCCCACGGCTCCGAACTCTGCTCCGAAAAATGAGGTGGGTCAAACTGACGGAATCTCATCAACAAATCAACTACCTCACGCTGCTCTGCAGGGGTCAAAGGTTCCATCGACCCAGACGGCGGTCTGCTGGAAACAGGTGCAATAGGGGCTGCCGGTGCCGTCGGTACAACAGGGGGTGCCACAATAGGCGAAGAAGGTACAGGGGAACTCTGAGGGGGTGCTACAACTGGTTGCGCTCTCTACTCCAACATAAGCATCATTCGGCCCATGGCCTCCTCCTGGCACCGAGAAACCTCCTCCTAGCGCCGGACAGCCTCTGACATCAAGGCCATCTAGGCACGAAGCTCCTGAACCTCACTCAGCTGGCCCTGGCCTGACTCCTGCTGCTCAGGCTCAGAGGAAGAAGGCTGAGAACGCGTTCGCATCCTGCGTCGGGGAGGCATCGTGCTCACCTGTAGCAACATTCAAACATCAGGACAGAACCAAAACAACACTCGACCCAATCTAGCGAAAGTCAAAGACATGTCCCCCTTCCTGTAGCACTATGTTGTCTGCTGCCAACATAGTCGCCACCGAGAGAAGACATGTTGATCACTCATCCCATCCCTTGGGTGAGTTTAGAACCCAATCAGGACTCTCGCTAAAAATCACGGCTCTCACGTGAGTCATCCTAGGGTCCAACCACAAGCCTAGGGTTTCTAAGTCCACAATGACCTACATCCTAGGCTCTGATACCACCCTAATCTGTCACGCCCCGGGGTCGAAATTACGACCCGGGCTCACCAACAGATCCGCCGCCCATACGAGAAGCCCCGTATAGACGAAGCGACTATGCTGCAAAAGATCAACTACACTATATAGATATCAGAGTTGAAAGTAAACTACTGAAATAAAATAAGATAAATGCAAGTCTGAACTTCACAACAAAGGTCTCTCAAAATAAAACTCTCAAAAGTAAACGAAATATACAAGATATGTCCAAAAAACACTGACAGTACTAAAACATCACCAAAAAGGGGGTACATCTACTCTCTCTGGAAGGTGACTGGTAGGGATCTATCTCGCGACTCCCTTACCTCGATCAGCAGGATCAGCAATTGGAGCAGCCGAAACAGGAGTAGAGGTCCCTGGAGAAAAATACACCACGGCGGGTGTGAGATCTACATCCCACAGTAGTTCTCAGTGGGTACCGCCAACAAGCCCGACGGTCTGCCCACTAAGTCTACTAGAGGCATGAAGAAACAAATGTAATACTGAAAGGAAAAGAGCTGGAAAAATAAACTCTACAGCAACTATGCCTCTATCTAGATGCTCAAGAAGTGGAACAGAAGGAAACATGATGCATCTACTATCTCTCAACTCAGGTCACCCAATCTACACTGACTGCCACATAGGATCCCGTCAAACCTGCGCCCACCTACTACCGTACATCCACAAGAGGACGGGTCTACCGTAGGGTGTCCGTGACTGCAAAAACTAGCCCAGCCAGAGGGATTGTGTCGACAAGTTGAGATAGCAAAGTAACAGGCCCAACTCCGGAGTGGCACTCGAGGGGCGCGACCCCACCGAGGAAAGTATCCGCGCATCTCTGTCGAGCTCAATATGGCTCATGCAGACTATAGTCCAATCCACGATCAACAAGATCGACAGTACCCGAATCACCTCTCTAACTCACTAACAAGAAACACTCGAACAGCTAGGACTGCTGTCAACCCAACGGCTCCCAGAAAGAATATCAACTCGACATGCAACTCACTAGCCGGGTACACTCCACAACCGGCAACGAAGAAGGGTCCGAGAACCTCGAAAGACTAGAATTACAACCCAAATCAAACAAGAACAGGCTCTAGGCATAGCCTCTCGTTGTTCTCGACCCAGAGAAAAAGGCAGCCCTTAGAACCCAGACCACTCGAATCATCTCGAGTGGAAAAGTTTATGGAAAAAGATGACATTTATTACTGAAAGCCATTTTTCACTCAAACCCACGCGGGGTGAGGACTAAAAATAGTTCCTTTTTGAAAACCATCTTGATTTGAGGAAAACCCCTTTTTTAATGATTTTTAGAGTTTTTTAGGAAAAAACTGTTTGAAAACAAGTTTTATATCCAAACCTCGAAGGGCTAATGCCTTTGTCCAATCAAACAAGAACAGACTCCGGCGACCCTTCGATGCTTGGAAGAAAACATTGGTTGACTAAAATCATGTGTGTGTCCAAAAAGATTCTAGGTTTAAGGTCCTGCTAACACTGGTGTACTACTGCCACTAACACAGTGGCGACAAATAAAATAAGGAAATGAAACATTCCGGGACCACCGTTCACCCAAAAGGCTCTCGCCACAGATAAAAGACTAGCTACAACTATCAGACTCCACTCTGCTCCCAAGCACGAGTGTAACTTGTATCCCACACTAAGAAGAATCTCGACCACTCGGCCCACTACCCGGGCGAGGATGACACTATGTTCAGGAATAGAGTATAATGTGAGGATGTCTAAAACATAAATAAACATAGCCCAAGTGAGAGTTTTCTACTAGTCTGGTTACACATGCAACATATGACGGAGTGCTAGGTCAAGTTCCAATAATAGCAATTAATTTAACTAAAGCAGGATCACAAAACAATAACCAACAGGATATCAATAATAACACAGAAAAGATGACATCTCTCTCTCTCTAACATGCATTCTAATCCATCTCATAATATGCATGTTCCCTAAATAATAGAATTAGTAAATAGTCCATTGATTTTGGAGGCGAAACAATCCACCTGAAAGTGCTAAACTGTCCCAAGTCCAACAGCTGAAAATACCCAGGAACAAATATCTCCAATTTTTTCGCAGTTCCAACGGGTTCAGAAGTACCCGCAAACCCTCCTGGGTACAACAATAAGGTCCAAAGTTACACTTCATTCCAATCTTGAACAGGAAAGCAAGTAGGAAATAATATGAGTCAATCTTGTCTTTGCTGTAGCTCTTTCATACCCCGTTTCACTATACGAACATGGATGTCTTTTTTGGGCTTGATATCGAAAAATCAAGCGTTTCACTTTGTTGCTATACAACCAACAACAATTTCATTGCCTCGTATTCCTCCTCCTCCAATGACCACACCTTTATCTCCAAGTACACACAATTTGCTGGTAACAGTCCCAAAGATGCGAAATTTTCACCTATAAACGAAACATCTGAAAAATCCAATAAAAATACGACGGCGATCCTCGCGAAGTGTAGATATCAATCGAGCCCTTAAACGTCGAATTCCGATGCCCGGATGCAAAGATAAAATCCGACAAGGTGCTGCTATCCAAAAGTTCCACCAACAGCAAAGGGGGTCAAAAACGTACCAGAAACACCAATAAAAGCTCAAATCTGAGAAAAGTGGACAATACAAAAATCATAGATCTACCTCTCGTGAAACCGACGCCACAAAAATCATCTAAAAATACTATCGGAGCAGCTCTATGCACCTCGTAGACCGAAATGCGACGATAACGGGCCTTCGATGAAAGAACGTCGCTCTGCACTACGATGCCGAAGTCGTCGACGCCGCGGCCTCCAAAAAATCCAAGCCTCCTTCACAAGATGCAGCACAGGGAGATGAAGAAAGTTGCAATAGGGCTCAGGTGGTTTAGAGCTCGGGAAAAGAGTCAAAAAGCCCGAGCAAAGGGGCTATTTATAGGCCCACACAAGAAAATGAGCAAAAAGCCCCCTTTAATGGGCTCTCGGGCCCAACTTCCGGGCGCCCGAAAGATTCGGGCGGCTACAGTGTTGGGCCCGGCCCAACACTGTGCGCACCCTAATCCCCCAGAGGCTGCCACGTGTCCGTGCGGCTCTCCCCGCGCCCGGCGCACGTGCGCCCGCCAATCGCGGAGCGCCGCGTGTCCCGACACGGGGGCGTGGGGCGGCTGCGCCCGCCCAACCGCGGGGCACCACGTGGCGCCCCCACGTCGCAGCCACCTGCCCCCAGCTGCCCTCGCCTGCTCTCCCTGGCGCGTGGACCGTGTGCGCGTGAGCCAGCCACTCGCAGGCTGCCACGTGGCGCGCCCTGGTCAATGCGCCAGACCGCAAGCCCCTGTGGACCGCGCACCGCGAGCCCGCCAGTCAGGAACAGCCACGCATCCCCCGCACTCTGCCCATGCACTAGCGCCAACTTTCCGTGGACCGCGCCACGTGTGTCGGCCAATCCGGTGTTGCCACATGGCATCAGGCCGGTCCACGGCTTCCCCTATGCACTAAAATGCGCGAAAAACTTCCGGGGGTCCCTTTTTGGGGATTCGGACTCCAAAAAAGGCAAGTAAATAGCCGATTTTCGACGTTTTTTCGCGCTGAATCCAAATATGACCTCTGATTAGCCTAAAGACCTTTCTAAATTCTGACAAAAACAGTCGGAAGGCAGGCTCAATCCCAAAGCCCCACTGAATCCGTCTAACGTGTCGATTTGACGCGTTGCGGGTCCCACACACCAACAATAGGTGTTCTACATCACGGGCCATGGGAGAAGCTACACTGGGATCGGGGACACTACATCATGCCCGATTGGCGGATCTGTTGGCGCGCCCGAACTGTCAAAATTGGCGGTCTCGGGGCGTGACATACCGACTGAGAACTACTATTGGTTGTAGTTCTCACACCCTCCGTTGGTAACCATTTTCAGGGACTTCTTCTCCTATTCCTGCTACCCCTGCTACTGCATAATCTGACCGAGGTAAGGGAGTCGCGAGCTAGATCCCTGCCCGCCCTGAGAGAGAGTAGATGTACCCCATTTTGGTGATCTTTGTTGTACTGTCAGAGAATCTTATATTTTGTATTTTTATTTTAGTCGTGAGTTTATTTTGGAGAGATTTATGTCTTGTGAGGATCTGGCATCTAATTTTGGAGTTGTTTTTATTTATCTTAGCAGTTTACTTTCCGCTCTGATATCTATTTAGTAGTTAGTTTTATCTTTTGCAGGTTGGTCGTTTCGTCTATATGGGGCTTTCCTTATGGGCGGCGGATCTGTTGGCGAGCCCGGATCACCGTTTGGACCCCGGGGCGTGACAGTGAGTCTTCTCTTACTATGAGAGATCTCACAGTGAGATCTCTCTCTCTAACACCCTCAGTTAGAGAGAAAGAGAGAGGAATAGTGAGAGATCTCACTAAGAACTCTTCTGAGAGAGAGCTCTCATAGTGAGAGATGTGAGATCTCTCACAGTGAATCTCTCACTGTGAGGGCTCACTGTGAGAGATCACACAATGAGAGAGAAGCTTTCACTGTTCTCTCTCATTGTGAGAGAGAATAATGAGAAAGAAAGAATGTGAGATAGAATGAGAGAGAGAAGGCCAGTGAGAGAGAGGGGGAGAGATCTCTCTCTCAGTTAGAGAGAGAGATCTATCTCAATTAGAGAGAGAGAAGGGGATAGTGAGAGAGAGGGACGGTGAGAGAGAGAGGAATAGGGAAATGAAAATAAAATAACCTGTTATGCGACGGCGACAGCGGGCTTCGGTGACGGCGACTGCTCCGAAGACTAGAGTGGGGAGATGGGGAGAGCGGGAGAGGGGGGGGCTACTGTGGATGTCACGCCCCGGGTGTAAACCAGAACCCGGGCCCGTCTACAGATCCGCCGTGCATGCGGTATTTTCCACATACACGAAGCGTCGGTAACCTGCTCAGATATAAGAAATAATAATAAAAGAGCATAAAATCAGAGCTAAACTAAAACTACTGTATCTCAGACAGAGCTGGAAGTAAAAGAGTACAACAGTGGAAATAAAATACAGATGTCTCTCCCAGCTCACCACCAAAATACAAACAGCTGGCAGAAGCCAGACCCAAAAAGAAATAAACAAAAGCTGTCTGAGAAGACTAGGTACCCAAAAGCTCCAGCTACAACCCTCGGGTGGCTCTCTATCTAGTCCGCAATCCGCTTACCTCGATCAGTTGCTGACGGCCCAGCAACTCCCGCAGAGGACTCTGCAAAACAAGGGAAAGGAAGAAACAAGAAAAGACAATGGGGGTAAGTACTACTATAAACAGTAGCCTCCCCTAGTGGGTAAAGCCTCAGCTCAAATATGCCCACCAGGTAATCAGAGGCAAAAGGGGAAGAAGAGAAAGGGGGTGAAGCTATGAATGACAACTGATGAAGTGCTACCCCTAATATGCCTCTACATGATAAACCAATAAGGATGGAAAAGTATGCATCAGTATCAAGAAGCCTGTCAAAACGACTCAATCTGACGCCAGTGGACACTGGCACTGCCTGCTAATCTCATCTGTGGGGATACTGACCGACTACTGCCGATACGGTCATGTCCCCAAAGTAAGTAACAGATCGTCCTCGGCCCGTCCGATCAAGCTCTAAAGTAATAACAGACCGGCCTCGATCCGTCCGGTCGCACACTCCGGAGTGGCACTCGAGGGGAGCGACCCACACGAGTAAGGGAATCATGTCTCAATATCTCACTGTAGCAGGACTGGATCACGACAATGATCGAAGTGGGAAAAACCCTCTACGAAAGATAGCCCGATCCCCATCACCCAATCTGATGCAATAGTACAACCCGGTCAACCACCCAAGATCCGTGGTTGTCGCAATACCCTGTCATAAAGCCCAGCCTGTCCCAAATCCCCAACACCTGACTACACTGACCAACCCCCGCTCGAACCCGAGCAACCATGCCTCAAGTCTATCAATAATAGGAGAAGAAAAAGAATAAAAGCATGGTTTCTCCTAAGTCAAGTCCCAAAGAAAGTGTAGCAGTAAAAAGATGACTGAGATAAGTGGCCAGTTTAAACATGCATTTGTCCCAATATTTTGTCCATTTTCCAAGAATAATCAGTTTAGAGTGACATAAGCTAAGGTGACAGTCTCATATGAAAAATCATCAATTTTGCAGTCCTCAATTACTATTCTGCCCCTAAACATGCAGTCCAGAATAATTAAGCGATTAAATAAAGTAATCATTCTAACAACAATTTATCAAGGATCAATCAACCAATAATTTGTTCCCTAAAGCATGCAAGTCTACCAATCAACACATTTAGCATCATCAAATCAGGGGTACTCTGATATTCCTAGTGGGCATACCGAAGGAGAGGAGTACAACAACCACCCACCTGAAGTGCGAACTGTCCGGATCCGTACAGATGAAAATACCAAAATTCCAAATCCCTTTGCCCCAATAAGTTCAGCACACCCGAAACACTCCTGGCACAATACAAAGTCCACTAAAACATTTAATTTCCCAAATACTGTCCATACAGTCCACATACGACAACAGTCCCAAAACTGCTAAATTATCACCTGCAGAAAGTGCCTAGGAAATTCCAAGAAAAATATCACGGCGATCCTCGCGTCGATAGCTTCGCAACGGTACCTTGCACGCCCAAATCTGAGTTCGGTAAGTCAAGATATAAATTCGGCAAGAGGGGTACATCATACAAAAATCTGTGCTAAAAACTGTACACTGTTCACTGAGAAAACAGTGATTTTCACCTCGAAATAATCCTCTGGAAAATCCAAGAAAAATACGAGCGCGTTCCTTGCGATCCGTAGATGAAAAAGTTGTACAAGCTCGTTTCCGTTTGACGCTCGTGCGCGAAGATACGGCCAAAATACCTCAGGGCTGTCAAGGGAATCCACACAGAAAAAGGGGTCACTGTTTGCCTCGGGATCCGTGCCAAAACCTCGAAACGAGAAAGTGCGACCAAACCAAAAGATGAAGCCCTACCTCTTAGGAGTCTGTCGGTGCAAGAATCACAGAAAAAGGACCTCGGGGTAGCCCAGGGGAGCTAAAACACTGCCGCTGCGCCGAAGAAGAACACAGGAATGCAACGTTGCGCCGCACCGTAAAATGGGGAACCTCGGGATTCGAGCCTCCTAAAATCCTAGAACTTGGTAGGAAGATCAAGGATTAAGAGAGGAAAATTTCATCAAGAGGAAGCTCGAGGAGATCTTGCACAGACAGAGAGAAAAGGGGCTGCAAAGAAGGATCGGGCTGCCTATTTATAGGCTGAAGAAAACTTTTGGAGAAATTCCCAATAAGTCCCGAGATTCGGGCGCCCGAATTGTTCGGGCTGCTACAGTAATGGGCCCGGCCCATTACTGTGCAAGCCCGAAACAACCCAGGCCCGCCACGTGGCCCACTACACCGCTCCCCCGGGCCCCGCTGCACCCGGCGCACCTGCGCCCGCCAGTGGCGTCGCGCCACGTGGCCCCGGCAACCGTGCACCGCGCACGTCGCGCGCCTGCACCGCTCACGTCGCGCCTGCCCCGCCCGTACGGCCACCTGCCCCGCCGTACGGCCACCTGCCCCGGTCAACTGCTCCACTCCTTGCGTGGACCGCGCGCACAACACCGCACCAATAACCGCCTGCCACGTGTCCCCCCGGTTCACCGTGCACCCGGGCCCAAATTCCGTGGACCGCGCCTGCTACGCCGGCCAACAGGAAAACGCCACGTGGCCCGCGCCCGGCGCACGCCCTGCGCGGTGGACCGCGCACCTGCCCGCGCCCTCAGCGCCTGCCCGCGGCCGCTAACCGCCTGCCCGAGCGCCCTCCGCCGCCTTCCGCCGCTGCCCGCCGCCGGCGATCGCCGGAAACACTGTTCCGGCGATGAACAGTAATTTTTACTGTAGCAAGCTCCAAAATCTGCAAGTAAATAGCCCATCTTGACCGTTTTCGCGCGCTGATTCCAAATACGACGTCCGCTTCGCCAAAATCCACTCCTAAAATATGCCGGAGGCTCCCGGAAAGGTAAACTTAATCCATTTTTCGCGCGGGTCGCTTTCTTGGTTCCAAAAAGCGTGCAGATACCTCTAACACCCCAACTAGGCTCCCAGATAAGCAGACAAGCTCCAAAATGACAGAACCCAAATCAAACCTCCGCTTTGGCCTAAAACCTTTCTAAAATTTCGACAAGAACAGCCGAAGGCCAACACAACAAGCCAAAGCTCACAGGGTCCATCTGTGGCACCCATTTGATGCACTATGGGCCAAATACACCATCAACAGGTGTTTGCACAGTGAAAACGCGGGAAAAAGCTGTATGGAGCTCAGGGATCCTACAGTGGAATTGTGTTGTGAAGAAGTGGTTTTGTTGCTGAAGAAAGCACTGAACGATTCGACGCCTTTAGCATTTATGCTAAAGGCACTGAATCGTTCAGCGCCTTTAGATTATGCTAAAGGCGCTGAACGATTCAAAAGAAATTGGCTAAGTTCTGGGGCGAAGGTGAAAGCGGCGTGGAATGTGCTGAAAGCGGTGAATCATTAATCGCCTTCAACATGTATATTGAAGGTGGTGAATCATTCACGACCTTCAGTATTTATACTGAAGGCGGTGAACCGTTCACCGCCTTTAGGTCGTCCACCCGACGTGGCACCAAGCTGGCAAAAGTAAGATTAGTTTTACAAAAAAAAAAAATAAAGGGTTAGTTTGCGAATTTTAAAAGTTTTAGGGTTATTTTAAAAAAAAACTCCACTGTGAGAGCTCATTGTGAGAGATCACACAGTGAGATATCTCATAGTGAGGGAGAAGCTCTCACTGTTCTCTCTCGCTGTGAGAGAGAACAGTGAGAGAGAACAGTGAGAGAGAGAGTGTGTGAGATTGAGTGAGAGGGAGAGGGCCAGTGAGAGAGAGAGAGATCTCTTTCTCAGTTAGAGAGAGAGATCTCTTTCTCAGTTAGAGAGAGAGAAGGGGACAGTGAGAGAGAGGTACAGTGAGAGGGAGGGAGACAGTTGTGAAAAAGGGGTTTTGTTGCTGAAGAATGCGCTGAACGATTCGACGCCTTTAGTATTTATGCTAAAGGCGCTGAATCGTTCAGCGCCTTTAGCATAAATGCTAAAGGCACTGAACGATTCAAAAAAAATTGGCTAAGTCCTAGGGAGAAGGCGAAAGTGGCATGTAATGTGCTGAAGGCGGTGAATCATTTATCGCCTTCAACATGTATACTGAAGGTGTTGAATCATTCACTGTTCACCGCCTTCACATGGTTTTTGTGAAGACGGTAAATGATTCACCGCCTTCAGAAAAAACACTGAAGGCGGTGAACCGTTTACCGCCTTCAGGTCGTCCACCCGACGTGGCGCCGAGCTGGCAAAAGTAGGATTAGTTTTACAAAAAAAAAATTAGAAAATTAGTTTGCGAATTTTAAAAGTTCTTAGGGTTATTTTTTTAAAAAATCCTACTGTAAGAGATCACACAGTGAGATCTCTCACAGTGAGAGAGAAGCGCTCACTGTTCTCTCTTACTGTGAGAGAGAATAGTGAGAGAGAGTGTGTGAGATAGAGTGAGAGAGTGAGGGAGAGATCTCTTTCTCAGTTAGAGAGAGAGAGGGACAGTGAGAGAGAATGAGCGGGAAATGGAAATGAAACAACCTGCTATGCGACGGCGACGGCTCTGGAGACGAGAGTGGGGAGATGGGGAGAGTAGGAGAGAGGGGGGGGTACTGTGCGATTGTGTAGTGAAGAAGGAAAAGTGAGGGCACTGTGCCGTGCGGGGTTTTGTTGGTGAAGAAGGCGCTGAACGATTCATTATCTTTACATAAAGATGCCGAATCGTTCAACGCCTTTTTCATTGTATTATAGGCGCTGAACAATTCAAAAGAAATTTGTTAAGTTCTGGGGCGAAGGCGAAATTTGGCTAAGTGGCATGGAATGTGCTGAAGGCGGTGAATTTCAGCATGTACACTTAAGGCGGTGAATGGTTCACCGCCTTCAGTATATATACTAAAGGCGGTGAATTTCAGTATGTATATGCTGAAGGCAGTGAATTTCAGTATGTATACTGAAGGCGGTGAATTTCAGCATGTATACTGAAGGCGGTGACAGTGAACCGTTCACCGCCTTCACAAGATTTTTGTGAAGACGGTGAATCATTCACCGTCTTCAGAAAAAATCCCACCGCCTTCAGATGCTCAATCCGACGTGACGCCGAGCTGACAAAAATAAGGTTGATTTTATTTTATTTTTTTTGTTTTTTTGTTTTTTTTTTAGAGAGTTGGTTTGCAAATTTTAAAAGTTTTAGGGTTATTTTTTTAAAAAACCCATCTCATTCGCTCTCTCACTGCGCTCTGCTCATTGTCTATCCCGCGAGATCATTGTCTATCCCGCTTTCTCGCGAGGAGTGCGACGAGGACGAAGAGGAGGTGGTGCCGTCGTGCCATTGTGTGGTGGCGGCGATATCTGGGTTTTCCCCTCTCTCAGGCGCGCGCGCGCTCTCTCTCTCTCTCTCACTCTCGTTTCGTTCGGGTCCGAACTCCGGATCTTTCCCCCTCATTCCCGACGCACGGTTGCACAAAAATCCTAAATCCCATCAGTCCTCAACTCCTCGATCACCAGCGGCCCCCGCTTTTTCACACTCTTTCTCCCTCTCCTTGTTTTGTTCGGGTCCGAACCGTGCTCGGCCCACTCTCGTGAGGAGCACGACAAGATCGAGGAGTAGGTGGTGGCGATATCTAGGGTTGGCTCTCCTTTTGAGCACCAAAGCTCTAGTTGGATCCACAGCTCCAGTTGTTCTTCTTTGGTAAGCCTCCACCCTGTTAAGTTACTTGAGTAACAAGTTGTAAATAAAAGTTTCTAATGTGCCACTTTGAGTAGTAGTTGCATTGCATAACTGCTGAGCAAATATAAGAATAGCAGTAGATTTGTGCTACATTCAGCAACCCATTTAAGTGTCTATAGCTCGTTTTGTGATTCAGTAATAGGAATATGTAATGACTTGTTTGAGACATTTTACTTCTGCTTCAGTATTGTGCTTTCAGATTTCTAGATATGTAAAACATCTATGAGCTTTTTTACAGTTAGAAGCAGAGTTATGCAGAAAATTACTATAGTAACTTATTTGTATTCACAGTCTAGTAGCTTTTTGTCAGTCTAGAAAATTTGGAAACCAAATAAATGAAAGCAATGAACTATTTGTGTGGAAAGTTTTGTTAAAAGGTTTTAGAAAATGATTTTCGTTTGCTTTTTTACTTACTAGTGGAGTGGGCGCAATGGTATATCCATTCCAAGATGGTGAAATGGCCAACGGTGGCTACTTAATGTTAGAAAAAGGGAGATATAATCGTATAGAAAATGGTCACTTTTGTTTATTTATGATGTTACTTTGATTAATAATGATTTATGTGTTTTCTTTGGATATTCTTGTAAATCAAAGTCAGATATTCTCGTAAATCTAAGTCAGAATAATAGATCTATAGTTCTACATCTTTATAAAAGATTGGTATGTCTTAATGTTAATAGTTTATACTTTTTGCCTTTTTTTAATTAGTTTAAGAATGTTTTGATTGTTTATAGACATCTTCTCTCATTATGACCTTTTCTTTTAATTTGTTTCAGAGTATATGTTTTTTCCCTTCGTGAATGTAGAATGTCTAATAATATTTCTCCCATAGAAGAAGCGAGTAAGAATATTGTTAAAAAAAAGATAAAAAGTTGACATCTGGTGTATGGAATGATTATGAAAAAATAGTTGAAACAAAAAAAATTCAAGGAAAGGAAGTAAAAGTTGTTAAATCATAGTGTAGGCATTGTAATAAATAGTTTGATGTGAAATGCTCTCAAGTGACAAGTCATTTATCGAATCACTTAAAAAGCACACATAGCCAAATAACTCATAGGTTACAAGCATCACAAAGTGTGGAGAGGATACGTTCTTAGGTTGCATATAAATATGATGAAGAGCGTAGTTATAAGCTTTTTGTCAATATGCTTTTCAAGCGCGAATATCCATTTGCCATGGCTAAACATGAAGGACTTATTGATTTCGCCCGATCTTTGTGTCCGACATTTCCTATAAAATCTCGTGCCACTGTTTCTAAAGATGCTATAGGGCATTATAATGAAAAAAAGAAGATACTATGGCTTTTTTAACCAAATTTCTTCTCGGCATAGTTTTACTATGGATGGGTGGGCCTACTAAATTGATGATGATTGGGTCTAAAAAAAAATCATTAAATTTAGGCTTTCACATCGGAATAAATTTGCGCAACACATTTAGAAAGAATATGGTTGATTGGAATCTTGATCGACAGATGACGATGCCTTTGACTGTTGATAATATAGTGCTAACAACGTATGTGTTAGAGTAATTGTTGATTCCTACAGGACTAAAATGTTCTCATGTGTGATGGTATTCTTTTCCATGTTAGATGTGCCACTCATATTATAAATTTAGTTGTAAGAGAAGGTGTCACATTCCGAAACCGCCAATTTTGTCGGTTTGGGCACGCCAATAGATCCGCCAGTCGGGCATGACCTTTCTATAGGAACGGTAACCATCTCAATCACATATGAGCACAATGAGATATACATAAATATCAGAGTACAACTAAACTAAACATTCAACTTTAAAGATAAAAACAACTGTATAAAGTTGAAATTATAAGGTTGTAGAATGAACATTTAAATGCTTTGTTAATTACAACTTTTTCTTTTTTTCTTTTCCTCACTCAAAATACAATGTTCACTTTAAACAAAAAGTACCACTCTAGATCCTCTAGGTCCTTTACTCTGTCGGGCCCTTGTCCCTGTTACGTGCCTCACCGACGGGCACCTAGATCTGTAAAATATAAAAACCACGGGGTGTGAAAATTATGAATAGTATCCAGTGGGTTCATTCATCGAGAAGCATGCTCTACACTAGTTGGACCAATGGAAGCATTAGTAGCAAGATAATAATGAAAAACAATAAATTTTACACTAACATGTAAGTATAAAACTTCTACACTACTAGTTCATGCACAAATATCACTAAGCTACTATGCTATGCCACACTAGGCTACTATACCATCCGGCCACTAAGCTGCTACACAAGGGTTACAATTAATTTGATCGTATTCGGTCACTCTAATCATATTATGATTTAGGTTTCATATGGGTGCTTCGTAGAGAGTCGACTTATGCCCGGAACCCTCTCTATTCAGCGATTGCTTATACTCTTTTAGAGCCATCATCACGGAGAGTCGACTTATGCGTGGAACTCTCTTTAACTTGACCATGAATGAGTTTAAGGCATCTTGGCACTCATTCACAAATGGGAGTCGAAATATGCTTGTAACCCTCCTCTGGGAGTCAAAATATGCTTGTAACCGTCCCGTTGGCACTTGATACTTCCGGAAGGTCTTATTATCTTTACTTTCTCTTTTACCCTAGGTTATTAACTCTAGGATAGGTAGAATGCCCCGGGGACACCAAATTTTATATTAGAGTTATCTTGTTTACTCATTTTTATACTTTGACTCTAAGTTCAAGATTCTAGGGTTCAAGATGCCCTAAGGACACCAAATAGCTCATATCATGCCACTCTAATCTAGAGTTCATTGACTCTTATGTTAAAAACTCTACAATTTTCACCTTAGGTTTCCCCTTAAGTTCAATGCCACATATTTTGACCTAGGTTCTTCCTAAGTCCATTGCCCCACAAGAGTAACCTACATCTAGATTTTCTTACTCATGCAATTATAATGCTACAACCTCAATTTTTTTTCTTTTTACACTACTTAAAGCTAAACCCTAGATTGCTCTTATACAAAATGTATCAAAACCCTAACTCTTACAAATAATACTTCTTAATCTAAGAAAAGCATAATAAAAAGAGATTAGTTCACCATTTTCGGTGAAATCCCCTACTTTAGTTTGCTCTTTTGCAATGAGGGGTGCTCGATCTCTTAGCTCTTCAAAAAATTCCTAAAAAGATGGTTTAGAAACTATAAGAGATCACCAAAACTCTTTTAAACCTCAAAAATTCCAAAAACTCACCAAATCCCCAAAACTCTAAAACTCACCTTTTTGGTTCTTGCTCAAAACGTGGAGAGGAGATGATTTTCTTCCTCCTAGAGCTCCTCCATGAGATTCTCTTATGATTCCTTGCCTTGGAAGAGATCAAAACCCACCAAGAAAGCTCCTCTCCAATTAGGGTTTCCTCTTTTTTAGAGAGTGAAAGAGAAAAGAGGGGATGAGGGTGTGAGGGAGAGGAATACAGGGTGAACCGGTTGAGGAGAATAGGGTTTGGGTCTCTTGTACACAACCAAGCTCCCTAAAATTACAAAAATGCCATGGCCCGTACTATGCGCCCAGACCGCTCAGGGTCTGGACCCTCCCTCAAAGTTCGGTCCTCGTATGCAGGTTTTCCAGATTACCCGCTGACGGTCGGGACCCTGGCTCAAGGTTCGGTCCCCGTACGTGGGATTTTCTGTTTTGCGCTCACGGACCAGTCCGCGACACAGGGTCTAGTTCTCGAATGCCCTTTTCTGGGTTTTCCAGCGCAGCTAAGGTACAGACTTTCCCTGCTGGGTTCGGTCCCTACTGCTAAGGTCTGGACTCCTGACCCAAGGTTCGGACCCCGAGAGCTATTTGCTCACTCAGATTGCCTCGAAGTGCGTGTTTTCGCTCCACGAAGCTCTAATCCTCCTTTAATCATTCCGACATGGCCGGAATACATTCTTAACATACGCATAGTCACTTTGACTGTTTCGGAGTATATTTTGAGCTGAAGTCCATTACAAATATTTTCTCCAAAACTCATTTTCGCGCCGAATTCGTGCCGAAAACCCTCGAATGAGCTTGGAATTTAGTCCAAATCATAGAGGTGGTTCCTCCAACTCGCTTTCTACCAGTAGGGGCATTGTTGATGCAATTGCAAGCATTAGGGGCATTGTTGAAATTGTTAAGGCTTCTTCATTACAGAAAGAAGAATTTGATAAAAGGGTAATTTGGATATTCAAAAAGCTCTTTCTCTTGATTGTGGAACATGTCAGAATTCCACTTATTTGATGCTTAGAAATGCCTCTCTATTTCAAGGAAGCATTTAAGTGAATATAGTCCTGACCCTTATTAGTGTGTCCAACAAATTATCAATGGGAGGAAGCTTGAGTTATGTGCCTTAGCCTCAAGAACATCTATAATGTAACAAATCTTCTCTCTGACATGTTTTGCCTGACTTCTAAATCTTTTCTTTGAAGAGTTTTGTGAACTCAAGTTGCAAATTACCAAATGGCTTATGGAGACACATGCGCTAACCCTTCTACCAAATGGCTTATGATGATGCTAATGCCAACTGCAGTTTAGAAACCAAATTTAAGTATTTGAGGAGAACTCTTATGCACAACTTAAGATCTAAATAAAATTCCAGCAGTGAAGGCATAGAATTTAATTGATTTCATTCGCAATGAAAGACAATAGTGGAAGACAAACCACAAGAACTAAACATCACCAACCTGTACATATAATAGTTCCATCAAATACTGAAAGGATTGATTCTTACGAAGTTAGATATAAGAGAAGGATAGATAGGTAAGTGGGTAGGTAAATAAAGTGAAAGGCTAAAGGAGGCAAAGGAGAGATTCCAATACCTTGTTGGTTAAAGAAAAGCGAATGGTGAAGGCTTGAAGATTCAAGATTTGCACCAACTCACAAGTTGCAGGTTTTCCACATCTGTGAAGGCATGCAGCGCCGTGGGTTGACAATCTCTGATGGGAGAAGAAAGAAGATATGGGGGGTCCGAAACAAGTGCAGGGAAGAAGAGAATGATTCGGCATGAGCAAGAAATCTTGTTGAATTCGCAGTGCAAATGAGAGGAAGAGAAGCGTGAGTAATGTTAGATAATTTCCCAAAAGTCCCCCTCAAAAGACTCCTCCAAGTGCATGTACATATAATTTCCTTTTCTTCCTTTTTTTCTTTTTTTTTTTTTCGTCTCTTTTTTTTTTTTTTTTTTTTTTTTTTTGTCTTTTTTCCCGTTAGAAAAGTGTAGCGTGTTGCTCTCAAAGAGCCGCCCACAACAAAAGAGGGGCGGGTGGCTTTTGGACTTCCATATTCTCTTTCCTTCGCCACGTGCGGCTTCCGGATGGTTCAAAATGCCTCCCTAATAAGAGTAAGATCAATTGGAGAAGATTGTGGGCCCTGCAAATCTTGTTTGGCCTCTCCTATTGGTTGAAAATGCAATTAAAATTTCAGTTCAGGTTTGGGATAGTTTGAACTGATGTTGTTGGGTTTTTGGTTCATATTTGGTTTGTTATCGGTTGGTTTTATTGGGTTTTAGGTTTAGGTTTAGTTTTGGACTGATTTAATTGGGTTTTTGGTTCAGATTTGGTTTGTTATGGGTTGGTTTTATTGGGTTTTAGATTCAGGTTTAGGCTAATTTGAGTTATATTGGTGTTTGGGTCTAATTGGTATAAGCTAGGGTTTGTCTTAAACCTATCCACCCGATTACTAATCATCTTGGGTTCGACCAAATTAAGTAGGGTTCGACCAAATTAAGTAACCACAAAACATAAGAAAGTTAAAAAAAGGAACGAAAGCTAAGTGACAAGCAATATCTAGCAAAAATGACTGGAGCATTGCTCACTACCAATGACAGACCTAGATAATTATATGGAGAGGCCTATGTACCATTGTGACGACAGTGATGCAAATTTTGATATTCTTGGTAGGTGGAAAGTTAAAAGTTCTAAATATCCAATATTAACAGGGATGTGTTGGCTATACTTGTATCTACTATTGATTTCTGGGTGTTCATTTCAGGAATGAATATTGTTAAACAGGATTTAGAACATTTGAAATTACTAGCTATCGAATTTTGTGATTATTCGATATCATTTACTTAGCGATCAAGCCGCCACATAAATGACAATTTTAATGAGCTATACGCAGTGTTCTCTCATTTAATAGTGTTGAATAATTCAAATCACTTGAATTTTTGATAGAAAATTCGTTTAACTATTTGGAGTAAGATTTACAACTTTGATCTTGAATTTAAGATTTCTATTCCCTATTTGCAGAAGGTTATTTCAGTTTAACCGTTTATTTTTTGACGAGTTGATGGTCTAGAGAAATAATTTTTTAAAATTGTGAAGCTTGGTTCCTACAATGTTCAAATATTCTAAATTATGTTTAAAGGTGTTGATCGTCAAATCAGATGCTCTATCATCGAAAATGAGTCTATAGCGTGAAGGGCTTGGTATTATCAAAAGCACCGTAGCTCATCATGTGTATATATACATGAGTAGGGATCAAATAATACTTGTCTAACTTACACTAGTTTTACACAAGTTTAAAATAGACTTTTGAGAATTCAAAAATTAAGATCTAAACCATCAAGTATGATCAAGAACATCTGAAGGGCTTACTCATAAAATTTTGCACTATTTAATCATATATAAACTCTTATAGTAAAATAAAGATAAAACTGTAGGATTGTTAAATGTAACTTTTTGAACTCCAGAGTAGCAAAGTGAAAATGAGCTGAAAAGGGGCAAATTGAAGTTTACCCGATCTTTTTTCACCCGATAAGAAAACTCGATGTTTTCTTGTTTAATGCAAGGATTTAAGTGCCGTGGCACGGGATCGTGCCGAAAACTTGTCGGCATGGTATGACACGGTGCGTGCCGAGCCGTGCCGATGAGTGCCGGTCACAAAAAATACATGCGTGCTGACACATAATGGCATGAAATATTTATTTTCTTTAGCAATAAATTTTTTTAATTGCTTATTATGTATCTTTATCAAATATTTTGAACTTTATTAAGAAAATTACTTAGTAATTTTAAGAAAAAAGGGTTTTGAACTGTGCCATCGTCACGGGGGCTGTATCGTGCCAGTAACTTGTTGGCATGGTACGGCGCGGTGGATACGGCCCGTGCCGATGGATACTTAAATCCTTGGTTTAATGGTGTAGGGTATTTCAAATCACTTGAATTTTTGATAGAAAATTCTTTTAACTATCTAGAGATAGAATCTATAACTCTGATTTTAAATTTAAGATTCTTATTCCCTATTTCTAGAAGGTTGTTTATTTTGATTGTTTACTTCCCAATGAGTTGATGGTCTAGAGAAATAATTTTTTAAAATTATGAAACTTGGTTCAATGTTCAAATACTCTAAATTATGTTTAAAGGCGTTAATCGTCAAATTAGATGTCCTATCATCGAAAATGAGTCTATAGCATGAAGGGCTTGGTCTTATCAATTGCACCATAGCTCAACATGTGTTTATATATATAAGGATCAAATAATACTTGTGTAACCTGCACTAGTTTTACACAATTTTAAAATATAACTTTAGAGAATTTGAAATTTAAGATCTAAACCATTAAATGTGATCAAGAACATCTAAAAGTTGTACTCATAAAATTTTGCACTATTTAATCATATATAATTTCTTATAGTAAAATAAAGACAATTTTTTGGAACTCCAGAGTACGTAGCATCGTGAAGATGAGCTGAAAATAGGCGAATTGAAGTTTACCGGGCTTTTTTTGAAAATGACCCTGTAAAAATTTTTATTTACAAAAATAGTCTCAAAAAATTTGTATTTGCAAAAATAGCCCTATACCCGTCAACTGGGCGCCACGTGGGCGGGGCTGGTGGGTTGGTGCGAGTTGAACACGCGGTTCCTCCGAACGCTTCCTCCTAACGCTTTTTTTTTTTATTTTTTTTTTATTTTTTTATAAAATTGATTCTTTCTCAAACAAACGGATTTATTTTTTTTTTAAAAAATAAGTCAAAAAATATCTACCTAGAAAAAATAAATTTCACATTCTAATTTTTATTTTTTTATTTATTAAATATTTATATATTATTTTATATATTTTATATATTTTTAAATTATCTCAAATAAACGGATTTTTTTATTATTATTTTCGTACCGCAAAAAAAAATTTATTTTTATCCTTTTGACGGAAAAAAAAATTTCGGATAAAAATAAATTTTTTTTTACGGTATGAAAAAAAAAATAAAATAAAATATCCGTTTGTTTAAAAAAATTTAAAAATATAGAAAATATATAAAATAATATATAAATATTTAATAAATAAAAACATTTTTTTTCATCAAAGGATAAAAATAAATTTCTTTTTGCAGTACGAAAAAAAAAATATCCGTTTGTTTCAGAAAATTTAAAAATATAAAAAATATATAAAATAATATATAAATATTTAATAGATAAAAAAAAAAAAATAGAATGTGGAACTCAATTTTGCAAATACAAATATTTTGAGGCTATTTTTGCAAATAAAAAGCCCTTGTTTTTTGCAAATAAAATTGAGTTCCACATTCTTTTTTTTTTTTATTTATTAAATATTTATATATTATTTTTTATATTTTTTATATTTTTAAATTTTTTGAAACAAACGGATATTTTATTTTTTTTTTTCATACTGCAAATAGAAATTTATTTTTATTCTTTGGTGAAAAAAAATGTTTTTATTTATTAAATATTTATATATTATTTTATATATTTTCTATATTTTTAAATTTTTTTAAACAAACGGATATTTTATTTTATTTTTTTTTTCATACCGCAAAAAGAAATTTATTTTTATCCTTTTCGCGTTTTTTTTTTTTCTGTCAAAAGGATAAAAATAAAATTTTTTTGCGGTACAAAAATAATAATAAAAAAATTCAGATAATTTAAAAATATATAAAATATATAAAATAATATATAAATATTTAATAAATAAAAAAATAAAAATTAGAATGTGAAATTTATTTTTTCTAGGTAGATATTTTTTGACTTATTTTTTTTTTAAAAAATAATAATAAATCTGTTTGTTTGAGAAAAAATCAAATTTATAAAAAAAATAAATAAAAAATAAAAAAAATCTAAACACGCGCTTTGGAAACGCGTGTCTAAACACGCGTTCTCAGAGCGCGTGAACGCATGTTTAGACACGCGTTCTCAGAGCCTGTGTTCAACTCGCTCCAACTCATCCGCCCCAACCACGTGGCGGGCACACGTGACGCCCAGTTGGCGGGTATAGGACTATTTTTACAAATACAAATTTTTTTAAGATTATTTTTATAAATAAAAATTTTTACAGGTCATTTTTTTTAAAAAAAGCCCAAGTTTACCCTATCTTTTTTCACTTGATAAGAAAACTTTCTGATTTAGGACCTTGAAGGCACTTCTGGCAGCGTCAAGGAATGAGGGTGCGTGAGAACGAGGTGATCTTCGACGTCTTAGGCCTCAACCCGCAGCTCTTCATCAATGAAATACTCAACACCGTTGACGACATGGTTGAAGGAGCCTTTGATTTCTGCCTCCAGTACTGCTGTCTAAACTCTTTTTACTCCTCTCTTTGTTCCATTTGGGCGTTTATTTTGACAACTCGCTTATGTGTTTTTGCAGGCGGACACCGGCGATTGCTGGTGTTGGCCATGCCGAAAAGGCCAAAGAGTTGCCCAAGGTATGAGTGCATGTTTTCAAAATTACCCTCTTTGAATGTCAAATCCTTTTTATTCTAAATAATTATACAAGAATGCAGGAGAGGCATGAAATGCATCTATTTTAGCTAATATTAAAATGTTCGCATCCAGTTAAAACTGTTGAATTAGACATTAATTACTTAATTATAGCACCTCAGAGGATGCCTAGGTTCGATGTGCTTGAACTTGGCACACAAGTAGTTTGATATTTTGATGGCTGGGAGGTACTAATTTTGAGGAGATTATCATTTAAATATAAATTGAACCAAATTATACAACTTGGATGTTGCTGACATAAATTGCTGTGGTGAGTAATTTCGCACATTTGGGTTCCTGAAATTATGATCCGCTGCTATTCTAACGTCTGCAACATACTCTTAAAGGGTTGACTGTTTATATGGAAACAGTTGGTGGTATGTATGGTTTTTGATGAACCTTCTCTTTTGCTATGATGTCTTCATTACGAAATGATTTTTGAAATATTTTGAAATTAGTTAGTCATTAAATTTTTTTCAACATTGCTGACAAATGCAAATTAGATAAGATATATATTTGTGCATAGGTTATTTTCCCGTCAACAAAAGAGATTGTGTGAAAGCTTTTCAAGCAAGTTAACCGTTGGTTTTGACATTTGTTGATAGTTTGAATTTGTGGGGTTGTATCTTTATCATCAGAAGGTTCGTTTCAGTTGGACTCAATCCAATTGCTCTGTTGAAATAGGGTTCTCACACAATGCATGCTATAAGGTTGATGATATTCACATGAAATAGATGAATTCTGCACTGCGTAGTAGCCTAGGTTCATTAGTTGATTAGAAATTAACTTTCTTATTTAAGTTAGTTTCATGTGTTGGACTTAATTTGGGTTTAGTCATAGTCAGTTTGGGTCAGTGTTTAAAAAAGCCCAATGCGCATCTAGGCGCAAGGGCTGTTGGAGCCTAGGCGCAAGGCGCAGGTGCGCACCCGATAGAGGTAAGGTGCACACTTCATAGAATTTTGAAATAATCAAGAAGTTCTTTACTATACTTTCTAATAATTGTTTAGTAGGAGTAAATACTCTTTAAATTCATATTATCACAATAAATATTCTATAACTAACCAAACAATCATGTTTTCGAAAGAAAAAAATGAAGAAAAGAAAAGAAGTCAAGCAACATATATGATAATTTTAAAAAACAAAATAACATAGATAAAAGTAAAGAACAAATTACCTTTTTGTCTCAAATAAAGGCCAACATAAAGGTAACTAGTAATTCACAAACATACAGGAAACTTTGATGTGAAAAACATATAATTATAAGCACAAGATAATAAAAAAGTAACATGCGCCAAAGATCATTAAAAGGGCATCATATGAAAAGCTAAGTGTTTTAGATTATAATGAGGACCGGAGCTGCGGAAGTGACTGAGAGGGAGTGGAGATGATTGAATGATTGTTTAGGATTTTAGATTCTGTTAGTTTAGGGTTTCGGGTTTATTTTTAGATGTTTCAACCCATTAGACCAATAAATATATGGATTCAAATCTATTAAGAGCATATAGATCTAGATCTAAACCTGTTAGGATATATATGAGGAAGGCGCGCCTTGAGTGCTCCTTGCGCCTAGCTCTTGGCACGCGTCTAGGCAGGCCCTAGGCGCGCCTAGGCAACATCACCCGCCTTGGGACTGCCTTGGCGCTGACCGATGAGCCTAGGCCTAAGGCGCGCTTTTTCGAACCATGGTTTGGGTTAGATTCAGGATAATTTTGGCTTAATTATAGTCTAATTGGAATTTTACATAGAATAACCCAAATATTTTTCATTTATAAAGATAGGACTTAAAGGCTAGCCAATGCAACCAAAAGCTACTGTAGCACAATACTGTAGCAGAGCAGCGGAAAAGGAAAATTAAAGAACATATGCAAACTTATGTTCTAAATCTCAATATTGTAAGACCTATTTAAATGAACTTTTAGACCATCGCTAGAAATAAAATAAAATTCAGTAATAACCCGTTTAAATTTTTGAATAATAACGATAATGTGACAAGCGATGAAAGATCAACGATTGAGTCAAACTTACCAATACCAATTACATAGAATAGGTCCAAATAAAATAGCAATGGATAGATCATTTTAGAGCTTAATATTGAATTTGGATGACTAGGTTTACATGATTGGCTAATAAGGTGGCACGCAGAGAAGGGCTATAGGTAAATCGGTTTCCTTAGATGCGGGAAATAGGTTGAAGTGGTTTAGTTGCAACAGGTTTACAGGATGTAGGGTATCCACGACCGCCAAAGTGAGCGGCGTCGTGATGGTAGGCTTCAAGAGAAGGAGAGCATCCAAGAGGTTTAGAAGGGATGAAGTCGAAGAGAAGACTGATCCGTTTGTGAGGAAGAAGGGACGATGAATCCAAAGTCGGAGAGTTTCAAGAGAGATGTAATAGGTTCAGACCTTCAAAAGGTTTTTTTTGTTTTTTTTTCCTTTTCAACGACAGATTTATAATAATTTTTTTTCTTTTTCTTTCTTTTTTTTTGTTTCTTGCATACAACTTTATCGGTGCTGTCATGCTCCGCCTTGTAAGTTAACATATATCTACTATGCTATGCCTCAAGGAAATGCGATAAGGAAATCTACTTGTAAGTTAACATTTTCTATTTACTATTTCACTATCCATTTCTATTCAGTTCACCCTAAGGTTCCTTTACCTTAGCCATTATATCCGACTCAATCTTGAGTCAATCAAATGCGGGAGTCCTGCACCTATCTCGGCATTAGGTGGCGTTGCCGCACACCTCGGGCCTCAAGCCCATAACTTGGGAAGTTGTCCTCTTTACCTTGGCATTAGGTGACAATCCGTTCACTCTCGGCCGATGGATTAAAGGTGGTAAGCCTAGTTTTTCCTTGTTCCTTTGTCTCGTGTCCATGGCTTGGGAAGTAGCCTGTACACCTCGGCATTGGGTGACATAACGTTCACCCCCAGCCTCGGATTGTAGGCGACAAGCCTAGCTTTCCTTTTAACCATACATTGACATTAGGTGGTATTTTGCACACCCCCGGCCTTGGTCTAGGAATTTCTAGAATTTTCTCTTTCTCGGTCTAAAGGGCCTATGTACTCACCCTACATGTTACCCTTTCTAAACCCGTGTCCTCATATCCAAGGGCATCCAAACCTCTATGTTGCTTTTTCCAAGGTTACTAACGATCGCCCTCGATCTCACTTACATTATCGACCTTTCTAGGTTCTATTTCTATGTTCAAGTGGTCATCCTACCACTATGTTTTTCCACTTATGTTCACATGGCACTATATTTGCTGGTTCAATGTTGAGTCTCTGATTCCTCGAGATTGTCTCTACATGTTTTTCCTAATGCCCAATGGTAGCTAATTCATCTACGTAGCGTATGATTAATACTTACGGACCCAATTAGCCTACTATTTTATCCATCAATGTAATTATGTAAAATTACACTCTAGACATGAAAGATGATCTAATCGCTTTGGTAGAGCACAACCCACCGCAAAATGTTTCCAATTATTTGTAGACATTTACAATCGGGCTCTTGCAGCTAATCGCTCCTTTTTAAGCCTGTACGGCCGATGTTGCTCCGGTTCGGTTCATTATTCCAAATCGATCACCGAGCACTCTTCTATTTCCAAATTAAAGTTGACTGGCGCTCTTCTCTAACCTTCAATTAGAGATACAGAGAGTCAAAGAGTCAATTTAACTAAAAGCCCCAAAAATCCAAAAAGCCCAAACCGTGCCCTAGGTTTCTATTTCTCCAAGAACACTCCGAATTTCATGGAGAATCCTTGATTAAATAAGCGTAGAAACCCCTAGGGACCACAAAAACTTCGATTTCAAAGGATTTAACAAAAACCCCAAACTCGAAATCAAAAGACTCACCTCGGACCGCGAGCTCTCCAAGCTTCTACGCGTGCTAGAGCTCGATCCACAACTTTGGGGTTTTCGGGCTCGATCTCCACCTCGAAGGGCTTCTAGAGAGAGAATGAGTAGAGAGTGAGGGAGAGGGAGAGCTCTTTCTCTCTCTCTCTCTATGCGTGCATGCGTGTGTGGGGTATACGGAGAAAAGAGGAAGGGACCCTTTTTTTATAAAAGCACCACCTCCAAATTGACGAAAATGCTCTTTACTTAGCTCACAGACCGCCGGCAGACCGGTCTTCCCTTCAAGTACTGGTCCTCGGATCTTCATCTTGAAAAATTCGCGCCGACGGGCTGGTCTTCCCTTCCACAGACTGGTCCCCGAACCTTAATTCCAGGATTTTCGTGGTGAAGGTTCGGTCCATCCCTCAGGGTCCGGTCTTTCAAGTCACGGTCCAATTCTTCAAGTCACGGTCCGATTTTTCAAGTCAAGGTCCAGTCCCTGAGAGCGAAATGGCCCAGAAACGCTTCGTTTGAAAATTTTCATTTTCGCTCCACGAAGCTACAATCTTCTTCTAATCATTTTGAAACCCTCGGAACTCCTTTCGGACATATCCACAGTTGCCCATTGACTGTACTCTGCTTAACTGGTCAAAGTCTAGCACTTTCCAATTTTGTTTTCGCGCCAAGTCCGTGCCGAAAATACTCCAATAAGCTTGAAACTTTTCCTGGATTACAGGAATAGTCCTCTAAGCTACTTTTCACCGAAACTCCACTATTTTGCAGAAACTTCTCCTGAACTGGAATGCTAGACCATTGAAAGTACCTAGAAATCAATTTTTTTGTTTTTCCGATATTGTTCTCTTGCGCATCAAGAGGACACAAATAATCGGGTAAAAATAAATATTCTTCAAAATGTGATGATAGGATTCTTATAATCAAGATCAAGAGTATAGATCTTATTTTAAATAGTTTAAAGAATTTTCTAACCAAAATTCAATTGATTTAGATTTTTTTATACTGTTAAACGAGCAAACGTCTTATATCGACTATTAAAATTATTAATTTTGCAACCTTTGATCGTTACGTCAATGATGTCGAAAAAATTTGAAATTTGATTTTTAGATACTTTCATTGGTTTAGATCATGTTTAACGATGCCGATCATCGATTTAGAAGCTCCATCATCGAAAACAAATGGGTGGCAACGGAGCCCGTTTGCTATTGATAGCATTCCAGCTCAACTCTCTCTATATATATGTTGAGCTGGAATACTATCAATAACAAATGGGGGCTCTGTTGCCGCCTATTTGTTTTCAATGATTGAGCTTCCAAATCGATGATCGGCACCATTGATCATGATTATATAGAGTTGAGCTGGAATACTATTAGTATCAAACGTGCTCCATTGCCATCCATTTGTTTTCGATAATAGAGCTTTCAAATTGACGATCAATACTATTGAACATGATTTAGACCACTAGAAGTATCTAGAAATCAAATTTCGAATCTTTTCGACATCATTGACCTAATGATCAAAGGGTTGCAAAATTTGTAATTTTAATGGTAAATTTGAGTATTTTGCTCATTTAGCGGTGTAAAGAAATCTAAATCAATTAAATTTTGGTTAGAAAATTCTTTATACTATTTAGAAAAAAGATTTATATTTTCGATCTTGATTACAAGACTTCTATCATCACTTTTTGAAGGATATTCATTTTGAGCCGTTCATTTCGTGTCCACTTGATGGATAAGAAAAAAATATCGAAAAAGTATGAAATTTAATTTTCAGATAGTTTAAATGGTCTAGATCATGCTTAACGGTGTCGATCGTCATTTTGGATGCTCTATCATCGAAAACAAATGGATGGCAATGGATCCCCTTTTTTACTGATAGTATTCCTGCCCACTTCTCTCTCTCTCTCTCTCTCTCTCTCTCTCTCCATATATATATATATATATATATATATATATATATATATATATATATATCAAAGATATAAGTGCCCTGCCAACAAGATATCGGTACGATACAGCCCTCGTGCCGATGGCACAACTCAAAATTCTTTTTTCTTTAAATTAGTAAGTAATTTTCTAAATAAAGTTCAAAATATTTGATAAAAATATATAATGAGCAATTAGAATATTTTGTTGCTTAAGAAAATACATATTTCATGCCATTATATGTCGGCACATGTATTTTTTGTGACCGGCGCGTATCGGCGTGGCACACACCGTGCCGTACTGTACTAGCAAGTTTCGGCATGATCCCGTGCTACGATACTTAAATTCTTAACATATATATATATATATATATATATAGCTGGGCTGGAATACTATCGGTAGCAAACGGGTCCTTTTGCTACCGAATTGTTTTCGATGATAGAGACTTCAAATCAACGCGATCGGCACAATTGAATATGATCTATATTACCACGTGATGTATTTGGAAACTAAATTTCATTTCTTTTTGATGTCATTGACCTAATGATCAAGCAGTTGCAAAATTTATAATTTTAATGGTCAATATGAGGCATTTTCTCATTTAACGTTGTAAATAAATTTAAATCAATTGAATTTTGGTTAGAAAATTCTTTAAACTATTTAAAACAAGATCTATATTCTTGGTCTTGATTACAAGATTCCTATCATCACTTTTTTAAGGATATCTAAGTATCATGGACGGACACGGGACACGGGACACGGCACGACTCGGACACGGGACACGACACGACTTGGGCAAGGCGACTCGACAACTTTCAAAAAATTAGGACACGACACGGCATGAACACAGATGATAAAATATAATATTCTTCTTCTTTTGGAAGAGAGAGGAAAGAGAGAGAGAGAGAGAGAGAGAGAGAGAGAGAGAGAGAGAGAGAGAGAGAGAGAGAGGGGGTGAGTGTGAGGAAAGTGAGGGGGTTTGCAGTGGGTTGGTGGGTTTTGCCGGGTGTTGCGATATTTGCAACTTGGACCAAATTTTTCTTTATTTGCAACTTGACCCATGTCAGTCAGCTGAATTTTTGGGTGCCCATGAAATGTTTTGTGTGTTCGAAACTTCATAGCTACTGTGCTTTGCGGCTTCTTGGGTGCTCGCAGAATGTTTCGGGCATTCGAATCCTTGTGACTGCGCTCTTCCTTGCTCTTGGGTTGAGCGTTCGCATTAGGGCACCAAGTGGCCGTTTGTGCCTCCAAAGCCGTTTCGGGCGCATGCAAGGCATTTTGGGTGTTCGAAACCCCTTGCGCTCATGCGACCCCAATTCTTGGGCTGAGTGTTCGAATCTTCTTCCGGGCGCCCTCCCCTGATCCCGAAAACTCATATGTGCGCTCGATACTTGCTCTGGACGCCCAGAACTGGTCCGAAGCTCAGACTTTGGCTTCTCCGACTCAGTTTCGATCTGAACTCGTTTCGATTCGGTCCAAACTGATTCTAAACTCTTTTAACAACATTTAAAACATATCCAGCATGTTTAATCCGCACTTTGCCAATTTAATCAAAGCCGGTATACTACATACGCGACCAATCATATGATTAGCGGCTATGTTCTTTCAGGTGTTAATATGCTAAGAACTTCTTCATAGGTAAGAGTCTATGTAGAAATTTTGATAGAACCGGTTAAAGGAACATGGAGTGAGAAAGGTAAAAGTATCGTTTGTAATGGTTGGAGCGATCCTCAAAAGAGGCCACTTATAATTTTTATGGTCGTGACGGAGGACAGCCTTATGTTTTTATAGGCAATTAATAAAAGGTGTGGAGAAAGACAAGTATCATATTACAAATTTGTTTAAAGAGGTACTTTTGGAGGTTAGGCCGTCGAAAATGGTAGGAAGGGATCCTTGCATCCAAGATGTTTGTTTGGCCAGAAATTCAAAAACTTGGAAGCAACCTGCTTTTCAATTCTAGAATTTTTTTTGAAGTTGTCATCCATCACTTGGTGGGGTTCTGTTGCAATCTAATTAACTATGACAATAAGAAAAAAGTCCTGCCAGGTATATATCAAATTATATAGAATCAGGAAAGTGTAGGAGAGGATGGTGGATTACTTGCTGCAATCCTTGCATCCAAAATGTTTGCTGGCAATAGAATACAAAAACTTTGAAGCAACTTTTTTTCTTTTCTGCTTCTTGGACTGTCTTAAAATTAGTCATCAGTCGTCACTTGGCCGGGTAGTATTGCAAGCTAACAAACCATGGCAACAAGAGGAAAGCCCTATTGCCGGTATATCAAATTATATAGAATTAGTGTATAGGGGTGAAAAAAAATTAACTAGCAACAATGCCAAAGGAGGCCTGAAGTTTATGGACTGCTTTCCATAGAGTAGTCAATTAAGGAAGTCCACCTGATATTTTTCACCTTCTATTAACCAATTTAATTTTAATCCTGCTTCAAATAATGATGCTTGTTGGCAGAATACTATTATGTAGTAGTAATATGGTTTCTTATAAAATGATGTTGATGCTGATATGTACTAACTTGCCATCAATTTTCATTTGTAGGGTGTTTATGCCCTTCGTCACTTGGCAAAAACTATTTTGGATAAGCGAATGGACAGTTGGGAGAAATATTGCCATAGGCATTGTTTTACTGTTCCTGAGTGGTTTGCGTTGCCTAAAGCTGTAGGTCTTTTCTTGTAAAGAATTAATTTACACGTTTGAGTTAAAATTTTCACCACTATTTTTCTTACATCTATCTGTTGTTATCAATTTTTCATCTACTTGCTGATCTAGGGCTGCCATTTAGATAATTTAATTACTCTATGTGGTTCATTTAAGAAAATTTGCTAAAAAAAGCCTAATATTGTCACGCCCCCGGGGGTTTTTAAGTCAAGAAAAGCGGAAAATGCGTGTGTAATTTTTTTTTTCTTAATAAATAAGCATCAGCCTCGTCCCCGGTGCGTGTCAGACCGCCACATACACAAATTCACTCTGCCCACGGACAGAGTCTCCTTTGTATATGCACGGCGTCTCATTTGCAACATCAACATACGATCTTTAACCACACAGTCACAGTCAACAAGTACGAGAGTGTAAAGACATTTAATCACATTAAGAGGAACCTACAAGTTTGCAACAGTGTCCACTCGACACCCATTCCTTTAAAAACGTCTACACATTCACAGTAAGGCGGCTACATCGTTTTGGAAAGGATAAATCCACAGGTTTTCAAAGCAGTGCCCACACGACACTTGGTTTTGGAAAATATTTTCGAAACCCCTTTTTGTTCGGTATAAAACATGCCGCATATGAGTCATTAAGGACTAATATAAAGACCACATCGCAAAACAGTCACACGATCCAACATCCACAACATTCCACAATCAAACAATTGAAAACTTAAACTTAGGTATAAAGAGATGAGATAACCCCAGCGAGAATGATGGAATAAACCTTATCCAACTAATGTCCTTTAATCGCTGCCTCACCGTCGTCCGACTATTACACCTAGTCAAACCTGTCACGGAGTGGGTAAAGTCAGTGACAAACAAAGTAGATGTCTTAACAATAACATGGATTAAAGAACAAACCAATTTCATCGGAACCTTTCGCTAAAACCCTGTCACAAAATAAGCTGGGCACCAACCCCAGAATACCGAGTTAAGCTGGGCACCAACCCCAGAATACCGAATAAGTTGGGCACCAACCCCATGATGCTTTTAACCCCTTCACGGTGCTAGTGCGAACACTGAAGCTGGCGTGAAGAGGTCCCCACCCTACACACGTGGGGCACACGGGTCATAAAGACCACTTCTCCGGAAAAGTACACCATTGCGGGGGCCTATTCCGCCGGTGTACGTGCAGCATCCAAAGTCCCCGCGACCGCAGCCGCCACAATTATTATGTTAAATTAAACAAAATATTTATGCGAAAGGTTACACTGTCCATCTACTTTGTTAGGTAAATTGAGAGCACTTTTAATGACGAAAGATGCACTTACTGCATTTGTTGCACTTATAGCAACTGTACCCACCTGGTTGAAGATATACGTCCGCGCCCGCGACCCTCACAAGCCAAACGGAGCTCCTCGCGGCCTACTAAAATATCCAACAGCACAAATTAACACCTTACCCTAATCAGGTAAAATCAGTGGTCCCGACCACTGTAACATTAAACCCCCAAAACTGAGACCACTGCACCTAGAGGACCGGGACGTCAATCAAAAACCCAACAAATCAAAACCGTCAAGTAAAACCGAATGACTCAAATCAAACCGGGTCCCCGACGATAAAACTGATGGTTAACCACAACCGGATCGCGACTACATCATCGCGAACTCCGTCGGAACCCAAAATCCGCTAACGGAAATCCTACAAAAACCAATCCCTCAACTAGTAGCCAACTCGGGACGTCATGGTCCAGCCGAGAAGCCCTGACGACGAAAAGATGAGAAAAAGACCCGACGGCGCGCCCCCGACAATTTCGTCGAGGCACGGAGCGTCGGCGAAATCGGCACCCAACAAAATAAAATAATGACCAAGTAGGTCCCAAGTGGCTGTACCAAGAAAGCCGCGGAAATAACGATCCCAACGGCGAAAACCGCGCTCAAAACGGTGGAAAAACGGACCCAAACGGAGCCACCGAATTTTAGGCTGTCGGGTGGTGCACAGGAGCAACCATGGACCGGGTCTGCGCATCGGGCGGCCGAGCAGCGTACGCCGGGTGCACGCAGGGAGCGTGCACCGCAAGTCTTGGGCCGGGCCGGTGCACGACACAAGCGTGCACCGGGTCTGCGCTTCCCGGGTGCGGAGGCGTGCGCCGGGTGCACGCCTAGAGCGTGCACCGCGCAGGCCGGTGCACGGTTGCGTGCACCGGGTCCGCAGATTCCTCGCCGCGGGGCGTGCACCGGGTGCACGCCCAGGCCCGTGGACCGCGCTGTACGGATTGCTACAGTAAACCCTATTTTCGCCGTTTTCGCGCCGTTTTCGCTCCCGTTTCGCGATTTTTTCTCCGTTTTCGCTCCCGTGCGATCCCGGCGACGACCCCGCGAACATGGTAACGACGGCGGCGGCCTCCCGTCTAACAACGGCGGCGGCGGCCTCCCGTCTAACAACGGCGGCGGCGGCCTCCGTTAACCCACTATGTCCCGCCGGAGTCGCCCGAAAAATTCCCGAAAAATTCCCAGAAAATTCCCGGAAAATTCCCGGTAATTCTAACGGCTAAACCGACGATCGACGAACACCCAAAACGTCGATCGGAAGTTCGATAACATGAGACCCGTTAAAAACCATCAATTAAAATCCGATAAAAAAATCCTCGATCACACCCGATCAAGAACGAGGATAAAATATGGATCAAAACCCGACGAAAATCCGCGAACGATGTTCCGATTAAAATAATCTAACAAGAACACGGAAAACCCCCGATTAATTTAACAAACGAAACGATGATGACTAACCTTAAATTTATCGGAATAAAAGATCCGATCTTGTTCTCGCGGCGTCGGAAATCCGGATCCGCTCCCCGTAGACGATGGCGTCTCGTTCTCCGATCTCCGGCACGTGAATCGGGGCGATCGGGTTCCTCCGCTTCCTCCTTCTTTTCTTCTTTTCTCCTCCGGTTAGGGTTTTCTCTTTCTTTTCTAATTGGGGTTTCGTTTGGTTTTCGGTACGCACGAAAGAGGAGGGTTTGAGGAGGCGGTATTTTAAATTAGGGTTTCCATTCGGTAAGCGGGGGAATAAATAACCCTTATTATCAATTTATCCAATTTGTAAGTACGCACCGTCAAAACCCCTTTCGGGTATTTGGACTCCGATTAATTAATTCATCAATTAATTAATCCCTACCGATAACCCGATTACTTAATTCTTTATTTACGTACGTAGGAAAAATCCGAAATTCCCCGTTCCTATTTCTCAAGAAAATATCCGACTGACGGGATATTTCTCACCTTTAAATCCTGACCACCGATTAATTAATCACCTTTATTAATTAATCAAGGGAAATCAAATTCCCAATTGGATTAAATTACCGGATATTTAAATCCCCAATTTTCAAATCCCGGTCACCGATTATTTAATCCCCTTTATTAAATAATCATGGGAAATAAATCCCCAAATTAAATATCCGGATTTATCTCTTATCCAATCCGCGAGATAAAATTCCCACTAATTTAAATCCCTTATTTAATTCGTACGTAGGAGGATTTAATTTTCGTCACCAGACGATTAATTAATCAATTAATTATCCCTACGAGATAACCCACCTTATCTCTAACGGGTGCAAGATATTTTGCACGGTTCCCGATGCGTGACTAATCCGTATCACTTGAATCCCGTTCCGGGGATCCCGACATCGGATTTCGAATCCGATCGCACGTCGGTCATCATTTTCCGCGCTCTATCGCAGAAAAATACACGCACCCCGCCCCGGCCGACTTTTGAATCTTAAATAATTTTACTTCGCTTAAGGCTTAAATGACTACAAGTAAGTCAAAATACCCCGAAAGGCCGGATCACTACACCACTCACACTTTATAAAAAGTTTCGTCCCGAAACTTAAGCACAAACCTCCCTAAAAACAATTCGGGAAAACATTCCCTCATCTTCGCTTCCAGTTCCCACGTCGCATCGCGCTCTTCGTGGTTGCTCCACTGGACCTTCACGTAGGGGATCGTCTCGGTTGCGCAACTTCTTGTCCTCTCTTGCCAAAATCCGCACCGGCGTCTCCTCGACGTCTAAAATCTATCGCAACTCGAGGTAGAGGCATCCAAGGCATGAGAGGGGTCAGCGAGGGTACTTCCGGAGCATTGAGACATGGAACACGTTGTGGACTCGTTCGAGGTTCGGTGGCAGGGCTAAGCGATACGCCACCGATTCCTACGCGTTCCAGGATTTCGAACGGTCCAACGTACCTCGGCTCAGCTTTCCCTTTATGCCGAAACGTCGGTTTCCCTTGGAGGGTGAAACCCGGAGTAGCATATGCTCAACCCACCATGAACTCTAAGTCTCGGCGCCTGTTGTCGCGTAGCTCTTCTGTCTGCTTTGGGCGGTCAGTAGTCTTTGTCTAATCAATCGCACCTTTGCTTCGGTCTCCTCCACACAAATCCGGACCTAAAAACTTACGCTCATCCAAGTCGTCCCAGCATATAGGGACCGACAGCCGGCACCCCATACAGGGCCTCGTACGGTGCCATCTGGATGCTGGCCTGGTAATTGTTATTATAGGCAAATTCTACCAGGGGCAAACACCGTGCCCACCCTTCGCCCAAGTCCAAAACGCATGCTCGAAGCATGTCCTCCACGATCTGTATCACCCGCTCTGATTGTCCATCGGTTTGCGGGTGAAAAGCCGTACTGAAGTGCAATTTGGTGCCCATTGCTTGTTGCAGACTTCGCCAAAAGTTGGACACGAATCGCGTGTCCCTGTCCGATGTGATAGACGTCGGCACCCCATGCAACCTCACTATCTCGTTAATGTAAGTTTGTGCTAGTCGTTCCGCGTCCACGTCGTATGTATGGGTAGAAAGTGGGGATTTTTCGTCAAACGGCCCACAATTACCCATATTGCATCGTGTCCCTGCGGCGACCTCGGGAATCCGGTCACGAGATCCATGGTAATCATGTCCCATTTCCACTCGGGCACTAGTAACGGTTGCAATTTCCCTGCCGGCCGTTGGTGTTCGGCCTTCACCCGTTGGCACACCAGGCAGTGTACCACAAATTGTGTCACGTCGCTCTTCCGATTTGGGCCACCAGAAGGTCTGCCATAGATCCTTGCACCTCTTGCACCTCAGGGATGCACGGTAAAGGGGTATTACATACCTTAGCTAGCCTTTCTTCCCTTCTTTAGCTTATCGGGTACACAATGTTCGTCCCCGGCACCTTATTACATCATCCGATTCAGTCATACAACTCCGCCTTGCTCCGAGGACATTCTGTCTCGCACCAGTTGTAGTCGCGTGTCCGTTATTTGGTCTCCCAAGATCCTCTTGGAGATTCGTCAGACTAAATCTTATAGTCCTGCCCGGGCTTCAGCAATGTGAGCACCGGCGCCTGTGCGTGTTCATCTTTAAGTCCTTGAAACCCCCCGGCACTGGGCCATCTAGACGAATCTCCCCCCTTCGGGTTAACGATTTGGGAAAGGCCTCCCACGAGTGCATGTAGTGGTCTGCCCGTTCTAAGAAGCTTTGGATTCCATTATCGCTGTTGGTCGCGCAGTTGATTCCTGATTCAATCCTCCTTGGATCCACTGCAGTTCCAGACACCGAAGCATATGCCCCAAAAAGGCCCCCTGCGGACCATAACTCACACTTTATAAGTTTTGGCATATGGTTTCTGACCCCGGAGGGTCTGGGGGATTACTCGCAAGTGTTCCCAATACCCCTTGTCTGTGCAAGAGTAGATCGGAACGTCCACTAAAGGACCATCACCGACCGGTCTAAGAAGGGCTTGAGTATCCTTTTCATCACGCCCATAAGCGCCGTGGTGCATTAACGAGTCTAAACGGTATAACCGTAAACTCTTGCTGACTATTCCGAGCTTGCAGGTCCGTTTTCAGTATGTCATTACCCCGGACTCTAGGCTGGCGGTAGCGGACCGCAGATCAATCTTAGGGATCAGTTGCTCCTTGTAGGGGATCGCATTAGGTCAGCTAAACCGAGGTAGAGGAGTACTTGTCCTTCTCGTGTCGAGATCCATACGGTAATCGGTGAACGTACCACCGACTGCCTTCTACCAAGCTCCTTGCCCGCAACAAAGAAAAGCGAGCAGAAGGCGTTCCTACAAGCTAAGTTTACAAGTTCCGGTAAGTCCGGTTCCCGGAGATCGCTTGGAACTTCAAGCAGTCAACTACCGCTTAAGATTGCCGCGACTGTCGGCCCCAAGCGCTACACGATAACCTTTAACGGAAAACTACATTCGTTCTTAGAGGCTAAGAACCCGCCTCACCCTCATGGGCAGGAAGGAGTGCAGCCGCCGGCCTCGGGGGGTAGCCGGAGGATCCGACCGAACTTCTTTCTACGATGGGACTTTCTTCTAATAACTCCGATAGGGTGAAAACATAAAGCGAGGTGAAAGAGTGGGATGATAGGTGTTAACACAAAGGTTCTAGCACGAAGATCTGAAAACGAGTATTACCTGCTACATCGTGCTCCGTGGATCCGTCCCTGATGAGTCATCGTATAGACTTTCCCTCCTCCTGTTGAGACGAAGGCATAGATGCGCCACGGGCGTCGTCCCGTCTTGAAGGGGCAGTTGAAGGAAGTGCCCCGATTTGCCGCATCGAAAACAGTGGTCTGCTTCTGGGGACACTCGATCGCTTGGTGTATTCCGTCGCAAATGATGCAAGGATTGTTCACGGCCTTGTCCTCCCGTCGGCACATTCTGGTGTCGTTCGTCGCAACCTCGGTGTTTAGAAGGCCGGCGCCTCTTAGTATGCTCTCTTCCTAAATTTGGCCGAGTTCGTTTCTATCGCCGCTGTGATCTGACTCTCTCTGTCGGGCTCGTGGCATTGCCAATCCCGCTCCGCCGCAGTGGCCCTATCG
>CM054931.1:20606963-20670984 GCA_029168755.2 Tillandsia fasciculata | reverse complement strand
AAAAATAAAAAACACACAAGATTTTTACGTGGAAAAACTCCAAACCGGAGTAAAAAACCACGGGACCGATAACACGGCGAAATCCACTAGAATTGACACACGTACAAGGTGATATAGCGTACTCACTGACGACTCAACCTCTTACCATACGCTCCTAGTAGATCTTCTCCGCTCGCTCCACGACGCTTCTCGAATCCACGATCCGCGCCCAACGCTGAATCCACAGCGTCCAACGTCGAGTCCACGACGTCCAACCGAATCCACGGTCTTCACCCAATGGCACGCTTCGAATCCACGAACGCACCTCGCTCCGAATCCACGAGAGCGATAACACCTTGAATCCACAAGGCCACGCGAGTCCACGCGCCGATTTTGGGTAAATCGTTGTTTGTTTGGGTGGTGATGATCCGCCGAATACTTAGATTAAGATAGATCGGAAATACCATCTAAGTATTCATTGATTTGATTCTACTCAAAATGTGAGTATGGAAAACCTAGAATCAAATCAATCAATATAGATGAAGAACCATTGAATAGATCTAATGATTTCCGTTCTTCTCTATATATGTGGATTTTTCTTTTCGGCTATCTTTTCTTAACCAGCCGATCTATTGCGGATGCCCTAGAAATGAAATGAAGGGCTATTTATAGGTTAGAAACCCTAGGAAGAATATTCGGATCAAAAACAGCCTTTTCTGGAAATTTCCGACGGCGATCCGGATTGGATTTGGCGATCCGGATTGCAGAAGCACAAACCACGATTTCCAGAAAATGCCTGTTCGGGATCCGGATCGTAGTCCCCGATCCGGATCGTTCATACAGTTTTACCAAACATCATGTTCGGGATCCGGATTGCAATTCCTGATCCGGATCGAAAAGCAACAGGTAAAACTAGTGTTCGGGATCCGGATCAGAAGTGCTGCGATCCGGATTGAACCAGTGTATGAAACACCCTTCGGGATCCGGATTGAAAGCCACGATCCGGATCCTGAACATGTCCCATGTCCAGTTTTTGATGAATAAGCAATTAAAACCTCTTCCAGTGTTTCTTCACACTATAAGAAGTATTCGGATCATCAAAATTCTTTAGTTAAACGTACCTGATCCTTTTGAATTCTTCTTTCTTGAGATTGAGGTATACGATCCAAAGTTTCTTCATCTTCAATCTTCAAGACTTAATACATTCACGAAATACGCCAACTCAAATTCCGTAACAATCTCCCCCTTTGGCGGTTTCGTGACAAAACACAAATCCACAAAGAAAATTCAAAAAGATATTTTTGTTGCTATCACCATACAACAAAAATTTACAAAAGAGTTCCAGAAATTAAAACATGAGATAAACTCCTAAAACAGACTCTAGACTTAGACATCTGTAATCTCTGCACACAGAAAACATTCTTGACAAACAAATTCGTTAGATACCTCAAGAATTGAAACATACAAAACCAAATACAGAGATAGAGTTTATTCTCATCATGACATTTGAAAAATTCAGATATGTGAAAGAATCATAGTTAAAAACCAACATATCTTCTAAGCAGTTGAAAACCAAATGTCAAAGTATGTTAGTCCAACATCAACTTGTTAGTCATATTACATGCCCAAATAGTTAGTCGAATAGTTAGTATAGAAGCATGTCACAAATCACAAAAGAAAAACCAAAGTTGAGTTGAAGTTCATACTTACCTTGATATCATCGATATTCACAATCATTGTTCACATCATTCATTGTTCAGAGTTCTTTCTAACTCTCTCACTCTCTCCCCTTTTTGTCACAAAACAAAGCCAAAACGTAGCATGAGCTACAATATGTAAGGAGAGTAAAGAAAACATAAATCCTAATAGTATGCACAAACTGAAACTAAACTAAAAGAATCGTTAAAAAAAATCCTGCACAAAAAGAAAAGGTCAGTTTCAGAATCTGAATCTTCAGACTTGTGCAACCCAATCTTGGACATTATCTTTCGCATCGCTTGTCCATTGAATTATCTTCTTCGTGATGGTGATGTGAGCTGCTGTTGATATCTTTCAAGCTCATTGGTATCCGCTGTTGTTCCTTCAAAATTTGTTCCTGCTGAATAGACAGCCGTGTTGTAACTTGAAAATCGAATTCAAAGATGCTTCATCATCTGTGCCAGGTGCTTGTTGAGATGGTGATGCAGCCGTGCTTGGGTCAGGCTTCTTCCAGATGCAGAAGCTTGAGGACATGTGGCACTTGTGAAGGGATTTGACAATTGTTGACTCATCTATCATGTTCAGACATTGATGATAGGTCGTAAGGGTATGTCAACTTGAAATTTCTTTAAGATCCTCATTATAATCATTGGAAAAGGAATCTTTCGCTGGGGTGAGGATGCTCAACATATCGTGCCATTCTATTCCAGATGATGTACGGGATGTTCATTTTCAATGCGTTGCCTCTGTGGATGTCCAATGAGATATAAGAACAACAATCGTTCCCATCTCACAACCTTCGTCTGCATGTTTGGAAGAATGTTGTAACACGTGATGAAGTTTAAGAAGCGATATTCAAGACGAAGTTCTTTAGATCGAACTGATTTTTCGGTTGACTGTGTTCCCTCGAGACAAATTCCTTCGATAACTTTTCGCCATAAAGTTTTGTCAAATTTATCCCTTTCAGGTAGTGGACTCCTTTCTTGCTGGCTTCCATTCCAAAACCTCGCCAATCAACTGTGGAGTGATTTTGAATCTCGTGCCTTGGATATTCGTGTAGAACTCCATAGGACCGTTTTCAAATTCGCGAAGATGCCGTGCATTGGTATAGAAGGTCCTCACAGGTGCAGGCAGTAACCGAGAGTTTCTGGGAAGCGACATACTTGAATGAGATTTGCTTGTTCAATCAAAGTACCAAATTCAGGGGAGTGACCTTGTAGAGCCTCAATGTTCACGTGCCTTTCGCCAATGCATTCGCGATGTGCAAACGCTCTAAGACGGTCACTGTTAACAAATACTTCTTCAACACGTGGCGGAGAGTCAGGAGCTATTGGTGGGTCAACCTGGTCTCCTGTCTCAGTCCAAAACGTCGAGCAAGTCGCTTACGTTTTATAGAGATAGTTGGGCAGGCATAGGAGCATTCCCAGTGTCCAAGGGAGCTTTTCCTTTTCGTGTTGAGTTAGTCGGCAATACCTCATCATCTTCATCATCTGTTATCATGTCCCAATGAATCTCATTCTCATTCTCTTCAAGTTCAGTGTCACTTATGACATCGACTTCTCCTTTTCTTTGGAGTTTCTTGGCTCTTTTCAACTTATTAGTTGCTCTGGTGAGCACCATTGTAACCAGTAGCAGAATTAACCAGGAGAATGCCATTGCGTCTAGTGCTTTGAGTTTAAGAAAGTGTCCTGTGAAAACCAACTCAAGAACATATGAAAAATCGTCAATTTTGAAAAATTTGAAAACATTGTACCTAGACAATCATAATCATGTAGAGAAGCCAAGAATCAAATTAGTTTTCCAAAAAGAATTTTAAAAATAGATCAATTCCATGATTTACAAAAATTCCTCTTTTATGCCCTAAAACCGAATTTTTAGAAATCGAAGCCTAAAAACTCGTTAATCAAGTAAAATCCCAGCATAAAAGCAAAACTAATTGACCCAGAGTTCTTATTTCAAAAGAAATTTGATCAAAAACCATTCACAAACGAAAAAGTTCCAATTTTTCAACTCACGTTTGATGAAAAACCATAAAAACTGTGAAAAACCGAGTTTTGATCATGAAAACTTACTTGAATCCGAAGAACTTTGAGTTTTGAAGCTCCAAGAAGCAAGAAATCTAGAGAGAGAAACTCTAGAGGCTTGAAAACCAGAGATTAGGGTAAAGAAATCAAAATCTCTTGTTTCTATATAAAACCCTAGCCGTGATCCGGATCGGCCGAGAATGTGATCCGGATCGGCTACCCGCAGGAAAAATCCTGCGTTCGGGATCCGGATCACTTGCCCGATCCGGATCGGCTACACCTTTTTCTTCAGAAAAATTTAGAAAAATTCAATAAAATCCAGAAAAAGTATGTAAGCACTTTACCATGTCAACTTTAAACAAATGACATCGTTTCATACAACAAGAAATAGATTATGCAAAATCTATCAAAAATATCCAAAAATGAAACGAAAATTTACGAAAGTTAAAACACTTAAAGTTGAACAACTTCAATTACATCTATCCTGATCCTATGTGTAATGCCTTTATCAAATCATCAATTTCAGTAAAGAAAATGAAGTACCAAGATCAATAGATGTTTGAAATCCCAGATAAGTTAGATAATATATCTAGACAATCTGTTGAAGGAGTGGCTCTTTGAGCATCTTTTACTAAAAATCCCACCTTATACCAACCATGAAATACGACTGAGTCAAGTATTTCAATATGAATTTCATCAACAATTTTCAAACAAAAATTTGCTTTTCATTCATGGAGTATCTTTTTCTTTCATTTTCTCCATGTGGTGGTAGTTTTCACACTCCTCATTGGGATGTAACTCTTTCCACATCTTTTGAGCATTTCACATTTCATTGACTCCCCCTCAATTGGCTATCAATTATTTAATATATAAGTATTCAACCAAACCATTGATCTCGAATTCATACTCGACTAAGCAATCAAATATGATAATGACTATACCAAGAGATCATTGAGAGAGAAATTGACTTTGATCACTTAAAAGATGGTTTAATTAACGTAAATGATCATTGCAACATTGAAATATTATGACATCAAAAGCATAATAAATTTCTAAATGCATAAAAGGATGCAATTAAAGTCAATTATGATTTATGCTCAATTAGTGTGCTATGTACAGAACATAGATAAAGAACAAAACAAAAACAAAACAAAAACAAAACCTAATCTAAGCAAAGGTTTCAAAAGAGTTTATTTCAAGGAAAGCATGCCAATTGCTTTACGCAAGTGAATAAAACGTTTTTGATCCAAAGGTTTTGTTAAGATGTCGGCTAATTGATCCTCAGTTGAAATATATGACAGTTGAAGAATGTTTGATTCAACTAGCTCTCTAAGAAAATGATATCTAAGTTCAATATGTTTTGTTCTAGAGTGCAACACAGGGTTTTTAGAAATGTTAATAGCACTAGTGTTGTCACATAAAATGGTTACCGAAGATGTTGAAATCCGGAAATCGCTCAACACGCTCTTCATCCAAATCAATTGGGTTGAACAACTTCCTGCAGAAATGTACTCCGCTTCGGCAGTCGAGAGTGCTATGCAGTTCTGCTTTTTACTGTGCCATGCAACAAGGCAGTGGCCAAGATAGAAGCATGCACCACTCGTGCTTTTCCGGTCATCCACCGATCCAGCCCAATCGGCATCTGAGTATCCAACAATATCCAAAGTCGTTCCCATAGGATACCAAATTCCGAAATTGATTGTACCTTTGATATACCGGATGATCCGTTTCACCGCTTTCAGGTGAACCTCCTTCGGTGCTGATTGATATCTCGCACAAATCCCAACACTGAAGGATATATCCGGGCGACTAGCCGTGAGATATAGTAGACTTCCAATCATACTGCGGTACAGTTTCTCGTCTACATTCTCACTTTGTGATTCACTTCCAAGTCCCTTATGGCTAGTTCCCATTGGAGTCGGAAAATCCTTAGAATTTTCAAGATCAAACTTTTTGACCAACTCCAGTGCATACTTGGATTGACACAAGTGAATTCCTTCATCGTTTTGTTTAACTTGTAATCCAAGAAAATAATTCAATTCGCCCATCATGGACATCTCAAATTCGCTTTCCATGGTCTCCGCGAATTTAGAAGCATCATTATCTCTTGTTGCTCCAAAAACAATGTCATCGACATAGATTTGAGCAACTATGAAATTGTTTTGATAATGCTTCACAAAGAGAGTCCTGTCAGCTCCCCCTCGAGTGTAGCCCTTTTCCAAAAGGTGCTTTGTCAACCTTTCGTACCATGCTCGCGGTGCTTGTTTCAGACCGTAAAGAGCCTTTTTCAGACGAAAAACATGGTTAGGTAGTTTATGATCCACAAAACCTTTCGGTTGAGCTACATAAACTTCCTCATTTAAAAATCCATTTAAAAAGGCGCTCTTAACGTCCATTTGAAATAATCTGATTTTAAAATGACAAGCGATCGCAAACAATATACGAATGGACTCGAGTCTAGCTACAGGGGCGAAAGTTTCATCAAAGTCTATACCTTCTACTTGAGAATAGCCTTGAGCAACTAACCTTGCTTTGTTCCTGATGATAGTACCTTCTTCGTTTTTCTTGTTCTTGAAGATCCATTTGGTACCTATCACATTGTGTTGCTTCGGAGGCTTCGTCAGTTCCCAGACTTTGTTTCGCTCGAATTGATGGAGCTCTTCCTGCATTGCTTTAATCCAGTAATCATCTTGGAGAGCTTCATCAACATTCTTTGGTTCGATTTGAGATACATAGCATGCAAATCCGCAAACCAATTGTCTCCGTGTTCTAACTCCTTCTTGTGGATCTCCAATTATGTTCGATTCAGGGTGATCCTTGGAGATGCGTAACGTTTGAGGTAGAGGAGTAGGCGGAGGTACACGAGATGATTCCTGCACATCAGATAAGCTTGAAGAACCGTTAGATGCATCAACATTATTATCGAAAGAATTGTTAGAAGAAGATGCATTAGCAGGTGTATCATCATCAAGAGAGATATCGAGGGTAGATTTTTCAGATTCAAAATGAAAAGCTTCATCTACCTTAACATTTATCGATTCTACGATCGTCTTAGATTCTAAGTTAAAAACTCGATATGCTCTGCTGTTTGTAGAATAACCTAAGAAAATCCCTTCGTCACTTCGAGAGTCAAATTTTCCAAGATTCTCACGATCACGTAAAATAAAACACCGACTCCCAAAGATGCGAAAATATTTGATGTTAGGTTTTCTACAAAACCAAAGTTCATATGGTGTATTCAAAGTCCCCGGGCGCAAATACACGCGATTGATAACATAAACAGCAGTGTTCACCGCTTCAGCCCAAAAATAAAAGGTAAGTTCCGGCTGTGAAGCATAACACGTGCCATTTCCTGTACGACCCTGTTTTTGCGCTCGACTACACCATTTTGTTGAGGTGTGTAAGGTGCGGAGAATTCATGTTTAATGCCATTAGAAGTGCAAAAATCAATGAATTTGGAATTTATGAATTCCCCACCTCTATCACTCCTAACTCGAGTAATCCTTTCATTCTTTTCTATCATAATACGATTGCAGATTTCGAGAAAAGAATCAAAGGTATCAGCTTTTTCTTTTAAGAAGGCTACCCAAGTATATCTAGAAAAGTCATCAACCAACAAGAAAATATACCATTTACCTCCCAGAGATGGTTGACGAGTTGGCCCCATTAAGTCCATATGCAAAAGTTCCAAAGGCCGTTTTGTACCTATGTGGTTCAAATTCTTGTGTGCAGTCCTAGACTGTTTTCCCTTTTGGCAACCGCCACACACAAGGTTTTGTTCAAAAGAAAGTTTCGGAACCCCCTTGACCACATCTTTATTTGAAATTCTAGCAAGTTCCTTAAAGTTTATGTGACCTAGCCTTTCATGCCAAAGTGTTTCATTTTTCAAAGATGCTAGGTTACATTTTTCAGAAATCTTAGAAGGAACTACATAACAATTGTTTTCTGATCTAACCCCCTTTAAAAAGAAAGCATGGTTCATGTCAGTTACAGTGCATTTATCAGATGAAAAATTAACTGAATAACCACTATCACACAGTTGACTTATGCTTATGAGGTTAGTCTTAAGGCCATGAACAAATAATACATTATCTAGAACCGGGCCATCTGGAATAGCTACCGTTCCCTTTCCAACAATTTTGGAAGACCGACCATCTCCGAAAACAACAAGTCCTCCGGAGTTTTTCTCAAATGTTTGAAAACAGTTTTTATCGCCGGTCATATGACGGGAACACCCGCTATCCAGGTACCAAGACGAACTATCATATGCATGCAAGGAAACATTGGTAGCAAGACAGGGAAAGATTTCACCTTTGCGCACCCAAACCTTTTTGAAGTGCGTCGGTAATGGTCGTGAAGTTGATTTCCTAGGTGAGAGCGTCTTGCTTGAAGAATTGCTGCTCCTTGATGATGTCGTCTTGAGCGGTGTACTACCAAGGCTCTTTTCCTTCAATTGATTGCAGTTGTTTTCCGAGGAATAGCCCTTTTGGTAGTCATTGCAAGATGTGCTTGAGGTGTGCGTTTGGCTTCCGTCTTGCAATTTCTTCTTATGTGCCCTGAAATGCCACAACGAAAACATACCTTGGTTCTTGTCGATTCCGAGGAAGATGTAGTAGGTTCGTTGTCGTTGCTTGTCGTGAACACCGGTGTCGGAGGAGGAGATACCGACTGAGGCACAAATACTGTACCACTCGAACTTGGAATGTCTCCAGTTTGAGTGTATCCGAGGCCGAACTTATTTCTTTGACCGAGACCAAGAAGTCTGTCCAACTTACTCCTTCCAGAAGAAAATCTCTGTAAGTCATCCTTTAGTTGGCGTATGGTCTCGTCATTTCCAATTTTTCCTGTCGAGCCTCGCCGTTGAGCTTCAAGAAGTAATTCGCTTTGTTCACCATATCCATATAATTCTTCTCGAATTGCTCATTGGACTCTTGAAGGGAAACATTTGTCTTAATCAGATTGTCCCTTTCCACTTCAAGATCGGTTGAGATAGAGGTTACTCTTTTTACTTCATCTTCAAGATCCTGCAATCTCTCTTTCAACCCCTTGTTTTGCTTAGCCAGTTTCTTTGAATCCCTCAAAAGCTTATGGTAGGCTAAAACAAAATCTTCACCTTCCGAATCATCTGATTCATCGTCCGTTGCAATCTTTTCAACAGTGGAGTTGGACAGTGAGTCGGATGTACTTGCCATTAAGCACATGAAGGGAGAAGATGTGTGGACGCGTGGAAAGCTGTCGCGTTGTCTTCTTCATCACTTGACGATGACTCATTTGACGTGGAGTTGTCATCCCAAGTAACTACTTGCATCGCTTTCTTCTTTGCCGGATTCTTGTTGGGACATTCCGTTGCTATGTGGCCGTAGCCTCGACATTTGAAACACTGAACTTGTCCCTCAGAACTTTTCTTATCCTTTGAGAAGTTCTCTTGCTTTCTTGACTTGTGCTTGAAGACCCTTGCCTTTCTTCGACTTTCCGAAGGATTGAGTTTTGCTTGAATTTCCCCTTCGAAAGTTGCGGCGAAACTTCCTTGTCAAGAGAGCGAGCTGCTTCTCAAAGTCCTCCATAGAAATGTTCTCGTCGTCGTCCGAGGAGGATGAATCCGCGTCTTCTTCTTTAGTTGATTTCAATGCGTAACCTGAAGACTTAGAAGAGGATGCCTTTCCAGAAGAATAGTTAGTAGGAAAAGTCATTTCATAAGTTTGTAAAGCACCTACTAATTCTTCTACACGCATTTCGTCCGGGTGTTTAATTGTTTCAATGGCTGCGACCTTCGGGCGAAATCGTTCAGGAAGAGTTCTTAGAATTTTTCTTACAACTTTAAATTCTGGAATCTTCTCTCCCAAGTTAGCACATGAGTTCACGATGTCTTGCAATCGTGTGTAATAGTCAGTGAAGGATTCATTCTCTGCCATAGAGATAGAGTCAAACTTGCTCGTGAGCATTTGCAGTTTCTGAATCTTCACTAAGTTAGTTCCCTCATGCGTAACTTGAAGAACATCCCAGATTTCTTTCGCAGTCTCACATGCCGAGACGCGAGAGAACTCAGTTTGTGACAAAGCATTAAATAGAGCATTAATCCCTTTGCCATTGTAAGAAGATAAGTCTATCTCTTCCTTGGTCCATTTCGACCTAGGTTTTAAGGTGCGAACATCATCTAAAATTTCAGTTGGATTAGACCATCCTAATTCAATTGATTGCCACACCCTTTCGTCGATGGAAATTAAAAAGCTTTCATCCGTACTTTCCAGTACGCATAATTTGTTCCATCAAAGAAAGGGGGTCGATTGATGTTTCCACCTTCAACCATTGTTTACAACCCTATTCCCGCTCTGATACCACTTGTTGGGTTTAGGTTAATAAGGATCTAATAGGGGAAAAAACACCTAGAGGGGGGTGAATAGGTGTAAACAATAAACACTCAAAAAATCATTGCGCGATAAAACCCAATGCGGAAAAATAAAAGAACACGCAAGATTTTTACGTGGAAAAACTCCAAACCGGAGTAAAAAACCACGGGACCGATAACACGGCGAAATCCACTAGAATTAACACACGTACAAGGTGATATAACGTACTCACAGACGACTCAACCTTTTACCATACGCTCCTAGTAGATCTTCTCCGCTCGCTCCACGACGCTTCTCGAATCCACGATCCGCGCCCAACGCTGAATCCACAGCGTCCAACGTCGAGTCCACGACGTCCAACCGAATCCACGGTCTTCACCCAATGGCACGCTTCGAATCCACGAACGCACCTCGCTCCGAATCCACGAGAGCGATAGCACCTTGAATCCACAAGGCCACGCGAGTCCACGCGCCGATTTGGGTAAATCGTTGTTTGTTTGGGTGGTGATGATCCGCCGAATACTTAGATTAAAGATAGATCGGAAATACCATCTAAGTATTCATTGATTTGATTCTACTCAAAATGTGAGTATGGAAAACCTAGAATCAAATCAATCAATATAGATGAAGAAACATAGAATAGATCTATTGATTTCCTTTCTTCTCTATATGTGGATTTTTCTTTTCGGCTATCTTTTCTTCGATCTATTGCGGATGCCCTAGAAATGAAATAGGGCTATTTATAGGTTAGAAACCCTAGGAAGAATATTCGGATCAAAAACACTTTTCTGGAAAGTTTTCCGACGGCGATCCGGATCAGATTTGGCGATCCGGATTGCAGAAGCACAAGACGATTTCCAGAAAATTGCCTGTTCGGGATCCGGATCGTAGTCCCCGATCCGGATCGTTCATACAGTTTTACCAGAACATCATGTTCGGGATCCGGATTGCAATCCTGATCCGGATCGAAGAAGCACACAGGTAAAACTAGTGTTCGGGATCCGGATCAGAGAGTGCTGCGATCCGGATTGACCAGTGTATGAACAAACACCTTCGGGATCCGGATTGAAAGCCATCCGGATCCTGAACATGTCCCATGTCCAGTTTTTGATGAATAAGCAATTAAAACCTCTTCCAGGTGTTTCTACACTATAAGAAGTATTCGGATCATCAAAATTCTTTAGTTAAACGTACCTGATCCTTTTGAATTCTTCTTTCTTGAGATTGAGGTATACGATCCAAAGTTTCTTCATCTTCAATCTTCAAGACTTATACATTCACGAAATACGCCAACTCAAATTCCGTAACAACAAGGTGCGCGGTCCAAGGCGTGTGGCATGAGTGGATGGTCGCCCATGAATTGCGTGCGATTCGTCGTATGACACAGTATCGCGTTCACGAAGGCGCGGTCCAAGGGCGGCGTGTCACGCCCCCGGGGGTTTTTAAGTCAAGAAAAGCGGAAAATGCGTGTGTAATTTTTTTTTCTTAATAAATAAGCATCAGCCTCGTCCCCGGTGCGTGTCAGACCGCCACATACACAAATTCACTCTGCCCACGGACAGAGTCTCCTTTGTATATGCACGGCGTCTCATTTGCAACATCAACATACGATCTTTAACCACACAGTCACAGTCAACAAGTACGAGAGTGTAAAGACATTTAATCACATTAAGAGGAACCTACAAGTTTGCAACAGTGTCCACTCGACACCCATTCCTTTAAAAACGTCTACACATTCACAGTAAGGCGGCTACATCGTTTTGGAAAGGATAAATCCACAGGTTTTCAAAGCAGTGCCCACACGACACTTGGTTTTGGAAAATATTTTCGAAACCCCTTTTTGTTCGGTATAAAACATGCCGCATATGAGTCATTAAGGAATAATATAAAGACCACATCGCAAAACAGTCACACGATCCAACATCCACAACATTCCACAATCAAACAATTGAAAACTTAAACTTAGATATAAAGAGATGAGATAACCCCAGCGAGAATGATGGAATAAACCCTATCCAACTAATGTCCTTTAATCGCTGCCTCACCGTCGTCCCGACTATTACACCTAGTCAAACCTGTCACGGAGTGGGTAAAGTCAGTGACAAACAAAGTAGATGTCTTAACAATAACATGGATTAAAGAACAAACCAATTTCATCGGAACCTTTCGCTAAAACCCTGTCACAAAATAAGCTGGGCACCAACCCCAGAATACCGAGTTAAGCTGGGCACCAACCCCAGAATACCGAATAAGTTGGGCACCAACCCCATGATGCTTTTAACCCCTTCACGGTGCTAGTGCGAACACTGAAGCTGGCGTGAAGAGGTCCCCACCCTACACACGTGGGGCACACGGGTCATAACGACCACTTCTCCGGAAAAGTACACCATTGCGGGGGCCTATTCCGCCGGTGTACGTGCAGCATCCAAAGTCCCCGCGACCGCAGCCGCCACAATTATTATGTTAAATTAAACAAAATATTTATGCGAAAGGTTACACTGTCCATCTACTTTGTTAGGTAAATTGAGAGCACTTTTAATGACGAAAGATGCACTTACTGCATTTGTTGCACTTATAGCAACTGTACCCACCTGGTTGAAGATATACGTCCGCGCCCGCGACCCTCACAAGCCAAACGGAGCTCCTCGCGGCCTACTAAAATATCCAACAGCACAAATTAACACCTTACCCTAATCAGGTAAAATCAGTGGTCCCGACCACTGTAACATTAAACCCCCAAAACTGAGACCACTGCACCTAGAGGACCGGGACGTCAATCAAAAACCCAACAAATCAAAACCGTCAAGTAAAACCGAATGACTCAAATCAAACCGGGTCCCCGACGATAAAACTGATGGTTAACCACAACCGGATCGCGACTACATCATCGCGAACTCCGTCGGAACCCAAAATCCGCTAACGGAAATCCTACAAAAACCAATCCCTCAACTAGTAGCCAACTCGGGACGTCATGGTCCAGCCGAGAAGCCCTGACGACGAAAAGATGAGAAAAAGACCCGACGGCGCGCCCCCGACAATTTCGTCGAGGCACGGAGCGTCGGCGAAATCGGCACCCAACAAAATAAAATAATGACCAAGTAGGTCCCAAGTGGCTGTACCAAGAAAGCCGCGGAAATAACGATCCCAACGGCGAAAACCGCGCTCAAAACGGTGGAAAAACGGACCCAAACGGAGCCACCGAATTTTAGGCTGTCGGGTGGTGCACAGGAGCAACCATGGACCGGGTCTGCGCATCGGGCGGCCGCGCAGCGTACGCCGGGTGCACGCAGGGAGCGTGCACCGCAAGTCTTGGGCCGGGCCGGTGCACGACACAAGCGTGCACCGGGTCTGCGCTTCCCGGGTGCGGAGGCGTGCGCCGGGTGCACGCCTAGAGCGTGCACCGCGCAGGCCGGTGCACGGTTGCGTGCACCGGGTCCGCAGATTCCTCGCCGCGGGGCGTGCACCGGGTGCACGCCCAGGCCCGTGGACCGCGCTGTACGGATTGCTACAGTAAACCCTATTTTCGCCGTTTTCGCGCCGTTTTCGCTCCCGTTTCGCGATTTCTTCTCCGTTTTCGCTCCCGTGCGATCCCGGCGACGACCCCGCGAACATGGTAACGACGGCGGCGGCCTCCCGTCTAACAACGGCGGCGGCGGCCTCCCGTTAACCCACTATGTCCCGCCGGAGTCGCCCGAAAAATTCCCGAAAAATTCCCAGAAAATTCCCGGAAAATTCCCGGTAATTCTAACGGCTAAACCGACGATCGACGAACACCCAAAACGTCGATCGGAAGTTCGATAACATGAGACCCGTTAAAAACCATCAATTAAAATCCGATAAAAAAATCCTCGATCACACCCGATCAAGAACGAGGATAAAATATGGATCAAAACCCGACGAAAATCCGCGAACGATGTTCCGATTAAAATAATCTAACAAGAACACGGAAAACCCCCGATTAATTTAACAAACGAAACGATGATGACTAACCTTAAATTTATCGGAATAAAAGATCCGATCTTGTTTCTCGCGGCGTCGGAAATCCGGATCCGCTCCCCGTAGACGATGGCGTCTCGTTCTCCGATCTCCGGCACGTGAATCGGGGCGATCGGGTTCCTCCGCTTCCTCCTTCTTTTCTTCTTTTCTCCTCTAATTGGGGTTTCGTTTGGTTTTCGGTACGCACGAAAGAGGAGGGTTTGAGGAGGCGGTATTTTAAATTAGGGTTTCCATTCGGTAAGCGGGGGAATAAATAACCCTTATTATCAATTTATCCAATTTGTAAGTACGCACCGTCAAAACCCCTTTCGGGTATTTTGGACTCCGATTAATTAATTCATCAATTAATTAATCCCTACCGATAACCCGATTACTTAATTTCTTTATTTACGTACGTAGGAAAAATCCGAAATTCCCCGTTCCTATTTCTCAAGAAAATATCCGACTGACGGGATATTTCTCACCTTTAAATCCTGACCACCGATTAATTAATCACCTTTATTAATTAATCAAGGGAAATCAAATTCCCAATTGGATTCAAATTACCGGATATTTAAATCCCCAATTTTCAAATCCCGGTCACCGATTATTTAATCCCCTTTATTAAATAATCATGGGAAATAAATCCCCAAATTAAATATCCGGATTTTATCTCTTATCCAATCCGCGAGATAAAATTCCCACTAATTTAAATCCCTTATTTAATTCGTACGTAGGAGGATTTAATTTTCCGTCACCAGACGATTAATTAATCAATTAATTATCCCTACGAGATAACCCACCTTATCTCTAACGGGTGCAAGATATTTTGCACGGTTCCCGATGCGTGACTAATCTCCGTATCACTTTGAATCCCGTTCTGGGGGATCCCGACATCGGATTTCGAATCCGATCGCACCGTCGGTCATCATTTTCCGCGCTCTATCGCAGAAAAATACACGCACCCCGCCCCGGCCGACTTTTGAAACTTAAATAATTTTACTTCGCTTAAGGCTTAAATGACTACAAGTAAGTCAAAATACCCCGAAAGGCCGGATCACTACACCACTCACACTTTATAAAAAGTTTCGTCCCGAAACTTAAGCACAAACCTCCCTAAAACAATTCGGGAAAACATTCCCTCATCTTCGCTTCCAGTTCCCACGTCGCCTCGCGCTCTTCGTGGTTGCTCCACTGGACCTTCACGTAGGGGATCGTTCGGTTGCGCAACTTCTTGTCCTCTCTTGCCAAAATCCGCACCGGCGTCTCCTCGACGCTTAAATCCTCTCGCAACTCGATGGTAGAGGCATCCAAGGCATGAGAGGGGTCAGCGAGGTACTTCCGGAGCATTGAGACATGGAACACGTTGTGGACTCGTTCGAGGTTCGGTGGCAGGGCTAAGCGGTACGCCACCGATCCTACGCGTTCCAGGATTTCGAACGGTCCCACGTACCTCGGCTCAGCTTTCCCTTTATGCCGAAACGTCGGTTTCCCTTGGAGGGTGAAACCCGGAGTAGCATATGCTCACCCACCATGAACTCTAAGTCTCGGCGCCTGTTGTCCGCGTAGCTCTTCTGTCTGCTTTGGGCGGTCAGTAGTCTTTGTCTAATCAATCGCACCTTTGCTTCGGTCTCCTCCACCAAATCCGGACCTAAAAACTTACGCTCATCCAAGTCGTCCCAGCATATTGGGGACCGACAGCGGCGCCCATACAGGGCCTCGTACGGTGCCATCTGGATGCTGGCCTGGTAATTGTTATTATAGGCAAATTCTACCAGGGGCAAACACCGTGCCCACCCTTCGCCCAAGTCCAAAACGCATGCTCGAAGCATGTCCTCCACGATCTGTATCACCCGCTCTGATTGTCCATCGGTTTGCGGGTGAAAAGCCGTACTGAAGTGCAATTTGGTGCCCATTGCTTGTTGCAGACTTCGCCAAAAGTTGGACACGAATCGCGTGTCCCTGTCCGATGTGATAGACGTCGGCACCCCATGCAACCTCACTATCTCGTTAATGTAAGTTTGTGCTAGTCGTTCCCGCGTCCACGTCGTATGTATGGGTAGAAAGTGGGCCGATTTCGTCAAACGGCCCACAATTACCCATATTGCATCGTGTCCCTGCGGCGACCTCGGGAATCCGGTCACGAGATCCATGGTAATCATGTCCCATTTCCACTCGGGCACTAGTAACGGTTGCAATTTCCCTGCCGGCCGTTGGTGTTCGGCCTTCACCCGTTGGCACACCAGGCAGTGTACCACAAATTGTGTCACGTCGCTCTTCCGATTTGGGCCACCAGAAGGTCTGCCATAGATCCTTGCACCTCTTTGCACCTCCGGGATGCACGGTAAAGGAGGTATTACATACCTTAGCTAGACTTTCTTCCCTCTTCTTTAGCTTATCGGGTACACAAGTTCGTCCCCGGCACCTTATTACATCATCCGATTCAGTCATACAACTCCGCCTTGCTCCGAGGACATTCTGTCTCGCACCAGTTGTAGTCGCGTGTCCGTTATTTGGTCTCCCAAGATCCTCTTGGAGATTCGTCAGACTAAATCTTATAGTCCTGCCCGGGCTTCAGCAATGTGAGCACCGGCGCCTGTGCGTGTTCATCTTTAAGTTCCTTGAAACCCTCCCGGCACTGGGCCATCTAGACGAATCTCTCCCCCCTTCGGGTTAACCGATTTGGGGAAAAGGCCTCCCACGAGGCATCTGTAGCGGTCTGCCCGTTCTAAGAAGCTTTGGATTTCCATTATCGCTGTTGGTCGAGCCCAGTTGATTCCTGATTCAATCCTCCTTGGATCCACTGCAGTTCCAGACACCGAAGCGATATGCCCCAAAAAGTCCCCCTCGCGGACCATAACTCACACTTTATAAGTTTTGGCATATGGTTTCTGACCCCGGAGGGTCTGGGGGATTACTCGCAAGTGTTCCCAATACCCCTTGTCTGTGCAAGAGTAGATCGGAACGTCCACTAAAGGACCATCACCGACCGGTCTAAGAAGGGCTTGAGTATCCTTTTCATCACGCCCATAAGCGCCGCTGGTGCATTAACGAGTCTAAACGGTATAACCGTAAACTCTTGCTGACTATTCCGAGCTCGCAGGTCCGTTTTCAGTATGTCATTACCCCGGACTCTAGGCTGGCGGTAGCCGGACCGCAGATCAATCTTTAGGGACTCAGTTGCTCCTTGTAGTTGATCGCATAGGTCACCTATCCGAGGTAGAGGAGTACTTGTCCTTCTCGTGTCGAGATCCATACGGTACTCGTGAACGCTACCCGACTGCCTTCTACCAAGCTCCTTGCCCGCAACAAGGAAAAGCGAGCAGAAGGCGTTCCTACAAGCTAAGTTTACAAGTTCCGGTAAGTCCGGTTCCCGGAGACTCGCTTGGAACTTCAAGCAGTCAACTACCGCTTAAAGATTGCCGCGACTGTCGGCCCCAAGCGCTACACCGATAACCTTTAACGGAAACCTCATTCGTTCTTAGAGGCTAAGAACCCGCCTCACCCTCACTGGGCAGGAAGGAGTGCAGCCGCCTGCCTCGGGGGGTAGCCGGAGGATCCGACCGAACTTATTTCTACGATGGGAATTTCTTCTAATAACTACGATAGGGTGAAAACATAAAGCGAGGTGAAAGAGTGGGATGCTTAGGTGTTAACACAAAGGTTCTAGCACGAAGATCTGAAACTCGAGTATTACCTGCTACATCGTGCTCCGTGGATCCGTCCCCTGATGAGTCATCGTATAGACTTTCCCTCCTCCTGTTGAGACGAAGGCATAGATGCTGCCACGGGCGTCGTCCCCGTCTTGAAGGGGCAGTTGAAACGGAAGTGCCCCGATTTGCCGCATCGAAAACAGTGGTCTTGCTTCTGGGGACACTCGATCGCTTGGTGTATTCCGTCGCAAATGATGCAAGGCTTGTTCACCGGCCTTTGTCCTCCCGTCGGCACATTCTTGGTTCTTCGTCGCAACCTCGGGTGTTTAGAAGGCCGGCTCCTCTTAGTATGCTCTCTTCCTAAATTTGGCCGAGTTCGTTTCTTATCCCCGCTGTGATCTGAGCTCTCCTGTCGGGCTCGTGGCATTGCCAATCCGCGCTCCGCCGCAGTGGCCCTATCGACCACCCCCTGGAAGGTGTGCAAATCCGCTGCTTGCACCACCTCGAAGATGTCCCTTCGTAATCCGTCCACAAAAAGACGGGCTTTGTGAGACTCATTTCTTATAACGAAGGGAACACATTTGATCATCCTCACAAATGCCCGCTGGTATCCCATAATCGTTTGCCTACCCTGCTTGATGTGCTTTAGGTCATCTTCCATCTGCTGTTTGATGCGGTCGGAGAGAAATGCCTCAAACAGCTTTTCTCGGAACGTGGTCCAAGATGGAAGGGCGGTGCCCTCCGAGGGGTCCGGGCGCACCGTCTTCCACCACCTGCGGGCGTCTCCCTCAAGAAAATGGACTGCCAAAGGGACCCATTCATGTTCCTCCATCAATAGGTCTTCAAAAAGCTTCTCCATGGTATCCACCCATTTTTCCACGGCCCAAGGGTCGGTCGTCTCTCCCTCAAACACGGGTGGATCGTACCTCTTGAAATTCGCCAAATTCGCTCTCACCCTATCCCGTTCGGTTGGCCGAAAAGGGGCTTCCCCCGCTGCATCGGCGGACACTCTAGGGGTAGGTATCACCACGGTCTCTCTCGAGGGGTCTCCAACAGTGGCCCCCGGCATAGGTCCCGAAGTTGCTGGTGTCGGGTCCACTGAAGGCGTCTTCGGATGCACCGAAGGTATCTCGGTCACCGTGGTCGGAGGAGGGGCGACCATAGTCTCGCTGTCCACTACCGGCAGTTCCATCGCTGGTGCGGCTGGTCTGGGTAGAGAGGCCTGGGCGACCTCCACTGGTGTAGTCGGCTGTTGCGCCCATTGCCGCATCTGTTCTCTAAGGGTTGCTAACTGCCCGACCATCTCTCGCAATTGTTGTCGGAGAAGTTGATACTCCGCCGCGGTTGGCACCGTACTTTCCGCCCCTGTGTTCTCCGCTGATAACCCATCTCGGGCCATCATTCGCTGTATACAAAGAAACCAAGTCAACCCTAGACCTAACTGGTCTAGCACCACGACCTACAGACGCACCGAAATTAATTCCCTTTTTCCCCCGTACACTCACGATCTACTGCACCTACACCTTGGTTATCTCATGTTCAATTTGCTTGTGGCATCATGCATTGTGGATGTTGGTTACTGACTGCTGTGGTTAAAGTTGTTTTTCTCTGATACCATTTAATCTGTCACGCCCCCGGGGGTTTTTAAGTCAAGAAAAGCGGAAAATGCGTGTGTAATTTTTTTTTTCTTAATAAATAAGCATCAGCCTCGTCCCCGGTGCGTGTCAGACCGCCACATACACAAATTCACTCTGCCCACGGACAGAGTCTCCTTTGTATATGCACGGCGTCTCATTTGCAACATCAACATACGATCTTTAACCACACAGTCACAGTCAACAAGTACGAGAGTGTAAAGACATTTAATCACATTAAGAGGAACCTACAAGTTTGCAACAGTGTCCACTCGACACCCATTCCTTTAAAAACGTCTACACATTCACAGTAAGGCGGCTACATCGTTTTGGAAAGGATAAATCCACAGGTTTTCAAAGCAGTGCCCACACGACACTTGGTTTTGGAAAATATTTTCGAAACCCCTTTTTGTTCGGTATAAAACATGCCGCATATGAGTCATTAAGGAATAATATAAAGACCACATCGCAAAACAGTCACACGATCCAACATCCACAACATTCCACAATCAAACAATTGAAAACTTAAACTTAGATATAAAGAGATGAGATAACCCCAGCGAGAATGATGGAATAAACCTTATCCAACTAATGTCCTTTAATCGCTGCCTCACCGTCGTCCCGACTATTACACCTAGTCAAACCTGTCACGGAGTGGGTAAAGTCAGTGACAAACAAAGTAGATGTCTTAACAATAACATGGATTAAAGAACAAACCAATTTCATCGGAACCTTTCGCTAAAACCCTGTCACAAAATAAGCTGGGCACCAACCCCAGAATACCGAGTTAAGCTGGGCACCAACCCCAGAATACCGAATAAGTTGGGCACCAACCCCATGATGCTTTTAACCCCTTCACGGTGCTAGTGCGAACACTGAAGCTGGCGTGAAGAGGTCCCCACCCTACACACGTGGGGCACACGGGTCATAACGACCACTTCTCCGGAAAAGTACACCATTGCGGGGGCCTATTCCGCCGGTGTACGTGCAGCATCCAAAGTCCCCGCGACCGCAGCCGCCACAATTATTATGTTAAATTAAACAAAATATTTATGCGAAAGGTTACACTGTCCATCTACTTTGTTAGGTAAATTGAGAGCACTTTTAATGACGAAAGATGCACTTACTGCATTTGTTGCACTTATAGCAACTGTACCCACCTGGTTGAAGATATACGTCCGCGCCCGCGACCCTCACAAGCCAAACGGAGCTCCTCGCGGCCTACTAAAATATCCAACAGCACAAATTAACACCTTACCCTAATCAGGTAAAATCAGTGGTCCCGACCACTGTAACATTAAACCCCCAAAACTGAGACCACTGCACCTAGAGGACCGGGACGTCAATCAAAAACCCAACAAATCAAAACCGTCAAGTAAAACCGAATGACTCAAATCAAACCGGGTCCCCGACGATAAAACTGATGGTTAACCACAACCGGATCGCGACTACATCATCGCGAACTCCGTCGGAACCCAAAATCCGCTAACGGAAATCCTACAAAAACCAATCCCTCAACTAGTAGCCAACTCGGGACGTCATGGTCCAGCCGAGAAGCCCTGACGACGAAAAGATGAGAAAAAGACCCGACGGCGCGCCCCCGACAATTTCGTCGAGGCACGGAGCGTCGGCGAAATCGGCACCCAACAAAATAAAATAATGACCAAGTAGGTCCCAAGTGGCTGTACCAAGAAAGCCGCGGAAATAACGATCCCAACGGCGAAAACCGCGCTCAAAACGGTGGAAAAACGGACCCAAACGGAGCCACCGAATTTTAGGCTGTCGGGTGGTGCACAGGAGCAACCATGGACCGGGTCTGCGCATCGGGCGGCCGCGCAGCGTACGCCGGGTGCACGCAGGGAGCGTGCACCGCAAGTCTTGGGCCGGGCCGGTGCACGACACAAGCGTGCACCGGGTCTGCGCTTCCCGGGTGCGGAGGCGTGCGCCGGGTGCACGCCTAGAGCGTGCACCGCGCAGGCCGGTGCACGGTTGCGTGCACCGGGTCCGCAGATTCCTCGCCGCGGGGCGTGCACCGGGTGCACGCCCAGGCCCGTGGACCGCGCTGTACGGATTGCTACAGTAAACCCTATTTTCGCCGTTTTCGCGCCGTTTTCGCTCCCGTTTCGCGATTTCTTCTCCGTTTTCGCTCCCGTGCGATCCCGGCGACGACCCCGCGAACATGGTAACGACGGCGGCGGCCTCCCGTCTAACAACGGCGGCGGCGGCCTCCCGTTAACCCACTATGTCCCGCCGGAGTCGCCCGAAAAATTCCCGAAAAATTCCCAGAAAATTCCCGGAAAATTCCCGGTAATTCTAACGGCTAAACCGACGATCGACGAACACCCAAAACGTCGATCGGAAGTTCGATAACATGAGACCCGTTAAAAACCATCAATTAAAATCCGATAAAAAAATCCTCGATCACACCCGATCAAGAACGAGGATAAAATATGGATCAAAACCCGACGAAAATCCGCGAACGATGTTCCGATTAAAATAATCTAACAAGAACACGGAAAACCCCCGATTAATTTAACAAACGAAACGATGATGACTAACCTTAAATTTATCGGAATAAAAGATCCGATCTTGTTTCTCGCGGCGTCGGAAATCCGGATCCGCTCCCCGTAGACGATGGCGTCTCGTTCTCCGATCTCCGGCACGTGAATCGGGGCGATCGGGTTCCTCCGCTTCCTCCTTCTTTTCTTCTTTTCTCCTCCGGTTAGGGTTTTCCTCTTTCTTTTCTAATTGGGGTTTCGTTTGGTTTTCGGTACGCACGAAAGAGGAGGGTTTGAGGAGGCGGTATTTTAAATTAGGGTTTCCATTCGGTAAGCGGGGGAATAAATAACCCTTATTATCAATTTATCCAATTTGTAAGTACGCACCGTCAAAACCCCTTTCGGGTATTTTGGACTCCGATTAATTAATTCATCAATTAATTAATCCCTACCGATAACCCGATTACTTAATTTCTTTATTTACGTACGTAGGAAAAATCCGAAATTCCCCGTTCCTATTTCTCAAGAAAATATCCGACTGACGGGATATTTCTCACCTTTAAATCCTGACCACCGATTAATTAATCACCTTTATTAATTAATCAAGGGAAATCAAATTCCCAATTGGATTCAAATTACCGGATATTTAAATCCCCAATTTTCAAATCCCGGTCACCGATTATTTAATCCCCTTTATTAAATAATCATGGGAAATAAATCCCCAAATTAAATATCCGGATTTTATCTCTTATCCAATCCGCGAGATAAAATTCCCACTAATTTAAATCCCTTATTTAATTCGTACGTAGGAGGATTTAATTTTCCGTCACCAGACGATTAATTAATCAATTAATTATCCCTACGAGATAACCCACCTTATCTCTAACGGGTGCAAGATATTTTGCACGGTTCCCGATGCGTGACTAATCTCCGTATCACTTTGAATCCCGTTCTGGGGGATCCCGACATCGGATTTCGAATCCGATCGCACCGTCGGTCATCATTTTCCGCGCTCTATCGCAGAAAAATACACGCACCCCGCCCCGGCCGACTTTTGAATCTTAAATAATTTTACTTCGCTTAAGGCTTAAATGACTACAAGTAAGTCAAAATACCCCGAAAGGCCGGATCACTACAAATATGCATTAGGAATACATCTTATGACAGACTTTACATGTTGATTTACTTTTGGTCTCTGGCCAATTAGTCTATACACATTGTTCATTTAGGAAAAATTGCTAAAAAAGCCTAATATGTGTTAGGAATGCATCTTATGACAGACTTTACATGTTGAATCACTTTATGCTGGACTAGTGGCGGAACAGTTCTAATCAATTGGGTTCCCTTAATTTGAACTTCTACTTCGTTATATATTAGTAACTGCTTGAATATAATTTATTTAAATGTCTGGAAGAATATTTCTCAGAAGGCTCCTAATACGCTTATTTGATTCCCAGTACATTCAAATGCTTAAATCCTTTGGAAAACTACTTGCAGAAAATGCTTTAGTGCCAATAATTTGGCTACCATATTTCCTTTTTCTCATATTTCCTCACATTGAATATGATATTTTATTGTCATGCACAATGGCTAAAATATTTTCCTCTTTTTTTTTTTTCTAATTCAGAATGATTTATCCACTAAAGATATTATACTTGAAGAAGAGCTGTTTGATGCAGAACCTGATGCTCAGTTAGATTCCTTGAGGGAGAAACTTTCAACTGTAAGCAGCCTGCTACGTAACTAAAATAAAAGGGGTTTATACATGTGTACCCCTGGAAAATCTGAAAAAATATATAAATAACCTTGAGAGTGCAGTTTCTTACATAATAGCCTTTAGGCTGGGGGTCATTCAATTCATGGAGGAAGTCGTTTTTGTCAGAGAAAAGGTCTTCTGATAGAGGGGCAATACTTTTGTAGGTAGAAAGATACTTATGTAAAAAAATCAAGTTTCCGAAGCACGTAATAATTCAGATTTAACAGGGATGTATGTAAATAGATAATAGTTGGGGATAGAAACATGTATCAAAAATAATTACTACAGAAAGTTGTTTAAATCGTCTCAAAGTAATTGCATGCATTGTATCTACAGGTTGGAAAGGAATCTGGAGAACTACAAAGAGAGATCTCCTTCTTGGAAAAGCAGTCCCATTTCTGCACCAACTATGATGCAACTGTTGCTGAGGCGCGGCAATTATTTGAGAAGAACACTGTGCAAGAGATTTTTCAAGGTAACCCAGTGAATTCAACAATATATATCATACCTCTAGTTAATGGGCTCGTGCTTGAGGTTCAGAATAATGACTAAGCAACTATATCCATCCTGTTGGCATCTCTGTCTCCATTCTTCATATTTTCATGTCAGTGAACTATTTGAAAGATTCTATGTTACGTTAATGATATTGCCTTTGAGATCCTTTAGTTTTATTCAACCAAACCAAGTTCAGCTGAAGTTCTCTTATCACAAACCACTCCTCGCTTTCTAGTATAGTAAATGGTGGACTCGGCTGATTGGCCAATGCTTATGTCCAATTTATTCATAGTTTCATACTAGTACAAAAGGACCTAAATACCAATATTGTTTCCCATCATTTCCTGATGTGGGACTATATAGGATTGACATTTCTATTTAAGTTTTTTCCTTTTTTCCTTTTATTTTAATATTCATCTTGATCCTAGTTTTATTTATACCTTAAATTTTTCCGAAATAATTTTGGATCTGCTGTAGCACAGTTCTATGTAGAGAAAATTTTGTAAATAACACATATACTTAAGCAATTTGTTGCTTTATAGACCTCATCAAAGTTGATTATGTGCTTAGGAGGCGCTAGAACTCTCAATTTTTCCCTCTAGCATTAGTTCCATGCTCTATTGGTGCATTGCCCGAAATAGTAATTTGCAAGGGATCCTCAGCATTAAGGTACTTTCTCTTTTTGGAGGGTTTTCATCATGCAATTGCCACACTCTTTTTAATTTTATAGTTTGCTTTCTTGTAGTGGATATGAAAGACATGCCAATATATTTTACCTTTAGTTTGTTTACACAAGCTTGCAATTTGTAAGAGTGTGCTTGAGTGTGTCAATCATTTCAAAATCAAGGAAGCTTAAATGTTTTTTGCTCCATATATATCTCTAGTGCATTAAGTACATGTTTCATCAAAATAAAACAATAAAAGGTTACTCAAATTTACATGCATCTATTTATGCATGTGGATGTCAAAAATGTGTGGAAATGGCTTTATTTTAGCTTTTCTGTTTTTTATACTGTATCTTTTCTCTTTACAAATATGCAGTTAGTTATTTAAAATCAGAAGTTTGCCGTTTTTCCTGCCATTTTCACAAAAGTATGTACTTTTTATGTCAATTGTTTCCCAACATTATTTATGTTAGGTCGTTGGGCATTGAATTCCAATAATGCCAGGCTCAGTATCACAGAGGCTTAAATTTAAGATATTTGGGGAGGCTATAGAGGCGAAGAAGTGGCTAAAAGTTCCACGTGACTTCATAGAGCTGTATGATGTTACTTGAATGTTTGTGTAACAACCGGCAGCGACTACCTTGGAGGAGACACCGAAGAGGAGTAAGGGAAGAGCGGTGAAGGGATTAGGTCAAGAGGAAAGGGAGATCCAACAAAATCTAGTTGTAGTCAACGGGGCATATAGAGTAAATAAAAATAGGCTTATTGGAGTGGATGCGGTTCAGAGTGGAGTGGGTGTCTACCGGAAGGATCCAAATCACAGTCTGTGGAAGGGGCTCACATTGCCGGCTCGATCCATCTCCAGAATAAGCCCATACTAGCTCATTTACTTATTAGCTATTACCCTTGTAGTGTAATCCTTTTTTTTTTAAGCATATTACACTTTAGTACAACTTATGGATAGTATAAGAAATATTGTGTACAAGGAAGAAGGGATTATGGAATAGAACTTTTACTTCTTCCCCAATTCTCTCTTCTATCTCTTCTCTACCATCTTCGTCTCTTCTTTGTTCCACTCTATTTTCCTTTTCCCTCACCCAAATTATCTCTCATTACTCATTTTTTTATTAAATTTGGATCACCATCATCCACCCCGCCATTCTCGGCTTAGAGAATTCTCATCCTCGTCGGGTTGCAACAAGTCCGGATATTACAATTTGGCATCAGAGCCACCAGATCCCAGGGTTAGATACAGTTAAGTAGCACGCTGGTTATGATCCCCTGGATTGTCGAATTGGCTTTGCGATGAGAATATCCGAGCTGTGAGACCCAACAAAAAAATTGAGACTCAACAAAGGATGCCATTGTAGGGTCACAACTGCCTTGGATCTACAGTTCTGATGGAGAAGCTCAAGCTCATTGAAGGTAGACAATCCCACCCTGGAGTTACAGCAGATTCCGCACAAATCTGAGGTAGCACGTAGCCGACGAGAAGAAGAGCAACCTGAACCACCATCAAACACCTAGCATACATGTGGTGTACCAAGGGGGGAGGAATTCAGTCGCTGATTCATTGATTGAATTAGCAACGGAGCCTCAGTTTAACATCATTGGCATCCTTGGTTGTCTCTATAGCCAGTTAAAAAAAAAATAGCGGCAAAGAAAGGAAATCGGTTCAAATACAACAACAAGAATTTCCTAGAAGTTGAAATGGCGAAAGGCACCCAATTGAGAGAGATGAGTGAACACATCAATGCCATAGAAGAGAGAATGCGACAACTCATCGTTGAATATAACGACAAAATTGAAGAGAAAATGCATCAATTTAGTGTTGACCGCAGCAAGAAGATGGGGATACTGGCGCAGCAACTTGATGAGATCCAACAAGACGGGCAACAAAGGTACGAAGCCTTATAGATTGAGGCTGCCAGGCGACACGAGGCGATGCTACTAGAAGACGCCTGCAGACATGAGCAGTTGCTCACGCTTTTTATGACGCAACCTCAATCACCAAGCCCACCATCCTTGGGTAATTCCTCTTTAGGTAATACTTCATTAGTAATCAAGGAAGGGAATCAGCCTGCCAATATCCATCCTGGGGGTAGCACGTCCAAAACGCCATGAGAAGAGAGAGGAAAGGGGCTACTGCCAAACCCCTACAGAACCCTGGAGAGGGTGGAGGAATATCAAGGCTGACGGAATTATCACCTTCCCTATCCAAAACTAGAATTCCCAACCTTTAGTGGCGAAGAACCTAGAGAGTAGAGTAGTAAATGCGAGCAATACTTCAGAATTTACCAAGTTCCTGAACCACAATGGGTAGAAATAGCCACCATGCATTTCTTGGGGAGAGCTCATAGATGGAAGGAGGGATGCCTCATCGACAAACCCAACATCCATTGGGATGAGCTAGTAGAGGTAGTGTGGAGGAGGTTTGGGGGCTAAGACATAAAAAGGTTAGTGAGGGAGTTTAACAAGTTGGTGCAAATGAGCACAGTGGAGAAATATCATGAGAGATTTGAAGATCTTACAGCCAAAATGTTATACCTCAACCTGACGCTTAGCAAATAGCACTTCCTCGAGAGTTACAAAAGCGGATTGAAGGAAGAGTTGATTTTATTCATCGATTTGTCTCAGCCAACTACGCTCGAGGAAGTGTATCAACAAGCTAGGCTGCATGAACAAGCCTTGTTCATTATAATGAACAAGAGTAAGCCCAATTGCGGAACTATTGGAGCCAATTACCAGGGAAATAATGTACAAAGGACAGCCACAAAAGGAAAGGGAGGGGGGGAAGACCAAACCAAGCTACCAGAGGCTCCCCAATCGACAACAAGGAATCAATAGGCAACTGTTCGAGCACAGGAGAGCAGCCGGGCTGTCTTCAAGTGTAGGGAAAGGTACCAACCAGGGCATTAGTGTCAAAACAAGACAGTGCACCATATCAGCGCCAAACTCGAGCTAGGTGAAGACCAAATCAAGCTACCAGAGGCTCCCTAATCGACAACAAGGAATCAATAGGCAACTGTTCGAGCACAGGAGAGCAGCTGGGCTGTCTTCAAGTGTAGGGAAAGGTACCAACCGGGGGGGGGGGAAGACCAAACCAAGCTACCAGAGGCTCCCCAATCGACAACAAGGAATCAATAGGCAACTGTTCGAGCACAGGAGAGCAGCCGGGCTGTCTTCAAGTGTAGGGAAAGGTACTAACCAGGGCATTAGTGTCAAAACAAGACAGTGTACCATATCAGCGCCAACCTCGAGCTAGGTGAAGTGTTCGACGAACAATTACTGTAGATGGAAGAAGAAGAATTATCTGTCGCTGAAGAGGCAGAAGAGGAGGTTGGTATCTCGGTGCACACCCTCAGTGGACAGAATCAACATGATACAATCAAGGTGCAAGGGGAGTTAGGCAATAAGATAGTGACTATTTTAATAGATACGGAGAGTACGCATAGCTTTATTGACTTTCAGGTAGCCAAGGAAGTTAAGGCAAACTTAATTGCAGCCACGCCTCATAGTAATCGTGGCAAATGGCCACAAGATTATGAGCAAGCTTAAGTGCTCTAACTTCCAGTGGACTACGCAAGGGGAGCAATACAAATCGGAGTTGAGAGTGATAAGATTAGATGGCTTCAGTATCATTTTGGGTATTGATTGGTTGAAGGAATACGGGAAGGTTACCTTTGATTATAACAGTAACTCCGTGTCTTTTATGAAGGGTGGAAAACAGATGATCCTCAGGGGTATAATAGAAGGATCCAAGGTGAAGGCTGTCATTGGGAGTTGAAGTCTATAACCATTGCCCAGTGGTTTAGAGCTAGCGTGGAAGGTAATTGATGTGTCATAGGGGGCAATACTATCCAATAGAGTCAACAAGACGGCGTATCCACATAGATACAACTAGTGCTTAATCAATACGAGGATGTGTTCCATGAACTGAAGGGACTACCACCAAGTAGAGCTCAAGATCACGAGATCCCTCTGCAACTTGAGACAAGGCCAATTAGCATTCGGCCTTATCAGTACACCACGAGAAAAAAAATGAGATAAAAAGGCAAATCAAGGAGATGTTACACGCAACCATCATTCAGCCAAGCACAAACCCATATGCTTCACCTGTGCTGCTAGTTAACAAGAAGGGCGACAACTAGCGATTCTGTGTGGACTATCGGCAATTGAACAAGACCACGGTAAGGACAAATACCTGATATCCCTAATAGGTGATCTACTGGATGAAGTGGAAGCCTCGAGATGTTTTTCTAAAATTGACCCAAGGTCCCAGTGTCACCAAGTGAGGATGAATCTCGAAAATGTGCATAAAACGGCCTTCAAGGCACACCGAGGCCACTACGAGTTCCTCGTTATGCCTTTTGGTCTAACTAACACACCTGCGACATTCCAAGCCATCATGAACAAGGTATTCGAGCCGTATTTAAGAAAATTTGTATTGATGTTCTTTGACGACATACTAGTGTATAGTAAGGAATTACAGGAACATGCAGGGCATTTGGAGGAGGTACTTAGTGTGCTGAGAAGGAACCACTTGTTTTCTAGGAGAAAATGTTTCTTTGGGCAAAGGCAAGTATAATATTTAGGGTATCTAATATCAGAGAAAGGAGTAGCCATCGACTCAGCCAAGATAGAAGCCATGAGGAGCTGACCCACACCTGCCAATGTCAAGGAGTTGAGGAGATTCCTAGGGCTCACGGGGTATTACAGAAAGTTTAGGGGGAATTAACAAACCTCTGACATGAATGAAGAAAGACCAATTTACATAGAATGAAGAGGCAGGGAAGGCATTTGAGAGACTAAAGGAGGTAATTACTTCCGCACCGGTCCTCGCCATGCCAAATTACACTAAACCTTTCACCATTGAGGTAGATGCGTGCGGAAGCGGCATAGGGGCTGTACTCACTCAAGAAGGGCGACCAATAACTTATATAAACAAAGCTATATGCTAGAAGAATATAGCATTATCCACCTACAAAAAGGAGTTCAAAATATGGGATTATCCACCTACAAAAACGAGTTCCTAGCTATATACTATTAGCGGTGTCGAAGTGGAAACATTACCTAAGTCCTCGGCCCTTTATCATCAAAACTGAACACAAAAGCCTAAAATACCTCCTAGAACAAAAGATAACTATGGCGATTCGGCAAAAAGGAATGCTGAAGTTGATGGGACTAGACTACACCATATAATACAAGAAGGGAGGGGAAAATATTGCGACTAATGCCCTCTCGAGGAGGAGAGGAAGGACACAACCAGGCCATAATTGCCATCATCCCTACTTGGGTTCAAGAAATAGCTGAGAGTTGTGAAGACAACCCCAATACATGACAAATCATCACAGAGCTGCTGCTAAGCTCAGGGTCATAGCCCATCTACTCCTATAACCAAGGAGTGCTTAAATACAAAGGCAGTATTTACATTGGAAAAACAAGATTCTTAAGATAGAAGTTGATGAAACAGATGCATGCCTTTTCCTTAGGTGGGCACTCGGGCATCAACCACACCTATAGGAGGGCCAAACAATTGTTTTACTGGCCAGGAATAAAATAGGATATAGAAATAAAGGTGAAGGAATGTGAAGTATGCATTAAAAACAAGGTCGATGGAACTCCCTACGTCGGATTACTGTAGCCCCTACAATTTTCGCGCAAGCCTAGCAAGAGATAAGCATGGACTTCATAGAGGCTCTACCAAAATCCGAATGTAAAGATATGATCTTGGTTGTAGTAGACAGACTCACTAAATATGCCTATTTCATCTCAACTCACCTTTACACGGCACAAGAGGTAGTCAAAGCCTTCCTGGATACAGTTTACCGACTACATGGGTTGACAAAGGGAATAGTATCTGATAGAGACAAGGTGTTCACCAGTCAAGTATGGCAAAATCTTTTCAGATTGTTGGGAGTCAACTTACAGATGAGCACTTCTTATCATCCACAATCCGATGGGCAAACGAAGAGGGTCAACAGATGTGTCGAGACTTATGTTTGCTGCATGAGCTTTTAGTACTCACACAAATGGCATAAGTGGTTGACCTTGACTGAGTGGTGTTACAACACTAACCACCACCACTCCTTAGGGATGACCCCTTTTCAAGCCCTGTATGGAAACCCCCTGCCGATTGGAATCAGGAGAGAGAAGGTAATTTGGGTGCTGCGAGAAAGGCTTCAAGAGGCGCAAAACAGGATGAAACAGAACGTAGATCGAAGATGAGTGAACAAGGAATATAAGGAGGGGGAAATAGTATAGTTGAAGCTCCAACTTTACCGCCATAGTAGCATTTCCATGTGGCGCAACATCAAGCTTACCTCGATGTACTACGAACCATTCAGGATCATAGCCCGGATCGGCCTTGCAGCTTACAGATTGCAGCTCCTAGAGGGCTCCAAGATCCTCCGAGTATTTCACGTCTCGCTCCTCAAATGTGGAGTACCTTTGTCCATCTAGATCTCACCCATCGTGTCGCTGGTAGGCGAGGGCTAGTTTTTGGCGCAGCCAAAGAAGATCTTAGACCGTTGAGTGGTCTGAAGGGAAAACAAAGCAGTGACGCAGGTTCTAATCAAATAGAGCAACTTGGAAAAAACCGAAGCCACCCGGGAAGGCTATTGGAACCTCAAGACCTAGTTCCCCGACTTCGACCATTGAGGACAAGGGTCGGTTTAAAAGGGAGCTGTAACAATCGACAGCGACCACCCCAGAGGAGACACAGAAGAGGAGGAATAAGGGAAGAGGGGTGAAGGGATTTGGGCAAGAGGAAAAGGAGATCCAAAAGAATCTAGTAGTACTCAAAGGGGGCATGTAGAGTAAATAAAAACAGGCTTATTGGGGCGGATGCGGATCATAGTGGAGCAGGTGTCTACTGGAAGGATCCAGATCACGGGTCTGTGGAAGGGGCCCACATCGCTGGCCTAATCCATCTTCAGAATAGGCCCATACCAGCCTATTTGCTTATTAGCTATTACTCTTACAATGCAATTCTTTTTTTTTTTATGCATATTACACGTTAGTACAAGTTATGGATAGTATAAAAAATATTCTACAAGGAAGAAGGGATTATGGAATAGAACTGTTACTTCTTTCCCAATTCTCTCTTCTATCTTTTCTTTCTCTTCTCTAACACCTCCATCTCTTCTCTGTTCCACTCTATTCTCCCCGTCCCTCACCCAAATTACCTCTCATTACCCGTTTTCTTATTAAATTCGAATCACCATCAGGATTGCGAATATTACAGTTTGGGATCTGGTTATAGAGCTAGTTCTGTGAGCCAATACCAAATAACATATAGTATTGAACACGTAAATTCTCTTATTTATATTAATATAGTCTGGCCATTTTTCATACTTGCTATCTTATTTAATTGTGAAAATAAAAGCTGTTCTTTTTTTTTTCTTTTTTTCTGTGGCATTCTGTTTGGCTCAGATATAGCGAGAACTCTTCCAGTGCTGCATTGTAAAATATCAGAACTGAACAAGAAGAGGGAAAACATGGAACATCATAGCGTCAGAATGTTGTATGGTCCAACTGAAGATCCACGAGCAGGTCATGACGATGGTAATCACAGTACTCTAATTATATTGTAGTATCCAAAATATATTTTCTATAAAGAAACAAGAGTTTTATTTAGTACAGTAAATTCTTAGAAATAAGAAAGAAAAAAATTGTACAGGTTAAAGAAGTACATAAAAAATCCACAATATTGAGCGTGGAGAATTGCTGCTCTTAAAGAAATTTCTTTCAGAAATTTACTTTATTATTATATTCAAGAACAAATATTTGTTCCTAAAAGCCTGGTCGGTTCAATATAAACCAAACAGTTCCATTGGTTTTAATGATTGAACTGTTTGGTTCAGTGGGTTTTCAGGAAATTGTCAGGTTCTATATGAACCCGAGAATTCTAGGGGTTGATTTAAACTGAGCTGATAATGAAGGTACAGGGTTAAGAGTGCATTCACCCGGCTGATCTGGTATGGCCTTGACTATATTGTTGTGATTTTGCAGGGTTTTCCGCAAGGCTTGAAGATGTTCATGACATTTTGAACATATTAAGAGATGCATAGCTGTCACGCATTTTACAATATCTAAAATGCTTTAATTTTCAACTTTCAGAATATGCAATTCTCTGTAATTTGGGGACTATTTGCCGGTTTGTGTAACTATATCTTTTATCCTGTTTTTATTAGTTGTTGTTCTAACTCCACTGTTGACTGCATTTGTAGAAGGGTTGGCTGCAAATTTTGTGCCGGAGCGTGACTCGGGATTTAATATTGTTATAACTATAGTACCTAAACTTCGAATTTGATTTTAACCCGATCCTGCTGTTTTTATATTTAGTCCTAGAGTGTAATCTACAATAGTTTCAATTATGTCCGGAAAGGTTTGTAAATTTATATGGGAGAACATTACTATCAAATATCTAAATGTGATAAAAATAAATGTGAAAAATAAAAATCAGCATATAGAAATTTACGTGGAAAAATTTTATTCAGGAATAAAAATTTACGGCACCAAGCGTGAAAATAAATCATTAAAAAAAAAGAAAGATTATAAGATGATTATCAACTTTACAGACTCAACCTCTCTACTTCGTCTTCGGATCTCGCGCGCTTCAACATCAGGTCTACATCCACATTTGAATTCATGAATGCCATTTGAATTCTGAACATCACGCTTTGAATTCACGAAACGCTTTATTCAAGTTAAATCCTTGATATCACACACTCAACAAGAACAACACGAAATGCTTTATTCTAGTGGGATCCTTGATGCCTTGACGCATACTCAACATGAACAAGAGTGTCTTGATGGTGATTTTTTTGCTTAGAATATTATTAAGAAATCAGAGATAAAGTTTCTAAGCAAAGTTCACATTAATTAAACATAAACATTGAAATTGAAAACTTTTGAATTGATTTGAAGAGGCTATTATGGTGGAAAATAAAGGGTAAATAACGAAAACCTAGTCTTTAGGTTACTCTCGGGGTGGATTTTCAATTAATTCCCGTGATAGAGAAACCCTAAATATACATTTATAGACCTTGAAATCAATTAGAGTTGGTTTAGAACATATATAACAAATTTGCATATTGTGTATTGGTACTCGAAACTAGGTTTCGATACTCAATGATGCAACAATCATATTTTTCTATTAAATTCCGACACTTAGTCGAATTAACGCCGAAACACTCAAACATTGGTACCGGAACACACTAGTGATACTGGTACTTAATTCAATTTCCATAATTGAAACTCTCGGATTTTGAGGAACTCAATCTATACCGGTGTAATAACTTACTTTTTCAATTTAGATTTTGAGGAACTCAATTTTAGTACCTGTACTCAATATAAATATGAGTTAGGATTAAACCCTTAGTTCCAAAACCTCTTCTAATCCGGTTTACATCTATCTTATGATTCCAAAAGCTATAAATCAATATGAATCACTATGAAAACATTTAAATTATACCTGATTATTGTGAATTAAATTTGTGAGTTATTTTTGAGTTCTTCATGGAATCTTCGAGTCTTCAAATATGATTTGATGATTCAAACTCTTCAAGACTCCGACTTAAATCACGAAATATACCAACACTAAAATTTGTAATAATTTCTCCCTTTAATAATTTCGTGACAAAATCGGAAATTACATAAAACACTCACAACTCTCATCTTTTCAAAAAAAAATTAAAGTCCAATATTATCACCAAAATATCGAACCTCTTGTATGGAAGATCCAAATAAAAATAAAATTACAACTTGATATAATTCCTAAGATATACTTTATGACTTAGAACTTGAAGTCTTTAATAAAAATTTGCAAAGGATAAACAAACTCCAAAACAAAGTTTAGTTAATAAATCAAGTTAGTAGATCAAAATAAAATTAGATCAAAAAACAAAATAGAAGATCAAAACAAGATTTGATCTTCTTTTCCTTTCTCTCCCTTTCTTCATCAAAAACATATTCATCTTCATCTTCTCCTTGTTCTTTTTGCTCTCCCCCTATCTTCATCAATGCCAAGTCTCCCATTTTTTGGTCAAAAATTACCAAAAGGATAAAAAGACAGTAGTCTCCCCTATCTTCATCAATGTTATGTCTCCTCTTTTTTTTATCAAAAATTACCAAAAGGATAAAAAGACATACTAGTCTCCCCTATCTTCATCAATGTTATGTCTCCTCTTTTTTTTATCAAAAATTACCAAAAGGATAAAAAGACAGAGTAGAGGGAAAACATAGTAAGTAAAGAGTTAGTCCGTAGTTACTTGATCGTAAGAAGTACGTGTAAAACGAAGTTAAAAAATTAAAGCAATAACAAGTAAAAGCATAAAGTCCCTCATCACCATCACCATCACCAGCACCTTCTTTTTCTTAACCAGCTCGTGGCCCTTTTGTGCAGTAGTCGGTTCGGCTTGATGTGAAGAACTTGGACCCATTGCAACTGAATAGGGGTGTAATGTGGGCCATGTCAAGCCTGCATGACCCACATTACCCAGGCCGAAACGGGCTAGGGGCTGGCCCCGCCCGGCATGGCTTCAAATCTGGGCCAGGCCGTGCCGGGCCATAGCTAGCAAGCCTCCGGCCCAGAAGGCACGGGCCATGCTTCGGGCCGGCACTTAAAATTATTTTAAGAAAATATATATAATTTATAAATTTAAATAATAAATTATTTCTATTTAAATTTATATTTTGATACAAAAATTTAACTTTTATAAAAATAATTATAAAATAACAAATATTTATTTTTTTTAAAAAAATATTTAAAATATTTTTAAATTTTTTTAAATTTGAGAGAGAGTTTTAGTCCAATGTACCAAAATTATTTTGGTTCATTAGACCAAGACCACTTCTCCTAAGGTCTACCTAGGGGTGTAATGTGAGCTGTGCCGGGCCGGCACGGCCTATATTTTCCGGGCTGAAATGGGCTAGGGGCCAGCCCGGCCCGCTGGGTCGGATCTCTTAAGCATCCGACCCAGCACGACCCTTCGGCCCGGAAGGAACGGGACATGCCGGGCCGGACCGTGCTGTCACGCCCCGGGTGTAAACCAGAACCCGGGGTCGCCAACAGATCCGCCGTGTACACAGAATTTTTCATGTACACGAAGCGCTGGTAACCTGCTCAGATATAAAATATACAATAAAAGAGTATAAACAGAGCTGAAGTAAAAGAACTAAAAGTAATCTCAGACTGAAATAAAGTACAAGCTGAAATAAAAGTACAATAAACTCCCAGCTCACCACAAATATACAACCAGCTGGCCAAAGCCAGACCCAAAAGTAAGCTACTGTAGTCTTAGATATGAAAGGGGATACAATAAAAGCCTAGCTAATCTCTCGGTCGGGGTAGATGATCTAGCTAGTCGGCGATCCTCTTACCTCGATCTGCTGCTGAAGGCCCAGCAGCTCCCACAGATGACTCTGCAAAACAAAGGGAAAAAGAGAAAGAAAACAACAATGGGGGTGAGAACTACTAGATAAACCAGTAGCCTCCCCTAGTGGGTAAAACCTCAAATGCTGACGCACCCACTAGGACTAAAGAGGCAAAAGGAAGGAATAGTAGTAAGCTATAAAGGCTGCTGAAAAGGAAACTGCTACAACAATGCCTCTAAATGCAGTGCTAAAAGATAACTGTATGAATGCATCAGGAAACAGTATTTGACCAAATAACCCAATCTAGTCACCAGTAAAACTGGTACTGCCTGCTCTGCTGTCGAACTCAAGAACTCAGTAGGGGACCAGCACATAAGGCTCGAAATCCCAATCAGCACTCACAACTCACCAACTGACCGGCGCTCGGCACGGTCTAAAGCCTACTCCGGAGTGGCACTCGAGGGGAGCGACCCACACGAGTAAAGTATCTGTGTATCAAGCATCTCTGTAACCAATGTCTCACAATAGCAGGACTGGATCATGACTATGATCAAAGTGAGAAACTCCGTCCACTAATGAAACCCTGATCTGATGCAATAGTACTCAAAAAGTGGAAACACCATCCACTAGAGAAATCTGATACCCAATCTGATGCAATAGTACTCAAAAAGTGGGAAACACCATCCACTAGAGAAATCTGATACCCAATCTGATGCAATAGTAAACATCCGGTCAACCGCCCAAAGTTCGCGGTCACCGCAATAACCCACAACCCACAATTGGGTAAAATAATCAAGATCCAGTCAACCGCCTACTGTCCGCGGTTGCCGCAATGCCCCACAATCTCCAAGACTAGTCTAAACTATCCCAGACTCGAGGTCCAGACTGCACTATCCCAAAATTCCAATCAGACTCGAGCATCATGCATCGATAGAGAAGAAGAACGATAAAACATGTTTTCTCCTAAGTCAATTCCAATAATATCGTGCAGCAGTAAATAGTGGCCTAACTAGGTGTCCAGATAAGCATGCAATTGTCCTTTTAAAAAGCATTAGAAAAATGACTAAGGTTTATTGCAAAGAATTATTTTAAAACATTAATGTGATACTAATTTGCATGCGGGGTTAAGATATAGCAATTGTCCAACATTATTGTCCCAAATTTATCACATAAAGGCTATCAATTAAATTAGGGGGCATTGCATCAGGTTCACATACTAACAGCTAGTTGTCACATATATAATTGGGGAACTCTAATACTCCTAGTGAGCATGTCAAGAAAGAGGAAAACACAACCACCCACCTCGAAAAGCGTGCACAACACCCCAAGAAATACCCTGCTATCCGCTGTCCTCTAAGCACACAGTCAGCCGAAACAGTGTCCTACAACCACACACATTGCACACGGTGTAAAAATACAAGTCCCAAACACAGATTTTTGCTGTTTTATAGTCAGCACGCAAAACGAGAAATTTCACCTTTGTCCTGAGCTCCAAAAATCTCAAAAAAATCACGGTTGCGTTCCTCGCGAAAAGTAGCCCCAAATCGGCTGTTTAAACGCCTCGATCTGTGTAATGACACGGTATTTTGTAATAATTAACCCTCCTTCTATTTTAGTGTCCTTTTAGTACTCCGGGATTATAACTTTTGGGTCGTCGGTCGGTGTGTGTGGTGCTTGTATTTTTCTGCGAAAGAGCGCGAAAAATAATGACCGACGGCGCGATCAGATCGGAAATCCGATGTCGGGAACCCCCAGAACGAGATTTTTAGTGATGCGGCGATTAGTCGTGCATCGAAATCCGTGCAAAATATCTTGCACCCGTTTGGGATAATGGGGGTTATCCCGTGTGGATAATTAATTAATTAATTAATTAATTAATCATCCCGTGACGGAAAAAGAGATTTTTCTCTACGTACGATTTGGAAAAATAACAGAAAATTGGAGAAAATAAATATTAAGATAAATAGATGAAATAAGTATTTTTCCCCTCGTTAAGAAAAGAAAAGAGAGAATTCTAAACCCTAGCCGTAAGAGCGGAAAGAAAAGAAAGAAAAGAAGAAAGACGAAACCCTAACCGGAAGAAGGGAAAAGGGAAAAGACGGCGGATCCGATCACCCCGAAGCACGTACCGGAACCAAGAGCGTGATCGGTCGTACCCCGTCGATTAATCCGGTGAGTTTTTATTTCGTAGTATTTTTCCGGTTTTTCCCTTTTGATTATTGGGTGTCTTTCCCGTTCTCGATTCCTCCGCCCGCCGCCGTCACCGTGCGGGATAGGGCACGGTGCGCGCGGCGGGCGACGCGCGGTGCCGCTAGGGCACCGCGAGGATGAAGGAACGCGCGGTGCCGCTAGGGCGCCGCGCGGACGGGCGCCGTGCGGATCCCGCGCGGCCCTGCGCCGCGCGGACGCCGCGCGGGCAACCGCGCGGGCGCCGCGCGGCCCGACGCCGCGCGGCCGCCGCGGCCGACCCCTCGCAGGCGCCGCGCAGCCCTCACCCGTACGGGCGCCGCGCGGCGTGTACCCGCACGGTGCGGGCACCGCGCGGGCAGTCTCCGCGCGGGGGTCGGCAGGTGCGTTTCGCGTCGCCGTTTTTGGGGTTACGGCGCAGAGGTGATTAGGGTTGCTTTTCCGGTAAACGTGTAAGTTATTGACTATTATTTTGCGGATTTTTCTTAGGTCCAGGTGTGCAGCGGGAAGGTGTCTGAGACTCATAGTACCCCGTTTCTTCCGCGACCAGGTGGGTTCTTTTGCATCAAGTGCTGTAAGTGCATTGAGTGCAACATATCACTAAAGTATCTAATGCTAATCGGTTTATAAAGTAGATGAGATGTGCTAATGTTTTAACTCTTCGCTTTATGTAATGATTAATTCACGCCGATCTCGGCATCCCTATTTTGAATGCTGCACGTACACAGGCGGAATGGCCCCCGCAATGGTGTACTTTTTCGGAGAAGTGGTCTGTATAACTCGTGTGCCCCACGTGTGTTGTTTGGGGACCACTTCACGATGGCTAAATGTGTCGCCCACGCATCGTGAAGGGGTTAGAGCTTCAAATGTTCCGTGGGGAGGTCGTCGACCTACCCTGACGGGACGGTGTGAAACTAAAATAAATAACATGATTAAATTAATTTCAGGGCGTCGGATAGCGAAGGTTCCGGTGCGGTGTAACTCTTTCTAAACTCTTGTTTATTATTGTTTAAGCATCTACTTTATTTGTCACTGACTTTACCCACTCCGTGACAGGTCCAACTAAGTAAGTACAGCGGGACGGTGGTGAGGCATCGCGGACCCTAGGTTTGGCCGTATGAGGCCTTTTTGGTTAAACTCTTATTCGGTTATCTCTCTCTTTTCCCCTTTCGTTATTTTGTGTGGATATGTGGATCATGCTGGATATGTGGACATGTAATTAATTGTTTGGTTTTGGTTATGTTTTATATTAATTGTGCGGCTGTTTTACGATGTAAAAGGATTTCGAAAACGCTTTTCAAAAATAGGGTGTCGTGTGGACACCACTTTGAAAACCCTGGGAATTTATCCTTTCAAAACAATATAGCCGCCTAAATGTGAATGTTAGATGTTTTAAAGACTTGGGTGTCGAGTGGACACCGTTTACGAACTCATAGGGTTTTTCCTAATGCTGTTGAATGATGATACATGTTGTACTTAGTCAATGTGACTGTGTGATCAATGCCGTGTAATGTTATTATTGTAAATGTAGTCGAGACGCCGTGCATGTACAAAGGAGACTCTGTCCGTTTGCAGAGTGAATTTGTATGTGTGGCGGGTCTGGCACGCACCGGTAGGCGGGGTCGTTGACCATCTGATTTTCAAAAAAAAAATAGAACACGTTTTTCCGCTTATCCTGAGACCTCCGGGGCGTGACAGATTTTATGGTATCAGAGAGAAAAAAAAACGGCTTTGACCACAACAGTCGGTGTCCAGTAACCGCAGTGCATGATCCTACCACCAAAATTTGGATATGAGATTACCAGGTCGTAGGTGTCTTAGAACGTGAGTGTGCGTGGATAAAAAGGGTTGTAACCTTAGTGTTTTTGTAGGTCAAGTGTTAGGCCAGGGACCTTAGGGTTAATGTGGTTTCTATGTGTACAGCAGAAGATGGCCAGGACCAGATCATCGGCCGACAACCCGGGGGCAGAAGGCACGGCCCCAGCCGCCGCGGAAGGCCAACTCCTCCGACAACAATTACGGGAAATGGCTGGACAACTGGCAACGTTGACGGAGCAAGTTCGTCAGCTAACTCAATGGCAGTCCACCGCAACGGCAGAGGGCGCCCCGGCCCCACCGCACGAACCGACGGCCCCCACTGTGGACCCCCCCGGCGCGGCGGTGCCACGGCAACCGCGCCCCGGCAGACCACTGTGACGGGCGTGTCGGCAGGGCAGCCCATGGCCTCAGCCGACTCCCCCACGGTGGCAGCTACAGGACCTGCGGTAGGAGCCACTATGGAGGGCTCGGCGAGGGAGGCGGCAGCGGTGCACACCCCCGGAAGTACCGCGGCTACTGGAGGGACCGCGGGACAGCGAAGCGACCGGGAACGAGCTAGGACAAGCTTGGCGAAGTTCAAAAAGCATGACCCAGCCGTTTTCGAGGGAGAAACTACCGACCCTTGGGTCGTAGAAAAATGGGTGGACACCATGGAAAAGCTGTTCGAGGATTTGATGATGGAAGAGCATGAACGGGTACCTTTAGCCGTTCACTTCCTCGAGGGGAACGCGCGCATCTGGTGGAAGACGGTGCGCCCGGACCCAGCTACTAATGCCCCTCTCCCATCATGGACGGTTTTTAGAGAGGAACTGTTTGGAGCGTTCTTCCCTAATAGTGTTAAGCAACAGATGGAAGACGACCTCAAACACATCAGGCAGGGGAATCGATCGGTGATGGAGTACCAGCGGGAGTTCGTCAGACTGACCAACTGTGTCCCGTTCGCCATACGGGATGACGCCCACAAGGCCCGTCTCTTTGTGGATGGGTTGCGAAGTGACATCTTCGAAGTAGTTCAAGCGGCGGACTTACACACCTTCCGGGCGGTGGTCGACAGGGCCACTATCGTGGAGCGTGGCTTCGCCGTCACACGCGCCCGGCGGGAGGGATCGGACTACAATCGAGATAAGAAGCGGTCACAGTCCTACCCCGGAGGGGGCTTACCTAGCGGGAACAGACCCCCAAAACACCCCAAAACGCGACATGGGGCCAAGAGTACGCCGACGGGAGGACAACGGCCAGCGGACAAGCCCTGTATTATATGCGGAGGAGCGCACCGGGTCACTGAATGCCCCAAGAGACAAGATCATTGTTTTCGCTGTGGCAAGCCCGGCCATCTGCGATTCAGCTGCCCCACCAACATAGGGGCGACGTCCTCGGCGGCTTCTGCCGCGACGCCTCAGCCGCAGGGGCGAGGTAGGGCACCCTCAGGAGCGCCCACGCGCCCCCCGGCACCCCGACAGGAAGGGGAGGCGCGACCACAACCCGGAGGCAGGGTCTACTCAATGAACCAGCAAGGAGCCGAACCACCGGAGGACGTGGTAGCAGGTACGACTCTGATTTCTAAATTCCAAGCTCGAACTCTGTTTGACACCGGAGCGTCTCGCTCGTTCATCTCTCGCGCCTTTGCGCAAACGCACCTGATAGAAGATGAACCCCTAAGCTATTTGATGACCGTCCAAACTCCTGGGGGATCAATTGAAGCAAATAGCTTCGTGCCTTCCTGCTCTATTAGGTTGGGAAGGCTGTCTTGCCCCTGGGACCTAGTAGTTATCCCGCTAAAAGAATACGACGTGGTGCTGGGCATGGATTGGCTCACAGAATACCAGGCGGTGATCGATTGTGAGAAACGCCAGGTATGCCTGCAGAAGCCCGGATTTCCGAAGCATGTTTACCTGGCGTGTAAGAGTACTTCCTTCTTGAACGTCATTTCTGCATCACGAGCAAGGAAGCTGATAGCAGGCGGGTGTGTGGCCTACCTGGCCTCGGTGGACCTAACGACTCGACCCACCCCCTCTCCATCCGACATCCCGATCGTGAGGGAGTATCCCGAAGTATTCCCGGCCGAACTCCCTGGGATGCCACCCGAACGGGAGGTTGACTTTCCTATCGAGCTGCTCCCAGGCACTAAACCTATCACGAAGGCACCGTACCGGATGGCCTTCGCTGAGCTGAAAGAACTCAAGGCGCAACTGGAGGATCTATTGGATAAAGGCTTCATCAGACCGAGCGTGTCGCCATGGGGCGCGCCCGTTTTATTCGTAAGAAAGAAGGATGGAAGCCTTCGCCTGTGCATCGACTACCGAGAATTAAACAAGGTCACCATCAAGAACAAGTATCCATTACCACGGATTGACGACCTGTTTGATCAGTTACAGGGAGCAACGGTGTTCTCTAAAATCGATCTGCAGTCCGGTTACCATCAGCTCCGAGTTAGGGGCGAGGACATTCCGAAGACAGCATTCCGGACTCGCTATGGTCACTTCGAGTTCACCGTAATGCCGTTCGGGCTCACAAATGCCCCGGCGGTATTCATGGACATGATGAATAGGGTGTTTAAACCCTTCTTGGATGTTTTCGTAGTAGTCTTCATTGACGACATCCTCATCTATTCCCGTACGGATGAGGAGCATGAAGAGCATCTACGCGTAGTCCTCCAAACTTTACGGGAACAGAAACTCTACGCCAAACTCAAAAAGTGTGAGTTTTGGCTTCGCGAGGTGGACTTCCTGGGGCATGTCGTGTCGGCTGCTGGGGTTGCGGTCGACCCAAAGAAGATTGATTCGGTAACCGACTGGCCCAGACCGACGACGGTAACTGAGATTAGAAGCTTCCTGGGGCTAGCAGGGTATTATAGACGCTTCGTGGAAGGCTTCTCCAAGATAGCTTTGCCCCTCACTCGCCTGACCCGTAAAGGAGAAAAGTACATATGGACGGAGCAATGCCAGAAGAGTTTCGAAGAACTCAAGGACAAGTTAACGCGAGCCCCGGTGCTCGCTCTACCGGAACCCGGCGAGGACTACGAGGTATACTGCGACGCGTCGCGAAACGGTCTCGGCGGCGTGCTCATGCAACGGGGTAGGGTTATAGCCTATGCGTCGAGGCAACTCAAGGAGTACGAGAGGAACTACCCCGTGCACGATCTGGAGCTTGCAGCGGTTGTATTCGTCCTCAAGTTATGGAGGCACTACTTGTATGGAACACACTGCAACGTGTATTCAGACCATCAGAGCTTAAAGTACCTTTTCACCCAGAAGGAGCTGAATTTGCGGCAAAGGCGGTGGCTCGAATTACTAAAGGATTATGATTTAACCATCCATTACCACCCTGGGAAGGCGAACGTGGTGGCGGATGCCTTGAGCCGCAAAGGGCAGACGGTAGAATCAGTGACGAACGCCCTCACCCAACAGGACCGCTTGATTGCGGAATTTTCACAATTGAGACTGGAGGTAGTACCAGCAGGAACGGTCGCACGACTCATGACCCTGGTGGTCCGACCAACCCTATTGGACAGAATCCGTGAAGGGCAATCGACGGATACCCAGCTACAACTTGTGCGAGATAGGCTACCCACAGACCAAGGAGGCGATTTCGCGATGAATGCTAATGGCACGATATGTTTTCGGGGACGAATCTGTGTGCCGGATCTACCGGAACTCAAGGAAGAGATCCTGAGGGAGGCGCATACCGCCCCTTATGCGGTGCACCCCGGGGGAACGAAGATGTACAAGGATGTCAAACAAACCTTCTAGTGGCCCAAGATGAAGGAAGATGTGACTCGATTCGTGGCACACTGCCTGGTGTGCCAACAAGTGAAGGCTGAACACCAGCGTCCAGCGGGGAAGTTGCAGCCATTGCCCGTGCCGGAGTGGAAGTGGGACATGATTACCATGGATTTTGTGACTGGTTTTCCGAGATCATCCCAAGGGCACGACGCGATATGGGTCATAGTAGACCGTTTGACGAAATCCGCCCACTTCCTGCCGATACATACGACGTGGACACGGGAGCGGCTGGCACGAACCTACATAGATGAGATAGTGAGATTGCATGGTGTACCCGCGTCCATCACATCGGACAGAGACACGCGGTTCGTGTCGAATTTTTGGCAAAGTTTGCAGCGAGCAATGGGGACTAAGCTGCATTTCAGCACGGCCTTTCACCCGCAAACCGACGGACAATCAGAGCGGGTGATCCAGATCCTTGAAGACATGCTGCGGGCATGCGTGCTAGACCTGGGCGACGGATGGTCTCAATACCTGCCACTTGTGGAATTCGCCTATAATAACAGTTACCAAGCCAGCATTAAGATGGCGCCATACGAAGCTTTGTACGGACGCCGCTGTCGGTCGCCTTTATGCTGGGATGACTTGGGAGAGCGCAAATGGTTGGGACCGGATTTGGTCGAAGAAACCGAGGCAAAGGTGCGCCTCATCAGGCAACGATTGTTAACCGCCCAGAGCAGACAGAAAAGTTACGCAGACCGCAGGCGACGGGAGTTGGAATTCGCAGTGGGCGAGCACGTGTTGATGCGGGTGTCGCCTTCGAAAGGGACCCGACGTTTCGGCCTGAGAGGGAAATTAAGCCCGAGGTACGTGGGACCGTTTGAGATTTTAGAGCGTGTGGGTCCGGTGGCTTATCGCTTGGCCTTGCCGCCAAGCCTAGACCGAGTACACAACGTGTTCCACGTGTCGATGCTTCGGAAGTACCTTCCCGACCCCTCTCACGCCCTGGACATATCCACGATCAAGCTTCAGGAGGATTTAACTGTTGAAGAAACACCGATGTGGATCCTGGCGCGAGAGGACAAGACACTGCGAAACCGGACCTTCCCCTACGTGAAGGTCCAATGGAGCAACCACGAGGAACGCGAGGCGACGTGGGAGCTGGAATCGAAAATGAGGGAGTGTTTTCCCGAGCTGTTTGGCGAGGGTTGTATTTAAGTTTCGGGGACGAAACTTTTTATAAAGTGTGAGTGGTGTAATGACACGGTATTTTGTAATATTTAACCCTCCTTCTATTTTAGTGTCCTTTTAGTACTCCGGGATTATAACTTTTGGTTCGTCGGTCGGTGTGTGTGGTGCTTGTATTTTTCTGCAAAAGAGCGCGAAAAATAATGACCGACGGCGCGATCAGATCGGAAATCCGATGTCGGGAACCCCCGGAACGAGATTTTTAGTGATGCGACGATTAGTCGTGCATCGAAATCCGTGCAAAATATCTTGCACCCATTTGGGATAATGGGGGTTATCCCGTGTGGATAATTAATTAATTAATTAATTAATTAATCATCCGGTGACGGAAAAAGAGATTTTTCTCTACGTACGATTTGGGAAAATAACAGAAAATTGGGGAAAATAAATATTAAGATAAATAGATGAAATAAGTATTTTCCCCCTCGTTAAGAAAAGAAAAGAGAGAATTCTAAACCCTAGCCGTAAGAGCGGAAAGAAAAGAAAGAAAAGAAGAAAGACGAAACCCTAACCGGAAGAAGGGAAAAGGGAAAAGACGGCAGATCCGATCACCCCGAAGCACGTACCGGAACCAAGAGCGTGATCGGTCGTACCCCGTCGATTAATCCGGTGAGTTTTTATTTCGTAGTATTTTTTCGGTTTTTCCCTTTTGATTATTGGGTGTCTTTCCCGTTCTCGATTCCTCCGCCCGCCGCCGTCACCGTGCGGGATAGGGCACGGTGCGCGCGGCGGGCGACGCGCGGTGCCGCTAGGGCACCGTGCGGATGAAGGAACGCGCGGTGCCGCTAGGGCGCTGCGCGGACGGGCACCGCGCGGATCCCACGCGGCACGGCGCTGCGCGGCCCGGCGTCGCGCGGGCGCCGCGCGGGCAACCGCGCGGGCGCCGCGCGGCCTGGCACCGCGCGGGCGCCGCGTGGCCCGTCCCCGCGCGGGCGCCGCGTGGGCGCCGCGCGGCCCGACGCCGCGCGAGCGCCGCGCGGCCGCCGCGGGCGACCCCGCGCAGGCGTCGCGCAGCCCGCACCCGTACGGGCGCCGCGCGGCGTGTACCCGCACGGTGCGGGCACCGCGCGGGTAGTCTCCGCGCGGGGGTCGGCAGGTGCGTTTCGCGTCGCCGTTTTTGGGGTTACGGCGCAGAGGTGATTAGGGTTGCTTTTCCTGTAAACGTGTAAGTTATTGACTATTATTTTGGGGATTTTTCTTAGGTCCAGGTGTGCAGCGGGAAGGTGTCTGAGACTCGTAGTACCCCGTTTCTTCCGCGACCAGGTGGGTTCTTTTGCATCAAGTGCTGTAAGTGCATTGAGTGCAACATATCACTAAAGTATCTAATGCTAATCGGTTAATAAAGTAGATGAGATGTGCTAATGTTTTAACCCTTCGCTTTATGTAATGATTGATTCACGCCGATCTCGGCATCCCTATTTTGAATGCTGCACGTACACAGGCGGAATGGCCCCCGCAATGGTGTACTTTTCCGGAGAAGTGGTCTGTATGACCCGTGTGCCCCACATGTGTTGTTTGGGGACTACTTCACGATGGCTAAACGTGTCGCCCACGCATCGTGAAGGGGTTAGAGCTTCAAATGTTCCGTGGGGAGGTCGTCGACCTACCCTGACGGGACGGTGTGAAACTAAAATAAATAACATGATTAAATTAATTTCAGGGCGTCGGATAGCGAAGGTTCCGGTGCGGTGTAACTCTTTCTAAACTCTTGTTTATTATTGTTTAAGCATCTACTTTATTTGTCACTGACTTTACCCACTCCGTGACAGGTCCAACTAAGTAAGTACAGCGGGACGGTGGTGAGGCATCGCGGACCCTAGGTTTGGCCGTATGAGGCCTTTTTGGTTAAACTCTTATTCGGTTATCTCTCTCTTTTCCCTTTTCGTTATTTTGTGTGGATATGTGGATCATGCTGGATATGTGGACATGTAATTAATTGTTTGGTTTTGGTTATGTTTTATATTAATTGTGCGGCTGTTTTACGATGTAAAAGGATTTCGAAAACGCCCACCTGACCTCTGGCGCCTCCGAAACCCACGACCCTGAGGATGAGATCGTGGAGGTCTCGGAGGTCCCTGCCGACTCGTTTGTCCCTCAACATCCTGTGCTGGGCGCTTCGCCCCCAAAATCCCTGCGGGGGCTGGAGCCACCTCGGCCCTCACCGCCTCTCCGTGCTCCGAACTCTGCCCCGAAAAACGATGTGGATCAGACTGACAGAATCTCATCAACAAATCAGCCACCTCTCGCTGCTCTGCGGGGGTTGACGGTCCTGCTGTCCCGAACGGCTGTCTACTGGTAACAGGTGCAATAGGGGCTGCCTGTGCTGCTGGTACAACTTGGGGTGCCATACCTGGCGAGGAAGGTGCGGGGAAACTCTCAGAGGGTGCTACAACTGACTGTGCCCTCTGCTCCATCATGCGCATCATCCGGTCCATGGTCTCCTTCTGGCGTCGGAAAGTCTCCTCCTGGCGTCGTGAAACCTCCTCCTGGCGCCGTGAAACCTCCTCCTGGCGCCGGAAAGTCTCCTCCTGGCGCCGTACAGCCTCTGACAACTGGGCCATCTAAGCCCGAAGCTCCTGTACCTCACTTTGCTGACCCTGTGCTAACTCCTCCTGCTTAGACTCAAGGGAGAAGGAAGGTTGAGAACGCGTCCGCATCCTGCGTCGAGGAGGCATCGTGCCCAACTGCAATCCATATGAAAACATCAGGACAGCACCAAACAACACTCGACCCAATCTAGCGAAAGTCTACGACATGTCATCCATTCCATTGCATTATGTTGTCTGCAGCCAACATAATCGCTTAGGAGAATAAACATGCCAATCACTCATCCCATCCCTTGGGAGAGGTATAAAACTCAATCAGGACTCTCGCTAACAGTCACGACTCTCACGTAGTCATCCTAATGTCCAACCACAAGCCTAGGGTTTCTAAGTCCTCAATGACCTAAAACCTAGGCTCTGATACCACTCTAATCTGTCACGCCCCGGGGTCGAAACTGCGACCCGGGTTCGCCAACAGATCCGCCGCCCATACGGAAGCCCCGTATAGACGTAGCGACTACCTGCAAAAGATCATCTACACTAACAGATATCAGAGCTGAAAAGTAAAGAATGAAAAAAAAAAAGATAAATACAACTCCCACAATATACAACAAAGTCCTCACCAAAATACAAAAGTCTCTCTCAGCAATAAAGGAAAGTACAACTCAATACCTCACTACATGGTCGCTCAACATACAACTCACAAAAACTGGTAAGGGTACCTCTACTCTCTCTCAGGAGATAACTGGAAGGGATCTATCTCGCGACTCCCTTACCTCGGTCAGAAGAAGCAGCAACTGGAGCAGCAGGAACAGGAGCAGACATCCCTAGGAAAAAAAGACACCACGACGGGTGTGAGAACTACATCCCACAGTAGTTCTCAGTGGGTGCCGCCAACAAGCCAACGGTCTGCCCACTAAGTCTACTAGAGGCATGCTGTAACAAATAAAATACTGAAGGAAAGAGCTGGAAATGAATAACCCTACAGCTACTATGCCCCTATCTAGATGCTCAAAAAGTGGAACAGATGATAACATGGTGCATCTACTATCCCTCAACTCAGATCACCCAATCTACCTGACTGCCTCCTCGGGTCCAGTCAAACCTGCGCCTACCTACTGCCGTTACATCCCGGAGGACCAGACTGACGTAGGGCGTCCGTAGCTGCCAAAACTGGGCCAGCCAGAGGGACTGTGTCCGTAACTGCCAAAACTGGGCCAGTCAGAGGGACGGCGTCGACAAGTCGCGATACCAAAGTAACAGATCCACCCCGGGCGTGGCTCTCGTGGGGCGCGACCCCATCGAGGACAAAGGTATCCACGCACTCTGTCGAGCTGGCACTGCAGGCTATAGTCCAAAATCCACGCTCACGCTCTGAACGGAAAGACTCAGAATCCTCAAACATCTCGCACAACGGTCGGAGCACTCTCGACGACTCAGCTGATCAACTCTCTCGAATCTCAAGACACAAGCAACTCCACCAACTCATAGTACAAAGTCGCATCCTCTGCGAGAAACTGTCTCAACAGGTCAAACAGGCCGAATGTCGCATCCACTGCGAACAACTGCCTCAACAGGCCAAACATCGCATCCACTGCGAGAAACTGTCTCAATAGGCCAAACAGGCCGAACATCGCATCCACTACGAACAACTGCCTCAACAGGCCAAACATCGCATCCACTGCGAGAAACTGTCTCAACAGACCAAACAGGCCTCAACATACCAACATGCAGACTCACTGACAGGATAAACTCCACAACTGACACAATAAAGGGCCCGGGAATCCCGAAAGACTAGAACCTACAACCCAAATCAAACAAGAACAGGCTCTAGGCATAGCCTCTCGTTGTTCTCCTCGCAAGAAGAAGGTAGACCTTAGAACCCAAACCACTCGAATCATCTCGGGTGGTTAATTTATAGGGAAAAGGTGACATTTCTTATTGAAAGCCATTTGATCTGGAAGAAATCCATATTTAATGATTTTTAGTTCTTTTTAGGAAAACAATTGAAAACAAGTTTTATATCCAAACCTCGAAGGGCTAATGCCTTCGTCCAATCAAACAAGAACAGACTCAGGCGCGACCCTACGATGCTTGGAAGAAAACATTTGGTTGACTAAAATCATTTGTGTGTCCAAAAAAAGGTTGTGGGTTTAAGGTCCTACTAACACTGATATACCGCTGCCACTAACACAGCGGCGACAGATAAAACAAAAAAATAAAACATCTCGGGACCGCCGTCTATCCTAACGGCTCCCGCCACAGATGATCGATCAACTACATCTACCAGACTCCACTCTGCTCCCAAGCACGAGTGTAAAATGCATCCCACACTAAAGGAATCCCGACCACTCGGCCCACTACCCGGGCGAGTAAAACACTATGTCCAGGAAGGAATAAGAAGTGTGGATGTCTAAAGCAGAATAAACCTAGCCCAAGTTGGAGTTTTCTACAGTCTGGCTGAACATGCTGCATATGGCGAGGGTGCTAGGTCAAGTTCCAAGATAACAATAATTTACAGATGGTAGAAAGCAAGGAGATGACAAAATCATCAGGTAATACAAGGAATAGCAATTCCTACATTCTAGCATGCTGTACAAGAATTCATTATCATGCATGGTCCTACTATAGCAGATTCAATGTACAGTCCATTAATCTTGGAGACAGGGCCACCCACCTGAAGAGCTGAACTGTCCAAGGTTCCACAGCTGAAAATACCCAGAAACCCAAATCTCCAACTCCAACGGGTCCAGCAATACCCGCAAACTCACCTGGGTACAACACAAGGTTCACAATTACACTTAATTCCACAATTTGCCCAAATAAGTTACAATCTGAATTCAGCCACAAAGATGTCACTTTTTCACCTGCAAACAATGCTCCAAAAATTCCAATAAAAATACTACGGCGATCGTCGCGTCGAGACCTTCGAAACGGGTACCTGTACGTCCAAATCCGAGCCCCGTAGGCCGAGTTACAAATTCCACAACACAGGGTGCGCAAAACTTCACAATCTCACAACTGTAATAATCAGCACAGTAAAAGGGGAAACAGTATACCTTCGGGAAAGCCTCAGAAAAATCCCAAAAAAATACGACGATAATCCTCGCGACGAGTAGATGCAAAAAGTGTACAAGCTCGTCTCGATCCGACGCTCGAGCGCGGAGATAAAATTCCGGCAAGGGGCTGCTGTCCAAAAACTCCACCAGCAAATAGTGGCTTAGAAATGTCTCGAAAACCATGCCACGAACTCAGAATCAACCAAGGCAATCAATACGAAAAACGAAGGCGTACCTCTCATGAATCCAACGTCACAAAAATCGTCCAAAAATACTGAAGGAGTAGCTCTGTGGACCTCTCAGATCGAACTGCGACGATAACGGGCCTCCGATGAAAGATCGTCACTCTGTGCTCCGATGCCGAAGTCGTCGACGCCGCGGCTTTCAAAAATTCCGGGCCTCCACCAAAAGATGCGTGACAGATAGATCTCCAACTTTGGTGAAGGGTCCAAAGGCAGGGGAGCTCGGAAAAAGCCTCACACAAAGGCTGGAAGAGGGAATAAATAGGCCCAGCCCGAGAAAAATCCGGAATTTGGACTTTTGGGCCCAAATTAGGGCGCCCGGAACGTTCGGGCCGCTACAGTGTTGGGCCCGGCCCAACACTGTGCGCGCCCGAAAGCCCGAGAGCCCGCCACGCGTCCCACCGGCACTCCCCGCGCCCGGCGCACGCGCGCCTGCGAATCGCGGAGCGACGCGTGGCCGACACGCGGGCGTGGGGTGGCTGCGCCCGGCCAATCGCGGGGCACCACGTGGCGCCCCCACGTCGCCCCCCACGACGCCCGGCCAGTACGGACACTTGCCCCTGCCACTGCGTGAACCGCGCGCACAAGGACCCGCCAACCACGAGCCGACACGTGGCCACCCCCGGTCCACCATACACCCGCGCCAAGTCCGTGGACCGCGCCTACAGAACCGGCCACTCACGAGATGCCACGTGTCTCAGCCCCACGGTGCACGCCGGCCCCGTGGACCGCGCGCCTGCCCGCGCGCCCGCGCGCCTGCCCGCGGCCGCTCCGCCGCCTGCCCGAGCCCGCGCCGCCGCGCTCCGCCGCTGCCCGCCGCCGCCCGCTGGCGTCGGAACAGTACCAACCGCCTCGAAATTCGTGCCGGGTCATCCGAGCTCCGAAAAATCTAAGTAAATAGCCCGTTTCGATCGTTTTCGCGCGCTGATTCCAAATTCGATGTCCGTTTGGCCCAATTCTGCTTCTAAAATTTTCCAAAGGCCTCCGGTGATGCAAACTTACTCCCAAATTACACCGGGAATCTATTTCTTGGGCCCGACACGCGCACAAACACTCCCAGAAGCCACTAATCCATCAATAAACCTTTAAGTGGAGATTCGGGTCCTCACATCCTCCCCCAGTAAAAGAAAGTTTCGTCCTCGAAACTAACACGGCTCAAAAAGGGAGTTCAAAGCCAAGGGTTAAGAGTTTTCTAAAGTCTGGTCAGGGAACATACAACATATGACAGGGTGCTAGTCACAGTTCCACAACTCTACATCTATCCTAAACATCAAGAGTAGTACTACCACTAGCATGCTTGACAACTACAATAATAGAATTAATAGGGAGCCCGTTAATTTTGGAGGGAATCCAACCCACCTGGAACACATCAATCCGGAGTCCGATCGGGCTGAAACTTGGCGTGCGCATTCCTCAGGCTTCTAAGATTCCAACGAATCGAAAATCGACCAAAATCTCCTGCCGGATTGAGCACAATCGCAAAAACAACAACCTCAGCATAGAAATTTCAGAATTCAGGAATAAGGAAAAGAGATGCAATTTCTGCTATAAATACCTCAAAGTAAAGCTCCAACTTTAGCTTCTAAGTCCTCCTCTATTATAAGAACATCTCCAATCCACAAAACTCTTCTTCAAGTCCCAATAGCCATCTAATTAATCAAATTAGATGGTGTTGTCCAAAACTGCACCCAAAATTAGCAAACACTCCCATGAAGTGTAGAGGTCAAACCAAATGTGATCTCCTACTGAAATCGAGAGAGAAAATGCTCACCTTGACCTTAATAATATGCTCAAACTCTGAAATCAATAAAAGAACTAGAAATCTCTACGAAATCTGCATCCCTAAAGTCCAAACATCAAAATAATGTCTAAAACAAAAAATCTGCACCTAACTCTATCACAGGGTCAACAAGAACAGAAAAAATATCTGTGTAAATCACCTCCAAAATCTCCAATAAGGGTACCAAAGTGTTCTCTGTGAGTCTAGATGAAAATCAAGCCCTTAAACTCTAAAATTTATGCACAAACAAGTAAGAAAATCCATAAGTACTAAACTCTGTCCAGAAATCCGCCATATGCACGAGGGCTCCAGAGTTGATGTAAAAACCCCAAGAAAATGTAAGAATAGAGAAAAGTAATCAATATAAAAGTTGTAGATCTGCCTCTTATGAAGTTCTCCTCAAAATTTCAGCCAAAAACTTTAAGTGGTTTACCCTAAGGAAGCCACGCACGAAACGTCGATGGAGAAGACAGCAGCTGCAACAATGGTGAAGTTCTCCAATAGTGGGGAAGAAGATGAAGGTGAAGCTTCCACCTTTTTTCCAATGGTGCTAGGAGTGGTGGGGAAAGGGTGTTCTTTCTCTCTGCCAAAGGCCTCCAAGAAACTCCTCCAAAAATACCAGAAATGGGGAGAAGAACCCCTATTTATAACCCATAAAAAATCAGTCCAAAACTAAGCTTCGGGGGCAACTTTCGGGCGCCCGTAAACACCCCCCACGCTCCCGAAACCGCACCTGAATCCATGTGTCACTCGCACAGCGCGCCCGGAAGTCGCGTGCCACACGTCGCTCATCCACGCTCGTCCACAGCGCGCCACGTGTCGCCCGCTGCGCGCGTGTCCAAAGTCCTCCGCTCGGCCAATCAGTGCCCGCCACGCGTCGCCTTATCCACAGCGTCCCCGAGGTGGCAGCCCTCTCCAATCACGCGCCACCACGCGTCATGCGGCACTCGAGGGGGTTGCGACCGCCCAATCGCGCGCTGGCGCGTAGCGCGCTCCTCGGTCGCTGCACCCGCGGTGACCCGCGCCTGCCCGCGCTACAGTGCCCAAAGAACCGGGCGCCCGGATCCTCATTTAGGGCACCCGAAACTTGCTGCAAAAGCTGAAAATCCACTGTTTTCTCCAATTTTTCGTACTGAATCCAATTCTCGGGTCCGTTTTGCACGAAAACGCCTCTAACACTCGACAAGGGCATCATACAGCTACTGATCACTGGTCCAGGTCAACCAACGAAATTCGGGTCACCACAACATGTGTCACGCCTCGGGGTCGAAACTGCAACCCGGGCTCGCCAACAGATCCGCCGCCTATACAAAACTCCGCATAGGCGAAGCGTCCAACCTGCAAGAAAAGGTACTACAACTAAATAGATATCAGAGCTATAAAGAAAACTACTGTAAAACTAAAATCCAATCACTGTACAACTGAAAATAATGATACAATCTCCATCTCCCAAATATGATCATAAACAAAATCCTCTGATACAATAACCCCGAACTCAACAGGGAGGTAACTAAAAATAATACATCAGTGTACATGCTCTCAGTACAAGTCAGATCCTCACAATACAATAGTCTCTCAAAAGTGGAAAATAAAACTAATCTACTAACTGTACTACAGAATCTCCAATGTGGGGTACAGCTACTCTCCAAATATAGGTAGGGATCTAGCTCGCGACTCCCTCACCTCGAACAGCAACAGCAGAATCAGCAACACCCGCAAATGACCCTGCAAAACAAAGAAGAGGAAAGAAAAAGGAAGGGGATAACCCCCAACGGGTGTGAGAACTACACCAACAGGTAGTTCTCAGTGGGTACCGCCACCAGGCCCGACGGTCTGCCCACTAAGTCTACTAGAGGCATAAGATAACAATGCAGTAAGAACTGAACAAGAGAAGCTGGAGATACTCTACAGCTATCATGCCTCTATCTAAATGCTCAATGGGTGATACAGATGAAAAGAGATGCAACCACTCGCACACGAGGTGCTCAATCGACCCAATCGAACTGACTGCCTCATAGGGTCCAGTCAAGCCTGCACCCACCTACTGCCACACATCCACAAGAGGACGGGACTTACGTAGGGCGTCCGTGACTGCCAAAATTGGCCCAGTCAGAGGGACTGCGTCGACAAGTCGCGATACGAAAGTAATAGGCCCACTCCAGACGGGGCACCCGAGGGGCGCGACCCCACCGAGGAAAAAGGTATCTGCTCATCTCTGTCGAGCTCAAAGTGGCTCATGCAGGCTATAGTCAAAATCCACGCTCACTCTCAGAACGGAAGGACTCAAGATCCTCAAACATCTCGCACGACGATCGGAGTACTCTCGACGACTCAGCTAACCAGCTCTCACGAATCTCGAGACACTAACGAACTCAACCAACACGTGGCACTAAACTCACTGGCTGGAGATACTCTACAGCCGGGATCGACCCACAACTCAGGGCTAGCAACACTGGTCGGACGACACTCAACGACCCGGGACCACCGTCAACCCAAACGGTTCCCAACAACACTGACCGGAAGATCCTCAACGGTCCAGGATCACCCAACGGCTCCCAACAACACCAACATTGGTCTAAACTCAGCTACCAGACTCCACTCAGCCCCCAGGCACGAGTGCAACACACGTCCGACAATAACATGACAACTCGACCCACTACCCGGGCGAGGAAACTCTATGTCCAAGAATATGCAAGGTGTGGGATGTCTAAAGCATAAAAGAACCTAGCCCAAGTGAAGGTTCTCTACTAGTCTGGTTAAACATGCAACATATGACGGGGTGCTAGGTCAAGTTCCAATAATCAATAAATAATCCTCTAATCATGTTGAGCATAAAACTTGCTTCCAATCAAAGGTAGTATACTCTAATCATACATGCTCACAAGCTTAAACCATATAGAGCGGACATGCATCAATCATATTCCCCAATAAGTAAGTGAACATCATCATCTAGCATGCTTTTCCACTAGTATAGGATAACCATCTTTATCTTGTAACTCTCCCTCATGCATAAGGGCAAATAAATCATGTACAAGTTATCAATTAAGCCTCAATCCCATCATTCAAACCATTTCTGATGCTTAGATCACACTCATCAAAATTGTACATTAAACTATGCATGCATACTAACAAATAGAGTTAGAGAACCGTCTACCGGTTCTGGAGACGAAGCAACCCACCTGAATCGCTTTCCGCAGGCAAAGCTGAAGTCGGTGAAGTGCGTAGCCACACGCTATCAAAATCCGCCGAAACCGCACCCTCGGTACACGGTCGCACAAGCCTCTGCTCAAACAACATCGCAGCCAACAATCAATCAACACCACAAACACACCCCAAACAGCACTTGCTGTTTTGCCAAAACAGCACAGAGAAGGGGATCTTTCACCTGCGTATAGTCCTAAAAAAAATCCAGAAAAATCACGGCTGCGATCCTCGCGACGAGTAGATGCAAATCGAGTATTTATACTTCTCGTTCCGACACATGTAGGCCAAGATATAAATAGAACACTGCGGTAAGTCAAACTCCCTCAAGAACAAAAGTCTATGGAAATCAGTCACGGAGAAGCTTAAATATCACCTTCGAAGAGTCCTCCGAAAAATCTGATAAAAATACGGTTGTGTTCCTCTCGAAGCGTAGATATTGATCGAGTGCTCGCAAGCCCCGATCCGATGCCCGTAGGCCGAGAAATCCTAACAATACTCCACCGCTGTCCCAAACATCGCAGCAGTACAAGGGGTCAAAAGGTACCTCCGGAACACCACCAAAAACTTGAAACGGAGCGAAGTGATCAACACGGAAATCGAAGGCGTACCTCTCGTGAACGCGCTCCCACAAAAATCGGCTCAAAACTCCATCGGATGAGCATAGGAAAGTCCGCAGAAGAAACGTCGACGGAAAAACCCAAAATCAAAGAAACGTCGAAGCGCGCCGCGTAGCAAGAATCATCTGTGCCGCGGCCTCCAAAAATTCTGGGAATCCATCAAAACGTGGAGGAGAGGGAGAGGAAGAACTTTGCTTCAGGTGGCACCTAGGAAAAATGGCCAAAAACCCGAGAAAAGGAAGAGGAGAGGGCTATTTATAGGCACAGCCCAAAAGCCCACGAAGTCAAAATTTATGGTAGTGATTTCGGGCGCCCGAAATAATTCGGGCCCAAAAACACGCCGGCCCGGCCCACACTGTGCGCGCTCAAAACCATCTCGGCCCGCCACGTTGCTTCTCCGCGCCTCGCGCTCCCAGCGCACGCGCGCCCGCCATTCGCGGCGCGTCGCGTGACACGCGGTCCACGGCGGGGTGCACGCGCCGCGGTTCGCGCCGGGCCAGCCGGGTCGCTGCGCCTGCCAATGGGCAGGCGCCACGTGGCCTGGCACGATCCACCGTGCGCCGAGCCCGGCGCGAATCACGCCACACATCACGCCCATTGACCGCCCAATCAGGGCCTGCCACGCGTCCACCCGCGGCACCCACTGGTCCCGATGCACACGCCTAGGCCGTGGACCGGCCTGCCCGGGGCCGCTCCCGCGCCTGCCCGCGCCAGCGCCGCCGCGCTCCACCGCCTACCCGCCGCTGCCGGTGCTGCCCGCCGGCCGGAATAGTATCATCTTTCCTCGAAATCCGTATTTTGGCATCCGGGCTCCGAAATATACAAGTAAATAGTCCATTTTTATCGTTTTCGCACGCTGAGTCCAAATCCGATGTCCGTTTTGCCAAAATCCGCTTCTAAAATTTGACGAAGGCATCCGGACAGGTATTTTAAATCCAAAATTTGCGCTGGGTCCAATTCTGAGGTCTGATTTGCGCGCAACCAACTCCAACACACATCATAGGCCTCAAAAAGCCACAAATCACTCCGCGAGATCTTCACAGAGATCTAGGTCATCACAACATGTGTTCTACTAACATACACTCCCCAAAAAATAAGCAACAATTGCATATTTTACACTAAAAAACATAGTTTTATAGACCCATTACCTTCGATTCCGTATTTGGAGTCAAACCAACATCGCCAGGTTGAAGGTCTCGACGTTCTGAATCCCATGCTCGCTCTCCAGAGCGAAGCCGTGCATCGAGAACCGCGTCGGGTCAACTTACATTATGAATTTTGATCTTTTCGAAACCGACATTGCACCAACAGCGAATGGGGATTGATTTGATAGCAACGAAAGGGAGCATGGTCATGCACAAGCCTTCAAGAAAGTCGTGCTCCACTGCTAGGGGTTCTCCAGCGCTCCGGGTGGCTGGACAAGGGAGCTTAGCCATCTTAACTTCAGCCTACATAGAAAATCAAAGCAACAACAGTGCGGGACCTTCTTTGAAGGTAAGCAAAGGGGAGCTCTACCCAGAGGTTGTCGGGTCCGACGTGGGAGAGCCAAAGGAGGTGGCGGTCGGCGGCCGTAGGTGGCGACGACGCTGTAGGGGAGCCCATAATCTGCTAGGGCATCATCCGACCCGATCTCTAGAAGTGGCTTGGGGTCCATGGGGTGGCTCCAATGGGGTGCCCGGAGCCTCAAAGGATCGGTGGCAATCGCAGGCGTGGTGGCGTTGTGAACTAGAGAAGTGGCCCGCTAGGGCATCTCAGGCTCAGGTTGAGCTCGAGCCCTGGCGGCAGCTAGGGAGTGCCAGGCGGCGCTGGATGGGGACTCCAAGGCTGCCGGGGGTGGCCCTCGACGGCGGGGAAGCGGCGGTAGCTGCGACGGCTCCAACTTCGAAGATGCGGCCGCTAAGGGCATGATCTCGGGCTCGGCTTGAGTCCGAGCCACGACGGGGTTGTGGGAAGCTAGGGCAGCACTAGAGGGGTCCACAAGGTCACCAGAGGTTGTGCTGGGCAACGGGGAGCGGCAGCGGGGGCTGAGCATGCGTGCGGCCCAAGCTCGCCCAAACCGAGTCTAGGGAAGCTTTGCCTAGGCTCGGTGCTTCCAAGAGGCGCCGAGATGGATCGGGGCAGCGTGACCGGAGTCCTAGATGTGGTGGCTGTGGTTTGGGGGTGGCGCAGCCATGCATGGTGGCCTCGGGTCCAAGGCAAACGAGAGAAAAAGAAATAGAGAGAGATGTCTGGGTTTGTCCAGCTCTTTGGCCGGAGCAACCATACCGAAGGTGGGGTGGCGCCGGTGAGGTTCCTCAGGTGGCAGCGGTTCATAATTATATTTTTCGAATTTGAATTTTTTCATGGTTACTACACTGATTTTTTTTTTTTTTTTTTTTTTTTTTTTTTTTTTTTTGGCTTTTCACAAACTTTGATTTTAAAACATAATTTAAGCAAGGGTCTCAGTGCGTGACACCAGCAGAAGACTGAAATCCACATTAAGAAGATGAGGCTTAGGGGGCGTTTGGATCGGGTTATGTAAGATTACTGAGTATTTTAACATACCCCGACATGTTGCATTTCTGAACGAGATTACTGCTGATGCTGCATTAATGCGTTTGGAATAAATCGGTAATGTAATGCTAAATTACAGTGTTTATAGCATTATTACGTTTGGTTCAACCTTTAAAACTCAGTAATCCTGATAGAAATGTATATCCTTTTCCAAAATTACCCTTTTGATATTTTACACCACCAAAACTTAAAATTTAAATTGCACCGCAAAAAATTAATTTCTACCGTTAAAAATAAATAAAAAATAGACTATAATAATAATAAAAAAATCATAAAATAACAAATAAATTTTTTGTTAGAAGCTATATTTAAAGAGAATTAATAACTAAACATCACATAAGGCATAATATCAAATACATAATTTTCAAGTCTAACACCAAACAATGGCATTACCAAGTTAAATATAAACAAAGCAACATATGGAATAAATATTTCATAGAGTCGAAACCTCTACACATCATAATACCATACAAAAGTAGAGGCTTAAACACTTACACTATAAAAGTTTAAAAGTTCTTGTCCCCAAAAAAGACAATCCAAAAAGGTCTAACCCAACTAGTCCAACACAAATAACATAATTTCTTCAATCACGTCCACCCAACACACGAAAAATATATTGCTTTCTATAATGATCGGGCATGCAGTAAAATGTATCTAATTTTGTAGAGTCACCTATTAGAATTTCAGTGGCATCCATTACTTGTCTGTCTTGAAGTCCCTCGATTTTTACTATCTCTTCGAACAACTTCTCTTTCTTGCTCTCATTGTTGGCCATGAACTGAAAGCAATTTGCAAGCCGACCTAAGTGCGGATTGGCATCAGTAAATGAAGTTTCCAGTGAACGCAAAGTTGAACAAAATTGTTCATTGACCGCATCCTCTCCAAGTGGTGACTTTCGCTTCTTCGATTTTGCGGAGGTGCCAACATTCGAAGTATTAATTCGAGCACTACTTTGTTCCATAAAAAGCATTTCGACATCAGGATCTTGGGTGGATGCATGTGTCATTAGCTCTTCCTCTTCATCAATGTTTCTTGCAGCATCAGCAGCAGATTCTGCGCCAGCACCAGTTGCATGATCTTTTCCAAATATAGTCGATAATTGCTCCAAATATGGAAATGGTTTGCCTCTCAACCCTATAGCAGTAGGATGACTCTGCAACAAAATTTATAAAAATATATTATGAAATATTAACTAAAAAATGATATATTTATTTTACAAGTTTAAGCAAGCTACCTTAACCCAAGCTTCAAAAACAGTCTTTTCGCATGTAATACATTTTTCTACATCATTCCACCCAAAGCCACTTGCAACAGGTCCTAACATCTCAGAAATTGCATTATACTGTCTTTTCCAAAGTTTGAATCTTGACTCAATATGTGGTACTCCTTTAATTTCGCATCCTAGGAGCTTCTCATGCATCCATTTTTCTAGTTGTTGCAGATAGCCAGTTCGAAAAGTTCCATTATCAGCTTTCCAGTTTCCAGTTGTTGTAAGTTCCAATAAGCATTCAATAAGTTTTTCAACTTCTTGCTTTGTCCATTGGTGCTTCAATCCTTTGTTTCTTGATTTTGAATTTCCTGGGAGGATGAACTGGAAAGATCATAAGGATTACATGGGAGGATGAACTAGATTTTTTGCCCGAGCGTGCGCACGCGAGAGAGAGAGGGGGGGCCGTGAGCGAGAGGGAGGCGTATGGCGTGAGGGCGAGAGGGTGAGGGGGGGGGCCGTACGGTTTGAGGGCGCTTGAGGGAGAGAGGGGCGACCGCGGCTTGCTTGGGCGAGAGAGGGAGAGAGGGGCGGCCGCGGCTTGCTCGGGCGAGAGAGGGAGAGAGGGGCGGCCGCGGCTTGCTTGGGCGAGAGAGGGAGGTCCGTACGGCAGTCTCGGGAGAGAGAGGGGGGTGGCGATCGTGAGAAGTGGAGATGGAATGATCTCCTGTTTAGGGTTTGGGGGGTACTCGAGGGTAAACTTGTCATTTTACATTAATTACAACATTACCCGCTTCTAGTAATGCAACATACACCCCCCCAGTAATATTTTGGGGTTAATCCTGCACCTTTCGGAATCTTATATTACCGAACAGATTACAGGCAGGATTCCCCAAACACAGTAATCCTGGCAGGATTACCCGTAATCCTGCCAAGATAACCCGATCCAAACGCCCCCTTAGGTATATGGCTGATTGATTTTAGTGCAAGTGGAAAATCATTAAATGTATGCCCAAAAAGTCAATCAGACCGACACATATATTTATTTCTAGAACATAAATTTGTATTTGACTTCTTATATTATAAATGTTGAGATTTTTATTTTCATTCATATTGTGTATGTGCCTATAAATTGTCTAAGAAATTAATAAGATTTGTGCACGTCTTCTCAAAAATTGATAATTTGAGACATGTATTATTGTTGGTTAATTCCTAAATACTCCCGATCGATGGATCATCATGAGGACAATGATTGAGTCAGTGAGATTAGTGCACAGGTCGTTTTCTTTTTAAGATAGACGAGTTTTGAGTCAACAATGTGGGGACACTGGAGTGAATGTGTAGGTGGTTGCGCGAGAACAATGGTACTGAGCGTGACCAACACGAGAAATCATGATGTCTACTCACTTGTCAATGACTTACTCGATATTGCAGTAGTGCGACTGATCATTTGACCTGCGATGTCTCGACTATTCAAAATGAGGTTACTTAGTTTCACTGTACATACATTTGGTTCCTAACTATTTAGGTTCTTACAGTACATGTTGGTTGCAGTAGGTTCGTTATAGGAATAAAGTGTGTATCTTAATAGAATTTATTGTCTTTGGTAGATAAGGGAGTTAGTCCTATATAATTTATGAGACCGGATTTTGAAAATCTTGGCTAGTAAATAATAGAAAGGATTTTTGTTATTAAAAATTTGAGTCGAATAAATTTGTGTTGACGTAAAAAAAAATTTATAATAAAAAAAATAGGGGAAAAGATTATGGTTGGTCCGTAATATTGATTTGTCTATATATTTCTAATAAGCCCCATATAAGTCCAAATTTTTTAACATATTAATAATTTGGGTCCAACAAATTTTACTTCAAATTCAATCCCTTAATAGGTCATTTGTGAACACAAGCTTAGGCCATTTGTGAACACAAGCTTATGGGTCTCATCAAAGCTCTGTTGATTTTTTTTAGTCTACTAAATTAGTCGGATCCTATTTTTTTCTGCCCAGCGGGCCTTACATTATAGTCAACTTCTTGTTTAAAGATTCAATTTCAAAAATTATGTTCAAATTAAATTTTGAATTTTGAATTTCAAATTTCCAACCAAATTTCAAAATATCTCTCAAATGCCACATATACTCAAATTTTAAATTTGAATTCAACTGAAATCCCTCAATAATATTTTATCTCAAAATATCTCTCAAACGCCAGCTATACTTTAATTGAATTTTGAATTCAGCCGAAATCCTTCATCCATCAATCACCTCAAAATATCTCTCAACCGACTTATCCAAACTCATATTCGAAATTCAAATCTCCAACCAAATTTCAAAATATCTCTCCTATTTCATTCGAAATTCAATTTTCCAACCCAATTCAAAATATCTTTCAACCGATTTATCCAAACTTACCCATATCCTATTTATTTGGAATTCAATTTTGAATTTTTGAATCCAAGCAAATTCTCTCGTTCGAAATTTGACCCCTCAATTTTGAAATTTGAACATTACAACATATTCAATTTTGAAATTTGAAATTTAAAATTTAAAACCACACTTTCTCAAATTTGAAAATAACCGTTCGATTTTTGAACATATTTTCCTGACGTATTGAAATTTGAACAAAACTGTTCGATTTTGAAATTTGAACACATTTAATTTAAAATTTAAATACAAACATATTTTCCCGACGTATTGAAATTTGAACATAACTATTCAATTTTGAAATTTGAACATATTTAATTTTGAAATTTAAAATTTAAAATTTGAATATATATATATATAACCATACTCCCTCAACATATTGAAATTTGAACATAACCGTTCAATTTTGAAATTTGAACATATTCAATTTCGAAATTTGAAATTTAAAATTTGAACATATCCTTTCAATTTTAAAATTTAATTTTGAAATTTGAAATTTAAAATTTAAAATTTGAATATAATAATTTCCTCAACGTATTCAAATTTGAACATCGTCTTTTCCTCAACGAACCCAAATTCCCACCCACGTCTTTCCCTCAACAAACCCACATTTCCTCGCCAATCCCTTAACAAATCCCAACAAACCCCACGCGATCTCTCTCTCCCACTCCCCATTATAAATAGAGAAAATAGAAAGGCAAAAAAAAAAAAAAGGATTTTTGGTCTAAAGGAGAACAACACAAGCCCACCGCAAAAAAAAAAAAAAAAAAAACTTCCTCCTAAATTCCACCACATATCGTATATTCCCACAACGCAATATTCCAAAAAAAAAAAAAAAAAAAAAAACCTCCCCAATTCTCTAATACCCCGTACGTTTCCCAATTCTCTAATTCCCTAATTACAGCTTCGAATATCTCACCACCTCGTACAGCTCCAATTCTCTTATCTTCGTATCTTCTCAGGCATACTCTCTCAGGTAAAAAAAAAAAAAAAAAAAAAAAAAAAAAAAAAAAGAAGAATATTTTATAGAGAAGGATTTTTTTAAAAAAAAAAAAAAAAAAAAATTATAATAAAGCCGGTTCGGGTTTTCTTCGGACGCCCTAACGTTAGCTCATCCCAAACCGGTTCGGATGATTTCTTCGGACATTCGAACTTAGGTTAAATAAAAAAAAAAGAGAAAAAAATTATAATAAAGCCGGTTCGGGTTTTTCTTCGGACGCCCTAACTTTAGGCTCATCCCAAAATCGGTTCGGATGATTTCTTCGGACATCCGAACTTAGGTTAAATTTAAAAAAAAAAAAAAGAGAAAGAAAAATTAA
>CM054931.1:20504827-20606863 GCA_029168755.2 Tillandsia fasciculata | reverse complement strand
GGAAGTGGGACATGATTACCATGGATTTTATGACTGGTTTTCCGAGATCATTCCAAGGGCACGACACGATATGGGTCATAGTAGACCGTTTGACGAAATTCGCCCACTTCCTGCCGATACATACGACGTGGACACGGGAGCGGCTGGCACGAACCTACATAGATGAGATAGTGAGATTGCATGGTGTACCCGCGTCCATCACATCGGACAGAGACACGCGGTTCATGTCGAATTTTTGGCAAAGTTTGCAGCGAGCAATGGGGACTAAGCTGCATTTCAGCACGGCCTTTCACCCGCAAACCGACGGACAATCAGAGCGGGTGATCCAGATCCTTGAAGACATGCTGCGGGCATGCGTGCTAGACCTGGGCGACGGATGGTCTTAATACCTGCCACTTGTGGAATTCGCCTATAATAACAGTTACCAAGCCAGCATTAAGATGGCGCCATACGAAGCTTTGTACGGACGCCGCTGTTGGTCGCCTTTATGCTGGGATGACTTGGGAGAGCGCAAATGGTTGGGACCGGATTTGGTCGAAGAAACTGAGGTAAAGGTGCGCCTCATCAGGCAACGATTGTTAACCGCCCAGAGCAGACAGAAAAGTTACGCAGACCGCAGGCGACGGGAGTTGGAATTCGCAGTGGGCGAGCACGTGTTGCTGCGGGTGTCGCCTTCGAAAGGGACCCGACGTTTCGGCCTAAGAAGGAAATTAAGCCCGAGGTACGTGGGACCGTTTGAGATTTTAGAGTGTGTGGGTCCGGTGGCTTATCGCTTGGCCTTGCCGCCAAGCCTAGACCGAGTACACAACGTGTTCCACGTGTCGATGCTTCGGAAGTACCTTCCCGACCCCTCTCACGCCCTGGACATATCCACGATCAAGCTTCAGGAGGATTTAACTGTTGAAGAAACACCGGTGCGGATCCTGGCGCGAGAGGACAAGAAACTGCGAAACCGGACCATCCCCTACGTGAAGGTCCAATGGAGCAACCACGAGGAACGCGAGGCGACGTGGGAGCTGGAATCGAAAATGAGGGAGTGTTTTCCCGAGCTGTTTGGCGAGGGTTGTATTTAAGTTTCGGGGACGAAACTTTTTATAAAGTGTGAGTGGTGTAATGACACAGTATTTTGTAATAATTAACCCTCCTTCTATTTTAGTGTCCTTTTAGTACTCCGGGATTATAACTTTTGGTTCGTCGGTCGGTGTGTGTGGTGCTTGTATTTTTCTGCAAAAGAGCGCGAAAAATAATGACCGACGGCGCGATCAGATCGGAAATCCGATGTCGGGAACCCCCGGAACGAGATTTTTAGTGATGCGACGATTAGTTGTGCATCGAAATCCGTGCAAAATATCTTGCACCCATTTGGGACAATGGGGGTTATCCCGTGTGGATAATTAATTAATTAATTAATTAATTAATCATCCGGTGACGGAAAAAGAGATTTTTCTCTACGTACGATTTGGGAAAATAACAGAAAATTGGGGAAAATAAATATTAAGATAAATAGATGAAATAAGTATTTTCCCCCTCGTTAAGAAAAGAAAAGAGAGAATTCTAAACCCTAGCCGTAAGAGCGGAAAGAAAAGAAAGAAAAGAAGAAAGACGAAACCCTAACCGGAAGAAGGGAAAAGGGAAAAGACGGCAGATCCGATCACCCCGAAGCACGTACCGGAACCAAGAGCGTGATCGGTCGTACCCCGTCGATTAATCCGGTGAGTTTTTATTTCGTAGTATTTTTTCGGTTTTTCCCTTTTGATTATTGGGTGTCTTTCCCGTTCTCGATTCCTCCGCCCGCCGCCGTCACCGTGCGGGATAGGGCACGGTGCGCGCGGCGGGCGACGCGCGGTGCCGCTAGGGCACCGTGCGGATGAAGGAACGCGCGGTGCCGCTAGGGCGCTGCGCGGACGGGCACCGCGCGGATCCCACGCGGCACGGCGCTGCGCGGCCCGGCGTCGCGCGGGCGCCGCGCGGGCAACCGCGCGGGCGCCGCGCGGCCTGGCACCGCGCGGGCGCCGCGTGGCCCGTCCCGCGCGGGCGCCGCGTGGGCGCCGCGCGGCCCGACGCCGCGCGAGCGCCGCGCGGCCGCCGCGGGCGACCCCGCGCAGGCGTCGCGCAGCCCGCACCCGTACGGGCGCCGCGCGGCGTGTACCCGCACGGTGCGGGCACCGCGCGGGTAGTCTCCGCGCGGGGGTCGGCAGGTGCGTTTCGCGTCGCCGTTTTTGGGGTTACGGCGCAGAGGTGATTAGGGTTGCTTTTCCTGTAAACGTGTAAGTTATTGACTATTATTTTGGGGATTTTTCTTAGGTCCAGGTGTGCAGCGGGAAGGTGTCTGAGACTCGTAGTACCCCGTTTCTTCCGCGACCAGGTGGGTTCTTTTGCATCAAGTGCTGTAAGTGCATTGAGTGCAACATATCACTAAAGTATCTAATGCTAATCGGTTAATAAAGTAGATGAGATGTGCTAATGTTTTAACCCTTCGCTTTATGTAATGATTGATTCACGCCGATCTCGGCATCCCTATTTTGAATGCTGCACGTACACAGGCGGAATGGCCCCCGCAATGGTGTACTTTTCCGGAGAAGTGGTCTGTATGACCCGTGTGCCCCACATGTGTTGTTTGGGGACTACTTCACGATGGCTAAACGTGTCGCCCACGCATCGTGAAGGGGTTAGAGCTTCAAATGTTCCGTGGGGAGGTCGTCGACCTACCCTGACGGGACGGTGTGAAACTAAAATAAATAACATGATTAAATTAATTTCAGGGCGTCGGATAGCGAAGGTTCCGGTGCGGTGTAACTCTTTCTAAACTCTTGTTTATTATTGTTTAAGCATCTACTTTATTTGTCACTGACTTTACCCACTCCGTGACAGGTCCAACTAAGTAAGTACAGCGGGACGGTGGTGAGGCATCGCGGACCCTAGGTTTGGCCGTATGAGGCCTTTTTGGTTAAACTCTTATTCGGTTATCTCTCTCTTTTCCCTTTTCGTTATTTTGTGTGGATATGTGGATCATGCTGGATATGTGGACATGTAATTAATTGTTTGGTTTTGGTTATGTTTTTATTAATTGTGCGGCTGTTTTACGATGTAAAAGGATTTCGAAAACGCCCACCTGACCTCTGGCGCCTCCGAAACCCACGACCCTGAGGATGAGATCGTGGAGGTCTCGGAGGTCCCTGCCGACTCGTTTGTCCCTCAACATCCTGTGCTGGGCGCTTCGCCCCCAAAATCCCTGCGGGGCTGGAGCCACCTCGGCCCTCACCGCCTCTCCGTGCTCCGAACTCTGCCCCGAAAAACGATGTGGATCAGACTGACAGAATCTCATCAACAAATCAGCCACCTCTCGCTGCTCTGCGGGGGTTGACGGTCCTGCTGTCCCGAACGGCTGTCTACTGGTAACAGGTGCAATAGGGGCTGCCTGTGCTGCTGGTACAACTTGGGGTGCCATACCTGGCGAGGAAGGTGCGGGGAAACTCTCAGAGGGTGCTACAACTGACTGTGCCCTCTGCTCCATCATGCGCATCATCCGGTCCATGGTCTCCTTCTGGCGTCGGAAAGTCTCCTCCTGGCGTCGTGAAACCTCCTCCTGGCGCCGTGAAACCTCCTCCTGGCGCCGGAAAGTCTCCTCCTGGCGCCGTACAGCCTCTGACAACTGGGCCATCTAAGCCCGAAGCTCCTGTACCTCACTTTGCTGACCCTGTGCTAACTCCTCCTGCTTAGACTCAAGGGAGAAGGAAGGTTGAGAACGCGTCCGCATCCTGCGTCGAGGAGGCATCGTGCCCAACTGCAATCCATATGAAAACATCAGGACAGCACCAAACAACACTCGACCCAATCTAGCGAAAGTCTACGACATGTCATCCATTCCATTGCATTATGTTGTCTGCAGCCAACATAATCGCTTAGGAGAATAAACATGCCAATCACTCATCCCATCCCTTGGGAGAGGTATAAAACTCAATCAGGACTCTCGCTAACAGTCACGACTCTCACGTAGTCATCCTAATGTCCAACCACAAGCCTAGGGTTTCTAAGTCCTCAATGACCTAAAACCTAGGCTCTGATACCACTCTAATCTGTCACGCCCCGGGGTCGAAACTGCGACCCGGGTTCGCCAACAGATCCGCCGCCCATACGGAAGCCCCGTATAGACGTAGCGACTACCTGCAAAAGATCATCTACACTAACAGATATCAGAGCTGAAAAGTAAAGAATGAAAAAAAAAAAGATAAATACAACTCCCACAATATACAACAAAGTCCTCACCAAAATACAAAAGTCTCTCTCAGCAATAAAGAAAGTACAACTCAATACCTCACTACATGGTCGCTCAACATACAACTCACAAAAACTGGTAAGGGTACCTCTACTCTCTCTCAGGAGATAACTGGAAGGGATCTATCTCGCGACTCCCTTACATCGGTCAGAAGAAGCAGCAACTGGAGCAGCAGGAACAGGAGCAGACATCCCTAGGAAAAAAAGACACCACGACGGGTGTGAGAACTACATCCCACAGTAGTTCTCAGTGGGTGCCGCCAACAAGCCAACGGTCTGCCCACTAAGTCTACTAGAGGCATGCTGTAACAAATAAAATACTGAAGGAAAGAGCTGGAAATGAATAACCCTACAGCTACTATGCCCCTATCTAGATGCTCAAAAAGTGGAACAGATGATAACATGGTGCATCTACTATCCCTCAACTCAGATCACCCAATCTACCTGACTGCCGCCTCGGGTCCAGTCAAACCTGCGCCTACCTACTGCCGTTACATCCCGGAGGACCAGACTGACGTAGGGCGTCCATAGCTGCCAAAACTGGGCCAGCCAGAGGGACTGTGTCCGTAACTACCAAAACTGGGCCAGTCAGAGGGACGGCGTCGACAAGTCGCGATACCAAAGTAACAGATCCACCCCGGACGTGGCTCTTGTGGGGCGCGACCCCATCGAGGACAAAGGTATCCACGCACTCTGTCGAGCTGGCACTGCAGGCTATAGTCCAAAATCCACGCTCACGCTCTGAACGGAAAGACTCAGAATCCTCAAACATCTCGCACAACGGTCGGAGCACTCTCGACGACTCAGCTGATCAGCTCTCTCGAATCTCAAGACACAAGCAACTCCATCAACTCATAGTACAAAGTCGCATCCACTGCGAGAAACTGTCTCAACAGGTCAAACAGGCCGAATGTCGCATCCACTGCGAACAACTGCCTCAACAGGCCAAACATCGCATCCACTGCGAGAAACTGTCTCAACAGGCCAAACAGGCCGAACATCGCATCCACTGCGAACAACTGCCTCAACAGGCCAAACATCGCATCCACTGCGAGAAACTGTCTCAACAGACCAAACAGGCCTCAACATACCAACATGCAGACTCACTGACAGGATAAACTCCACAACTGACACAATAAAGGGCCCGGGAATCCCGAAAGACTAGAACCTACAACCAAAATCAAACAAGAACAGGCTCTAGGCATAGCCTCTCGTTGTTCTCGTCCCAAGAAGAAGGCAGACCTTAGAACCCAGACCACTCGAATCATCTCGGGTGGTTAATTTATAGGAAAAATGTGACATTTCTTACTGAAAGCCATTTGATCTGGAAGAAATCCATATTTAATGATTTTTAGTTCTTTTTAGGAAAACAGTTGAAAACAAGTTTTATATCCAAACCTCGAAGGGCTAATGCCTTCGTCCAATCAAACAAGAACAGACTCAGGCGACCCTACGATGCTTGGAAGAAAATATTTGGTTGACTAAAATCATATGTGTGTCCAAAAAAAGGTTCTGGGTTTAAGGTCCTGCTAACACTGATATACCACTGCCACTAACACAGCGGCGACAGATAAAACAAGAAAATAAAACATCTCGGGACCGCCGTCTACCCAAACGGCTCCCGCCACAGATGATCGATCAACTACATCTACCAGACTCCACTCTGCTCCCAAGCACGAGTGTAAAATGCATCCCACACTAAAGGAATCCCGACCACTCGGCCCACTACCCGGGTGAGTGAAACACTATGTCCAGGAAGGAATAAGAAGTGTGGATGTCTAAAGCAGAATAAACCTAGCCCAAGTTGGAGTTTTCTACAATCTGGCTGAACATGCTGCATATGGCGGGGGTGCTAGGTCAAGTTCCAAGATAACAATAATTTACAGATGGTAGAAAGCAAGGAGATGACAAAATCATCAGGTAATACAAGGAATAGCAATTCCTACATTCTAGCATGCTGTATAAGAATTCATTATCATGCATGGTCCTACTATAGCAGATTCAATGTACAGTCCATTAATCTTAGAGACAGGGCCACCCACCTGAAGAGCTGAACTGTCCAAGGTTCTGCAGCTAAAAATACCCAGAAACCCAAATCTCCAACTACAACGGGTCCAGCAATACCCGCAAACTCACATGGGTACAACACAAGGTTCACAATTACACTTAATTCCACAATTTACCCAAATAAGTTACAATATGAATTCAGCCACAAAGATGTCACTTTTTTACCTGCAAACAATGCTCCAAAAATTCCAATAAAAAAAAACTACGGCGATCGTCGCGTCGAGACCTTCGAAACGGGTATCTGCACGTCCAAATCCGAGCCCCGTAGGCCGAGTTACAAATTCCACAACACAGGGTGCGCAAAACTTCACAATCTCACAACTATAATAATCAGCACAGTAAAAGGGAAAACAGTATACCTTCGGGAAAGCCTCAGAAAAATCCCAAAAAAATACGACGATAATCCTCGCGACGAGTAGATGCAAAAAGTGTACAAGCTCGTCTCGATCCGACGCTCGAGCGCGGAGATAAAATTCCGGCAAGGGGCTGCTGTCCAAAAACTCCACCAGCAAATAGTGGCTTAGAAATGTCTCGAAAACCATGCCACGAACTCAGAATCAACCAAGGCAATCAATACGAAAAACGAAGGCGTACCTCTCATGAATCCAACGTCACAAAAATCGTCCAAAAATACTGAAGGAGTAGCTCTGTGGACCTCTCAGATCGAACTGCGACGATAACGGGCCTCCGATGAAAGATCGTCACTCTGTGCTCCGATGCCGAAGTCGTCGACGCCGCGGCTTTCAAAATTCCGGGCCTCCACCAAAAGATGCGTGACAGATAGATCTCCAACTTTGGTGAAGGGTCCAAAGGCAGGGGAGCTCGGAAAAAGCCTCACACAAAGGCTGGAAGAGGGAATAAATAGGCCCAGCCCGAGAAAAATCCGGAATTTGGACTTTTGGGCCCAAATTAGGGCGCCCGGAACGTTCGGGCCGCTACAGTGTTGGGCCCGGCCCAACACTGTGCGCGCCCGAAAGCCCGAGAGCCCGCCACGCGTCCCACCGGCACTCCCCGCGCCCGGCGCACGCGCGCCTGCGAATCGCGGAGCGACGCGTGGCCGACACGCGGGCGTGGGGGTGGCTGCGCCCGGCCAATCGCGGGGCACCACGTGGCGCCCCCACGTCGCCCCCCACGACGCCCGGCCAGTACGGACACTTGCCCCTGCCACTGCGTGAACCGCGCGCACAAGGACCCGCCAACCACGAGCCGACACGTGGCCACCCCGGTCCACCATACACCCGCGCCAAGTCCGTGGACCGCGCCTACAGAACCGGCCACTCACGAGATGCCACGTGTCTCAGCCCCACGGTGCACGCCGGCCCCGTGGACCGCGCGCCTGCCCGCGCGCCCGCGCGCCTGCCCGCGGCCGCTCCGCCGCCTGCCCGAGCCCGCGCCGCCGCGCTCCGCCGCTGCCCGCCGCCGCCCGCTGGCGTCGGAACAGTACCAACCGCCTCGAAATTCGTGCCGGGTCATCCGAGCTCCGAAAAATCTAAGTAAATAGCCCGTTTCGATCGTTTTTCGCGCGCTGATTCCAAATTCGATGTCCGTTTGGCCCAATTCTGCTTCTAAAATTTTCCAAAGGCCTCCGGTGATGCAAACTTACTCCCAAATTACACCGGGAATCTATTTCTTGGGCCCGACACGCGCACAAACACTCCCAGAAGCCACTAATCCATCAATAAACCTTTAAGTGGAGATTCGGGTCCTCACATCCTCCCCCAGTAAAAGAAAGTTTCGTCCTCGAAACTAACACGGCTCAAAAAGGGAGTTCAAAGCCAAGGGTTAAGAGTTTTCTAAAGTCTGGTCAGGGAACATACAACATATGACAGGGTGCTAGTCACAGTTCCACAACTCTACATCTATCCTAAACATCAAGAGTAGTACTACCACTAGCATGCTTGACAACTACAATAATAGAATTAATAGGGAGCCCGTTAATTTTGGAGGGAATCCAACCCACCTGGAACACATCAATCCGGAGTCCGATCGGGCTGAAACTTGGCGTGCGCATTCCTCAGGCTTCTAAGATTCCAACGAATCGAAAATCGACCAAAATCTCCTGCCGGATTGAGCACAATCGCAAAAACAACAACCTCAGCATAGAAATTTCAGAATTCAGGAATAAGGAAAAGAGATGCAATTTCTGCTATAAATACCTCAAAGTAAAGCTCCAACTTTAGCTTCTAAGTCCTCCTCTATTATAAGAACATCTCCAAATCCACAAAAACTCTTCTTCAAGTCCCAATAGCCATCTAATTAATCAAATTAGATGGTGTTGTCCAAAACTGCACCCAAAATTAGCAAACACTCCCATGAAGTGTAGAGGTCAAACCAAATGTGATCTCCTACTGAAATCGAGAGAGAAAATGCTCACCTTGACCTTAATAATATGCTCAAACTCTGAAATCAATAAAAGAACTAGAAATCTCTACGAAATCTGCATCCCTAAAGTCCAAACATCAAAATAATGTCTAAAACAAAAAATCTGCACCTAACTCTATCACAGGGTCAACAAGAACAGAAAAAATATCTGTGTAAATCACCTCCAAAATCTCCAATAAGGGTACCAAAGTGTTCTCTGTGAGTCTAGATGAAAATCAAGCCCTTAAACTCTAAAATTTATGCACAAACAAGTAAGAAAATCCATAAGTACTAAACTCTGTCCAGAAATCCGCCATATGCACGAGGGCTCCAGAGTTGATGTAAAACCCCAAGAAAATGTAAGAATAGAGAAAAGTAATCAATATAAAAGTTGTAGATCTGCCTCTTATGAAGTTCTCCTCAAAATTTCAGCCAAAAACTTTAAGTGGTTTACCCTAAGGAAGCCACGCACGAAACGTCGATGGAGAAGACAGCAGCTGCAACAATGGTGAAGTTCTCCAATAGTGGGGAAGAAGATGAAGGTGAAGCTTCCACCTTTTTTCCAATGGTGCTAGGAGTGGTGGGGAAAGGGTGTTCTTTCTCTCTGCCAAAGGCCTCCAAGAAACTCCTCCAAAAATACCAGAAATGGGGAGAAGAACCCCTATTTATAACCCATAAAAAATCAGTCCAAAACTAAGCTTCGGGGGCAACTTTCGGGCGCCCGTAAACACCCCCCACGCTCCCGAAACCGCACCTGAATCCATGTGTCACTCGCACAGCGCGCCCGGAAGTCGCGTGCCACACGTCGCTCATCCACGCTCGTCCACAGCGCGCCACGTGTCGCCCGCTGCGCGCGTGTCCAAAGTCCTCCGCTCGGCCAATCAGTGCCCGCCACGCGTCGCCTTATCCACAGCGTCCCCGAGGTGGCAGCCCTCTCCAATCACGCGCCACCACGCGTCATGCGGCACTCGAGGGGGTTGCGACCGCCCAATCGCGCGCTGGCGCGTAGCGCGCTCCTCGGTCGCTGCACCCGCGGTGACCCGCGCCTGCCCGCGCTACAGTGCCCAAAGAACCGGGCGCCCGGATCCTCATTTAGGGCACCCGAAACTTGCTGCAAAAGCTGAAAATCCACTGTTTTCTCCAATTTTTCGTACTGAATCCAATTCTCGGGTCCGTTTTGCGCGAAAACGCCTCTAACACTCGACAAGGGCATCATACAGCTACTGATCACTGGTCCAGGTCAACCAACGAAATTCGGGTCACCACAACATGTGTCACGCCTCGGGGTCGAAACTGCAACCCGGGCTCGCCAACAGATCCGCCGCCTATACAAAACTCCGCATAGGCGAAGCGTCCAACCTGCAAGAAAAGGTACTACAACTAAATAGATATCAGAGCTATAAAGAAAACTACTGTAAAACTAAAATCCAATCACTGTACAACTGAAAATAATGATACAATCTCCATCTCCCAAATATGATCATAAACAAAATCCTCTGATACAATAACCCCGAACTCAACAGGGAGGTAACTAAAAATAATACATCAGTGTACATGCTCTCAGTACAAGTCAGATCCTCACAATACAATAGTCTCTCAAAAGTGGAAAATAAAACTAATCTACTAACTGTACTACAGAATCTCCAATGTGGGGTACAGCTACTCTCCAAATATAGGTAGGGATCTAGCTCGCGACTCCCTCACCTCGAACAGCAACAGCAGAATCAGCAACACCCGCAAATGACCCTGCAAAACAAAGAAGAGGAAAGAAAAAGGAAGGGGATAACCCCCAACGGGTGTGAGAACTACACCAACAGGTAGTTCTCAGTGGGTACCGCCACCAGGCCCGACGGTCTGCCCACTAAGTCTACTAGAGGCATAAGATAACAATGCAGTAAGAACTGAACAAGAGAAGCTGGAGATACTCTACAGCTATCATGCCTCTATCTAAATGCTCAATGGGTGATACAGATGAAAAGAGATGCAACCACTCGCACACGAGGTGCTCAATCGACCCAATCGAACTGACTGCCTCATAGGGTCCAGTCAAGCCTGCACCCACCTACTGCCACACATCCACAAGAGGACGGGACTTACGTGGGGCGTCCGTGACTGCCAAAATTGGCCCAGTCAGAGGGACTGCGTCGACAAGTCGCGATACGAAAGTAATAGGCCCACTCCAGACGGGGCACCCGAGGGGCGCGACCCCACCGAGGAAAAAGGTATCTGCTCATCTCTGTCGAGCTCAAAGTGGCTCATGCAGGCTATAGTCAAAATCCACGCTCACTCTCAGAACGGAAGGACTCAAGATCCTCAAACATCTCGCACGACGATCGGAGTACTCTCGACGACTCAGCTAACCAGCTCTCACGAATCTCGAGACACTAACGAACTCAACCAACACGTGGCACTAAACTCACTGGCTGGAGATACTCTACAGCCGGGATCGACCCACAACTCAGGGCTAGCAACACTGGTCGGACGACACTCAACGACCCGGGACCACCGTCAACCCAAACGGTTCCCAACAACACTGACCGGAAGATCCTCAACGGTCCAGGATCACCCAACGGCTCCCAACAACACCAACATTGGTCTAAACTCAGCTACCAGACTCCACTCAGCCCCCAGGCACGAGTGCAACACACGTCCGACAATAACATGACAACTCGACCCACTACCCGGGCGAGGAAACTCTATGTCCAAGAATATGCAAGGTGTGGGATGTCTAAAGCATAAAAGAACCTAGCCCAAGTGAAGGTTCTCTACTAGTCTGGTTAAACATGCAACATATGACGGGGTGCTAGGTCAAGTTCCAATAATCAATAAATAATCCTCTAATCATGTTGAGCATAAAACTTGCTTCCAATCAAAGGTAGTATACTCTAATCATACATGCTCACAAGCTTAAACCATATAGAGCGGACATGCATCAATCATATTCCCCAATAAGTAAGTGAACATCATCATCTAGCATGCTTTTCCACTAGTATAGGATAACCATCTTTATCTTGTAACTCTCCCTCATGCATAAGGGCAAATAAATCATGTACAAGTTATCAATTAAGCCTCAATCCCATCATTCAAACCATTTCTGATGCTTAGATCACACTCATCAAAATTGTACATTAAACTATGCATGCATACTAACAAATAGAGTTAGAGAACCGTCTACCGGTTCTGGAGACGAAGCAACCCACCTGAATCGCTTTCCGCAGGCAAAGCTGAAGTCGGTGAAGTGCGTAGCCACACGCTATCAAAATCCGCCGAAACCGCACCCTCGGTACACGGTCGCACAAGCCTCTGCTCAAACAACATCGCAGCCAACAATCAATCAACACCACAAACACACCCCAAACAGCACTTGCTGTTTTGCCAAAACAGCACAGAGAAGGGGATCTTTCACCTGCGTATAGTCCTAAAAAAAATCCAGAAAAATCACGGCTGCGATCCTCGCGACGAGTAGATGCAAATCGAGTATTTATACTTCTCGTTCCGACACATGTAGGCCAAGATATAAATAGAACACTGCGGTAAGTCAAACTCCCTCAAGAACAAAAGTCTATGGAAATCAGTCACGGAGAAGCTTAAATATCACCTTCGAAGAGTCCTCCGAAAAATCTGATAAAAATACGGTTGTGTTCCTCTCGAAGCGTAGATATTGATCGAGTGCTCGCAAGCCCCGATCCGATGCCCGTAGGCCGAGAAATCCTAACAATACTCCACCGCTGTCCCAAACATCGCAGCAGTACAAGGGGTCAAAAGGTACCTCCGGAACACCACCAAAAACTTGAAACGGAGCGAAGTGATCAACACGGAAATCGAAGGCGTACCTCTCGTGAACGCGCTCCCACAAAAATCGGCTCAAAACTCCATCGGATGAGCATAGGAAAGTCCGCAGAAGAAACGTCGACGGAAAAACCCAAAATCAAAGAAACGTCGAAGCGCGCCGCGTAGCAAGAATCATCTGTGCCGCGGCCTCCAAAAATTCTGGGAATCCATCAAAACGTGGAGGAGAGGGAGAGGAAGAACTTTGCTTCAGGTGGCACCTAGGAAAAATGGCCAAAAACCCGAGAAAAGGAAGAGGAGAGGGCTATTTATAGGCACAGCCCAAAAGCCCACGAAGTCAAAATTTATGGTAGTGATTTCGGGCGCCCGAAATAATTCGGGCCCAAAAACACGCCGGCCCGGCCCACACTGTGCGCGCTCAAAACCATCTCGGCCCGCCACGTTGCTTCTCCGCGCCTCGCGCTCCCAGCGCACGCGCGCCCGCCATTCGCGGCGCGTCGCGTGACACGCGGTCCACGGCGGGGTGCACGCGCCGCGGTTCGCGCCGGGCCAGCCGGGTCGCTGCGCCTGCCAATGGGCAGGCGCCACGTGGCCTGGCACGGTCCACCGTGCGCCGAGCCCGGCGCGAATCACGCCACACATCACGCCCGTTGACCGCCCAATCAGGGCCTGCCACGCGTCCACCCGCGGCACCCACTGGTCCCGATGCACACGCCTAGGCCGTGGACCGGCCTGCCCGGGGCCGTCCCCGCGCCTGCCCGCGCCAGCGCCGCCGCGCTCCACCGCCTACCCGCCGCTGCCGGTGCTGCCCGCCGGCCGGAATAGTATCATCTTGCCTCGAAATCCGTATTTTGGCATCCGGGCTCCGAAATATACAAGTAAATAGTCCATTTTTATCGTTTTCGCACGCTGAGTCCAAATCCGATGTCCGTTTTGCCAAAATCCGCTTCTAAAATTTGACGAAGGCATCCGGACAGGTATTTTAAATCCAAAATTTGCGCTGGGTCCAATTCTGAGGTCTGATTTGCGCGCAACCAACTCCAACACACATCATAGGCCTCAAAAAGCCACAAATCACTCCGCGAGATCTTCACAGAGATCTAGGTCATCACAACATGTGTTCTACTAACATACACTCCCCAAAAAATAAGCAACAATTGCATATTTTACACTAAAAAACATAGTTTTATAGACCCATTACCTTCGATTCCGTATTTGGAGTCAAACCAACATCGCCAGGTTGAAGGTCTCGACGTTCTGAATCCCATGCTCGCTCTCCAGAGCGAAGCCGTGCATCGAGAACCGCGTCGGGTCAACTTACATTATGAATTTTGATCTTTTCGAAACCGACATTGCACCAACAGCGAATGGGGATTGATTTGATAGCAACGAAAGGGAGCATGGTCATGCACAAGCCTTCAAGAAAGTCGTGCTCCACTGCTAGGGGTTCTCCAGCGCTCGGGTGGCTGGACAAGGGAGCTTAGCCATCTTAACTTCAGCCTACATAGAAATCAAAGCAACAACAGTGCGGGACCTTCTTTGAAGGTAAGCAAAGGGGAGCTCTACCCAGAGGTTGTCGGGTCCGACGTGGGAGAGCCAAAGGAGGTGGCGGTCGGCGGCCGTAGGTGGCGACGACGCTGTAGGGGAGCCCATAATCTGCTAGGGCATCATCCGACCCGATCTCTAGAAGTGGCTTGGGGTCCATGGGGTGGCTCCAATGGGGTGCCCGAGCCTCAAAGGATCGGTGGCAATCGCAGGCGTGGTGGCGTTGTGAACTAGAGAAGTGGCCCGCTAGGGCATCTCAGGCTCAGGTTGAGCTCGAGCCCTGGCGGCAGCTAGGGAGTGCCAGGCGGCGCTGGATGGGGACTCCAAGGCTGCCGGGGGTGGCCCTCGACGGCGGGGAAGCGGCGGTAGCTGCGACGGCTCCAACTTCGAAGATGCGGCCGCTAAGGGCATGATCTCGGGCTCGGCTTGAGTCCGAGCCACGACGGGGTTGTGGGAAGCTAGGGCAGCACTAGAGGGGTCCACAAGGTCACCAGAGGTTGTGCTGGGCAACGGGGAGCGGCAGCGGGGGCTGAGCATGCGTGCGGCCCAAGCTCGCCCAAACCGAGTCTAGGGAAGCTTTGCCTAGGCTCGGTGCTTCCAAGAGGCGCCGAGATGGATCGGGGCAGCGTGACCGGAGTCCTAGGATGTGGTGGCTGTGGTTTGGGGGTGGCGCAGCCATGCATGGTGGCCTCGGGTCCAAGGCAAACCGAGAGAAAAAGAAATAGAGAGAGATGTCTGGGTTTGTCCAGGCTCTTTGGCCGGAGCAACCATACCGAAGGTGGGTGGCGCCGGTGAGGTTCCTCAGGTGGCAGCGGTTCATAATTATATTTTTCGAATTTGAATTTTTTTCATGGTTACTACACTGATTTTTTTTTTTTTTTTTTTTTTTTTTTTTTTTTTTTGGCTTTTCACAAACTTTGATTTTAAAACATAATTTAAGCAAGGGTCTCAGTGCGTGACACCAGCAGAAGACTGAAATCCACATTAAGAAGATGAGGCTTAGGGGGCGTTTGGATCGGGTTATGTAAGATTACTGAGTATTTTAACATACCCCGACATGTTGCATTTCTGAACGAGATTACTGCTGATGCTGCATTAATGCGTTTGGAATAAATCGGTAATGTAATGCTAAATTACAGTGTTTATAGCATTATTACGTTTGGTTCAACCTTTAAAACTCAGTAATCCTGATAGAAATGTATATCCTTTTCCAAAATTACCCTTTTGATATTTTACACCACCAAAACTTAAAATTTAAATTGCACCGCAAAAAATTAATTTCTACCGTTAAAAATAAATAAAAAATAGACTATAATAATAATAAAAAAATCATAAATAACAAATAAATTTTTTGTTAGAAGCTATATTTAAAGAGAATTAATAACTAAACATCACATAAGGCATAATATCAAATACATAATTTTCAAGTCTAACACCAAACAATGGCATTACCAAGTTAAATATAAACAAAGCAACATATGGAATAAATATTTCATAGAGTCGAAACCTCTACACATCATAATACCATACAAAAGTAGAGGCTTAAACACTTACACTATAAAAGTTTAAAAGTTCTTGTCCCCAAAAAGACAATCCAAAAAGGTCTAACCCAACTAGTCCAACACAAATAACATAATTTCTTCATCACGTCCACCCAACACACGAAAAATATATTGCTTTCTATAATGATCGGGCATGCAGTAAAATGTATCTAATTTTGTAGAGTCACCTATTAGAATTTCAGTGGCATCCATTACTTGTCTGTCTTGAAGTCCCTCGATTTTTACTATCTCTTCGAACAACTTCTCTTTCTTGCTCTCATTGTTGGCCATGAACTGAAAGCAATTTGCAAGCCGACCTAAGTGCGGATTGGCATCAGTAAATGAAGTTTCCAGTGAACGCAAAGTTGAACAAAATTGTTCATTGACCGCATCCTCTCCAAGTGGTGACTTTCGCTTCTTCGATTTTGCGGAGGTGCCAACATTCGAAGTATTAATTCGAGCACTACTTTGTTCCATAAAAAGCATTTCGACATCAGGATCTTGGGTGGATGCATGTGTCATTAGCTCTTCCTCTTCATCAATGTTTCTTGCAGCATCAGCAGCAGATTCTGCACCAGCACCAGTTGCATGATCTTTTCCAAATATAGTCGATAATTGCTCCAAATATGGAAATGGTTTGCCTCTCAACCCTATAGCAGTAGGATGACTCTGCAACAAAATTTATAAAAATATATTATGAAATATTAACTAAAAAATGATATATTTATTTTACAAGTTTAAGCAAGCTACCTTAACCCAAGCTTCAAAAACAGTCTTTTCGCATGTAATACATTTTTCTACATCATTCCACCCAAAGCCACTTGCAACAGGTCCTAACATCTCAGAAATTGCATTATACTGTCTTTCCAAAGTTTGAATCTTGACTCAATATGTGGTACTCCTTTAATTTCGCATCCTAGGAGCTTCTCATGCATCCATTTTTCTAGTTGTTGCAGATAGCCAGTTCGAAAAGTTCCATTATCAGCTTTCCAGTTTCCAGTTGTTGTAAGTTCCAATAAGCATTCAATAAGTTTTTCAACTTCTTGCTTTGTCCATTGGTGCTTCAATCCTTTGTTTCTTGATTTTGAATTTCCTGGGAGGATGAACTGGAAAGATCATAAGGATTACATGGGAGGATGAACTAGATTTTTTGCCCGAGCGTGCGCACGCGAGAGAGAGAGGGGGGCCGTGAGCGAGAGGGAGGCGTATGGCGTGAGGGCGAGAGGGTGAGGGGGGGGGCCGTACGGTTTGAGGGCGCTTGAGGGAGAGAGGGGCGACCGCGGCTTGCTTGGGCGAGAGAGGGAGAGAGGGGCGGCCGCGGCTTGCTCGGGCGAGAGAGGGAGAGAGGGGCGGCCGCGGCTTGCTTGGGCGAGAGAGGAGGTCCGTACGGCAGTCTCGGGAGAGAGAGGGGGGTGGCGATCGTGAGAAGTGGAGATGGAATGATCTCCTGTTTAGGGTTTGGGGGTACTCGAGGGTAAACTTGTCATTTTACATTAATTACAACATTACCCGCTTCTAGTAATGCAACATACACCCCCCCAGTAATATTTTGGGGTTAATCCTGCACCTTTCGGAATCTTATATTACCGAACAGATTACAGGCAGGATTCCCCAAACACAGTAATCCTGGCAGGATTACCCGTAATCCTGCCAAGATAACCCGATCCAAACGCCCCCTTAGGTATATGGCTGATTGATTTTAGTGCAAGTGGAAAATCATTAAATGTATGCCCAAAAAGTCAATCAGACCGACACATATATTTATTTCTAGAACATAAATTTGTATTTGACTTCTTATATTATAAATGTTGAGATTTTTATTTTCATTCATATTGTGTATGTGCCTATAAATTGTCTAAGAAATTAATAAGATTTGTGCACGTCTTCTCAAAAATTGATAATTTGAGACATGTATTATTGTTGGTTAATTCCTAAATACTCCCGATCGATGGATCATCATGAGGACAATGATTGAGTCAGTGAGATTAGTGCACAGGTCGTTTTCTTTTTAAGATAGACGAGTTTTGAGTCAACAATGTGGGGACACTGGAGTGAATGTGTAGGTGGTTGCGCGAGAACAATGGTACTGAGCGTGACCAACACGAGAAATCATGATGTCTACTCACTTGTCAATGACTTACTCGATATTGCAGTAGTGCGACTGATCATTTGACCTGCGATGTCTCGACTATTCAAAATGAGGTTACTTAGTTTCACTGTACATACATTTGGTTCCTAACTATTTAGGTTCTTACAGTACATGTTGGTTGCAGTAGGTTCGTTATAGGAATAAAGTGTGTCTCTTAATAGAATGTATTGTCTTTGGTAGATAAGGGAGTTAGTCCTATATAATTTATGAGACCGGATTTTGAAAATCTTGGCTAGTAAATAATAGAAAGGATTTTTGTTATTAAAAATTTGAGTCGAATAAATTTGTGTTGACGTAAAAAAAAATTTATAATAAAAAAAATAGGGGAAAAGATTATGGTTGGTCCGTAATATTGATTTGTCTATATATTTCTAATAAGCCCCATATAAGTCCAAAATTTTTTAACATATTAATAATTTGGGTCCAACAAATTTTACTTCAAATTCAATCCCTTAATAGGTCATTTGTGAACACAAGCTTAGGCCATTTGTGAACACAAGCTTATGGGTCTCATCAAAGCTCTGTTGATTTTTTTTAGTCTACTAAATTAGTCGGATCCTATTTTTTTCTGCCCAGCGGGCCTTACATTATAGTCAACTTCTTGTTTAAAGATTCAATTTCAAAAATTATGTTCAAATTAAATTTTGAATTTTGAATTTCAAATTTCCAACCAAATTTCAAAATATCTCTCAAATGCCACATATACTCAAATTTTAAATTTGAATTCAACTGAAATCCCTCAATAATATTTTATCTCAAAATATCTCTCAAACGCCAGCTATACTTTAATTGAATTTTGAATTCAGCCGAAATCCTTCATCCATCAATCACCTCAAAATATCTCTCAACCGACTTATCCAAACTCATATTCGAAATTCAAATCTCCAACCAAATTTCAAAATATCTCTCCTATTTCATTCGAAATTCAATTTTCCAACCCAATTTCAAAATATCTTTCAACCGATTTATCCAAACTTACCCATATCCTATTTATTTGGAATTCAATTTTGAATTTTTGAATCCAAGCAAATTCTCTCGTTCGAAATTTGACCCCTCAATTTTGAAATTTGAACATTACAACATATTCAATTTTGAAATTTGAAATTTAAAATTTAAAACCACACTTTCTCAAATTTGAAAATAACCGTTCGATTTTTGAACATATTTTCCTGACGTATTGAAATTTGAACAAAACTGTTCGATTTTGAAATTTGAACACATTTAATTTAAAATTTAAATACAAACATATTTTCCCGACGTATTGAAATTTGAACATAACTATTCAATTTTGAAATTTGAACATATTTAATTTTGAAATTTAAAATTTAAAATTTGAATATATATATATAACCATACTCCCTCAACATATTGAAATTTGAACATAACCGTTCAATTTTGAAATTTGAACATATTCAATTTCGAAATTTGAAATTTAAAATTTGAACATATCCTTTCAATTTTAAAATTTAATTTTGAAATTTGAAATTTAAAATTTAAAATTTGAATATAATAATTTCCTCAACGTATTCAAATTTGAACATCGTCTTTTCCTCAACGAACCCAAATTCCCACCCACGTCTTTCCCTCAACAAACCCACATTTCCTCGCCAATCCCTTAACAAATCCCAACAAACCCCACGCGATCTCTCTCTCCCACTCCCCATTATAAATAGAGAAAATAGAAAGGCAAAAAAAAAAAAAGGATTTTTGGTCTAAAGGAGAACACACAACCCAGCCGAGGACCCCCCTGTCCCACAAACAGGAATGAAAAGACACTCAGAGCCATAACTCACTTCTGACTCCACTCGGTCCCCCACCCGAGTGTAAATGCACCCCACTAATAACCCGACCCCTCGGCCCCCTATCTGGGCGAGGAAGGACAAAGTCCAGATGAAATAGTGATGACTGGGAGTGTCTAGAGCAATAAGTAACCTAGCCCAAGTTGGAGTTTTCTACTAGTCTGGTTTGAACATGCTGTATATGACGGGGGTGCTAGGTCAAGTCCAAGATAGTAATAAATAAGGATGGGAGCATATGATATGAAACACATGCTACATGAACACAATAATCAATCCCAACTCATGCTCTCTAACATGCTGTACTGGAGGTAACAATAATACAAACACATCCCTAATCAGCTAGAATTAGTGTGCAGATCGTAAATCCTGAGAGCGAGGCCCACCCACATGATCAGTCGCACTGTCAAAAGTCCCACAGCGGATAATACCAAAGGTGGCAGCTATACCGAGTCCACAGGGTCCAACTCAGTCCACTCTGCTCCTGGTACAAAAACTACCTGTTGTTACATAATATTCCTCCCAAAACTGTTGGATTTAACATACAGAAATTCCGCTGCAAAGATGGCCAAAAATCACCTGCTGGAAGTCCTCAGAAAAATCCTAATAAAATATCCTGCGATCTACGCGTCGATAGCTTCGAAACGACTACCTGCACGCCAAAATCCGATTATCCTACGCTGAGAAATAAATCCGGCAAGAAAATAACCTCCAACCCAACTGTAGAAATTTCCCCAGATTAACATTCGGAAAGAGAGAAGATTCTCACCTTCGAGGCAATCTCCTAAAGTCCTGAGAAAAATACAGCAGATTCCTCGCGAAGAGTAGATGAATTTAGGCTCTTGAATCACCCCGATCCGATGCCTGTACGCGAAGTTATGGCCAAAACACCGCGTCGCTGTCCAAAAATCCGCAAAGAAAAAGAGGCAACAGAAAGCTCAAATACCTCCAAAAATCCGAAATTAATTTGGGAAAACTTTGGAATATCAAAATCAAAGTCCTACCTGTCGTGAGTCCAACGGCGCAAAAATCGTCGAAATCGGGGTGGTCGGATAAAGCCAGGAGAGTCTGCGCACCGAGAAGACGCAAAACAGGTCGAAGATGAACTAAGCGCGCCGGGTCGGGAAAAACGGCCAACCTCGGAAACCGTGCACCACCTCAACTCCGGGAAGCTACCGTTGGAAGATCTCTGGCAGGGGAAGAATTCTTCTTAAGGCCCCACTGCGAAATTCCCACAGGAAATGGGTGAAAAAATGGCCTCAAACCGGATAAACTAGCCCCTAAATCAAGCTTATCGGGTTCCGATTCCAACCCGTTAGCCGGCTGATCCGGCGCGCCCGGGTCGGACCAGACGCCGTCCAACCACCTGCGGCGCCGCCACGTACCCCCAGAACAGGGTACGGCCGTGCGGGGCCTCTGCGCGCGCGCCGCGTGCCCCCCTCGCTACAGCGGCGGGGCGACGCGGGTGGAGCACGCGTGGCGCCTTGCCACGCGTCGGCCGCTCCGCCGCCCCCGTCACCGCTGATGGCCCCGTGGGCCGGGACGCACCAAGGGCCCGCCAATGCCGCTGTGCCACGTGTCCTGCACCCGGTCCACGCGCCGCTCCGCACTTTTCCCTGGACCGAGCCGCGCGCACACCCGCCAATGCCGCGCTGCCACGTGGCCCGCCAAGCGGTCCATGCACCCGCGCGCTTCCTCCGTGGACCGAGCGGCGTGGGCCGGCCAATCCCGAGCCGCCACGTGGCGCCGGCCGGTCCACGGTCACCCCCCATGCACCGTAAAATCCAGGAAACTTCCGGTAGCCCGTTTTTGCGTCATCCGGACTCCAAATTTGGCAAACAAATAGCCGTTTTCAAGTGTTTTCCGTGCTGAATCCAATCTACCATCTGCTCGGCCAAAATCCTTCCCGAAATTTTGGCAAACACAGCGAAGGCCAAAAAAGTAAAAGATACATCTCAGGTCAACGGTAGCACCTCTTTGATGCACCTTGGGCCAGATACACCAACAATAGGTGTTCCAGCTGTAGATTCAGTCGGAAAACTGTACGGGGTTTTACGGTCTCCACACAATGTCAACTAAACTGAGCAACTATATCATATCGACCGCCATGTCACTAAATTGAGCACCCCATACTCATATCGACCGCCATGTTACTAAACTGAGCGACACATTTTACCGCCCTGTCACTAAACTGAGCAACCGATATTCATATCGACCGCCATGTCACTAAACTGAGCAACCATATTCATATCGACCCACATGTCACTAAACTGAGCAACCTATATTCATATCGACCCCCATGTCACTAAACTGAGCAACCTATATTCATATCGACCGCCATGTCAATAAACTGAAAAACATACTCATATCGACCGCTATGTCACTAAACTGAATGACCAATACCCATTCGACTATCATGTCAATGAACTAAACAAGCCATATTCAATTGAACGCCATGCCATAAACTGAGAAATTAAATTGGATGCGTACAAAAAAAATGGAAAAAAATATTTGGAAAAAAAAAATGATAGAAAAAATAATGAACGTGCATCTTTCACCGTACTCGTGTCTCGTAAAACGAAAAGATGGGGGGCATTTTGTTGACGTAAAAAAAATCATTATAATAAAAAAATAGGGGAAAAGATTATGGTTGGTCCGTAATATTGATTTGTCTATATATTTCTAATAAGTCCCGTATAGTCCAAAATTTTTTAACAAATTAATAATTTGGGTCCAACAAATTTTACTGCAAATTCAATCCCTTAATAGGCTATTTGTGAACACAAGCTTAGGCCATTTGTGAACATAAGCTTATGGGTTCATCAAAGCTTCGTCGATTTTTTTTAGTCTACCAAATTAGTCAGATCCTATTTTTTTCTGCCCAGCGGGCCTTACATTATAGTCAACTTCTGTTTAAAGATTCATTTCAAAAATTATGTTCAAATTAATTTGTGAATTTTGAATTTCAAATTTCCAACCAAATTTCAAAATATCTCTCAAATGCCACATCTACTCAAATTTTAAATTTGAATTCAACTGAAATCCCTCAATAATATTTTATCTCAAAATATCTCTCAAACGCCAGCTATACTTTAATTGAATTTTGAATTCAGCCGAAATCCTTCATCCATCAATCACCTCAAAATATCTCTCAACCGACTTATCCAAACTCATATTCGAAATTCAAATCTCCAACCAATTTTCAAAATATCTCTCCTATTTCATTCGAAATTCAATTTTCTAACCCAATTTCAAAATATCTTTCAACCGATTTATCCAAACTTACCCATATCCTATTTATTTGGAATTCAATTTTGAATTTTTGAATCCAAGTAATTCTCTCGTTCGAAATTTGACCCCTCATTTTGAAATTGAACATTACAACATATTCAATTTTGAAAATTTGAAATTTAAAATTTAAACCACACTATCTCAAATTTGAACATAACCGTTCGATTTTGAACATATTTTCCTTACGTATTGAAATTTGAACATAAACGGTTCGATTTTGAAATTTGAACATATTTAATTTAAAATTAAAATACAAACATATTTTCCCGACGTATTGAAATTTAAACATAACTATTCAATTTGAAATTTGAACATATTCAATTTTTGAAATTTAAAATTTAAAATTTGAATATATATAACCATACTCCCTCAACATATTGAAATCTGAACATAACCGTTCAATTTGAAATTCGAAATTTAAAATTTGAACATATCCTTTCAATTTTAAAATTTAATTTTAAAATTAAAATTTAAAATTTAAAATTTGAATATAAAATTTTCTCAACGTATTCAAATTTGAACCTCGTCTTTCCTCAACGAAAAAGAAGAAAAAGAAAAAAAGGGATTTTTGGTCTGAAGGAGAAACAACACAAGCCCACCGCAAAAAAAAAAAAAAAAAAAAAAAAAAAAAAATTCCTCCCAAATTCCACCACATATCGTATATTACCATAACGCAATATTCCCAAAAAAAAAAAAAAAAAAAAAAAAAAAAAAAAAAAAAAAAAATCCTTCCCAATTCTCTAATACGCCGTACGTTTCCCATTCCCCAATTACAGCTTCGAATTCCTCACCACATCGTACAGCTCCAATTCTCTTATCTTCGTATCTTCTGAGACGTACTCTCTCAGGTAAAAAAAAAAAAAAAAAAAAAAAAAAAAAAAAAAATTTATCAGAGAAGGATTTTTTAAAAAAATAAAAAAATAAAAAATTATAATAAAGCCAGTTCGGGTTTTTCTTCGGACGCCCTAACTTTAGGCTCATCCAAAACCGGTTCGGATGATTTCTTCGGACATCCGAACTTTAGTTAAATAAAATAAAAAAGAGAAAAAAAAATTATAATAAAGCCGTTTCGGGTTTTTCTTTGCACGCCCTAACTTTAGGCTCATCCCAAAACCGGTTCGGATGATTTCTTCGGACATCCGAATTTAGATTAAATTAAAAAAAAAAGAGAAAGAAAAATTAAATAAAGCCGGTTAGGGGTATTTCTTCGGACGCCCTAACTTTAGGCTCATTCAAAAAAGAAGGAAGGAAAATTAAAATAAAGCCGGTTCGGGTATTTCTTCGGACGCCCTAACTTTAGGCTCATTCGAAAACTGGTTCGGATAATTTCTTCGGACATCCGGACTTTGGTTCAAAAAAAAAAAAAAAAAATTAAATAAAGCCGGTTCGGGTTTTTTCTTCGTACGCCCTAACTTTAGGCTCATCCCAAAACCTTTTCGGATGATTTCTTCGGACATCCGAACTTAGGAGAAAAAAAAATTATAATAAAGCCGGTTCGGGTTTTTCTTCGGACGCCCTAACTTTAGGCTCATCCAAAACCGGTTCGGATGATTTCTTCGGACATCCGAACTTAGGTTAAATTAAAAAAAAAAGAAAAAGAAAAATTATAATAAAGCCGGTTCGGGTATTTCTTCGGACGCCCTAACTTTAGGCTCATTCCAAAACCGGTTCGGATGATTTCTTCGGACATCCGGACTTTGGTTCAAAAAAAAAGAAGAAATATTAAATAAAGCCGGTTCGGATTTTTCTTCGGACGCCCTAACTTTAGGCTCATCCCAAAACCGGTTCGGATGATTTCTTCGGACATTCGAACTTAGGAGAAAAAAATTATAATAAAGCCGGTTCGGGTTTTTCCTCGGACGCCCTAACTTTAGGCTCATCCCCAAACCGGTTCGGATGATTTCTTCGGACATCCGAACTTAGGTTAAATTTTTTAAAAAAAAAGAGAAAGAAAAATTAAATAAAGCCGGTTCGGGTATTTCTTCGAACGCCCTAACTTTAGACTCATTCCAAAACCGGTTGGGAGGATTTCTTCGGACATCCGAATTTAGGTTCAATAAAAATAAAAGAAAATTTTAATAAAGCCGGTTCGGGTTTTTCTTCGGACGCCCTAACGTTAGGCTCATCCCAAAACCGGTTCGGATGATTTCTTCGGACATCCGAATTTAGGTTCAATCAAAATAAAAGGAAATTTAATAAAGCCGGTTCGGATGATCTATTCTGACATCTGGATATAGGTTCAGTCAAAAAGGAATTTTTTCGGACCCCACATCAAAAAAAAATAAAAGGGACTTCTTTGGATCCTAAATAATTTCAAAAAGGGATTTCTTCGGATCCCAAATAATTTCAAAAAGGAACTTTTCGGATTCCAAATAATTTCAAAAAGGGACTTCTTCGGATCCAAATAATTTCAAAAAGAGACTTCTTCGGATCCCAAATAATTTCAAAAAGAAAATTTCTTCGGACCCCAAATTATTTTTTTTAAAAAGGGATTTCTTCAAACCCCAAGATAAGATTAGGGGATTTTCTTCGGACCCCAAATAAAATAAAATAAAAGGGGATATCGAAACAAACAGAAATTTCTTTGAATCCAGAGTCGATTTCAAACAAGATTCAAATAGGGTCTAATCAACTTGGAGTCTAAGTCTAAGAGGCCTAATAAATAACGCGCCCAGTCCATATATGGGCACTGAATTCAATCCACATATGACCTAGGCTTAGTCCACATACTGCCCCAAATCCAGTCCATATATAACATAAGCCGAGTCCACAAATAAAAAACCCAAAACCCATTTGATCCACAAAAAAAAAAAAAAGAAACAAAAAAAAAGAAAAAAAAAAAAAAAAAAAAAAAAAAAAAAAAAAAAAAAAACTCGAAACCCATTCAATCTCATCGTCTGGACACATATAATTAATGCAAAACTACATCCAAACCGACTAGATTCTAAATCATATGCTTAGAATTTAGCCAAATCCAATTCGATCGAGCTCTAACACACATACTTAGAGCGAAAGTTGAATCAAATTTGATGAATCATAATACATATACTTATGGTTTGGTCAAATTCTCACTCTAGCACATATAACTAGAGTGAAAAACATATCAAACTTGGCCAATCCGAACCCATATAGGACTTAGCCACCTCCTACTTTCGAGTAGCATCAAATCCGACCCATCTCAATACATATCCTTGGGGTTTGGTCATGTCTTCACTTTGGAACATACGCCAAATGTGAAATCAAATATAATTGAACTCTAATACATATATTTAGAGCCAATTAAACCCAATTAAACTCTAACACATATATTTAGAGTTTAATATCGACTAGTTCTCAACACTTATAATCGGGATCAAGACAATTTCAAATCCAGCTAAATCCTAACTCATATACTTAGGATTTGGCCAATCATTAGGATACGATTTATTCTATCCTTCTCACAAAGGTCTCTTAATCGAAGGTGCCCCAATCACATGGGGGTAATTAACAATAGATGCTTGCGTCTATTGAAAGTCATGGATCCGCAATACCTGATATCCACATATACCCATCCACCTATAAATATTCATTTGAATCCTGAATACCATCCCACGGGAATCCCGAAAAAAGAGGTGAACCGCGCTAGATGAGTCATTCAAGATCGCAGACAAAATGGCACGCCCGGTGGGACCTGACTTCTCCTTCCATCTTTGAGAACTTTAATATATATAAAAAAAAAAGAAAAAAAAGAAAAAAAAACGGTAAAGGTAAATCCTAATGCTTACATCGAGAAAATAGCACCAACATATATGAACATTGCTGCTTTTACTGAGGGCATGATTACCTTTACTACCATTTCCCAATAATGCACACAATATGGTCAATTCATCGGCTGCAACCTCGAAAAAATAATCTAATGGGGGCATACCCAATCCTCTTCACCAACCCGTAGATGAACAGCTCACCTACTCATCTACATCCAAAAGGATGGTGTTCAAAGGCAGGCTCATATTTCGAAGAACCAGTCCAAAAAGGAAAAAAGAAAAAAAAAAAAAAAAAAAAAATCTTCGGTATTTGATAGGCTGATATTTTCTCGTGGCACGACAATTATAATCCCTCCAACCAGAGCTTCCTTTAAGAAGAGTAATCGCCACCGACTCAACCGAGAAAAAGTTACCAGGGGGTTCGTGAAAAAAAAAATGCGATCATTGTTGTTTTTATGGTCAAAATGTATCGATTAGAAATTTGAAGGAAATGTCACAAAAAAAAAAAGGAAAAAAAACAAAAAAAAAAAAAATAAAAAAACAAAACAAAAAAAAAAAGAAAAAAAAAAAAAAAAAAAACAAAACAAAAAAAAAAACAAAAGAAAAAAAAGAAAAAAAAAGAAAAAAAAAAATCTAAAAAAAAAAAAAAAAAAAAAAAAAAAAAAAAAAAAAAAAAAAAAAAAAAAAAAAAAAGAAAAAAAGAAAAAAGGAAAAAAAAAGAAAAAAAAAAAAAAAAAAAATCATTTCCGGCTGTGGTATAACCCCACAGGCAAAAATGAGAATACACAATTCGAACTCACAGGCAAAAGTTAGGGGAAGGCATCGGGTGAAAACCCATGGGCGCCCGATTGCCACCAAAAACATATTTTTCTTTCAAAACAAATCCATATTTTTCAATAAACCCATATTTTTCAAAATAAACCAAAATAAATCCATATTTTTTAAAACTCAAAAATATTTTTCTTTCAAACATATTTTTGTCTACGACGGAATGCTAACTGATCTTAGGGTCGGTTTTGTACAACAATTTTATTTGCTCATCGAGACAAAATACACTCGTATTTTTCAATACGAAAAAAAAAAAATCACAAAAAAAATACCAAAAAAGGAAAAAAAAAGAAAAGAATAAAAAAAAAAAAGAAAAAAAAGAGAAAAAAAAAGAAAAAAAAGAAAAAAAAAAAAAAAACCATTCCCGGCTGTGGTATAACCCCACAGGCAAAAATGGGATCCCCGCTGTGAGAATACACAATTCGAACTCACAGGCAAAAGTTAGAGAAAGGTATCGGGTGAAAACCCACATGGGCGCCCGATTGCCACCAAAAATATATTTTTCTTTCAAAACAAACCCATATTTTTCAAAATAAACCAAAATAAACCCATATTTTTCAATACTCAAAAATATTTTTTTTTGAAACATATTTTGTCTACGACGAAATTCTAACTCACCTTAGGGTCGGTTATACGCAACAATTTCGATTGCTTCCCGAGACAAAATAAACTCATATAATTCAATACAAAAAAAAAAAGGAAAAAAAAAGACCCTCAAAAAAAAAAAAAAAAAAAAAATCCCGGCTGTTGTATAACCCATAGGCAAAAGTGGGATCCCCGCTGTGAGAATACACAATTCGAACTCACAGGCAAAAGTTAGGGGAAGACATCGGGTGAAAACCCATGTGGGCGTCCGATTGCCACCAAAGCATATTTTACCAATGACGGAATGCTAACTAACCTTAGGGTCGGTTATGCGCAACAATTTCGATTGCTTCTCGAGGCAAAATAAACTCATATTTTTTCAATACCCAAAATATAGTTTCTCAGTTATTCACGATAATTTTGAGTATTCACCCCACAGGCAAAACTGGGATTCCGCTGTGAAGAAAAAAAAAAAATCAGTCACACTGGCAAAAGTTAGAAAAAACTAACTAAAAATCCATACTCATATCGACCGCCATGTCACTAAACTGAGCAACACATATCAAATAGACCGCCATGTCACTAAACTGAGCGACCCATATTCTATCGACCGCCAAGTCACTAAACTGAGCGACCCATATTCATATCGACCGCCATGTCACTAAACGGAGCGACCCATATTCATATCGACCGCCATGTCACTAAACTGAGCGACCCATATTCATATTGATCGTCATGTCACTAAACTGAGCGACCCATATTCATATCGACCGCTATGTCACTAAACTGAGCAACCCATATTCATATCGACCGCTATGTCACTAAACTGAGCAATCTATATTCATATCGACCCCCATGCCACTAAACTGAGCAACTTATATTCATATCGACCGCTATGCCACTAAACTGAGCAACCCATACTCATAACGACCGCTATGTCACTAAACTGAGCGACCCATATTCATACCGACCGCCATGTCAATAAACTGAGCAACCCATACCCATATCGACCGCCATGTCACTAAACTGAGCGACCCATACCCATACCGACCGCCATGTCACTAAACTGAGCGACCCATACCCATATCGACCGCCATGTCACTAAACTGAGCGACCCATACCCATACCGACCGCCATGTCACTAAACTGAGCGACCCATATTCATATCGACCGCCATGTCACTAAACTGAGCGACCCATATTCATATCGACCGCCATGTCACTAAACTGGGCAACCCATACTCATATCGACCGCCATGTCACTAAACTGAGCGACTTATATTCATATCGACCGCTATGTCACTAAACTGAGCAACCCATATTCATATCGACCCCCATGTCACTAAACTGAGCAACCTATATTCATATCGACCCCCATGTCACTAAACTGAGCAATCTATATTCATATCGACCCCCATGTCACTATACTGAGCAACTTATACTCATATCGACCGCCATGTCATTAAACTGAGCAACCCATACTCATAACGACCGCCATGTCACTAAACTGAGCGACCCATATTCATACCGACCGCCATGTCAATAAACTGAGCAACCCATACCCATATCGACCGCCATGTCACTAAACTGAGCGACCCATATTCATATCGACCGCTATGTCACTAAATTGAGCGACCCATATTCATATCGACCGCCATGTCACTAAACTGAGCGACCCATATTCATATCGACCGCCATGTCACTAAACTGAGCAACCGATATTCATATCGACCGCCATGTCACTAAACTGAGCGACCGATATTCATATCGACCGCCATGTCACTAAACTGAGCAACCGATATTCATATCGACCCCAATGTGTCACGCCCCGGATCGAAACTGCGATCCGAGCCCGCCAACAGATCCGCCGTCCCTACGGGAGGTCCCGTAGAAACGTAGCGTCTAACCTGCAAATGAACATCTATACTATACAGGTATCAGAGATGAAACGAAAATACTGAACTGAAATAAAACAACTCTAAGTATATGTACAGACCAAGTCCTCACATACATACATAAGTCACTCCAAAATAAAAAGAGTACAACTCGATCCTCACTACAAGATCACTCAAAACAACTCTCAAAAGGTGAGGGTACAGCTACTCTCAGGAGACACCTGGTAGGGATCTAACTCGCGACTCCCTTACCTCGATCAGCTGGATCAGCAACCTGTGCAACTGGAACAGAAGTAGAGGTCCCTGGGGAAAAATACACCACGACGGGTGTGAGAACTACATCCCCAAGTAGTTCTCAGTGGGTGCCGCCAACAAGACCGACGGTCTGCCCACTAAGTCCACTAGAGGCATAAGGTAACAAATGAAATACTGGAAAGAAATGCTGATGAAATAACTCTACAGCTACTATGCCTCTAACTAGATGCTCAAGGGGTGAAACAGAAGAAGACTGGTACCACTACTGACTCACAACTCAAATCACCCAATCCACAATGACTGCCACATCGGGTCCAGTCAACCTGCGCCAACCTACTGCCGTTACGTCCCGAAGGAGCGGCCTTACGTAGGGTGTCCGTGGCTGCCAAACAGGCCCAGCCAGAAGGACTGCATCGACAAAGCCGCAATAGCAAGTAACCCGCCTAGCTCCGGAGTGGCACTCGAGGGGCGCGACCCCACCGAGCAAGTATCTGCGCATCTATGTCGAGCTCAATGTGGCCCATGCAGGCTATAATCCAAATCCACGATCAACAAGATCGACTGTAACCAAAGAAATCCTGTCTCACTCACTGGCTGGAACACAACCCAGCCGAGACCCCCCTGTCCCACAAACAGGAATGAAAAGACACTCAGATCCATAACTCACTATCTGACTCCACTCGGTCCCCCAACACGAGTGTAAATGCACCCCACTAATAACCCGACCCCTCGGCCCCCTATCTGGGCGAGGAAGGAACAAAGTCCAGATGAAATAGTGATGACTGTGGAGTGTCTAGAGCAATAAAGTAACCTAGCCCAAGTTGGAGTTTTCTACTAGTCTGGTTGAACATGCTGTATATGACGGGGGTGCTAGGTCAAGTCCAAAGATAGTAATAAATAAGGATGTGGAGCATAATGATATGAAACACATGCTAAACTGAACAAATAATCAATCCCAACTCATGCTCTCTAACATGCTGTACTGGAGGTAACAATAATACAAACACATCCCTAATCAGCTAGAATTAGTGTGCAGATCGTAAATCCTGAGAGCGAGGCCACCCACCTGATCAGTCGCACTGTCAAAAGTCCCACAGCGGATAATACCAAAGGTGGCAGCTATACCGAGTCCACAGGGTCCAACTCAGTCCACTCTGCTCCTGGGTACAAAAACTACACTGTTGTTACATAATATTCCTCCCAAAACTGTTGGATTTAACATACAGAAATTCCGCTGCAAAGATGGCCAAAAATCACCTGCTGGAAGTCCTCAGAAAAATCCTAATAAAATATCCCTGCGATCTACGCGTCGATAGCTTCGAAACGACTACCTGCACGCCAAAATCCGATTATCCTACGCTGAGAAATAAATCCGGCAAGAAAATAACCTCCAACCCAACTGTAGAAATTTCCCCAGATTAACATTCGGAAAGAGAGAAGATTCTCACCTTCGAGGCAATCTCCTAAAGTCCTGAGAAAAATACAGCAGATTCCTCGCGAAGAGTAGATGAATTTAGGCTCTTGAATCACCCCGATCCGATGCCTGTACGCGAAGTTATGGCCAAAACACCGCGTCGCTGTCCAAAAATCCGCAAAGAAAAAGAGGCAACAGAAAGCTCAAATACCTCCAAAATCCGAAATTAATTTGGGAAAACTTTGAATATCAAAATCAAAGTCCTACCTGTCGTGAGTCCAACGGCGCAAAAATCGTCGAAATCGGGTGTCGGATAAAGCCAGGAGAGTCTGCGCACCGAGAAGACGCAAAACAGGTCGAAGATGAACTAAGCGCGCCGCGTCGGAAAACGGCCAACCTCGGAAACCGTGCACCACCTCAACTCCGGGAAGCTACCGTTGGAAAGATCTCTGGCAGGGGAAGAATTCTTCTTAAGGCCTCACTGCGAAATTCCCACAGGAAATGGGTGAAAAATGGCCTCAAACCGGATAAACTAGCCTAAATCAAGCTTATCGGGTTCCCGGATCCAACCCGTTAGCCCGGCTGATCCGGCGCGGCCCGGGTCGGACCAGACGCCGTCCAACCCACCTGGGCGCCCGCCACGTACCCCCAGAACAGGGTACGGCCGTGCGGGGCCTCTGCGCGCGCGCCGCGTGCCCCCCTCGCTACAGCGGCGGGGCGACGCGGGTGGCGACGCGTGGCGCCTTGCCACGCGTCGGCCGCTCCGCCGCCCCCGCTCACCGCTGATGGGCCCCGTGGGCCGGGAGCACCAAGGCCCGCCAATGCCGCTGTGCCACGTGTCCTGCACCCGGTCCACGCGCCGCTCCGCACTTTTCCCTGGACCGAGCCGCGCGCACCCGCCAATGCCGCGCTGCCACGTGGCCCGCCCCGCGGTCCATGCACCCGCGCGCTTCCTCCGTGGACCGAGCGGCGTGGGCCGGCCAATCCCGAGCCGCCACGTGGCGCCGGCCGGTCCACGGTCACCCCCCATGCACCCGAAAATCCAGGAAACTTCCGGTAGCCCGTTTTTGGTCATCCGGACTCCAAATTTGGCAAACAAATAGCCGTTTTCAAGTGTTTTTCCGTGCTGAATCCAATTCTACCATCTGCTCGGCCAAAATCCTTCCCGAAATTTTGGCAAACACAGCCGAAGGCCAAAACAGTAAAAGATACATCTCAGGTCCAACGGTAGCACCTCTTTGATGCACCTTGGGCCAGATACACCAACAATAGGTGTTCACAGCTGTAGATTCAGTCGGAAAACTGTACGGGGTTTACGGTCTCCACACAATGTCACTAAACTGAGCAACTTATATTCATATCGACCGCCATGTCACTAAATTGAGCAACCCATACTCATATCGACCGCCATGTTACTAAACTGAGCGACACATTTTACCGCCATGTCACTAAACTGAGCAACCGATATTCATATCGACCGCCATGTCACTAAACTGAGCAACCTATATTCATATCGACCCCCATGTCACTAAACTGAGCAACCTATATTCATATCGACCCCCATGTCACTAAACTGAGCAACCTATATTCATATCGACCGCCATGTCACTAAACTGAAAAACCCATACTCATATCGACCGCTATGTCACTAAACTGAATGACCAATACCCATTCGACTATCATGTCAATGAACTAAACAAGCCATATTCAATTGAACGCCATGCCATTAAACTGAGAAATTAAATTGGATGCGTACAAAAAAAATGGAAAAAAATATTTGGAAAAAAAAATGAATAGAAAAAATAATTGAACGTGCATCTTTTCACCGTACTCGTGTCTCGTACAACGAAAAGATGGGGGGCATTTTGTTGACGTAAAAAATAATTTATAATAAAAAAAATAGGGGAAAAGATTATGGTTGGTCCGTAATATTGATTTGTCTATATATTTCTAATAAGTCCCGTATAAGTCCAAAATTTTTTAACAAATTAATAATTTGGGTCCAACAAATTTTACTGCAAATTCAATCCCTTAATAGGCTATTTGTGAACACAAGCTTAGGCCATTTGTGAACATAAGCTTATGGGTTTCATCAAAGCTTCGTCGATTTTTTTTAGTCTACCAAATTAGTCAGATCCTATTTTTTTCTGCCCAGCGGGCCTTACATTATAGTCAACTTCTTGTTTAAAGATTCAATTTCAAAAATTATGTTCAAATTAATTTTTGAATTTTGAATTTCAAATTTCCAACCAAATTTCAAAATATCTCTCAAATGCCACATCTACTCAAATTTTAAATTTGAATTCAACTGAAATCCCTCAATAATATTTTATCTCAAAATATCTCTCAAACGCCAGCTATACTTTAATTGAATTTTGAATTCAGCCGAAATCCTTCATCCATCAATCACCTCAAAATATCTCTCAACCGACTTATCCAAACTCATATTCGAAATTCAAATCTCCAACCAAATTTCAAAATATCTCTCCTATTTCATTCGAAATTCAATTTTCTAACCCAATTTCAAAATATCTTTCAACCGATTTATCCAAACTTACCCATATCCTATTTATTTGGAATTCAATTTTGAATTTTTGAATCCAAGTAAATTCTCTCGTTCGAAATTTGACCCCCTCAATTTTAAAATTTGAACATTACAACATATTCAATTTTGAAATTTGAAATTTAAAATTTAAAACCACACTATCTCAAATTTGAACATAACCGTTCGATTTTTGAACATATTTTCCTTACGTATTGAAATTTGAACATAACGGTTCGATTTTGAAATTTGAACATATTTAATTTAAAATTAAAATACAAACATATTTTCCCGACGTATTGAAATTTAAACATAACTATTCAATTTTGAAATTTGAACATATTCAATTTTGAAATTTGAAATTTAAAATTTGAATATATATAACCATACTCCCTCAACATATTGAAATCTGAACATAACCGTTCAATTTTGAAATTCGAAATTTAAAATTTGAACATATCCTTTCAATTTTAAAATTTAATTTTAAAATTTAAAATTTAAAATTTAAAATTTGAATATAATAATTTTCTCAACGTATTCAAATTTGAACCTCGTCTTTTCCTCAACGAAAAAGAAGAAAAAGAAAAAAAGGGATTTTTGGTCTGAAGGAGAACAACACAAGCCCACCGCAAAAAAAAAAAAAAAAAAAAAAAAAAAAAACTTCCTCCCAAATTCCACCACATATCGTATATTACCATAACGCAATATTCCACAAAAAAAAAAAAAAAAAAAAAAAAAAAAAAAAAAAAAAAAATCCCTTCCCAATTCTCTAATACGCCGTACGTTTCCCAATTCCCCAATTACAGCTTCGAATTCCTCACCACATCGTACAGCTCCAATTCTCTTATCTTCGTATCTTCTGAGACGTACTCTCTCAGGTAAAAAAAAAAAAAAAAAAAAAAAAAAATTTATCAGAGAAGGATTTTTTTAAAAAAATAAAAAAATAAAAAAAATTATAATAAAGCCAGTTCGGGTTTTTCTTCGGACGCCCTAACTTTAGGCTCATCCCAAAACCGGTTCGGATGATTTCTTCGGACATCCGAACTTAGGTTAAATAAAATAAAAAAGAGAAAAAAAATTATAATAAAGCCGTTTCGGGTTTTTCTTTGCACGCCCTAACTTTAGGCTCATCCCAAAACCGGTTCGGATGATTTCTTCGGACATCCGAATTTAGATTAAATTAAAAAAAAAAAAGAGAAAGAAAAATTAAATAAAGCCGGTTCGGGTATTTCTTCGGACGCCCTAACTTTAGGCTCATTAAAAAACCGGTTCAGATGATTTCTTCGGACATCCGGACTTAGGTTCAAAAAAAGAAGAAAAATTATAATAAAGCCGGTTCGGGTATTTCTTCGGACGCCCTAACTTTAGGCTCATTCCAAAACCGGTTCAGATGATTTCTTCGGACATCCGGACTTTGGTTCAAAAAAAAAAGAAGAAATATTAAATAAAGCCGGTTCGGGTTCTTCTTCGGACGTCCTAACTTTAGGCTCATCCCAAAACCGGTTCGGATGATTTCTTCGGACATCCGAACTTAGGAGAAAAAAATTATAATAAAGCCGGTTTGGGTTTTTCTTCGGACGCCCTAACTTTAGGCTAATCCCAAAACCGGTTCGGATGATTTCTCCGGACATCCGAACTTAGGTTAAATTAAAAAAAAAAAAAAAAAAAAAAAAAAAAAAAGAAAAATTATAATAAAGCCGGTTCGGGTATTTTTCTTCGGACGCCCTAACTTTAGGCTCATTCCAAAACCGGTTCAGATGATTTTTTCGGACATCCGGACTTTGGCTCAAAAAAAAAAGAAGAAATATTAAATAAAGCCGGTTCGGGTTTTTCTTCAGACGCCCTAACTTTAGGCTCATCCCAAAACCGGTTCGGATGATTTCTTCGGACATACGAACTTAGGAGAAAAAAATTATAGTAAAGCCGGTTCGGGTTTTTCTTCGGACACCCTAACTTTAGGCTCATCCCAAAACCGGTTCGGATGATTTCTTCGGACATCCGAACTTAGGTTAAATTAAAAAAAAAAAAAAAAAAGAAAGAAAAATTAAATAAAGCCGGTTCGGGTATTTCTTCGGACGCCCTAACTTTAGGCTCATTCCAAAACCGGTTCGAATGATTTCTTCGGACATCCGAATTTAGGTTCAATAAAAATAAAAGAAAATTTTAATAAAGCCGGTTCGGGTTTTTCTTCGGACGCCCTAACTTTAGACTCATCCCAAAACCGGTTCGGATGATTTCTTCGGACATCCGAATTTAGGTTCAATCAAAATAAAAAGAAATTTAATAAAACCGGTTCGGATGATCTATTCAGACATCCGGATTTAGGTTCAGTCAAAAAGGGGTTTCTTCGGACCCCACATCAAAAAAAAATAAAAGGGACTTCTTCGGATCCCAAATAATTTCAAAAAGGGACTTCTTTGGATCCCAAATAATTTCAAAAAGGAAATTTCTTCGGACCCCAAATTATTTTTAAAAAAAGGGATTTCTTCAAACCCCAAGATAAGATTAGGGAATTTTTTTCGGACCCCAAATAAAATAAAATAAAAGGGGATATCGAAACAAACAAAAATTTCTTTGAATCCAGAGTCGATTTCAAACAAGATTCAAATGGGGTCTAATCAACTTGGAGTCTAAGTCTAAGAGGCCTAATAAATAACGCGCACAGTCTATATATGGGCACTGAATCCAATCCACATATGACATAGGCTTAGTCCACATACTGCCCCAAATCCAGTCCATATATAACATAAGCCGAGTCCACAAATAAAAAACCCAAAACTCATTTGATCCACAAATATAGAAAAACCCAAAACCATTTGATCCACAAATAAAAAAAAAAAAAAAAAAAAAAAAAAAAAAAAAAAAAAACCAAAACCCATTCAATCTCATCGCCTTAACACATATAATTAATGCAAAACTACATCCAAACCGACTAGATTCTAAATCATATGCTTAGAATTTAGCCAAATCCAATTCGATCGAGCTCTAACACACATACTTAGAGCAAAAGTTGAATCAAATTTGATGAATCATAAGACATATACTTATGGTTTGGTCAAATTCTCACTCTAGCACATATAACTAGAGTGAAAAACATATCAAACTTGGCCACTCCTAACACATATAGGACTTAGCCGCATCCTACTTTCGAGTAGCATCAAATCCGACCCATCTCAATACATATCCTTGGGGTTTGGTCATGTCTTCACTTTGGAACATACGCCAAATGTGAAATCAAATATAATTGAACTCTAATACATATATTTAGAGCCAATTAAACCCAATTAACCTCTAACACATATATTTAGAGTTTAATATCGACTAGTTCTCAACACATATAATCGGGATCAAGTCAATTTCAAATCCAGCTAAATTCTAACGCATATACTTAGGATTTGGTCAATCATTAGGATACGATTTATTCTATCTTTCTCACAAAGGTTTCTTAATCGAAGGTGCCCTAATCACATAGGGGTAATTAACAGTAGATATTTGCGTCTATTGAAAGTTATGGATCCGCAATACCTGATATCCACATATACCCATCCACCAATAAATATTCATCTGAATCGTGAATACCATCCCACGGAAATTCCGAAAAAAGAGGTGAACCGCGCGAGATGAGTCATTCGAGATCGCAGACAATTTGATATATGATAGACGATTGAATTTGATGAGCTATTTCATGACCCCTGTCTAATCACGACTCATGATAGAGGGACTCTATCACACATTAGCTATAATTAGACTCATGATAGAGGGACTCTATCACACATTAGCTATAATTAGAGAATCAGTACCTCATTTTACTAGAATGTCACTATATTCTGCTAGACATCAATCACTGATGGATTATGAGATCCATGAGAGTTATATAGTAATAAAATATATTGTTATCAATATCAACAATATTATTGAAATAACTTTCAGTGAGTAAAACATAGCCTAAAAAAAAATTCAAAAAGTTACACTTATTTTGTGGAGATAACAATTTGTGCACATTTGGATAAAAGTAAATGGTACTTTGTTGACAGTCATAAGAAAACTTATTTTAAAAATTTAATTTGTATATATATATTTGGATAGAAAAATGATCTGCTCAAATTTTTAAAAAATAACTTGAAGTTATAAAATTCAAAAAAAGAAAAGACAACTTACAAAATTCAATGTCTGCTCAAATTTTTAAAAAATAACTTGAAGTTATAAAATTCAAAAAAAGAAAAGACAACTTACAAAATTCTTGTAAATTGTTTATATATATAACCGCAAATAATATAAAATCTTTAATTGATCCGGAAGCGTGCGTGGCACTGCCCTAAGGTGTATTCCCGTCCTTACATGTGGGATTAACAGAGAACACCACCCCAAGGTACGACCGGAATTCCTCCTCCTGCGAGCACGATTGTGGCGGAGGTGGAAGGAGATTCTTTCAACACCCAATTATGAAAGAAATAAGATGAAAGTATGAAAAAAGTTAATTTGATTTTTCTATTTTCTTACTCTTTTTTTTACATTGTAAGAATAGAGGAAGAATATCTATTTATATACATAAAAGAGGAAAACGATCGTTGGGAATAGCAACGTTCGACCCCGTACCTTTCCGTTAGGCGTAAGAAACGGAAACCACGTTTCGTCCCCGTTAGGCGCAAGAAACGGAAACCGCGTTTCGTCCGTTGGATTTCTTTCGCGCCAAGAAAGAATAAATAAATAAATAAATAATAATAATAATAAATAAATAAATAATGAGGATTTTGAATTTTACTCCAACAATACCCCACAAAATTCATAATTCATAATTTTGAAATTTTTTTTAAAAAAAATTAAGATCAAAATTAAAATTTTAAAAAAAAACTGGGTGTTTATACTATGCAATAGGCAATGTGTCTTTAAAAGACTTAATCCCACTTAGTGTAAGCAGCTTCCATCAGAAGGAATCGGAGTGAACCAGGTCTTGAACTACGTTCCTTTGACCCTGACTTCAGCTACCACACACACAGTAAAGAATTTTCCGTCGCGAGTCTGTACATTAATGGTCATGCACAGTACCTTGATTTTTCAAAAGAGTTTCTATGGATAGCCCAACATCTCATAGCCGCGGCCATATACGAATACTCTCATATAGGTGGTTTCCTCTAGGGATGTGTGTAGAGTCATATCTCGCGAAAATTATCGCCTTGGATCCCATTAAGAGTTATAAACTCAACCTCAACCACTACACAGAGCACTACTCATCATAGGGATGGGATTGGAGATAAAACTCCTCTATAAAACTGTAGAAAGTGCTCTTTGGCCAACCTGCCAACTTGTTTTTACCACATTGAATATTCTTCAAGGGATCTCCTATCACAAAGGTTAGGTTCCCACTGTAGAAAGGTTCTTTATGGGCAAAACCCCATCCCCCTCGATGACTCTAGGACCTTAGTCCTATTCAAACCTTTCGTCAAGAAATCTGCAAGTTTCTGCTCAGATATGATAAAATTCAAAGAAATAACATTATGAAAATTAGACATCTAACAGATTCTTGTCTCAATTTAATATGTTTATTAGCTTTGAAATTTACCAATTTCATTTTACAAAAACTTAATTGCAGTTCGAGAATCACACCGAATAGAAATAGGTGAATAGGAGTGGAAATCAAAGGAATAGATTGATAATAGATTCTTGAGTCATTCGACTTCAAGACAAATAGTGTAAATGGCAACCAACTCAGCCTACATCATGCTTCTGGCTATTATATTCTATTTGGTGGATTGTCAAGAAACTACACTATCACCAAAAATAAAAGATAACCAGAAGTGAATTCGATGTCCGAAGAATAAAAAATTCAATTGGTATCGTTGTATCCCTCAATTACAACAGAATAACCAATAAATTTGAGTCCATAAGGGAGAATACATTTAAATTAACGAAATATATTATTTGGATCAATTTAATTGAATCAGACTGGGATCAAAAGAAATAGGAACAGACAAACAAACAAAATACCCAAATATATCACTCCCCCCACAAGTTCTGAGATATACCAGAACTTAAAAATCATGACATCAACCATGTATAATAGGGTTTGGTTCAATCTCACTAAATCGGTATTGGTCTTCTATTCTGATTGAAGGAAGCACAAACCTAATTTTAATAGTTCTCTAAATTCATCTAAGTTCATTGGCAAATCTGGATCAGAAATGATATAATTTGTCCAGTAGATATATTGCTTGATAGGTATCTAAGTTTGAACTATTTTAGATAATCTAATTGAGGGAATAAAAAAAAAATTAAGACTAGCTATGAGTTGCAAAAAAAATTCAACAAATTCTTTAAAAAAAAAAAAAAAAACAAATACATATTGTTTAAGATTTTAAAATTAATCTGTCACGCCCCGAGTTTAAAAATCAGGTCTGAAATTTTTTTTTTTTGATTAAATCAGAGTTTACAAAACAGGCGTAACAGACCGCCACACATATAGGAAACCCTCAATTCCGCGAACAGAGACTCCCCTATATATGCACGGCTAGGCTAGTAATCAGTAACAGATATCTCAGTACAACTACAAATCTAGTCAGCAGGAATAATTCAAAATCAGTTATTACATCAATATTTTAAATGTCTAAATCAAATAGAACTGGAATAAAATGCGGAAAATAAAAGTCTGCATAAAACATCAAGGATCTCAATCATCTCTGTCTAGAATCATGGGGACAGCTCTATCGTGACAAGCTCACTGGATCGTCCCGATATCTCCCCACCCGACGGACCTAGAAAATGGTCACCCAGGGGGTGTGAGATACACTGTACATGTATCCCAGTGGGCACGACGAGCCGAGGATCAGCTAATCGTACCTACTGGGTACTAAAATCTGCGGATAGTAAGAGTCAATAGGAAAAGCTGGAAAGCATAGAGGTCTACTACTAATCAGAATAAGAACTACAGGTAAGTATACTGGAAATCAATCATAAAACTGTAGATCATACATGCTGGAAAACATAAACGTCCACTCATAATCAAAATCCACAGATAAGCTAACTAGGCAAGTAATCAATCATAAGCTGGTATATGAAATGAACTGGCATGAAGCATAATCAAGTGACTGTACATATACAGGTACGGAAAATACCAGAACCAATCCAATATAACAGAGCAGGAATAGGTACTGAAAAGCATGCTAGAACATGGGAGTATATAATCTATGCATCAATCACAAGAATATCAAGCACCCAACCAATGCCACTATTGGTCACGGGGACCTCAGGCTCATACCACTATCTGCACCTATCCCACTGACATAACCCCGCACCCATATGTGCTATCTGGGGTTCACGGGTCCTTCCTCTAGACCACTTTACCGGTAAAGAACAATAGCCACGGGGAGCGACCCCGGCAATGTTCGTGAAGTACAGCAGTGCATGGCAAGTCATAATGATCAATCTCACGGTCTAGTGACCGGGTAGTCGGCAACATGCCGAGATCCCAACAGGGAGTCATCAGTCTATCTCTATCAATCAGGATCAATCAATCATGCATATCAAAAAATCGAGCAACATCTCAAACGACAAGAATCAACAGTATAATCAGATCATGCAATCTCAGTACTGGGATATATATATAGGCTGATAACAGATATGTCTCAAGTAGATCAGAATCTATCAGTGATAATCAGGGAGCAGGTATGCAATAATCAGGCTGATCGTGAACAAGTAATCTCAATCACAGGTCTAATCAAGTCAGTGTCAATCAGTGGGATCATGATATGTCAGATAGGTCATATAATCAGCAAGGAAATAAAAAACAGGGGTCCGACTGGACTAAAGCAACCAGAGGGCCAAAAAGCTGAGGCCCGGTTCGAAGATAACCTACCTGGATGACGGCAGATCCTCGAACTCCCGTGCAGCTACTGGGAGGCCGGTGCTGAGCAACTGGGCCCTGTATCAGAAGATCTGGTCAGTAATAGACTCACACAAACCCATCCCGACGACACGACATTAGCGGAAAGCTTAAACGGGTCGAATCGGCCAATTTATCGATCAAAATCCGATTCTCGGTCAACGAGAACCTTCGGAACCCTGACAAAATGGCTAGGTGGTGCGTAAGTACTGTCTAAGGGCAACCAAGGGGTTACATTTGCAATTTGGTCCATAAAATATTAAAATTTGCATAATAACATTAAGTGAATTGCCCGTTTCGGCTCGTTCTTGAAATTCGGGAATCCGACGACGACGCCGTAAATTCCGGCGCGTCCGTTACGTCGAGATGGAGCCCGTGCTCACAAGGTTGGGCTGGCACGGGGCCCGAGGGCAAATTTGGCCCATAAACTATTTAGCTCTAAATGACAAGTTGCTACATCTTACCATTTACTTTATCTTTTTGAAAACTAACAGAAGCATGGTACTGGGGAATGATTAAGAAGAGTGGTGCTCACCTGCGGCTTGCCGGAGATTGGCCGGAACAGTGGCCGGAGCAGCACCTCCCTAGAAGCCCAAACTCGGTTTGCTCAAAGTCCAAAGCAGCCCTGTCCAGACCACAACAAAGGTGAGCAGCAGATAGCTCTGGGTCCCAGAAAATGGTAGGTGCCATCTGGGTAAGCTCCGGTGGCCGGAGGTGGCGGCGGCCGGAACCCAAACCCGATCTTGGTATTTCGGGTGCAATTATTAAAACCGAGCTACAGGGGCCACCTCAGCCCAAAATGAAATGCTGGAACACAAGAGAGGGGTGTTTGGCTCTTACCTGTGCCGGTGACCCGAGCCCGGAGCGTCGGGGACGGCCGGAGCCCGAGCTTGGTTCCAACAACCGGTGTAACTGCAGAGGGAGGAGTGCCCACGTTAGGTTCTGCATGCAATAGTTTGGGGAGCTCCAAAATAACCTAGAGACCATACCTGAGTTGGTTGCCCACCGCGCGAAGCCCCGGAGTCGCCGGAAAAAGAGTTCGCCGGAAAGCGGGCTCTCTAATGGCGAATTCAGGTCGGCAGCCCCAGGCCTGGCGCAAGATGGACTAAAAGAATCCCCTCAACGCCTGGAAGCTTCCTGCAGTGTTGGTTGGGGTCGGGGACGCGCGGCGGCGCCGGACGGCGAGGCTCGGCCGGAGAGCAAAAAGACCCGGTTCTAGGGCTTCGTTGTGCGGTGCGAATCTATATCCGATCAGCCTCAGACCTCGTGGAGGGGTTCCAGTCGTCGAGAGGCGTCGACCCAACGGTGCTGATCTTGTGTTTACCGGCCGGATGACGGCGGCGCCCACGATCGGTCAAGAAGAACAATAATCCGGCGGGGTTGGCTCCCGCCGGCGATCGGGACGGCGGCCGCGGCTCGGCCTGCACCCGAGGGGTCTCCTCGATGTCAGAGACACGATGGTCGTGCCCAAATGCCAAAATGAAAAAGAAAGTTCCAATATGTTACCTTGCCGGAGTTTGGGAAGGATGAGAGGTCTCCCGCGGCGGCGCAGGGCGGCGGCCGGGGCCGGTTCCACTCGGGCTCGGACGCGGCTTCACAGAGGAGTCCACCAGAGAACCCTCAGCCCAAGGAGAATCCTCCCGAGCATCTCCTCCTCAACAACCCGAGAGCAAGCTTTTATTGTTGCTTTCTTCTCCGGCGACAGGGTGGTGGCGGCCGGTGCGGGGAGGTCCGGGGAGTGCGGCAGAGGGAGAGGGTTGTTGGGTGACTGCGGCTGGAGTGTGGCTACGAGGTTTAGGGTTTGAGGAACCCTAACCCTAGCTATAGGTTTATATACACATATAGCTCAATTGCGAATTAGTCCCTCCACACTTAGTATTTCAACCCCAGTCCTTCACAGCAGCTCCTGATCACATCTAGGTCCTCCCCCAAGAAGCAGCTCGCAACTCGATGCAAGTTTTTATAGGGGTCCTTATGCAAAATTTGCATTTTTCACTATTTTTTGCGCTTTTCGAGGCCTTCTGGTTGTCAGATCGAAAAACGGACTTCGTCACGACGTCCGGCTCGACGAATCCTATCAGATAGCAATTTTCGTTTTTCGAGAAAGTGCCCAGATAAATTTTCGGTCCATAAAATACAGCTCCGAAATATAGTTTTCGCGTTTTTCGAGACTTAGAGTCGTCAAACGGAAGTTCCGTCAGCGCCATTGCGTCCAGAACGACGAAACCGTTAAAATCCACTATTTGGAGTGCTATGTTCGGCTTCCGGACAGTGAATTGGCTCAACGTTGGCACGAAGGGGACTCGAAAATAGGGTGTACTGTTCACTTGTACCCGCGACTTAAGTCGCGGGTCCCGCCGGCTTCAACGCTGATTTCTGGAAGATCCGACTGTCAGATCTGAACAAGCTTAATATGGTTTTCGCTCAGTTCGTCATGACGGTCGCACTCATGGTCTCGGATCTTCGAGATCAGGCTCGGATTGACAAGCGATATTTCTGGCCCACTAACTGTGCAATTTACACTGCAGAAAAAAGGCATTTTAACTATTTATGCTTTTCATGGTCCAAATTCAACTTGGCTCTAATTATTTCGTTTATTTAATTATTTACAAAAAATCAAATTCTTACATAATCTTTTATCTCAATTAGTTCAGCAGCAACTAGATGAAACAAATAATTTAATATTTAATTTAAATTATATATTTTCAAATATAAATATAATAAAAAAAATATATATGCTGCAAAAATTATCTAAAATAAATTAAAATAAAAAATATATATATAATTAAATTTTGTTCTCACTTTAGTGAGTTATATTTTAAAAGGTATGAAAATCTCATTAAGAGCAAAATGTTTTCTTTTCCCTTTCTTTTTTTTTTTTTTTTTTTTCAAGTCGTGACGTTTTTTTACTGCAGCATCTTTTTTTCTTTTTTTCTTTAAAAAAAAAAAATATTATACGGCTTTTTATTTATTTATTTTTTTCTTAAAAAAAACTTATAGACGATAGTATAACAGAATTTTTTTTTTTTTTTTTTTTCAATAAACCGTACACCCTAAATTATATATAATTAAAATATATAAGTTAAACTATAAAATTATGCAATTAAAATTTATCATGCTAATCTTGAAATATTTTAATTTATGATTTTAAACAAACAACAAACTTATCAGATAAAATTATATGAAATATAATTTTAAGATAGATTAGCAATTGTTAGATTATTAATCACAATCAAACGGAAGAATACACCTTAGATTGTTAGGAAAAATTTATATAGAATTTGATCATAATTAATATCTAACTAATCTAGTTATAAAATAAAATTTTACTTACAGATAATCGCAAATAATATAAAATTTTTAATTGATCCGGAAGCGTGCGTAGCACTGCCCTAAGGTGTATTCCCGTCCTTATGTGCAGGATTAACTGAGAACACCACCCCAAGGTACGACCTGAATTCCTCCTTCTGCGAGCACGATCGTGATGGAGGTTGACGGAGATTCTTTCAACACCCAATTAAGAAAGAAATAAAATGAAAGTATGAAAAAAGTTAATTTATTTTTTTTATTTTCTTACTCTTTTTTCTTACACGGTAAGAATAGAAAAAGAATATCTATTTATATACATAAAAGAGGAAAACGAATAACAACATTCGATCTCGTACCTTTCTTACCTTTCTGTTAGGCGTAAGAAACAGAAACTACGTTTTGTCCCCATTAGGCGCTTCGTTTCCGTTAAGCGCAAGAAATTGAAACCGCGTTTCGTCCGTTGAATTTCTTTCACGCTAAGAAAAAATAAATAATTAAATAAAAAAATTTAATAATAATAATAATATATAAATAAATAATAAAAATTTTAAATTTTAGTCTAACAAAAATTACCCATTAGAATTTGTGAGAAGTTAATAAACCCAGGGGCGGTGCGCATCGGAAAGGGAAGAAACCAGTCGGACACCTGTCCGACCACCTGTAAGAAAGGCAGACTGAAAGAGCTGCTGGCGCCCCCAGCATGAAAGCTTCTTCCCACACGTGTCAGGCACCCCTGGCCACTCCTTTACTAGATTCTCTATGGAAAAGGCTAATGTGCATATCTTGTATCTTATTTATTTAAAGATTGAATAAATTTTATTAATTATTTTGAAATGATTGATAAATTAGTCTTTATCTTTAAATAAAATAGAATAAAATATATATTTTATTTAGAATGTATATATAACACTTTTTATTTTTTATTTTAATTTATATTATTATATTATTATAATACAAACGCCCATGAGTGCCCTCACGTTCCTCCTGCCCGTCCCTTTACACGATATATACAAACCCGCCAACCGAGCTCCATCGCCACCGCTATATATAATACGAATACATGCATATAGACAAGAAGGGTCTAGTGCAAAGGAGAGCTAGCTAGCTTATTGTCTAAGCTTCGAAGTTGCGCGCGCGGCAGCGGTAGGCCTTGATCTCTTTCTTAAACATTCTATCCGAAGCATTAAGAAGCGAAGCCGGCGGTGATCAGTATATGGCTAGGACGGTGGGAAGGAGCATAGCAGCTCCGCTTCTGTCGCTCAACCTGATCATGTACATAATAGTGGTGGGCTTCGCCAGTTGGAACCTAAACCACTTCATTAACGGCCAGACTAACTACCCTGGTATATATCTCTCTCTCTCGCAATGTATGCATGAGTGTATGCATGTTTAATCACAAGCTTGCTAGCTAGCTATATTACATTATTATCTGTGTATGCTTGTGCTTTTAAGTATATAGAGCCATGTTCCTGTATTTTTTTTTTTTTTTTTTTTTTTTTTTTTTTTTTTTTTTTTTTTTTTTTTAACGTTTTTTCATATCTTTTCAACGGTTCAGATTTAATTATTTTTAAATTATGAGCTATAATAACATATCATTTTGAGGGAGGTATCTGTTATCATGTATTCAAAACAGAATTATTTTAATTTATTTTTTCAGAGGAAATTAAGCAATTTTATCTCTATTTTAAAATTTTTTATTTTTATAAATATTATAAATTGTAAAAATTTTAATTTAGTGAAAATTTTTATTTTTGAAAAAATTATAAATTTTAAATATTTCAATTTAGTTATAATCTTAAATGATAATATTTTAATAGTCTTTATTTAATATATTTTAAATAATTTTAATTTTAGAAAACTATATTAACACTTAGATTATTTTAATGGTAATATTAAAATTTTTATATTTAAAATATTAATTATCTCTAACAGTTTAAATATAATTATAATTTAAAAAATTTATTATTGCTAATAGTTCAAAATTGCTCTTAATTTATTCAGTTTAAAGATTTGAACTAAGCCCTTGATAAATTTTAAAATTAATATTTAAATTAAAAAAATTTAAAATTTTTTAAATAAATTAAATTTTTTAAGTTAATGACAAAATTGTAATTCTAAATTTTTTAATTTAAATACTTTAAATTAATGTCTAATTTGTAATTTTAAAACACTTTAAATTAAAATCTAAATTGTAATTCTAAAATACTTTAAATTAATATCTAAATTATAATTCTAAAACTCTTTAAATTAATGTCTAAATTGTAATTCTAAAATTCTTTAAATTAATAACTAAATTATAATTCTAAAGTTTTTTTAAATTAAACTCTTTAAATTAATGACTAAATTGTAATTCTAAAACTCTTTAAATTAATGGCTAAATTGTAATTTTAAAATTTTTTAATTTAAACCTTTTAAATTAATGCATAAATTATAATTTTAAAATATTTTAAATTAATGCTGAAATTGTTATTCTAAATTTTTTAAAATTAATGCATAAATTGTAATTCTTAAATTTTTTAATTTAAACTCTTTAAATTAATGTCTAAATTGTAATTCTAAACTCTTTAAATTAATGCCTAAATTGTAATTCTAAAACTCTTTAAATTAATGTCTAAATTGTAATTTTAATCATTTTTTTAAATTAAACTCTTTAAATTAATAACTAAATTGTAATTTTAAAATTATTTAAATTAATGTCTAAACTGTAATTCTAAAATTTTTCTAATTTAAATTTTTAAAATTAATGTATAGATTATAATTCTAAATTTTTAAAATTAATGCATAAATTGTAATTCTAAAACTTTTTAAATTAATGCCTAAATTGTAATTCTAAATTTTTTAAATTTAAACTCTTTAAATTAATGTCTAAATTGTAGTTCTAAAACACTTTAAATTAATGCCTAAATTGTAATTCTAAAATTTTTTAAATTAATGCCTAAATTATAATTGTAAAATTTTTTAAATTAATGCATAAATTGTAATTCTAATTTTTTTTTTTTTAAATTAAACTCTTTAAATTAATGACTAAATTGTATTTCTAAAACTCTTTAAATTAATGCCTAAATTGTAATTCTAAATTTTTTTAATTTAAACTCTTTAAATTAATGCATAAATTATAATTCTAAAACCTTTTAAATTAATGTCTAAATTGTAATTCTAAAACTCTTTAAATTAAACTCTTTAAAATAATGCCTAAATTGTAATTTTAAAATTTTTTAAATTAAAATTTTTAAATTAATGCCTAAATTATAATTCTAAAATTTTTTAAATTAATGTCTAAATTATAATTCTATTTTTTTTTTAATTTAAACTCTTTAAATTAATGCATAAATTATAATTCTAAAATTTCTTAAATTAATGACTAAATTGTAATTCTAAAATTCTTTAAATTAATGCCTAAATTGTAATTTTAATTTTTTTTTAATTTAAATTTTTTAAATTAATGCATAAATTATAACTCTAATTTTTTTAAAATTTCTGTCTAAATTGTAATTCTAGAACTCTTTAAATTAAACTCTTTAAATTAGTGCTTAAATTATAATTCTAAAACTTTTTAAATTAATGCCTAAATTGTAATTCTAAAACTCTTTAAATTAATGCCTAAATTGTAATTTTTTTTTTAATTTAAAATCCTTTAAATTAATGTCTAAATTGTAATTTTTAAAATATTTAAATTAATGACTAAATTTTAATTCTAAAATTTTTTAAATTATTGGCTAAATTGTAATTCTAAAATTTTTAAAATTAAACACTTTAAATTAATGACTAAATTGTAATTCTAAATTTTTTAAATTAATGACTAAATTGTAAGTCTAAAATTTTTTAATTTAATTTTTTAAAATTAATATGTAAATTGTAATTCTAAAATTTTTTAAATTAATGTCTAAATTGTAATTCTAAAAATCTTTAAATTAATGATTAAATTGTAATTCTAAAATTCTTTAAATAAACTCTTTAAATTAATGACTAAATTGTAATTTTAAAGCTCATTAAATAATGCCTAAATTGTAATTATAAATTTTTTTAATTTAAACTTTTTAAAATAATTCCTAAATTGTAATTTAAATTTTTTTTAAATTAATGTCTAAATTAATAGAAGGTATTTTAATTAATATTTTTTATGTTTAATTACGAAAATGCCCTTTTTATAAAGTTATGGATCAACCTGTTAATAAATAAAATTACTTTTTTTATCCTTTATCGGTTAAAAATATTTTTATTATTTATAAAAAAAGTAATAGATTATTTCTCTTAAGTATAACTTTTTTCAGCTTTAACATCTGCTTTCTATTCTTGAGTTGTTTTGAAATTCGAAATTTTCTCTCTTGCAGAGGGGCATGCAAATTGTATCTCTAAATAAATATATATCAGAGACCTGTAAAACAGGAAATATATCTTAAGTATTATATATCAGAGACCTGTAATTAAAACAGGAAATATATCCTGCTTAATTATACTTCGAGCACAAGTCCCCCCTCTATATAAAGTTGTAGCGCACCACGTTATAATTATTATATTGTTTAATTCATAATATGAATTAAATTTAAAATTTAAAGTTAATATTGAATTTATAATTTTAAATTTTAAAAATTTGAAATTTTGTTATTTTTAATGTGCGAGGATATCTTTTTCTATATGCAAAATTTGAATTAAAATTTGGATTCAGATTTAAATTTATGAAATTATTCAAAGTAAATTTATTTAATTTGAAATAAAAATGTAAATTACGAGTTTTTATGATAAATTACTTAATCATAAAAAATTATAAGTTTATTACAATAATTAACTAAATAGAAACAAACTATCATTTAATTTTTTTTTTTTCTTGAGAGAAAAAAAAAAAAATTAAATGATAGTTTGTTTCTATTTAGTTAATTATTGTAATAAACTTATAATTTTTTATGATTGTAATAAACTTATAATAAACTATCATTTAATCTTATCCTATGTATATGCAAGTCTTAGAAAACGAAAGTGTCATTAATCTTATCCTACAAATAAGCATGCCGAGCGATTTGAATTAGAGAACTCAAGATAGTCAGTGATTAGGAGAATTTTCATTAGGAAGAATATTTCCATTTTTTATTTTTTTTTTTTATCTGGTAGAATTTCTTTTTGGAAGAATTTTCGCTTTCAGTTTTTTTCCCTATTTTTTTTTTCTGGGGGGAATATTTCTTTACACCTTTTTTCTAGATTCCATCTCTTCAACCTAAAAAGACGCGCATATATATATATATATATATATATATATATATATATATATATATATATATATATATATAGTCCGGTTATTATGTTTGTACAAATACCAAGCAATTGGTGTTTGTAAGTTTTCTACCGTTAGATCTAATTCTTTGATTAATTCTATCCCTTAGATCATACTATTTCACCAACCACTCACTAAACCCAAGGGGCCCACTATCATCCTAACCGCACATTCCTACATCGAAGGGTAAAAAACTCACAAGTACAAGTAATTTGATACTTTGCATAGGAGCTCAATTATATATATATATATATATATATATATATATATATATATATAGAGTAGAACTTATATATTTTAAAATTACAAGCCCAATTATACTTGTGAAATTTTTATCATTAGATTTGTATTAAGATTTGTGCTATTGTAAAATCAACTAAAGAAAGAAAAAGAGAAAGAGAAAGAGAAAGTACAATAGTATAAATTTCAATACAAATTCAATGGTAAAAAATTTACAAACATAATTGGGCTTGTGCTTTTCAAAATATATAAGCACTACTATATATATATATATATATATATATATATATATATATATATATATATATATATATATATAAACTACTTTGCTTTTAAAAATATCAAGTTATTGGTGCTGGTAGGTTTTAGTTATTGGATGAAAAGATGTGTGGTTAGAATGATATTGGGCTCTTTGGGTTAAGTAAGTGGTTGGTTGGATAGAATGATCTAATTAAGTGATGAAATTAGTCAAAGGGGTAGATCTAACGGTAGAAAATTTACAAGCACTAATTGCTTAGTGTTTGTACAAGCATAGTAGCCGGTCTCTCTCTCTCTCTTTCTCTCTTTCTCTCTCTCTCTCTCTCTCTCTCTCTCTCTCTCTATATATATATATATATATAGAGTCCGGCTAGAATACTATCGATAGTACTAAACAATTGTTGCTATCAAGTTTTAAGCCGTTGGATGAAAAGATATGTGGTTGGAATTATAGTGGTCCCCTAAGATTTTTACTATTCAACCAACCACCTAGTAAACCCTAGGGGACCACTATAATCCCAACCGTATATTTTTTCATCCAACGGCTAAAAACTTGATAGCACCAATGGCTTGGTGTTATCGATAGTATTCTAGCCTAATTCTATATATATATATATATATATATATATATATATATATATAATATATATATATATATATATGTGTGTGTGTGTGTGTGTGTGTGTGTGTGTGTGTAGTCCAGTTATTATAAGTTATTATACTATCAATAGTACCTAGCATTTTGTATTATTGACTTTTCGATCTTTGGTTGAAAAGATGTACGGTTAGAATTATAGTGATCCCTTAGGATTTATACTATTTCACCAATAACCTACTAAACCCTAGAGGATCACTATCATCTTAATCACACATCCTTTTATCTAAGGGCAGAAAACTCAATAGTATCAAGTGCTTGGAACTATTGATAGTATAGTAATCTCTCTCTCTCTCTCTCTCTCTCTCTCTCTCTCTCTCTCTCTCTATATATATATATATATATATATATATATATATATATATATAAAATTTTAGTCATAAAAGTATAGTAGTCGGACCCTATATATATATATATATATATATATATATATATATATATATATATATATATATATATATGTGTGTGTGTGTATATATATATTACATCCGTCTTGATTGATTGTGTTTATTACTAGATGAGTATCATATCCAACCTTAATTATTCAACCCTTAGATTAACCTTAATTATTCAACCCTTAGATTATTCTATCAATATACGGATTATTATGTTTATTACGGATGTAATATATATATATATATATATATATATATATATATATATAGTCCGGTTACGATGCTATCGATAGTACCAAGTATTTGATGCTATCAAGTTTTCTATCTTTAGATCAACCCTTTTTATTATTTTCACCCGTTAGATTTTACTATTTTTCCAACCACCCATTAAACCCAAGGGACCCACTATCATCTCAACCACACATCGTTTAATTCAACGGTTAAAAACTTAATAGCACCAATAACTTGGTATTATTAATAGTATTCCAGCCTAGCTATATATATATATACATATATATATTAGAGAGAGAGAGAGCTTATATATTTTCAAAAGTACAAACTTATTTATGTTTGTAAATTTTTTACCATAGGATTTGTATTGAGATCAGTGTTATTGTAAAAGCATTTAAGGAGAAACAGAAGGAAAGTACAATTGTACAAATCTCAATACAAATTTTATGATAATTAAAAAATTCGCAAGCATAGATGAGTTTATACTTTTGAAAGTATATAAGCTCTCTCTCTCTCTCTCTCTCTCTCTCTCTCTCTCTCTCTCTCTCTCTCTCTCTCTATATATATATATATATATATATATATATATATATATATATAATTGAGCTCCTATATTTTTAAAAGCACGAAGTTATTGGTGTTTGTAACTTTTCGACCCTTGGATGATAGAATGGGCGGTTAGGATGATAGTGGGCCCTTAAGATTTAGTGGGCGGTTGGTGGAATAGTATAATCTAAGGAGTGGAATTGATTAAAGGGATAAATCTAACGGTGAAAACCTTACAAGCACCAAGTGATTTGTACTTTTACAAGCACCATAGTCAGACTCTCTCTCTCACTCTCTCTTTCTCTTTATATATATATATATATATATATATATATATATATATATATATATATATATATAGAAAATCCTTTTTTCTTGAAAAAATAAAAATAGAAATTAAAACCTTTCCTTTTGCTTGCCTCAACAAAAGGGCATAAGGTGCTAAGGTTTCATCAATGCATAGGGTTATATATATGTATGTGAGTTTCAATTATAAGAATTGAAAATTGCTAGTTTTACATCTGAAAGTGGAGTATAAATTTTACAATTCATCCAAAACTTTGGACAATTCTCTTGAATTTTTAGTATTAAAAAAGTAGGGTTATCACTAAAAAAAGATCATTTAGATGAAGAGATGGTAAGGATTTATATCCACTTTTGGATGTATAGATAGTTCTTTTTAATTATTAATTCGTGTTTTGCATATTCGTGAAGGGTATTTACATCTTACTCTATTATTAATTATTTATCTGAAAAAAGAAAAAACCTTATTTTTTGCAAAATTTGAACCATGCAGGGGTGGCGGGAAATAGTGCGACCTTCTACTTCCTTGTGTTTGCCATCCTGGCCGGGGTAGTCGGAGTTGCGTCCAAGCTTGCTGGTGCCTACCACATTCGCGCATGGAGGAGCGATAGCCTTGCTGCTGCTGCCTCATCCTCCATCATCGCATGGGCTTTCACTGCTTTAGCTTTTGGGTATGGCTAATTTATTTCGGCCATAACATATCCAATGATAACTTAGTCTATACAAAGTTTTCTTGTGTGATTGTTAGGAGTTTGAATTTTTGCTCTTTGAAAAGTATTAGCATCTATGATTTTATAGTTTGGTAGGGTATTTAATATATTTTGGCTAGGAAATGTTACGATCCGAATTATAGCGGAAACTCTTTTGGAAACGTCAGCAGTCCCGCCGTATGTACAAGATTTTCCTGCACACATGAAGCGGTCCCAACAATAAGAATCTGTCTCAACAAAAACAAAACAACAACATCAAATTTAGGAGTCTGCAACTAGAAACAATAATCCTAGGAGGGTAAAACAAAGCAATGAAAACAAATATCAAAATATAAAATAACTAAACCAAAAACATCACTGTACATCCACAACATGCTGCACTCACATCTGTACATCCACAGCATGGCGCACTCACAAACAAATATGTACTTTACAGATCGGTATACAAAAAGGCTATTTTAGTAGCAATATGCATGTAAAGTGATATAAGTAAAGCATATGGGGTGCTCTCTATCACTGGTCCGATGGTAGGAGAAATAATTATCCTGCGGGCTTCTTATCGCGCTTAACTACAGTCACAGAAGATTGAAATTGGAGCAACAAAAGAGGGGCATGAGAACTATATAAACAGTAGTCCCCATTGGGTAACAATCGCCAACCACGATGACCTTCCCACTAGGTCAACTAGATGCAAAATAGGATAATAAGTTGTAAAGAACTAGAATAGAGAGCTGTAAAGTAAACTGCAATAAATCTACCACTATAATGCCTCTGTAAGCTACTAAAGGCTATAAATCATGCCCATGTGACTCGTGCATCAATAGGATATACCCAAAGTCTATATATTGATAATAACCCAATCGTAGAGACCAACTGCCATGCCTCAAAACTGCCAATTTGGTCAGTTCGGACATAGCCTCTCTAAACCCGAAAGGAACGGTAAACATCTCAATCACATACGGGCACAATGAGATATACATAAATATCAGAGTACAACTAACTAAATATTCAACTTTAAACATATACATAGTTGTATAAAGTCGAAGCTATAAGGTACGAGAATGAACATTAATACACTTTTAATTACATTTCTTTTTTCCTTTCCTCTCACAAAAATTACAATGTTCACTTTTTAACAAAATGGTGCTCTAGACCCTCTAGGTCTGCTACTCAACTGGGTTCTTGCCCCTATCATGTGTCTCGCCGAATGCATCTAGATTTGCAAAAGGTGTAAACTAGGAGTGAGAACTACGAATAGTTATATATATATATTTCCTTTAAACATATACACAGCTGTATAAAGTCGAAGCTATAAGGTACAAGAATGAACATCAATACACTTTTAATTACATTTCTTTTTTCCTTTCCCCTCACAAAAATTACAATGTTCACTTTTTAACAAAATGGTGCTCTAGACCCTCTAGGTCTGCTACTCAACTGGGCTCTTGCCCCTATCATGTGTCTCGCCTAATGCACCTGGATTTGCAAAAGGTGTAAACCACGAGGTGTGAGAACTACGAATAGTTCTCAGTGAGTTCATCCACTAAGAAACAAACTTTACACTTCTTGGTCAAATGGAAGAATTAGTAGCAAGATAATAATAATGGAAAGCAGTAAATACTACGCTAGCATACAGATATAAAACTTCTACACTACTTGCCCATGCACAATTCCTCAATGCTACTATACCATGCCACACTAGGCGACTATACCCAAATCGGTCACTATGCCGCTACTCAAGATTACCTCTAACCCAACCGTATCCGGTCACTCTAATTCAATTATGATTTAGGTTTTATAAGGGTGCTTCGTAGAGAGTCGACTTATGCGCGGAACGCTCTCTACTCGGCGGTTGCTTATGCTCCTTAAGAGTCATTTCCACAGAGAGTCGACTTATGCGCGGAACCCTCTCCAACTTGTCATGAATGAGTTTAAAAAACTTTGGCACTCATTCACAATGGGGAGTTGAAATATGCTCGTAACCCTCTCTTCGGGAGTCAAAATATGCTGGTAACCCTCTCGTTGGCACTTGACACTTCCGAAAGGTCTCATTAACTTTACTTTCTCTTTTATCCTATGTTATTAACTCTAGAATAGCTAGGATGCCTCAAGGACACCAATTTACATTGGAGTTTTCTTGTTCACTCATTTTGCCCTATATGACCCTAAGTTCATTACTCTAGGCTTCAAGATGCTCCAAGGACACCAAATAGCTCGTACCATGCCACTCTAAACTAGAGTTCATTGACTCTATGTTAAAAACTCTACAATTCTCACCTTAAGTTTTTCCTAAGTTCCAATCCATATATTTTGACATAGGTTCTTCCTAAGTCCATATCCATACAAGAGCAATCTTCATCTAAGTTCTATACTCATATAAATGCAAGGCAAAACCTTGAATTTCCCTTTCTACCCTACTTAGGACTAAACCCTAATTTTACTCATATACAATAAGTATCAAAGCTAACTCTTGCAATTAATGCTTCTTAATCTAAGAAAAGCATAAGAACAAGAGAATAGTTCACTCTTTTTGGTGAAATCCTCCACCTCAATGGATCTCTTGCACAAGAGGGTGATTGATCTCATTTCTCTTCAAAAAAACCCTTAAAAATTGGTTTGGAACCCAAAAGAGATCATCAAAACCCCTTTAAAGCACACAAATTCCAAAAACTCCAAAACCCTAAAACTTACCTCTGTGGTTTTTGCCCAAAAACGTGAAGAGGAGGGAGTCTTTTTCCTCCTAGAACTTCTCCATGCGATCCCCTTCCTTTTTCTTACTTTGGAAGAGATCAAAACTCCTCCAAGAAGCTCTCCTTCCACCTAGGGTTCCTCTTTTCTAGAGAGAGAAAGAGAGGAAGAGGGATGTACAAGATTTGGGGGTGAGGGGAGAAGTCCCCTCTTTTATAAACCCAAGCCTTCCAAGTATTTATGAAAATGCCACTCTCCTTATTAGTTCCAGGTGCGAGAGGTTCAAACCCTCATTCCAAGGTTCGGACCTCGAACATGGAATTCCCAGTTGCGCTCTGATAGTCCAAACCCGGGCTCAGGGTTCGGGCCTCGAACGTGCTTTCTCCAATTTTGAGCGCAGGGAAGGTCCGGACTGCTCCTGCAGGGTCCGATCTCCACTGCTAGGGTTCGGACTCCTAACCAAAGGTTCAGACCTCGGGAGTTATATTACTATATTTTGATCACCTCGAAGTGCGTGTTTTCGCTCCACGAAGCCCTAACTCTCATCTAATTGTTCTGACACGCTCGAAATACATTCTCAATATGCACACAGTCACTTAACTATTCTAGGGTCTTTTTTGTATGGTTTTTTCTCCAAAACTCATTCTTGTGCCGAATTCGCACTGAAAATACTCGAATGAGGTTGGAACTTTGCCCAAATCATAGAGGTGATCTTTCTAACTCACTTTATATCAGTACTCAGCTATTTCGCAAGAGTCCGGTGCACTACACCGACTAATGTCCAGTCTAGCCCGTGGTGCCACATGCCCAACTACCTTAATCCAGGGCTCAGCTGCATGAACATATGAGTGTCAATTGCCATACTTTAGAGCGATACTTGAGGGGAGAAACCCTACTGAGGAAGTACTTATCACTAGGAACCACGAGGGCTCAGGCAGGCTAAAGTCTAATACAATATCCAGTCGCAAGCATATCTACTGATAACTCAGGATTCGACTTGGTGTCACACTGCCGACTAACTCTTGACGATAAATCAAAAGATACAACTACATTGCCCACAGTCCCGACAGTAGCATCAACTCACGGTCGACTCAACAATCCCAAATCGAATATCACTACCCTACTATAGTATACTACTATAGTCACAGTGATATAAGATAGAATAGGTGTCCCATATAATGTCCAATTATGTAAAACAACATATATTCGTTAATTAGCTTTGCCCTGTCAAGACTTAATAATCCATCATATATCAAAGTTCCAACTTAATTATAAAGTCAACAAGCTCCTCAGTTTAATACACTATTGCAAGGAGCAGACTTAATTAATTTGCTCTCTACAATTATGTACAATATACATGCCCACATAACTCAGAAGATGAATTCATCCAACCACTTCCTAATTAGTAGGATATGATGAAGTCGTATCACATAACATCCAAGAACAATTAATTTACAAGTCATAAAAACATCCCTTGAAGTCAAGTTAAGGGAAGCTCCCCAGACAGAGTAAGATCGGGGTTTGGAAGCGGGATGAGATACGGACTAATACATGCCATATTATATAGTGAACTTGATTTATACATGTAGAAATTCATCTTGTAAGCAGAATTTTCACAAGAATACCTCTTATATCTCAAGCCCAAAAACCGCAAATTCACTATGTATCAAAAATCCCAATAACTACAAAATTAAGATAACATAGTAGGGAGTTCATCTTGTTCGGATGCTACAAACCCACCTGTCATGCTCCCCAATCCAGGTAAAATAAGAAAAGATAAAGAGGAAGCTGAAGGCAAAGCCGCAAGTCCAACTATCTTGCGTACGGGGTTGTCGCCGCACCGTTCACACGAGTTTTCGGCTTCACAAACAGGTTCCAAAGCTTCTACAAGTCCTCTCTTCCTGTACTTCCTCTCCCTCTCTTCTCTTGTTTGTAGAGGAACAAAGCAAAGAGATGGAGAAGAATCACATAGGTGGTTTAGATAAGTAATACAGCAAAAATCCGGATTCGGGCGCCCTAATTCTCCAATTCGGACGCCCGGATCAACCTACTGAGTGAGTAGCTCGCCGTATACAAGCAAAACTATACCACCAACAATTCCGGTCCAGATTCGGGCCCCCCGGAAGTGGGCCTGAATTCACAAAATTGCTAATCTCGCCAGCCAACACTAATACATAAACACTTAACCAATTTGTGCGCCCTGTCCAAGTTATTGGGCGTCCAAATATGGTCAAGAACTAGGAAACTTCTTTCCAGAACTCGTTTCCGTGTCCATTTCGTGCCCTGGTTCAGTCCAACACTCTTCCAGGACGCTGACCAACATTTCGAACTGTAACCTTAGCAATCTGCAAAGGTCCAGTAAATTACATGAAATGTTTCACGAAATGATTCATCTTATTTTGGGGAAAAAAACTGAAAGCGAAATATGGTGTCCACTCTGATAAGAGTTAGATGATGGCACCTTTGCAAATAACATAATATGCTTCAACAATAAACTGTTAGGAAAAATAATTTTATATTAGATACAAATTGGAATAATATAAACTGGAATAATCACCTCTTTACAATGTGGAATGTATCTCTCTACCTAATAGCTCAAGCTTACCTCAAGTCTTTGGATAGGACCTCAGGGCCATTTCAATTCTTACTGAAGTAGGATCTGATTCTCTCGAAGTTAAGAAAGCTCCTTATTTCTTCTAGAAAACCTATTTGTTTGCTAATTTTTTTTCCCATTTTGTTTTGGGTGAATGAACATGAAAAGGCTGGCATACAAGGAGATAAATATAGGAGGGTACAGAGGGTGGAGGCTGAGGGTGTTGGAGGCGTTCATCATAATCCTGGCTTTCACCCAGCTGCTTTACGTGTTGCTGCTCCATGCGGGGATGTTCAGCAGCAAGTATGGGCCAGGTTATCGCGATCCCGACTATGGCATGGGTGGAGGCGCCGGTCCAGGAGCTGAGCCCAAGGGAACTAGGATCTAATCCAAGCCCATGCTGGCGCCAGGCCGGTAGTCGGGCCCAAGGGCACCAGGATCTAATCCAAGTGTTAGCGTTCTTCTATAATTCTCTAGGCATGCAGTTGCTCGACATATATAGCCGGATAAGTAACAATAATGGCCTAGCTAATTAGCTCTCTTTATGTAATTTCCTTTCGAGTGTCTAGGTGTTTTGTAATGCTTTTCAAATCTGTACTAATTAAGAATGCCCAGCGTACTCGTTTTTGTGCGCGTATGTATGTTATTTACTATGGTAGAGCATAGTTATATCCTGATAATAATGCTATTATCATGTGAATTAATTTGGGTTGTGAATTAATTTGGGTAGTCTTTCCATCTTGCGATTGTTGGAAAATAAGTCCTAGGAATATGTTTCTTTTAGAAAGCAGTAAACAACTTTTCTTAGAAATGGTATATAAAAATCGATTTTAAAGTATTATCACTACAACAAAAATATACTATAGCGATACTTTTAAGTGTTTTTAAAATTTTTTAAAAAATATCGCTAGTAAAAATACCGTTAGTAAAAATATTGACACTTACAATTAGTGTCGCTATATGTGCAGTCATTAGGGTATATAGCGACATATTATTGTAATGTATTTCAAAAATGTGTCCTTATAATCTAATTTTGGATATAGGTAAAATATAAATATGGTACTTATATAAAAGTGTCACAAAGATGTGTCTCTATAACCTAATTTTGTTGTAGTGTATAGAGATAAAAGGGTTAAGATGAAGCCTATGGGTCGAGGTGTACTAGGCACTTCTAAAAGTAAAATAGTCAGATAAAAGAGTTGAGATGAAGTCTAGGTATGGAGGTGTAAGATGAAGTATATGGATCGAGGAGTGCTAGGCATTATTTTGGAAGCAAGATTGTCACTTTATGTGTGAGGTTTCGGCGATCATATTTATCGATATAATGATCGATTGTGTGAAGACCCCAAAACCTTTGTGAATTGGGTCTCTAGGGGATTAGTAGCTCGTCGGTTCTTGTTGGGGTGTGTTAGTGTCGTCGGTGCGTGAGGAGGATGCGAAAATCGAATCCAGCGCGAAAAACCGCATAGTGGGGGATGTACGGATGTGCGGTGGTTGTTATATTTGTGGTTGGGAGAGTTTGACTTTACTTTTTCGGTGTGTCGGAAGCCTCGGTTCGTCAAATGGACGAGAAAAATGGACTCAGGGCGAAAAACTGTGCAAAATAGGCTTTTTCTGGACAGTTTGGGCTTAAAACGGGCTTTTTGGTGTTGCTGGGCTGGTGGACCGTGCTCACGGTGGCCGGCTCACAGCCATGCACCGGCGGGTGCATCGCGGTGCACGGGAGGCCGTGCACCCGGTGCAGGGGCGGCGCGGCGGCTCGGCGCACGTGGGTGGACCGGCCGGTGCAGCGTGGTCCACGGCCGCGCTGCACCCGGTCCACGAGCACGGGCGGGCGCCCGGTGCACGCGCGGTGCACCGGGCCCGCACCGCGCATGCGTGCGCGCGCGCGCGTGGCGCCGCGGCCTGCTGCCACGTGTCGGTCGGACCATCTGGTCCGACCCCCTTGCACCGGATCGGGTGCAAGGGTTTTGGATAAGGTTTTTAAGGGGAGTTTTGGGTTCTTCCTTCACTTTGGCCAGCCATTAGAGGACTATCCCGAGCTCTTCTGCACCTGAGCTGTGAAGGAGAAATGTTCTTCTCCCTCTCCTCTACCAGCCGACAAAAGTTCAGTATTTGTGGAGATCATCTATTCGACTTCATCTGCGACGCGGCGCACAGTGACGCTTCTACTCCGAGGACCCGTTTCGTCGCGTTTTAGTGCGCGGACTCTCCCGACTCACCCCGACATCCGTTTTTACGATTTTTGCGCCGTCGGACTCACGACTAGTAGGACTTTAACTTTGATATTCAGAGTTTTCTCAGATTCTTTACGGATTTTGGGGGTATTTGAGCTTTTTGTTGCCCCTTTTTCTTCGCGGATTTTTGGACAGCGTTGCAGAGTTTTGGCCATAACTTTGCGCACAGACATCGGATCGAGGTGATTCAAGAGGCAAAATTCATCTACTTCTCGCGAGGAATCTCCTGGATTTTTCTCAGAATTTTATGAGGTTGCTTCGAAGGTGAGAATAGTGTTTCTTTCCGAGTTCTTATCTGTGAAAATTGGTACAGTTAGAAAAGAGGTGTTTCTCTTGCCGGATTTATATCTCAGCGTAGGAAACTCGGAATTGAACGTGCAGGTATTCGTTTCGAAGCTATCGACGCGTAGATCGCAGGGATATTTTATTTGGATTTTTCTGAGGACTTCCGGCAGGTGATTTTTGCCCGTCTTCACAGCTGAATTACGGTGTGCTAAATCTGACTGTTTTGGGAGGAATATTCGTGTAACGACAGCTCAGTTTTGTACCAGGAGCTGTGTGGACTGTGCTGGACCTGTTGGACACTGTGTAGCTGCTACTTTTGGTATTATCAGCTGTGGGACTTTTGAGTTCGTCTGATCAGGTGGGTGGCCTCGCTTTCAGGATTTACGATCTGCACACTAATTCTAGCTGTTTAGGGATGTGTATGTATTATTGTTACCTCCAATACATCATGTTAGAGAGCATGAGTTGGGATTGCTTACTAGTTCAGTTCAGCATGTGTTTCTTATCATTATTCTCCCACATCCTTATTTATCGCTATCCTTGGACTTGACCTAGCACCCCCGTCATATATTGCATGTGTAACCAGACCAGTAGAAAACCCTCACTTGGGCTAGGGTTATTTATATTTAGACACCCACACATATTATTTTCATTCCTGGATTTAGTGTTATCCTCGCCCGGGTAGTGGGTCGAGCGGTTGGGACTTCTTTTTAGTATGGGATGCATTTGCACTCGTGCTTGGGAGCAGAGTGGAGTCTGGTAGATGTAGTGGATCGCTTGTCTGTACCGGGAACCGTTTGGGATAAACGGTGGTCTCGGGAGGTCTTGTTCTTCCTGTTTGGGTTGTCGCCACTGGATTAGAGGCGGTAGTTTACTAGTGTTAGTCGGACCTAGAACCCAGAACCCTTTTTGACATACACATGATTTTAGTCTAACAATGGTTTCTTCCAAGCATCGAAGGGCCGCTGGAGTCTGTTCTTGTTTGATTGGGACAAAGGCATCAGCCCTTCGGGGTTTGGGTAAAACAATTGTTTCTAACTGTTTTTCTAAAAAGAACTAAAATCATTAAATATGGATTTCTTCCAGATCAAAATAGTTTTCAATAACCAATGTCACCTTTTCCCTGTATATCTCCCCACTCGAAAGGATTCGAGTGATCTGGGTTCTAGGGGCCGTGCCTTGTCGGGCCGAAAGTCACGGGGGCCGAGCCTGGAACCTGTTCTTGTTGGTAGGGTTGTAGGTGTAGGTCTCCCGGAACTTTCGGGCCCTGGTTGGTGTCTTCTGCGTGTTTTATCGGGTTGATGTGTCCCCGAACCATAAGGGTCGGGAACTTTGATAGGCGGAGCCTAGAGTCTGTTCTTGTTTGATAGGGTTCTAAGCACCGGCCTATCGGATTTTCGAACTCTTATGGTGTTGGTCTTACTTGTGAGTTTAGGGTTCTGTTGTGGGAGCCGTCTGGTGGGCGGTGGCCCCGGCTGTGTGGTTTTCCAGCCTGTGGTTGAGCATTGGTGTTGTTGGTCGATCTTGTTGATCGTGGGTTGGACTATAGCCTGCATGAGCCATCTTGAGCTCGACAGAGATGCGCGGATACTTTACTCGGTGGGGTCGCGCCCCTCGAGTGCCACTCCGGAGTTGGGCCTGTTACTTGCTATCGCGACTTGTCGACGCCGTCCCTCTGGCTGGGCCAGTTTTCATGGACACCCTACGGTAGACCCGTCCTGTTGAGGATGTGCGGCAGTAGGTGGGCGCAGGTTGACTGGACCCTATGCGGCAGTCAGTATAGATTGGGTGAGTGTACTGTGTGAGTTGGTAGTTGCATCATGTTATCATCTGTTCCACTTTTTGAGCATCTAGATAGAGGCATAGTAGCTGTAGAGTTACTTTTCCAGTCTTTCATTTCAGTTTATATTATTGTTACTTATGCCTCTAGTAGACTTAGTGGGCAGACCGTCGGGCTTGTTGGCGGCACCCACTGAGAACTACTTGGGACGTAGTTCTCACACCCGTCGTGGTGTCTTCTCCCACAGGGACTTCTACTCCTGTTCCAGTTGCTCCTGTTGCTGCTTCTTCAGATCGAGGTAAGGGAGTTGCGAGTTAGATCCCTACCAGATGTCGCCCTGAGAGTAGCTGTACCCTCACCTTTTGAGAGTTCTTGTTGAGTGATCTTGTAGTGAGGATCGAGTTGTACTCTTTTATTTTGAGAGACATATGTAGTTATGTGAGGACTTGGTCTGTACTTATACTTAGAGTTGTTTTTATTTCTGTTCATTTTATATTGCAGCTCTGATATCTGTATAGTATAGATGATCTTTTGCAGGTTAGACGCTTCGTTCATACGGGGCTTCCCGTATGGGCGGCGGATCTGTTGGCGAGTCCGGGTCGCAGTTTCGACCCGGGGCGTGACAGATTGTGAGTTATCCTGTCGGCATGTCTAAGGTAGAGCAATGCGAACAAGTAGGTTTTTAGGGACCTAGCAAAATGGAGTAAATCTTAATGTGTAAAATTGTAGAAATCGAGATTTTAAATATAAATTTCAAAAAAGTTTGAGCAATTTTGTCTAAATTGGACAGTATTGAGTATAACAAAATCACTATTTCAGAAGTCCGACATTGTTGTAAGTCATAGAGGGGTGTTCATGTAATTTTATACAATAAAATGATATTTTGGAGACAAAACGTGAGAGAAAACCAATAAAATTGATTTTTTATGCAAAAATCGTAATACTTTGTGTCGAATTGCATAAAATTTTGATAAGAGGTACTACCGTGCAGGTTACATGTCACACCTCGATGTCGAAACTGCGATTCGGGCTCGCCAACAAATTCGCCATCTATACGGAAAATTCCGTATAGCCGAAGCGTCAAACCTGCAAAGTAAAATCTACAACTAGCAGATATCATAGCTGAAATAAAAACTGCTATAAATAAAATCTCAAATCGGAAAATTCCGTATAGCCGAAGCGTCAAACCTGCAAAGTAAAATCTACAACTAGCAGATATCATAGCTGAAATAAAAACTGCTATAAATAAAATCTCAAATCCACTGTATCACTGAATACATCCCAATAAACCTCAAATACAACAACTATGAGTAATACAAAAGGAAAAACCTAAATTGATACAATCATAGTACAGGATAAACCCATTCTCGGGGAGGTACATCCAACTCACCAAAGTATAGTATGGGTAGGGATCTAGCTCGTGACTCACTCATCTCGATCCGATAATGTCACGCCCCGAGTGTAAACCAGAACTCGGGCTCGTCTACAGATCCGCCGTGCACACGAAATTTCCGCATACACGAAGCGCCGGTAACCTGCTCAGATAAATCAGATACCAAAATAGAGCAATAAAACAGAGCTGAACAGAAAATACTACATCTCAGACTGAACTGGAAGTAAGAAATACAAATATCTGTAAAAATAAAGTACAAGTCTCTTTCCCTGCTCACCACAAAAATACAACCAGCTGGCTAAAGCCAGACCCCAAAAGTACAACCGTCTGAGATAGCATACATAGGAGGTGCAAGTCTAGCTAACTCACTGTCGGGTCCACTGTCTAGCTACTCAGCCGTCCTCTCTCCTCGACCCGCCGCTGTATGCCCAGCAGCACCCGCAGAAGGCTCTGCAAAACAAAGGAGAAGAAAAGAGAAAGAAGAATGGGGGTGAGAACTACTAGTAAACCAGTAGCCTCCCCTAGTGGGTAAAACCTCAAACTCTGACACACCCACTAGGTCTACCAGAGGCAAAAAGAAAAGAAGTGTGGTAAGCAATGATGACTGCTGAAGAAAGGAAACTACCACTACTATACCTCAAAATATAGTCCTAGACTGGAATAACCGTATGCAACAATGACCAACCATCCCAGATGGACCCAATCTGTACCGCCCTCATCATCGGGCAAGTAAGCCGCGCCGATGTGATAGCGAAGCTCCTGCTGCCGTCCTCACCATCGGGCAAATAAGCCGCGCCGATGGGATATCAACCCTGTCCATAACTGTCTGGCCCCGGCCTCCGGAGGGGAACTCGTGGGGAGCGACCCACACGAGGAAAGCACCACCGGGCAATAACCGCGCCGGTAAGATAAGTACCAAAAGTAGGAGTAGATCACAACTGTAAAGCCCCAGTAGAACACACCCTCCACTAAAAGAAACGCAGATCCCCCAATCTGATGCACAAATGAACATCCGGTCGATCACCCAAAATCCGCGATCGCCGCAATACCCCACAATCCAGAACCCGGTCTCACAACCGACCTCCGGTCAACCGCCCAAGATCCACGGTCGCCGGAATACCCTCTAGTCCATAACCATATCCTACCACCGATGTCCTATGACCGACATCCGGTCAACCGCCCAATATCCGCGGTCGCCGCCAAAACCCATAAACCACAATCCAGGCCTCGGCTACACTATCTCCAAACCCCTGCTCAAACCCGAGCAACCTGAACCACCGGACTAACGAAAAGGAGAAAAGAAGCACACAAGGTTTCTCCTAAGTCATGTTCCAGCATGAAAGTGTAGCGATAAAAGATGGCCTATCTAGATGTCCATACAAGCATGTAATTGTCCTCATGCAAAAATTGAAAGAAGAATAACAACTAATAGTCCCATTTGTGTATTAGATAATAATTCCGCATAGATATAACCATCATGCTAAAGTCATTAAATATTTACACATGTCTAAAATCCACTGACTACCCTCACATAAACCATCCGTCTATACATGTCCAAAAGAACCCCAAGTAGCACCCACCAACAAGATATATCACACATTGTCCAAACATGCCACTATCCACTACATGTAAGATTATGTACTACTATTAAATCCATGCCAACATGTCTAAGTTTCAAATACGATCATGGTTCCAACATAGCAGTTTTCTAAAAGTATTCCCGACATGATATGTCTCACATGATAGGCTCATAAGGTTAGCAATTATCAATCACAAGGTTCCAATAAATTCTCTCTAATATTCCTAGTGGGTATGTCAGAAAAATGAAGGATATAGCAACCACCCACCTAAAAAGCTGACTGTCCGAAGCTCAACAGCTGAAAATACCAGGAAAAATCCAATCTCCTACTCCAATGGGTCCAGCAATACCCGCAACTCTCCTGGGTACAACACAAGGTCCACAAACACACATAAGTTCCCAAAACTGCTCTTACAATCACATACAAAATCAGTCCCAAAGATGTCTAAATTTCACCTTCTAAAAATGCCTAGAAAATTCCCAAAAAATATCACAGCGATCCTCGTGTCGATACCTTCGAAACGGCTGCCTGCACGCCCAAATCTGAGTTCGGTAGGTCAAGATATAAATTCGGCAAGGTGGTACACTCAAACAAATTCTGCATCAAAAACTGTAGCACTTTAAACAGGGAAACAGGGATTTTCACCTCCAATAAAATCTCTGAAAAATCCAAGAAAAATACGAGCGCGTTCCTTGCGATCTGTAGATGAAAAAGTTGTACAAGCACGTTTCTGTCTGACGCTCGTGCGCGAAGATATGGCCAAATTACCACAGTGCTGCCCCAAAAACCCACACAGAAAAAGGGTCACAATGATACCTCGGGATCCGTGCCAAAAACTCAGAACGGGAAAGCGCGATCAATGTGAAAGATGAAGCCCTACCTCTTAGGAGTAAGTCGGCGCAAGAATCGCTGAAAAAGAAGGTCGGGGTAGCCCAGGGGAATTTTCACACCGATCCGCGACGAAGAAGAACACCGAAGAAGAAACGTCGCACCGCGCCGTAAAATCAGGAACCTCGGGATGCGTGCTCTTGAGAATCCCAAAACTCTGCAGGAAGATCAAGAACTTGAAGATGGACAAATCACCTTAAGGGAGCTCGGGCAGAGGAGGCTCGAAAATGGGAGAAAAACCTCCAAAAAGGCAGCTCGGGCTGCTATTTAAAGACAGTGGGGAACAATTTCAAAAATGCCGAAATTGTCCTAACTACCGGGCGCCCGGTCCGGCCCGCCCGGTTTCGGGCGCGCACAGTGCGGCCCAGCCCAACCTGCGCAGTCGCACGGGATCTAGCCACCGTCCGACCCGCCTAGGAGCCTGCCACGTGTCCGCCGAACACGCGGCAGCCGTGCAAGCCCCCGCGGAGAGCGCCACGTCTCCCTGCCCGCAGTCAACGCGGTGGGTGGCGCCCGCGAATCAGCGGGCGCCACGTGGCGCACCCAACTGCCCCGCCTGCCCCCGCGGTACGGCACCTGCCCCGACACCTGCCCCGCGCGTTGTGTGGACCGCGACCAGTGAGCTGTCCAATGGGAAGCCGCCACGTGTCCACCCCGGTCCACCGTACACCACCAGCCTGCTCCGTGCTCCCAGACCACAACACCGACAAGTCAAATCCTGCCACGTGTCCCATCCTCCGGTGCACGCCGGCCCGTGGACCGCGTGCCTGCCCGCGCCCGCGCGCCGCCGCGCTCCGCCACTGCCCGCTGCGCTCCGCCGCTGCCGCCGCCGCCGGTCGCCGAAAACACTGTTCCGGCGTGAACAGTAACCGGTGCGCAAAATATCAAGTAGGTAGTCCATTTTGACCGTTTTCGCGCGCTGAATCCGAATTTGATGTCCGTTTTGCCAAATTCCAACTCTAAAAATTGCCGAATGCACCCGGAAAGGTGTTCGTAGCCCAAATTTCGTGCTGAGCCCAATTTTAATATCTGTTTCGCGCGAAACCACCTCTAAACATCCGACGGGGTCAGCCGATCACCCACGTGATCCATTTAAGCTCGAGGTCCAACACTTGTGTCGAATTATGCACAAACACTTCCAAAACACAGTACAGGCTCCCCAGAAGTCACCAATGACTCTACCACAGCTCTGCAGAGATCCAGGTCATCACATCCTCCCCGACTAAAAGAAAGTTTCGTCCTCGAAACAAAAGTCATTCCTTGACACGGGACCTAAACCAAATAGAGGGGGTAAATATCCGATCATCCCCACTCAAGCTCCCAAGGCTGTCTAATACCTCCTCCAGAGACGCTCTGCAATCCTCGGGTTTCTAACTGGAACAAAATAAAGGCGGGCACTCCGGGAAACCGCACCACCACAACCAAGTACAGCTGGGCTAACCGCTCGAGCTACCAAGTAGTCCGCATCGGTACAAGCATCTGCTCCTCCCAGGGTCTCAGATAATCCAAACACAAGTCCATCGGCACACAAGCTCGACCCAAGTACCTCTGTGCTCCCGAGGTCCCCAACTGATCCCGTAGCCTCTGATCTCTAATCCAAAAACCGTCAGGATGTAGAAGCACTTCCCTAACTCTCCGGCATCAACACTCAGCCATATGCAGTCGAGAAAACCATAATACAAATCAATCTTCGAGAAGGTCCCAGTACCCTTTGTCACGCCCCGGGGTCGAAACTGCGACCCGGGCTCGCTAACAGATCCGCCATCTGTACGGAAACTGCCGTACAGACGAAGCGTCTAACCTGCAAAAAGAAACAACTACAGGATACAGATATCAGAGCTGAAAGTAAACTACTAAAAACCGAAATCCAAACACTGTACAACTGAAAATAATACAATATCCATCTCCCAAATACGATCGTATAAAAAGTCCTCTGATACAAAACTCAAAGGGAGATATTTCCAATAAAATACATCAGTGTACAAGCTCTCGATACAAGGATATCCTCACTACAGCAGTCTCTCAAACTGTAAAATAAAATACAACTCTATACCTCACAACAAAGGTCTCTCAACAGAGGAAAAAGAGTAAACTAAACTACTGAGCTCTCCTCTGGAGGGGTACCGCTACACTCCAACGACGGGTAGAGAACTAGCTCGCGACTCCCTCGCCTCGGTCCGAAGGATCAGCAACAGGAGCACAGGAACAGGAGAAGAAGTCCCTGGGGAAAAGACACCACGACGGGTGTGAGAACTACTTCCCACAGTAGTTCTCAGTGGGTGCCGTCAACAAGTCCAACGGTCTGCCCACCAAGTCTACCAGAGGTAAAGGATAACAGGCAAAGAAATCTGAACAAGAAAAGCTGGAACTACTCTACAGCTACCATGCCTCTATCTAGACACTCAAAGGTGGAACAGATGAAAGTAAATGAGACCACTCGCACCCAAGGTGCTCAATCGACCCAAACGAACTGACTGCCTCAAAGGTCCAGTCAAGCCTGCGCCTGTCGACTAGGAACGCACCTGCCCACTACCACACATCCACATAAGGACGGGATTTACGTGGGGCGTCCTGTCCGACTAACTCATCCCTCGCTCAAAACTGCCTCAACAGGCCCATCGTTGCCTCCACTGCGGAAAACTGCCTCAACAGGCCAACCATCGTATCCACAGCGGCATCTCAGGGGCGCGACTCCATCTGAGGAAAACGGCGCGGCATAGAGTATCAAACATTGGCAAAAGCAGGCTATAGACAAAACTACGCTCACTCTCAGAACGGTAGGACTCAAGATCCCTAAAAATCTCGCATAACAGTCGGAGCACTCTCGACGACTCAGCTGATCGGCTAACACGAAACACGAGACACTAGCCTCTTCAACAGCTCGCAGCACAAGCACGCTGGCTGGAGGTACTCCACAGCTAGGAACGACCCACAACTCAGGCTAACAATACCGGTCGGACAACACTCAACGACCTGGGACCACCGTCAACCCCAACGGTTCCCAACAACACGGACCGGAAGATACTCGACGGCCCGGAACTACCGTCTACTCAACGGCTCCCTCCCACGACAGCGCAATAGGGATACAAGACCTCCCGGGACTACCGTTTACCCAAACGGCTCCCGGCACAGATAAGCAACCCACTACAACTACCAGACTCCACTCTGCTCCCAAGCACGAGTGCAAAAGCATCCCACACTACAAGAAAGTCCCGACCTCTCGGCCCACTACCCGGGCGAGGAAAACACTATGTCCAGGAATAGAAAAACAGTGTGGTGTCTAAACAATAAATAACCCTAGCCCAAGTGAGGGTTTTCTACTAGTCTGGTTACACATGCAACATATGACGGGGGTGCTAGGTCAAGTTCCAAGATAACTATATTAACAGATAATAAAAGGAATAACAATTCCTACAATCTAGCATGCTACACAATGAAATAAACTATCATGCATAGTCCTACATCAGTAGAAATACTGTACAGTCCATAAAACTTGGAGATAAGGCCACCCACCTCGATTTGCCACCAATTACTCGTAGACACTTGCAATTGGCCTCCACGCGATCCGCACGCAAAACGATGTCCGCTGCCGGAGTCCGCATGCAAAACGGAGCACGCCGCCGGAGTTCGCACGCAAAACGGAGCGCGATGCCAGAATCCGCACGCAAAACGGAGTCCACACGCGAAACAGTGCACGCTGCCGGAACCCGCACGCCAAACGAGTCCGCACGCAAAACGGTGCACGGTGCCGGAGTCTGCACGCAAAACGGTGCACGGTGCCAGGATCCGCACGCAAAACAATGCACGGTGCCGGAGTCCGCACGCAAAACGGTGCACGGTGCCGGAGTCCGCACGCAAAACGGAGTCCGCACGCAAAACGGTGCACGATGCCGGAGTCCGCACGCAAAACGGAGTCCGCACGCAAAACGGTGCACGATACCAGACACAGAAAAGAGCAAGAGGGTCAATTACAGTCTAAAAGAACGCTCCAAAAACTGTACAAAAATACAGAAAAACCAACACACGGGACCTACCCGATCGCGCCGCCGCCGCCGAAACGCTTCGCCGGCGAACTACGCACGCTCCACGAGGCCCACGACGCCACGCCACACAACCCACCATCTCCTCCCTCATCTCCCTCTCGCTCGGTTGAAGAAGAAAGGAAAAGAAAGGAAGAAGGTGGCGTGCGCGGGGAGAAAGAAGAAGAAGAAGAAGAGGGGGAAAAGGGGATGGTCCACGGTGCCCGGTCCACGGTGCACCGGCCAATCCGGATCCTCCAACCGCCCGGTCCACGGCACAAAGCGGTGCACCAGGCGCAGGCGACCGCGCGGCCGCCACGTGGCCGCGCCCCTGCGCGCCACGCGGGCGCGCAGTCCGCGCGCCACACGGGCGCGTGACACCGCGCCGCGCAGGCGCGGGACACGGGCGCGTGACACAGGCGCGCCCACCCGCTCCCCGCGGGCGCCAACGGGGGGCCGCCACGTGGCGGCCCCTGCGCTGACACGCGCAGGCGCGCGTTCCCAACGCGCGCCAGCTGCGCGCCTTGAGCCGCCTCGGGAAACGCATCATCGCCTCGCCTCGGGATGCGTGCCGTGATGCCTCGAAAAACGCGCAACTCATTCGGGCTCCAAACCAAGCAAGTAAATAGTCCAATCTTAGCGATTTCGCGCGCTGAATCCAAAAACGATGTCCGTTTCTCCAAATTCTCGTCCGAAAATTTGCCGAATGCCCACTCGATCCGATTTTCGCGCCGGGTCCATTTTTAAAGTCCGATTTGCCAAATTCCAACTCTAAAAATTCCCGAAGGCGACCGGAGAGGTAATCCTTTATCCAAACTTCGCCCGGATTCCAATTTTGACATCTGAATCGCGCGAAACCACTTCCAAACACCCGACGGGTCCTCCAATTTCCCACGGGGTCTCCTTTTAAACCCGAAGTCCAACACTTGTGTCCAAATTGCGCGCAAACACCACCGACACATCACGCAGGCCTCCAGTGATGCAACTAAATCCCAAATTGCATCACAAATCCATTTTCTGGGCCCCAACACGCGCACCAACACCCCCAACGGCGATCGAAAGCTGCCCAACAACCAGCAAACCCTACGCGGGGGATTCCGGGGCCTCACATCCTCCCCCACTAAAAGAAAGTTTCGTCCTCGAAACTAGATTAAGCCCATCAGGAGTCAAGAATACCACGGCTAGATATCTAACAATACGCCTCCAGCTCCCTAAACCCCACTCGCTCCTCGTGATTACTCCGCAACAACAACAACAAGTACGGTATGACCCGATGTGCAATTCTCTCATCACTCGAGCCAGAAATTGCAACGGGCGTCCCTCGTACTCCAACAATCACAGATCTCAAGAGGCAAGTCAATCACGGGCGAGGAAAATCACATCACTACTGAGCTGAGACGTGAAAAACCAAAGGGCTCCACTAAAAGGCTGGGGGAAACTGAAATAACCACAAGTGTAACACGCACCAAACCACAACATGGTGCCAACCTCAACAACATGGTGCCAACCTCATCCAATAAGGAAAGGAAATCCAATAAGCTGGGGTCTTCACTCGGTTACTTCCCGATCCAAAACCACTCGAGTGGACCACACAACTGCAGGCTACCCTCAAAAGGGATCCTCAAGAGACACAATCCGATGCCACAGTTGGTCACTCATCATGCTATCATAACCCCAACGGACCCACGGGTCGAAGTCGATCCCTCAACTAATAAAGAACACCCTGACGGGGACCAAACCGGCGGTGAACGGGACCGAAAACTGGCTCACAAGGCGATCATAAAGCTGATGCCCAAACTCGCGGTCAAAAGTCCGAAACATCCAAAAAACTCTCACCGTTGTGTACCTACAACGTGGCATCACTGCCGTGCACCCACGGCGTGGCATCACCACCGTGTATCAACGGTGTGGCATCATCACCGTGTATCAACGGTGTGGCATCACTCAAGCATCAAGGCCTCAGATCCTCACAGTCCTATACCCAACACTACCTTGAAAATCCCGGAGCTGAGGAAGGGCCAAAAGATCAACAGGCAAAAACCAGGGCCTCAACTGCACTGGGTAGGACCAACAACACTCATCTATGTGCAACACGTGATCAGGTATCCGAACCTCACGAGCACAAGCTAAGGGTCCTATCTCTAGCCCATAAAACAATGCAAATGCCCTAGCACTCTCACAGCTATGTCGGAGAACCCTCAACGACTCAACTCACAACAACACCCCACTCATAGGCGAGAAGAACCGACTGACGCGGCAAAGATCCGAAAATCCCGATAGACCGGTGCCTAGAACCCCAATCAAACAAGAACAGACTCTAGGCTCAGTCTATCGAAGTTTTCGCTCCTTTACCGTTCAGGGATTCGGTCCCTCTCGTTTAAAGTGGGAAACTATCTCAACGCGCAACTCACGGCTGGAGACGCTCCACAGCCGGATCTGCGAAGGGTCCGAAAACCCCGGGAGACTAAAACCTGTGTCCCCACACAAGAAGAAACAGCCCTTAGAACCCAGATCACTCGAATCATCTCGGGCGAATAAGTTTATAAGAATCAGTGACGTTTATTACAGAAAACCATTTGATCTGAGGAAAATCCATCTTTTTAATGATTTTTAGTCTTTTTGGAAAACAATTGCAAACAAGTTTTATGTCCACACCTCGAAGAGCTACTGCCCTCGTCCTATCAAACAAGAACAGACTCAGGCAACCCTGCGGGGCTTGGAAGAAAGCATTGGCTGACTAAAATCATGTGTTCGTCCAAAAAGGTTCTGGGTTCAAGGTCCTGCTAACACGCGTACACCACGATCACAACATGGTGGTGACGAGAAGGACAACGAAACTAAAAACCCGCTAAGCATGCTCAATCGCTGCATCTAACGTCGGCACCCGCCGATAGTACACCAAGTGATAGATATTCCACTGCAGTCCTTTCTCAACTAGCTCAACCTCCTGGGCCTCATCCAGGAGACATGGGGTACACCGCTCAACAATCGCAAAACTCGCGAACATACTCCAGAAGAGGTCGACTCCCCTGCTGCAGGGGTCTACGATCACCTTCCAGTCTCCGCTTACACTGCCAGGAAAGAAGGCCCTGAGCCGCAAAGCACGAAACTGGTTCCACGTCAACAACTGCGCTCCCGGTAGTCCAACAGGACGAACTCGACGCCACCAAATCTCGACGTCCTGTCCGACCATCTCAATCTCACTAAAGCAACCGCCTGGTAACTAGGCCAGGGCATGTGCCCACCTGGTAACTCGGCCAGGGGCAACACCCTCCTGGTAACTCAGCCAGGAAAAAACGCCCTCCTGGTAACTCAGCCAGGGAAAATGCCCTCCTGGTAACTCAGCCAGGGAAAAATGCCCTCCTGGTAACTCAGCCAGGGAAAAACGCCCTCCTGGTAACTCAGCCAGGGAAAACGCCCTCCTGGTAACTCAGCCAGGAAAAAATGCCCTCCTGGTAACTCAGCCAGGGAAAATGCCTCCTGGTAACTCAGCCAGGGGCACCACCCTCCTGGTAACTCAGCCAGGGAAAACGCCCTCCTGGTAACTCAGCCAGGGAAAAATGCCCTCCTGGTAACTCAGCCAGGGAAAAACGCCCTCCTGGTAACTCAGCCAGGGAAAAACGCCCTCCTGGTAACTCAGCCAGGGAAAACGCCCTCCTAGTAACTCAGCCAGGGAAAATGCCCTCCTGGTAACTCAGCCAGGGGCAACACCCTCCTGGTAACTCAGCCAGGGAAAAAACGCCCTCCTGGTAACTCAGCCAGGAAAAATGCCCTCCTGGTAACTCAGCTAGGGGAAATGCCCTCCTGGTAACTCAGCCAGGAAAAAAAGCCCTTCTGGTAACTCAGCCATGGGCAAGTATCCACACAGCTGGGACCGCCGTCACTCCAAACGGCTCCCACAACAACACCCCACTCATAGGCGAGAAGAACCGACTGACGCGGCAAAAATTCGAAAATCCAGATAGACCGGTACCTAGAACCCCAATCAAACAAGAACAGATTCTAGGCTCAGCCTATCGAAGTTTTCGATCCTTTACCGTTCAGGGATTCGGCCCTCTCGGTTAAAGTGGAAAACTATCCCAACGCCCAAACTCCTGGGTCTCGCTCTGCTCTGATAGCTCTGTCTCCCACTGCTCGGGTACTCATCAGGTGCGGGGTGTGTCCTCTTCACAACACGACGTCTCAGGGGTATCGCAATCCGCTGCACAATAACAAACGTCAGGACACAACAACCATACGACCCAATCCAGCGAAAGTCTAAGACATGTCATCCATTCCATAGTATTACGTTGTCGGCAGCCAACACAATCGCTTAGGAAAGTAAACATGCCAATCTCTCATCCCGTCTCTTGGGAGAGGTAAAAACTCAATCAGGACTCTCGCTAAAAGTCACGACTCTCACGTAATCATCCTAATATCCAACCACAAGCCTAGGGTTTCTAAGTCCACCACGACCTACAACCTAGGCTCTGATACCACTCTAATCTGTCACGCCCCGGGGTCGAAACTGCGACCCGGGCTCGCTAACAGATCCGCCATCTGTACGGAAACTGCCGTACAGACGAAGCGTCTAACCTGCAAAAAGAAACAACTACAGGATACAGATATTAGAGCTGAAAGTAAACTACTAAAAACCGAAATCCAAACACTGTACAACTGAAAATAATACAATATCCATCTCCCAAATACGATCGTATAAAAAGTCCTCTGATACAAAACTCAAAAGGGAGATATCTCCAATAAATACATCAGTGTACAAGCTCTCGATACAAGAATATCCTCACTACAACAGTCTCTCAAACTGTAAAATAAAATACAACTCTATACCTCACAACAAAGGTCTCTCAACAGAGGAAAAAGAGTAAACTAATCTACTGAGCTCTCCTCTGAAGGGGTACCGCTACACTCCAACGACGGGTAGGGAACTAGCTCGCGACTCCCTCGCCTCGGTCCGAAGGATCAGCAACAGGAGCACAGGAACAGAGAAGAAGTCCCTGGGGAAAAGACACCACGACGGGTGTGAGAACTACTTCCCACAGTAGTTCTCAGTGGGTGCCGTCAACAAGTCCAACGGTCTGCCCACCAAGTCTACCAGAGGTAAAAGATAACAGGCAAAGAAATCTGAACAAGAAAAGCTGGAGCTACTCTACAGCTACCATGCCTCTATCTAGATACTCAAAAGTGGAACAGATGAAAGTAAAAGAGACCACTCGCACCCAAGGTGCTCAATCGACCCAATCGAACTGACTGCCTCAAAGGTCCAGTCAAGCCTGCGCCTGTCGACTAGGAACGCACCTGCCCACTACCACACATCCACACGAGGACGGGATTTACGTGGGGCGTCCTGTCCGACTAACTCATCCCTCGCGCAAAACTGCCTCAACAGGCCCATCGTTGCCTCCACTGCGGAAAACTGCCTCAACAGGCCAACCATCGTATCCACAGCGGCATCTCAGGGGCGCGACTCCAACTGAGGAAAACGGCGCGGCATAGAGTATCAAACATTGGCATATGCAGGCTATAGACAAAACCACGCTCACTCTCAGAACGGTAGGACTCAAGATCCCCAAATATCTCGCACAACAGTCGGAGCACTCTCGACGACTCAGCTGATCGGCTAACTCGAAACACGAGACACTAGCCTCTCCAACAGCTCGCAGCACAAAGCACACTGGCTGGAGATACTCCACAGCCAGGAACGACCCACAACTCAGGCTAACAATACAGGTCGGACAACACTCAACGACCTGGGACCACCGTCAACCCCAACGGTTCCCAACAACACGGACCGGAAGATACTCGACGGCCCGGGACTACCGTCTACTCAACGGCTCCCTCCCACGACAGCGCAAAGGAAACAAGACCTCTCGGGACTACCGTTTACCCAAACGGCTCCCGGCACAGATAAGCAACCCACTACAACTACCAGACTCCACTCTGCTCCCAAGCAAGAGTGCAAAAGCATCCCACACTACAAGAAAGTCCCGACCTCTCGGCCCACTACCCGGGCGAGGAAAACACTATGTCCAGGAATGAAAAACAGTGTGGTGTCTAAACATAAATAACCCTAGCCCAAGTGAGGGTTTTCTACTGGTCTGGTTACACATGCAACATATGACGGGGGTGCTAGGTCAAGTTCCAAGATAACTATATTAACAGATAATAAAAGGAATAACAATTCCTACAATCTAGCATGCTACACAATGAAATAAACTATCATGCATAGTCCTACATCAGTAGAAATACTGTACAGTCCATAAAACTTGGAGATAAGGCCACCGACCTCGATTTGCCACCAATTGCTCGTAGACACTTGCAATTGGCCTCCACGCGATCTGCACGCAAAACGATGTCCGCTGCCAGAGTCCGCACGCAAAACGGAGCACGCCGCCGGAGTTCGCACGCAAAACAGAGCGCGATGCCGGAATCCGCACGCAAAACGGAGTCCACACGCGAAACGGTGCACGCTGCCGGAACCCGCACGCCAAACAGAGTCCGCACGCAAAACGGTGCATGGTGCTGGAGTCCGCACGCAAAATGGTGCACGGTGCCAGGATCCGCACGCAAAACGGAGTCCGCATGCAAAACGGAGTCCGCACGCAAAACGGTGCACGGTGCCGGAGTCCGCACGTAAAACGGAGTCCGCACGCAAAACGGTGCACGATGCCGGAGTCCGCACGCAAAACAGAGTCCGCACGCAAAACGGTGCACGGTGCCAGACACAGAAAAGAGCAAGAGGGTCAATTACAGTCTAAAAGAACGCTCCAAAAACTGTACAAAAATACAGAAAAACCAACACACGGGACCTACCCGATCGCGCCGCCGCCGCCGAAACGCTCCGCCGGCGAACTACGCACGCTCCACGAGGCCCACGACGCCACGCCACACAACCCACCATCTCCTCCCTCAATCTCCCTCTCGCTCGGTTGAAGAAGAAAGGAAAAAAAAGGAAGAAGGTGGCGTGCGGGGGAGAAAGAAGAAGAAGAAGAAGAGGGGGAAAAGGGGATGGTCCACGGTGCACCGGTCCACGGTGCACCGGCCAATCCGGATCCTCCAACCGCCCGGTCCACGGCACAAAGCGGTACACCAGGCGCAGGCGACCGCGCTGCCGCCACGTGGCCGCACCCCTGCGCGCCACGCGGGCGCGCAGTCCGCGCGCCACACGGGCGCGTGACACCGCGCCCTCACGGGCGCGTGACACCGCGCCCGCGCAGGCGCGGGACATGGGCGCGTGACACAGGCGCGCCCACCCGCTCCCGCGCGGGCGCCAACGGGGGGCCGCCACGTGGCGGCCCCTGCGCTGACACGCGCAGGCGCGCGTTCCCAACGCGCGCCAGCTGCGCGCCTTGAGCCGCCTCGGGAAACGCACCGTCACCTCGCCTCGGGATGCGTGCCGCGATGCCTCGAAAAACGCGCAACTCATTCGGGCTCCAAACCAAGCAAGTAAATAGTCCAATCTTAGCTATTTCGCGCGCTGAATCCAAAAACGATGTCCGTTTCTCCAAATTCTCGTCCGAAAATTTGCCGAATGCCCACTCGATCCGATTTTCGCGCCGGGTCCATTTTTAAAGTCCGATTTGCCAAATTCCAACTCTAAAAATTCCCGAAGGCGACCGGAGAGGTAATCCTTTATCCAAACTTCGCCCGGATTCCAATTTTGACATCTGAATCGCGCGAAACCACTTCCAAACACCCGACGGGTCCTCCAATTTCCCACGGGGTCTCCTTTTAAGCCCGAAGTCCAACACTTGTGTCCAAATTGCGCGCAAACACCACCGACACATCACGCAGGCCTCCAGTGATACAACTAAATCCCAAATTGCATCACAAATCCATTTTCTGGGCCCCAACACGCGCACCAACACCCCCAACGGCGGCCGAAAGCTGCCCAATAACCAGCAAACCCTACGCGGGGGATTCCGGGGCCTCACACCCTTGCAGCTGGTAAATCAAATCCTCCATGCCCGACAAAAGGGTGCTAGCACCAGATGGTCACTTCATCAAATTCCCGGGGTCCTCACAAAGCCGAAGTGAACAAACCTTCCACAACTCGAATAGCACCGGCGCCCCCCAAAAGTGACACACTTGGCCTGACAAAATTTCCAAAGCATCGAATCCTGGAGTTGGGTCCTCAACTCCCAAACTAGTGGTAGGCTAGACAACTCCGATAGGAGAACAGCTGGAAACTCGCAACCTAAGGGGGGTATCTCCGAATCCTGGCGCCGCCGAAGGTCCCTCAACCACACCAGCCAAAAAGGCTATTCATCCATTGCGAAACATCCGCCTCACGCACAAAGTCAAAACCATAGAGGCGAAGATAACTCTCAAGCAACCCAGGTACACCAACACCTCCGGGCCTGGCTCCCCACGAAAACCGTCCTCGCGGCATAATCAACCGCCGCGAAAAGGAGCTAACCGAGCCAGCCCAAACCGTCCTAAGTACCAAACCAAGTCCCGCAACTAGGTTAAGACCATCAGGTCTACCGGTACTATCGAGGACTCAACTGCGCCGGGCAGGACCAACCACACACCCCTACGTGCCAAAGATCGGGAATATGAACCTCCCGAACACTAGGTAACCGTCCTACCCCTAACCCATGCAAAGAAGTACATGCACACCCAACAAAGGACTAGGATGCTCAAGTGCAATACAATGCAAAACCAATGCCGGTAAATAAAATAAAATAATACCTGCCACCACAAGGTCGGCTGCTGCAAAGTCCCCCACCTGAGCGGCGTAGACCCGACCGCTCTGAGCCGGCGACCGATGATCCGCAGGGTAAAAAGATGGTAAGCCGCTCGCTGGAGCATGAAGCCGCTGAGCTGACAACTGCTGCTGAGGCGGAAAAGGAGCCGATGCTGATGAAGGTGCCGCTGAAGTCGAAAAGGGGCACGAAGCTCGAATGTGGCCTGGCTGTCCACACTTATAACAACAACCCCACCTCTGATCACAGGTGTGCGACAAATGGGGTCCCCCGCAGAAAATACATCTGTCTCTGTCGCGAAGCCGTGGCTGTCCCGACTGATGCTGTCTCTGTGCTTGATGCTGAGACTCCGGCTGCTGCTGCGATGGCCTCTGGGGTCCACTAGGCTCTCGCTGCTCCGCACGCCCACGGCTAGATAACTGAGGCCGCGGTGGTCTCCATGAACTAGCCTGTCCCTCACCCTCGGGTACTGGTCGTTTCCTAACGAAACTCTGAGTAACCATCCCGCCTCGCCTCGCCACCACTGTGTCGCCTCTCTCCACCCATTGGGCAAGGTTGAAGGCCTCCTCAAGAGTCTGGAGTCGCTGTGCATGCACTAGGGTATAAATCTCGCTGCGGAGGCCTGCCTCGAATAACTCGACCTGATGTGGCCCATCACGGGCGACATAGGGCACACAGTTAAACAACTGCATAAACTCTTGGTGGTAATCCTGAACCGACCGGTCGCCTTGCTGAAGGTTCTTCAAATCATCCTCCAGCTTCCTCTTCACGTTGGTCGAAAAATAGGTATCCAATATCATGCGCCGAAACTCAGACCAGGGTAACTGTCGAGAAATCTGAAACTCTCGTGGCTCCACCCGATGCCACTAAGTATCTGCATCTCCATCTAGGCAATGTACCGCCATATGAACTCTGTACCTCGGGTCGATGAAGAAATCCCTGAAAATCTTCTCCATTGCTGATAACCACGTCCCAACCTCCCACGGCTGCATGTCTCGCCCCGAGAATCTTGGCGGTCCGTGCTGACAAAACTTAACAAGTTTGTCAGCGATGTCCTGCTCCTCGCCCGGGGTTAGAGGCTGGGCCACTCCCTGAGCCCCGCTACTCGATGATGGCGCCGTCGGCACAAGTGGTTCCACAGGTGGTGCCGGGGTCTCCAAAACTGCCGGAGGCGGCGCCTCTCTCAGTGCCAGTAGCTGCTCAATCCGCTGCTCCTGCCGGCGGTTGCTCTCAGCCAATTGGGCTACCAAGGCCCTCAACTCAGCAATCTCAGAAGGTCCAGCCTGTCCTGGCTCAACAGGGGGTGTAGGGGCACCCCGGGTAGGAATCCGACGTCGGGGAGGCATCTGCCACAAGAAACCACAAGTCAGCCACACAACCACACACGACCCAATCTAGCGAAAGTCAAGGACATCCCCCTATTTCTGTAATTTTATGTTGTCTGCAGCCAACATAACTGTCCCACAGAAATAGGGTATGTCGATCCCTCTTCACTCACTAGAAGAGTCAAAAACTAAATCACCGACTTTCGCAAAATGTCACATCCCTCACGCACTATCATCCAAGGGCTAACCAAAAGCCTAGGGTTTCCTAAGTCCCAACTGACCTATCCCTAAGCTCTGATACCAACTTAATCTGTCACGCCCCGAGTGTAAACCAGAACTCGGGCTCGTCTACAGATCCGCCGTGCACACAAAATTTCTGCATACACGAAGCGCCGGTAACCTGCTCAGATAAATCAGATACCAAAATAGAGCAATAAAACAGAGCTGAACAGAAAATACTACATCTCAGACTGAACTGGAAGTAAGAAATACAAATATCTGTAAAAATAAAGTACAAGTCTCTCTCCCAGCTCACCACAAAAATACAACCAGCTGACTAAAGCCAGACCCCAAAAGTACAACAGTCTGAGATAGCATACATAGGAGGTGCAAGTCTAGCTAACTCACTATCGGGTCCACTGTCTAGCTACTCAGCCGTCCTCTCTCCTCGACCCGCCGCTGTATGCCCAGCAGCACCCGCAGAAGGCTCTGCAAAACAAAGGAGAAGAAAAGAGAAAGAAGAATGGGGGTGAGAACTACTAGTAAACCAGTAGCCTCCCCTAGTGGGTAAAACCTCAAACTCTGACACACCCACTAGGTCTACCAGAGGCAAAAAGAAAAGAAGTGTGGTAAGCAATGATGACTGCTGAAGAAAGGAAACTACCACTACTATACCTCAAAATACAGTCCTAGAGTGGAATAACCGTATGCAATAATGACCAACCATCCCAGATGGACCCAATCTGTACCGCCCTCATCATCGGGCAAGTAAGCCGCGCCGATGTGATAGCGAAGCTCCTGCTGCCGTCCTCACCATCGGGCAAATAAGCCGCGCCGATGGGATATCAACCCTGTCCATAACTGTCTGGCCCCGGCCTCCGGAGGGGAACTCGTGGGGAGCGACCCACACGAGGAAAGCACCACCGGGCAATAACCGCGCCGGTAAGATAAGTACCAAAAGTAGGAGTAGATCACAACTGTAAAGCCCCAGTGGAACACACCCTCCACTAAAAGAAACGCAGATCCCCCAATCTGATGCACAAATGAACATCCGGTCGATCGCCCAAAATCCGCGATCGCCGCAATACCCCACAATCCAGAACCCGGTCTCACAACCGACCTCCGGTCAACCGCCCAAGATCCACGGTCGCCGGAATACCCTCTAGTCCATAACCATATACTACCACCGAAGTCCTATGACCGACATCCGGTCAACCGCCCAATATCCGCGGTCGCCGCCAAAACCCATAAACCACAATCCAGGCCCCGGCTACACTATCTCCAAACCCCTGCTCAAACCCGAGCAACCTGAACCACCTGACTAACGAAAAGGAGAAAAGAAGCACACAAGGTTTCTCCTAAGTCATGTTCCAGCATGAAAGTGTAGCGATAAAAGATGGCCTATCTAGATGTCCATACAAGCATGTAATTGTCCTCATGCAAAAATTGAAAGAAGAATAACAACTAATAGTCCCACTTGTGTATTAGATAATAATTCCGCATAGATATAACCATCATGCTAAAGTCATTAAATATTTACACATGTCTAAAATCCACTGACTACCCTCACATAAACCATCCGCCTATACATGTCCAAAAGAACCCCAAGTAGCACCCACCAACAAGATATATCACACATTGTCCAAACATGCCACTATCCACTACATGTAAGATTATGTACTACTATTAAATCCATGCCAACATGTCTAAGTTCCAAATACGATCATAGTTCCAACATAGCAGTTTTCTAAAAGCATTCCCGACATGATATGTCTCACATGATAGGCTCATAAGGTTAGCAATTATCAATCACAAGGTTCCAAGAAAAATACGAGCGCGTTCCTTGCGATCTGTAGATGAAAAAGTTGTATAAGCACGTTTCCGTCTGACGCTCGTGCGCGAAGATATGGCCAAATTACCACAGTGCTGCCCCAAAAACCCACACAGAAAAAGGGTCACAATGATACCTCGGGATCCGTGCCAAAAACTCAGAACGGGAAAGCACGATCAATATGAAAGATGAAGCCCTACCTCTTAGGAGTAAGTCGGCGCAAGAATCGCTGAAAAAAGAGGTCGGGGTAGCCCAGGGAAATTTTCACACCGATCTGCGTCGAAGAAGAACACCGAAGAAGAAACGTCGCACTGCGCCGTAAAATCAGGAACCTCGGGATGCGTGCTCCTGAGAATCCCAAAACTCTGCAGGAAGATCAAGAACTTGAAGATGGACAAATCACCTTAAGGGAGCTCGGGCAGAGGAGGCTCGAAAATGGGAGAAAAACCTCAAAAAAGGCAGCTCGGGCTGCTATTTAAAGACAGTGGGGAACAATTTCAAAAATGCCGAAATTGTCCTAACTTCCGGGCGCTCGGTCCGGCCCGCCCGGTTTCGGGTGCGCACAGTGCGGCCCAGCCCTACCTGCGCAGTCGCACGGGATCTAGCCACCGTCCGATCCGCCTAGGAGCCTGCCACGTGTCCGCCGAACACGCGGCAGCCGTGCAAGCCCCCGCGGAGAGCGCCACGTGTCCCTGCCTGCAGTCAACGCGGTGGGTGGCGCCTGCGAATCAGCGGGCGCCACGTGGCGCACCCAACTGCCCCGCCTGCCCCCGCGGTACGGCACCTGCCCCGACACCTGCCCCGCGCGTTGCGTGGACCGCGACCAGTGAGCCGTCCAATGGGAAGCCGCCACGTGTCCACCCCGGTCCACCGTACACCACCAGCCTGCTCCGTGCTCCCAGACCACAACACCGACCAGTCAAATCCTGCCACGTGTCCCATCCTCCGGTGCACGCCGGCCCGTGGACCGCGCGCCTGCCCGCGCGCTGCCCGCGCTCGCGCGCCGCCGCGCTCCGCCGCTGCCCGCCGCCGCTGCCACCGCCGCCGGTCGCCGGAAACACTGTTCCGGCGTGAACAGTAACCGGTGCGCAAAATATCAAGTAGGTAGTCCATTTGACCGTTTTCGTGCGCTGAATCCGAATTTGATGTCCGTTTTGCTAAATTCCAACTCTAAAAATTGCCAAATGCACCTGGAAAGGTGTTCGTAGCCCAAATTTCGTGCTGAGCCCAATTTTAATATCCGTTTCGCGCGAAACCACCTCTAAACATCCGACGGGGTCAGCCGATCACCCACGTGATCCATTTAAGCTCGAGATCCAACACTTGTGTCCAATTATGCACAAACACTTCCAAAACACAGTACAGGCTCCCCAGAAGTCACCAATGACTCTACCACAGCTCTGTAGAGATCCAGGTCATCACAGATAAGCCATCCCATGCAGAACAGACGGGGAGGCCTATGAAAAAGTCACCACAGCGAGTGTGAGAATTACATCAATCAGTAGATCTTAATGGATACCGTCTCCAAGACCAACGATCTGCCCACTAAGTCTACTGGAGGCATAAGATAATAGAACTACTGTAATAGAAAAAGATAAGCTGAAACAAAATTTACAGCTATCATGTCTCTATCTACGATACTCAACGGGCGAAACAGATGATAGTATGCAACTATTCGATCTCGAGGTGCTCATTGAAAATATCCAATCTCAATGACTGCCTCATAGGGTCCAGTCAAGCCTGCGCCCACCTACTACCACCATCCACACCGGGCAGGATTTACGTAGGGCGTTCACCTGGATTGCATCGATGTCGCGCGAGAACATGTAACAAGACCAGCTCCGGAGCGGCACTCGAAGGGAGCGACCCTACCGAGGAAAGTCATCGCATCACAGTCGAGCTCAATACGACTCCTACAGGCTATAGTCCACAATCAGGATCAACCATATCCACTCTCGGCTCAAAACAAGCTCACGGTATAAGAAGATCGGCACAACGACGACTCTCGGTCTAGAGCAAACCAAATGACAACAACAAAGGGTCCGAAAATTCTGAAAGACTGGTGCCTACAACCCCAATCAAACAAAAACAGGTTCCAGGCACATCCTCCCGTAGTTCTCGACCCCAAATATGAGAACAATCCTTGGAACCCGATCACTCGAACCCTCTTCAGGTGAGGAGGTTTATATGAAAAGATGACATTTATTTTTGAAAACCATTTTCACTCGAACCCTCTTCGGGTGAGGACAAAAGATAGCTACTTTTTAAGAAAACCATCTTGATTTGAGAAAACCCCTTTTTAATAAATTTTAGTTTTTAAGAAATCAGTTAAAACGAGTTTTATTTTCAAACTCCGAAAGACTAGTGCCTTCACCTTATTCAAACAAGAACAGATTTCGGCGATCATTCAAAATTTGGAGAGAAAATATTAGTTTATTGAAATCATGTGTGTCCAAAAATATTCTGGGTTCAAGGTCCTGCTTCTCTCAACAACTAACAAAACCGGTCGAAAGATACTCAACGACCTGGGACCACCATTTACCCAAACGGCTCCCAACAATACTGGTCGGAGAACACTCCACGGCCTGGGATCACCGTCTAACCAAATGGCTCCCGACAACACTGGCCGGAGAACACTCCACAGCTCAGGACCACCGTCTATCCAAACGGCTCCTGACAACACTAACCGGAGAACACTCCACGGCCCAGGACCACCGTCTATCCAAATAGCTTTCGATACTAGAACACAATCTAGCCTCAACTACCAGACTCCACTCGCCCCCTGGCACGAGCGCAATATGCATCCTACACTATCCCGATCACTCAGCCCAATACCCGGGCAAGGATACACTCTAAGTCAAGAGGTAAAATAATGCAAGTGTAGGAGGTCCGAAAACAACTAAAGTATACACAAGTTGAGAGTTTTCTAAAGTCTTGTAGGAGGTCCGAAAACAACTAAAGTATACCCAAGTTGAGAGTTTTCTAAAGTCTGGTAAGATATCATGCAACATATGACAGGGGTGCTAGTCAGAGTTCCACAATTCTAAAACTATCATAAACATCAAAAGCAAGCCCTATCATTAGCATGCTGATAACTACGCAATAGACGTATAAGAAGTCCGCTGACTTCGGAAGAAATCCAACCCACTTGGAACATGTCGATTCGGAGTCCGATCGGGCTGAAACATGGCGTGCACGTTCCTCGGGCTCCCGTGGTTCCAACGAACCAAAAAGCTCCCAAAAACTCCTGCCGGATTGAGCACAAGTGCGAAAACTCCGGGTTAGTTGCAGGATTCTAACAAACAACCTCATAAGCAATCAATGGCCCAAAGTGAACTCATACATCAATGAAAAATGGCCAAACTTGGTTCCTATGTTCTCCAACTTAGGAACACATAGGAGGTCAGAAAAAGCCCTCTACAAGTGCCGAGAATTCAACGAAGACAAGATCACATGGGGTTGTCCAAATCTGTCCCAAAAAAACAGCGAGCACATCAATGAAGTGTAGAAGCTAATCCATACACGATTTTCAGCCGGAATCAATAGGAAAGATGCTCACCTTGACCATAAGAAAGTGCTCAGACTTTTACATTCTCAGAATATCCTCCGGATCACCACAAATCTGTAGCACAAAGCCGAAATAACACAGCGAGTTAAAACACAGAAAACAACCACTTGATTCTGTCAAAGGGGCTCAGAAAATAGGAAAAAACCTATATAGATCGCCAAAAAAAATCCCCCAAAAAAAGTATTCTTGTGTTCCCTTTGAAGTCAGGAAGAATTCAAGCCCTTAAACTTCAAAATCCATCAACGAAAAGCCAAGATAATCCATGAACAACCAGTGTTGTCCAGAACAGTGCCCGGTGCACAAGGGTCTCAGAGATGATGCAAAATACCCCAAAAAATGCAAGAATGGAGCGAGGTAATCAATACAAAAGTTGGAGATCTACCTGTGTTGAAGGTCTCCTCCAATTTTTAGCTCAAAACTCCAAGTCGTTTGCTCTGGGGAAGCCGTGGACGAAACACTGACGGTGTAGGCTGCAGCTTCAGGAAAGATCGAGCTCGCAAAGGTGGAGAAGAAGATGGATGAAATGCCCTTATATCCTTCCAAGAATCCTCAAGAGTGGTGGGAGAGTGGCCATGCTCCACCTCTGGTCGAAAAACCTCCTTTGGAAGCCCTCAAAATGAAAGAGAAGGCTTCAATTTATAGCCAAATACAATTCTGTCCAACTCTCAGCTCAAACCCCATGTTTCGGGCGCCCAAAAACAGTGGCCCTGCGCTCGGACACGTGGCGGCCATCCGAGCAGCACCTGAAACCACGATCGTGCGCCACGCGTCCCGCCCCCGACAGAGTGGTTGGCGCCGGCCAATGGGAGCCCACAATGTGGAAAGGCGGGATGGCACCCTCGCCGGTTGCATCGGGTCTTCCGCGTCCACACGCCCGGCCAATACGGCGTCACCATGTGTCCCCGCCCGCTCCAATCATGGCACGACACGTGGAAAGGTTGACCCGGTGGTCCGCGGCCCTGTACACCTACTCTCGGGCGCCCGAATCCACTTTTGGGCGCCCGAATCTGCCCAAAAACACAAATTTATGTATTTTTGATCAATTTTTCGCGCTGAGTCCGTTTCTCACATCCGTTTGGCACGCAAATGCACTTGACACACAAAGATAGGTGTCTACATGCTGCTGACCACGTAGCCAAGCATCACAGGGATTCAGGTCACCACATCCTCCCCCACTAAAAAAAATTCGTCCTCGAAACCACACATGCCTCCAGCAAAAACACTCAACCAGGAAGAGGGGGGGGGGGAGGTGTCCAACATCAATGTCTCCAGCTTCTATGTTGCCGCTCGCTCCTTGTGATAACTCCTCAACACACCCATGTACGGCATGGCCCGGTTGCGCAATCCCCTCATCTCTCGAGCCAGAATTCGCAACGGGCGCCCCTCGTACCCCAGATCCTCACTGGTCTCAAGTGGAGGAGTCAATCACGAGCGAGGGATCAAAGATATAACTCCACAGAGCTGAGACGTGGAAAATGTCACGCCCCGGGGTCGAAACTGCGACCCGGGCTCGCCAACAGATCCGCCACCTATGCTAAATCCCGTATAGGCGAAGCGTCTAACCTGCAAAAGATAATACTATAGCTACGCAAATATCAGAGCGGAAATAAAATGCTGTAAAATAAAATCCAATCACTGAACAATATGAAATAAAGTACAATATCCATCTCCTCAAATACAGATAATCATTATACAATGTCCTCAGTACAGCATCTCTCAACTATAAAAAGGAAATAAACTAAAACTATAGTACATCAGTCTCAACATCAGTCTCTCCAAATACAAAAGATCTCTCTAATCAGTAAACAGTAAAAACCAGCTGACAGCTACAAGGAATCTCCAACCAGGGGATACAGCTACACTCCTCGGGTGGTAAGGATCTAGCTCGTGACTCCCTCGCCTCGAACAACGACCGAAAGTCAGCAACTCCCGCAGAGGACTCTGCAAAACAGGAGGAAGAAAAGAGGAAAACAACAATGGGGGTGAGAACCACTAGTAAACCAGTAGCCTCCCCCTGTGGGTAAAGCCTCAAACTCCGGCGTACCCACTAAGTCTACCAGAGGCAAGAAAAAGAATAAGAGGTAAAGCTGTAAACAGGACTGCTGAATAAAGGGGAAACCACTACTAGTATGCCTCTAAATGCAATACTGAAAGAAATGACGGTATGAATGCATCAGGAAATAGTATCTGACCAAATAAACCCAATCTAGTACCACCAGTAAAACTGGTACTGCCTGCTTAGCGGAATCTGCACACAAGGCTCGAAACCGCGGGATCGGCCCGCATGGCTCGCATCCCAAAATAAGTATCAGACCGACACACAAGGCTGGGTCCAAAAAGCCTACCTCCGGAGTGGCACTCGAGGGGAGCGACCCACACGAGTAAAGTATCTCTGTCATCAGTATCACAAGTATCTCTGTAGCACATATCTCAATATAGCAGGACTGGATCAAGACTATGATCAAAGTGGGAAACTCCGTCCACTAAAGAAACCCCAATCCCCAATCAGATGCAATAGTACTCAACAAGTGGGAAACTCCAACCACTAGAGAAATCTGATACCCAATCTGATGCATAGTACTCAAAAAGTGGGAAACACCATCCACTAGAGAAATCTGATACCCAATCTAATGCATAGTACTCAAAAAGTGGGAAACACTATCCACTAGAGAAATCTGATATCCAATCTGATGCAATAGTAAACATCCGGTCAACCGCCCAATGTCCGCGGTCACCGCAATAACCCACAACCCACAATCGGGTAAAATAATCAAGATCCGGTCAACCGCCTACTGTCCGCGGTTGCCGCAATAACCCACGATCCAACATCAAGTACACCCTGTCTCTGACCCTAAGGTCCCGGCTACACTATTCCAAACCTCTGCTCGAACCCGAGCAACATGACTTAAAAGTCTAAATAAGGAGGAGAAAAGAAACAATCATGATTTCTCCTAAGTCAAATCCTAATATGATAGTGTAGCAATAAAATAGTGGCCTATCTAGGTGTCCACACAGGCATGCAAAAGTCCTCATGCAAGATGAAAGAGAAAAATATCAAATAACAGTTCCACATGTGTAACAAATAATAAATCCACATAGATATACCCATCATGCTAAATTCATCAGTCAACTACACATGTAAATAATCTCTGATCCATAATAAATCCCAAAGTGGCACCCGCACATAGATATGTCATCATGTCCCAACAATTAATCCATTTAATCCACTTTCATAAAATCTATGTGCTAATATGGCATGTTAATTATCACTATTAAATATGTCCCCGCAATTATGTTTCCACAATAATATTATCCAATAAGATTCCCAACATGCTATATCCACAGAATTAATCTCAATTGATAGGCTCACATTTATATCAGTCAAACATGCATGGTAATCACTCAATATGATCAATAGTGGGCTTCTCTAATAAACTTAGTGAGTAAGTCAGAAGTAGAGGTATGCAACAACCACCTCGAAAAGCGCGCACAGCACCAAAAGAAACCTCTCGCTGCCCGCAGTCCTCTAACACAGCAATCCACCAAAAACTGTGCCCCACTGCACAAAACATCGCACCCGGTGTAAACATACCACCAAAACAGCATTTGCTGTCATCCAAACAGCACAGAAAAGGGTAAATATCACCTCTGTCCAGTCCTCTAAAAAATCCAAAAAATTCACGGTCGCGTTCCTCGCAAAGAGTAGCCCCAAAACGACTACTTATATGCCCAGATCCGATACCTGTAGGCCAAGATAAAAATAAAACACCGCTGCATACTCAAAACCTCCCACAAACAAAATTCATGTAGCAACCTGTCCAGAAAAGCTTAATTATCACCTTCGAATCAATTTCCAAAAATCCCAGAAAAATCACCACTGTGTTCCTCACGACGAGTAGATCAAAATCGAGTCCTTAAACGCCTTGATCTGATGCTCCTAGGTCGAGATATAAATCGAACAAGCCTCCGCTGTCCAGAATCCATCACAGAAAAATGGGAGTCAAAAATGCCTCGGGAACCATGCCAAAAGTGCGAAACAGAGCAAAGCAATCAACACAAAAATCGAAGCTTTACCTCTTAGGAACATGCTGTCGAAGAAATCGCCCAAAAACTCCTCCTGGTTTGCTCACAGCGAATTTCCGACTGAACTGTGACGGTAATGGGCCGAAATGGGAGAAAAACCGAGGCGAACTGTAAAATCGATATCGCCGTTGCCGAGCTTCCAAAAATTCCGGGGATCCACCACGAGCTCAAGAACATCAAGGGGAACAAATCTCATATAGATCTCTCCCTATCATTCCCTCTCTAAAGCTCGAAAAAAGGTGAGAAAGAGGGAGAGGAGGAGGTATATATAGGCCCATTCCAAACATTTCAAGAAATGACCTCTGTGTCCTGTGAACCGGGCGCACCGAACAATCGGGCGCGCACAGTAACTCAATCCGGGCCGTTGATCAAGCGCCGAATTCACCGGATTGCGCCACGTGTCCCCCGAACACGGGACAGCAAATCCGGCCGCTCCCTTCACGCGGCGTGGCCCACCCTGGTCAACGGAGGGGTTGGCGCCCGCCAATGGCGGGCCGCCACGTGGCGCACCCGTGCGCCACGTCGGCGCCGTGGCCGCCACCCTGCCGCCTGCCACGCCACCTGCCCCCCATACGCGCACAGTGACGCGCCCAATCCCCGCGCGCCACGTGTCAAGCCCCGCGCTCGCTGCACCCGGTGCACACACTCTGTGCACCCGACGAACCACAGACTGCCACGTGTCCAAAACTCAGCCAATAGAAAACCGCCACGTGGCACACCAACCGCCTGCACCCCCGCTCCTGCCCGCGCACCTGCCCGACCTGCCCGGCCTGCCCGCGCACCCCCGCGTGCGCCGTGACCACTGCACCGAACTAATGAACATCTGCCACGTGTCCCCGCTCCGGTCCACCGTACACCCCGCGCTCTCCCGTGAACCGAGCGTGCTGCGCCCGCCAATCCGGAGCCGCCACATGGCTTCCCGCCTGGTCCAATGCACCAGCGCTCCACTCCGTGGACCGGGATGCATGCGCCGGCCAATCAGTGGCTGCCACGTGTCCCGCCGGCCGGTCTACGGCTCCCCCATGCACCGAAATACACCCAAAACTTTCGGGTCTTCATTTTTGGGCGTCCGAACTCAGAAAAACACAAGTAAATAGTCGTTTTCAAGCATTTTTCCGTGCTGAATCTAATACGGCCTCCGTTTTGCCCAAAGCTCCTCCCAAAATTCGACGGGGGTATCCAAATACACTCGGGGTCCAATCAACACACTAAGTCCATTTCTTCAGTCCTATACACCCCCAAACACTCCCATCTTTCAAGATGGTCCTCCAGAAGCCACTGATCAAACCATAAACCCCCAACGAAGATCCGGATCATCACAGAAAACATCGTGGGCCCCAACAAGTCGCAGTGGAAGAACAATCCTGTATGCTGCCAGTCCAAACACGCTCCAAAACCTCAAAGGAGCCAACAACCCGGAGATGAGCTTCTTGCAAACTCCACTACCGCACCCACACAACTATCCACGAAAGGAAGGAGCCCAACATCAGGAACATCAGTAACCCCAACTCTCAATTTAGAAAACAGTCGGAAACCACGAAAAGTCTGAAATTCCCGAATGGCCAGTGCTTTCACCCATCAAACAAGAACAGACTCCAGCACAGTCTCCATTTCTGGAGCAGCTTTTCAAAATTGTTGACTTGTTCGCGATACCTCGGTGCGAAGTAGTGAAAAGGGAGAGAGGTGTTGAAGTTGTTCCTGCTGTGGCTGTCGCTCTACTCCCGCTCCTCAGTAACAGTCGTCGGTCTTGGCCAATCTCGGATAGCATCCACCCTCGCCGGGTCCACTGCTACACCGACGGGTTAAAACAACATGGCCTCAAAATGTAACCTCCCGAAGCCAAAACTCGCACTTCTTAAGCTTGGCATACAACTTCTTCTCTCGCAGAAGCTGCAGCACTATCCTCAAGTGCTCCTCAAGCTCCATATCGCTCCGGGAGTAAACTAGAATATCACCGATGAAGACCTACCACAAACCTATCCAAGTACGGCTGGAACACTCAGTTCATCAAATCCATAGCTGCGGCAGGGCATTGGTCAATCCAAAAGGCATCACTGTGAACTCACAATGTGTAGAGTACCAGAACTTTGTGGAGTGTACCGACCTCGCAAGATGGCATGGTGCAGAGAAATCGCCTCGGGCGTGTTCCATATATGTTTACAGTTGAGTTCGGGTTGATTCGGATCAACGCGGAAGCCCCAGCTTGAATCGGAGTTTTTCCGGGCTTTGTGCGCCATTAGTGGACTGATTTGTTAGAGCCGCGACTCCACTGTGGTTTGCAGAAAATTTGGGAAAGGTTTGGGAATGTGTATTTTCAGATTACAGCGGGGTTCGGGAAGTTCCGGATTGGTGCGGAGGCCCCGAGGGCAAAAAGTGAGTTGGAGTTGGCTTAATTTGGATTAATTAATTAATTAATTAATTAGTGGTCTGTGATGGAATTAGTGTAAAGAAAGAATAGGGATTTGACAGAGAGTGTGTTGGGTTGTGGTGTATGGATGGATTTTAGTGTTGGTGTTGGAGAGTGTTCGAGGAGTATGGGCTCTTTGCACCATGGACCATGCACATGCACACACTAATTAATTAAATGCCATGTCATCATCTTCTCTAAAGCATAACAGAGTATTTTTGTTGAAACAGAGGAATGAGTTAATGAAGAAAAAGAGGAAAAAGAAGAAGAATTAAAGGAAAGTAAAAGAGGGTTTTGATCGTCTTGACGGCGCGAATCTATCGCTAGTAGCCGCGTGGAGCCGAGAGGAGCGCACGCGCGTCGAGCCTCATGGAGGCACTTTGGTGTTTTTCTAGAGTGAGAGAAAGCTTGATTTGAGCTTGGTTTTGGTGTTGATGTTGGAGAAATTGGAAGATGGAAAGTGGTTGGAAAGAGATGACTGTGTGCAACTTATTAAAAATCATTTGGGTAAAACCTTTTTTTTTAGATAATAGTGCTGATAAAAATTATGAGCAAAAAGCCTCAGAAAGGAGTTAAAAGCTTGGGCATATGCAGAATTAGGATCAATTGCACAAGGGAAAAAGGACCTGATGGAAAATATCCAATTACTTGACAGGAAAAAAAATGAGACAGAGGGACTTACGTTGGAGGAAGAACAACTTACGATGAATAATTATAACCATAATTTCAATCAGGTGGTCAAGGAAGAGGAAGTAATGTGGTGGTGTGTAAAAATGAGAATTTTGATGCTTTTGTTTTCGGTGGTGTGGACATGGTCTTTCTGCTCATGGGTGGAGAGTGGCGCGCATGGGCGCCGCGCAGCATGGGCCTGGGCGCCGCGCGTGCGGAGGCTGAGCAGGCGCGCGGGTTTTGCTTGGAGTTCCGAAACCAATTGAGGTGTTCCGGAACTCAATGTGGTGTACCGGTACCCAGCTTGGGGTACTAGTATACAGCTCTCAGGGGAGCTTAATTATGATGCTGACTTGGATTTTTGAAGGGCACTAAGATAATTTTACTTCATTATTGTGGTTGCCCTATGCTTGGTCTATTTATACAGCCCTTCATCTGCTTTTTCTCCATGTTAACCTAAGGAAAGAAAGAAAGAAGAAAGCAAGGAAAAGAGAGTGAAGGAGAAGGAGGAAGGAAGAAGCTGAAGGTTTGGGTTCCTGCTGCTTAGAGTGAAGAAGAGCCGTGCGCACATCAAGCTTCATTGGAGGTGAGTTGACAGAATTTCTAGATTGAGCTTTTGGTTTTATAGCATGGTTTGGGAATAAATTATTGAGTTGAGTTTTGGTTTCTTCCTTCTCTTTCTTCCTTGCAAGCTGTGAGAGCAGCTTGTGCTGCTTGGTTTTTGGGCTGGTTACTGCACAGGGCCGAGGGAGCACGCATGCATGCATGCGGATGCTGTGTTGGCTGAGAGAGGAGCCGAAGCACCCAGGAGGGTTATAGCAGATTCGTGGGTTATTGGTTGAGCTTCCGGGGATTTTTCGAGATGCGCGACAGTACGCGCGCGCGCGGCGCAGTTTCAGACTTTCGGCAGAACGTGGTTCCGGCGCTACCCCGACTTCGGCTTGCCTGCGGAATGCTTTTGAGGTGGGTTGGAATTTTTTCGAGATTATGAAATGCCCTCTAATGCTTCTGTAAGCATATTGATCATGCTTAGTTATCTGTTTTATGCTTATTAAATCTGATAGTTGCCTAGAAAATTGTAGGAAGACAATTATAAGCCCCTAATATTTTTAGCATGATCTAGGTATGATTTGACACTAGATTGCATGGTTAGTCAGCATTAGATGGACATCTGAACCGTTTTAAAAATCGTCGGACTGGTTTTAATGAAAAACTGAGTTTTAAAAATGGTTTTAAATTATTATGAGCACCCTGAGGGGTTGAGTTGGTTCAGATTGCATGTACGCTCGTGCCAGAGGGTCGAGCAAATTTTTAGTGCATTATATGTTGAGTTCTAGTGTCTTGAGAGTTCTTCTTCCTTGATGGGTTTATTCTAGATCATGGGTTATGTTTCTGATTTAGTGGTGGAGGGGGTTCTCCCACTTAGCTTTGAGGATTTCAGGGTTCTGGCAGATCGAGTCGTGGAGGTTTCCCGACTTAGCCATGGGTTATGTTTTATCAGATTAAGTTGTCGAGGTTTCTCCGACATAGCTTTGAGATCGTGTGGGCATTTCCTGATCGAGTCGTGGAGTCTTTCTCCGACCGAGTTGTGCTTTTGAGCTCGTGATACCGATCTGTTTGATCGTGGATTATAGCCTGCTGAGCCTGGCATTTTATGCCAGTTGTGAGATACTTGAGTTCGCGGGGTCGCTCCCCGCGAGCTACGCTCCGGATGCGATGATGATACCGAGCCTGACGAGGCTGCGATGTGATTACTGAGATAGTCCTAGAGGGACACCCTACGTAAGACCAAGCCCTGTTTGGGCATGAGTGGCAGTAGATGAGCGCAGGCTTGACTTTGACTAGTCCAAAGAGGGACAGTCATTGAGATTTGGGTGATTTGTGTGAGTGAGTTTCATTGCATGTTCATAGATGAGATTTTCTTTGAGCATAGTACTTGAGGCATATTATTAGTAGTGAGGGTGTGTGCATAGCAGGATCAGAGCAGAGTTTTCTTGAGCATGATGTTGGTATATGCTAGCTGTAGTTCCTTTCCTGCTTTCAGCTTTTATCTATCTATCTGCATACCTATCTGTTTTGCCTCCAGTAGACTTAGTGGGCATACTATGGATATTGGGACGGTACCCACTGAGATCTGCCTTTTGCAGTAGATCTCACACCCGCTGCGGTGACAGGTTTCCTGAGGTTACTGTTCCGGCTTAGCTCACGCGGAGACAGCTGATCGAGGTGAGGATGTGGCCGAGTAGTTCCTTACCAGTATAGAGTTTCAGAGGTAGATGTACCCGGTTTTACATTTTATATTTCCACTTTTGTACTGGACATTTTGAGAGATCAGTGAGGATTTTTGTATATTGTTTTATAGCTGAGAGACTTTGTATAGAAGATTTAATTATATCAGATGTTCAGTGGATTTCTGTAGCTATTAGTTCTTTTTCAGCTCTGATACATGTTTAGCTATAGATCTTTTGTAGGGTAGACGCTTTGTCTGTGCGGCAGTTTCCGCACAGACGGCGGATCTGTTGGCGTGCCCGGGTCGCAGTTCGACCCCGGGGCGTGACACAATGTCCATACCGTGTCCAGACGCCGTAATGGAAATGTCCTCGGCCCTCACCCTCAGCTGGTGGTAACCGGATAGTAGATCCACACAAAGCCTCAGTGTTGCATTCTTTTCTTCACAATAATGATGGTGCTCCCCTAGGTGAGACACTGGGTCTAACAACCCCTTATGCATCAAATTCCACAACAGCGCCTTCAGCTCCCTCAGCTCCGCTGGCACCATCCTGTAACGTGCCTTCGAGATTGGCGCGGTTCCCGAAACCACGTCAATCACAAACTCAATCTCACTATCCGGCGGCATCATGGTCAGCTCGGTGGAATCACATCAAACTCATGGACAATGGGGATATCCTTGAGTCCCGATGCCATCGTAGGCACCTTTACTACCGTCGCTAGAAAAGCGATACATCCTTTGCTCATCATCTGCCTGGCCATTGCCGATGAAACCGTCGCTGCAGAAAGGGTACTCCGGCAACCTCTATAGATGAACTCCTCCTGTCCGGCTCGCGGAAGGTCACAGTCCTCTCTCCGCAGTCAATCACTGTATGATACCGCGCCAACTAATCCATCCCGAGTACTCTGTCAAAGTCCTGGAGCTGCCGCAAACCAACGAGTCTGCCGGCATAATCCACGGCCCCAACTGCACTGGACATGATCCTTAAACCTCCTCCACATGTACAACAAGATTAGGGATCTGCACCTCAAGTGCACGTGGTAACGACCCTACCTCTAGTCCATGCAGGAATGCAAATGCTCTACTAATACATAAATAAAATGCGCCGGTATCAAAAATACTTTAGCTCGGACAGCTGTGATCAGAATAGTACTTGCGATGACGTGGTCCACTGCCGTGGCACCCTCCACCTGGACTGCGTAGACTCATCCACTCGGTGCTGGTGGTCATCGCTCTGTCTGCCTCGACGTCGTAGCCCCGTCTACTTGGCGGTAAATCAGAGGAGCTCCTTCTTCCTGAAGGGGCAATGGTGGTGTCGTCGCAAGCGGTAGTATTGAGAGTACTGCTCGGGGCACAATGACCGAAATGTCCTGACTGTCCGCATAGGAAGCACCATCCCTGCCTCTGGTCACACCGTGGCAGTGAATGCAGCCCCCTGCAGATAACACACGTCCAATCGCTGCTGCTGATACTGCTGCTGTTGATATCCACTAGATCTCTGGTGCCTCTGAAACCCATGACCTAGAGAGCGAAATCGCGGAGGTCTCGGAGGCCTCTGACTATTGGTCTGTCCCCTATCATCTGGCGCCAGGTGCTTCTCTCCAAAAATTGCCCTTGGTGGCACGTCCCTGTCCACAAGAACTACAACACCACGCTCCATATACAACACCTGCTCTATCGAAGCATCCAAAGTCTAAAGTCGGAGGGATCGAATGAACTGAAAGATATCCTGGCACAATCTCCTCCCAAACATATATATCTTGTGCGCCTCGTCCCTCGCGGTGTGGGGCACGCAGTTCCGCAACCGCATGAACTCCCTGATGTACTCCTGCACCGTGCGATCTCTCTGCAAGAGATTCCTCAGATCCTCTTCGAGTTTCTGCCTAGTGTTGTCCAGGAAGAAGGCCCTGAACAACAGGCTGCGAAACTCGGTCGATGACAAAAGTTGGGCCCCTGGTAGGCCAATTGGTCTGACTTTTCTACACCAAACCTCGGTGTCACTCTCCAGGAAGTTGGTGGCTAAGTGCACCTGATACCTCTCTGGCACAAAGAGGTTCTCAAATAGTCTCTCCATTGCCGCCACCCACGACTCGGCCTCCCATGGCTCCAAACTCCGTCTAGAAAATCGGGACGGGTCAAATTGCCTGAATTTGATCAAACGATCAATAAGATCCCTCTGCTCCTCCGGTGATAACTATCCACCCGACCTCGGTGCCTGTGAGGACCCGAATTACCACAAGAGAATTACTGTTGGACAAACAGAGCTTCTGCAGTGTGTTTAGCAGCTTTCGGAGGCCTTTGCTGTGTGCTGGAGGTGTTTGCGCACGAATTAGACCTCAGAAATGGACCCAGTGCGAAATTTGGATTAAGTTTACCTGTCCGGATACCTTCGACAAATTTTAGAAGCGAAATTTGACAAAACAGACTTCAAATTTGGACTCAGCGCGCGAAAACGATGAAAATAGGCTATTTACTTGTATTTTTTCGGAGCCCGGATGCGCAAACACGAATTTCGAGGCAGTTTTACTGTTCCGGCGGCCGGGGCGGCGGCAGGCGGCTGAGCATGGCGGCGCAGGCGCGGGTGCGGCAGCGGGCAGGCACGAGCAGCGCGGGTAGGCGCAGGCGCGGGCGCGGTGCACAAAGATGGGTGTGCCACGTGGCGGCTTCTCATTGGATACGCTGGAGACACGTGGCGGCTTTGGATTCGACGGGTGCATTTGGTTCGTGCACCGGGCACAGCGAGTATTGGCGTTGACACGTGGCGCGCAGTGATTGGCCAGTCAACGCACGTGCGACAGGCGGCCGGGCGTGGCGCACGATGGACCGACCGGGCCACGTGTCGCCCGCTCATTGGCGGCGCACTGACCCGGCGGATCCGGCGTGAACCGCGGCCCACGGTTCCCGCCGTGGACCGCGATGCCACGCGGCGCGCCGCGATTGGCGGGCACGCGTGGACCGGCGCGCGGGGCGTGGGGTGCGGTGACGTGGCGCGCTGGGAGAGTTTCGGGCTTGCACAGTGCGGCGTTTGGGCCGGATTCGGGCGCCCGAATCCGGTTGTTGGTTGGGCTGGGTTGGGCCTATAAATATCCCTCCCCTCTCTCTTTTTCTGCTTTTTTCGAGTCTTAGAGAGGGATTGAGAGAGAGAAACCTTTAGGGAACTTGTTCCTTGTGATGTTTTTGATCTTGTGGTGGATCCCCTAGATTTTTGGAGGCTCGGCAGCGGCGATCTTGGTTTTACAGTGCGCCTCGACGTTTCCCTTTTTCGGCCCGTTTCCGTCGCAGTTCAGTCAGGAATTTCCTGTGCGCAAACCACGAGGAATTTTTGGACGATTTCTTTGGCAGTGTGTTCCTAAGAGGTAATCCTTCGATTTCTATGTTGATCACTTTGCCTCATTTTAGATTTTTGACACGGTTCCCGAGTATTTTCTGACCCCTTGTACCGCTGTGAGGATTTGGACAGCGGAGGAGTATTCTTGTGATTTCTCGGTCTACAGGCATCGGAATGAGGTGTATGAGGACTCGATTGACATCTACGCTTCGTGAGGAACGAACCCGTATTTTTATCGGAATTTTTGGAGGACTCTTTGAAGGTGATAATTAAGCTTCTTTAAGACTGAGTGTCTGCAGGCTTGTGTTCGTAAAGGTTTTGACATACGGCGATGTTCTAATTATTTCTTGACCTACAGGTGTCGGATTTGGATGTACAAGTACTCGTTTCGATCGGCTCGCCGCGAGGATCGCAACGGTTATTTTTCTGGAATTTTCTGAGGGCATCTCGCAGATGAAAATTGACCATCTTGTGGACTGTTGTGCGGACAGCGGCATTGTATTAATTGTAGGATTAATTTGTGCACCGTGTTGGTTGTTGTTGCAGTGTTCGCAGTGAGCCTGGATTTTCTTTGAGAGAGAGTGAGTTTGAAGTGGTGTTTCATGTACTTTGCGATCGAGGTGGGTGGTTGCTATATCCTTCTATTCTGACATACCCACTAGGAATATTAGAGAGATCCTTTCATTGGACATATTGAATGATCACCTAATGGACATGCATGCTTAAATTACAATAGTTGTGAGCCTATCATATGGAAAATACTATAGTGGAAATTTGATAGTGGTTGGAACTTATACATGTTTACATGGACATAATATTAGCACTAACCTTGCATGTGGAATGTACTTTCATGTTGGGATAATATGAAATGTCTAGTGGGAGGGTACCACTTGAGGATCTTTTGGACATGCATAGGTGGATAATTTATGTGAGGGTAATTTGTGGATTATAGACATGTGTGGTTGGATAATGATTTTAGCATGATGATTATATCCATGCGGAGCTATTAATTGATACACATGTGGAACCACTATTTGTCACACTTTCTTTATCTTTCATGAGGACATAAGCATGCTTGTATGGTCATTTAGATAGGCCACTATTTATTGCTACACTATTATTTTGGAACTTGACTTAGGAGAAAATATGCTTGCTTCTTTCTCCTTATTCTTTAGTCAGGTGGTTCTTGTTGCTTGGGTTTGAGCAGGGGTACGGGAGAGTGTAGCCGGGACCTTGGAGTCAGGGACATGTGGTATTTGATTATGGATTAGGGGTTATTGCGGCTACCGTGGATATTAGGCGGTTGACCGGATACAGATTATCTTACCGATTTCGGATTAGGGGTTATCGCGGCAACCGCGAACATTGGGCGGTTGACCGGATGTTTACTTATGCTTCAGATTGGGGATAGGATTCCTCTGGTGGATGGAGTTTCCCACTTACTGGGTATTATTACATTGATTGGGAGTTCGAGTTATCTTTAGTGGAGGGTTTTTCCCACTTTGATCAGAGTCGTGATCCAGTCCTGCTATATTGAGATATCGAGTTTCCCCTCTAGAGCGTTGGGGAATTCCCCTCTAGAGCGTGGGGGTCAGATAGCGATTGAGTTTGTTATCACACCGGCACGGCTTTATATGCCCGTGATGCTTTCCTCGTGTGGGTCGCTCCCCTCGAGTTCCCCTCCGGAGTGTCGGGGTCAGGTAGAGTTCCCCTCTAGAGCGTTGGGGAGTTCCCCTCTAGAGCATGGGGGTTGGACAGTTATTGACAGTTTTTGCCATCACATCGGCGTGGTTATTGCCCGATGATGAGGGCGTCAGCAGGCAGTACCAGTTTTTACTGGTGGATAGATTGGGTTACCGGGACAGTTTGGTTATTGATGCATTTAGAGGCATAGTGTGGTAGTTTCCTTTTCAGCAGCTTTGTTGTTTACCACTCTTCTTCTCCCTTTTGCCTCTGGTAGACCTAGTGGGTGCGTCGTAGTTTGAGGCTTTACCCACTAGGGGAGGCTACTATTTTTATAGTAGTTCTCACCCCTATTTTTTTCCTTTCTTCTTTGTCTTCTCCTTTGTTTTGCAATGTCTTCTGCGGGTGCTGCTGGGTTTTCAGCGGCGGGTCGAGGTGAGAGGACGACTGAGTAGATAGATCTCGAGGCAGGATGAGCGAGTTAGCTGGACTATTGGTGTACCCTTTTCCTCAGACGGTTGTACTTACTTTTGGGTCTGGCTTTAGCCAGCTGTTTGTATTTTATTTGGTGAGCTGGAGAGAGACAGATGTATTATTTTTACAGATGTACTGTATTTTATTTCCAGCTTCAGTCTGAGATGTATTAGTTTTTTAGTTCAGC
>CM054931.1:20205950-20504727 GCA_029168755.2 Tillandsia fasciculata | reverse complement strand
TATTCGTGTAACGACAGCTCAGTTTGGTACCAGGGAGCTGTGTGGACTGTGCTGGGGACCGTGGACACTGTGTAGCTGATACTTATTTGGTTATTGATCAGCTTGTGGGGGATTTGAACTGTTCGTCTGATTAGGTGGTGGCCTCGGCTTCAGGATGTACGATCTGCACACTAATTGCTAGTGTTTAGGGAGAGTTGTGTATGTCTTTATTGTTACCCAATACATCATGTTAGACGGAAGCATGAGTTGGGGATTGCTTACTAGTGCAGTTACAGCATGTGTTTCTTATCATTATTCTCCACATCCTATTTATCGACTATCCTTTGGATCTTGACTAAGCACCCCCGTCATATATTGCATGGCAACAGAACATAGAAGAAAACCCTCACTTGGCCGTTAGGGTTATTTATATTTAGACACCCACCCACACAATATTTATTTTCATTTCCTGAGGATTTTAGGTGTTGTTATCCTCGCCGGGCAGGGGGGTCGAGCCGCGTGGGAATGTCTTTTAGTATGGGGATGCATTTTGCACTCGTGCTTCGGGGAGCAGGTGGAGTTCTGGTTAGATGTTAAGTGGATGCTTGTCTGTACCGGGAACGTTTGGGTTAAACGGTGGTCTCGGGAGAGGTCTTGTTGTCACGCCCCCGGGGGTTTTTGAGTCATGTGAAGCGGAAAAACGTGTCATTTTTTTTTTTTCTTTTTAATAAGGAAACATAATCTTCAACCCCGGTGCGTGCCAGACCGCCACATACGCAAATTCACTCTGTCCACGGACAGAGTCTCCTTTGCATATGCACGGCGTCTTATTTACAACATGTCATTCAATCACAAATATTATGCATCAATTCCCAACCAACAACCATACCGTAGACGTTCACCATCAATTATAGCAAGTTAATTAAGCGGCATCACTGTTTGGAAAGGATAAAGCCCAGAGTTGAAAACCCGTGCCCACACGGCACTTCATTTTGAGAAAACATTTCGCAATCCTTTAACTCATCATGAAAACATGCCGCACATAAGAACACTACTAAAAGTATCATACTATAACCTACACCTCATCCACAGAGCTAATACAAGTTCACAACTAAGCCATCCACAAGCAAAATAGAAGATTCATGCATAAGGAAATGAGTTGGAGTCAAAAGAATCAAGATAACCAAGTGTCCGACTACGGTCCTCACTACGCAGTCCCACCGTCACCCCGGCTGACGCACCTAATAGCAGTACCTGTCACGGAGTGGGTAACGTCAGTGACAAACAAAGTAGATGTCTAATAGTAACAAGAAGGGAAAACAAAAAAACCGAATACACCGAGTACCCCGTAACCTTTCGTTAAACCCCCTGTGCATATTTTAAGCTGGGCACCAGTCCCAGAGTACCTGTCGGGGTGACTAAAGTCCCCCCTCGTGCACAAACACCTTTTTGATGCTTTAACCACTTCACGGGGCTAGTGCGGCCCCTATAGCAGCCGTGAAGAGGTCCTCACGGCTCCCACTCCTTTGTGAGGCACACGGGTCAAAAAGACCACTTTTCCGGAAAAGTACACCATGCGGTGGCCCGGTCCGCCAGTGTACGTGCAGCATCCGTCACCGGATTGCCAAAATTGGCGTGTAGTGAGCACCGCGACCGCAGCCGCTTAAATTGTCAGATAAAATATCTTTAATCGAAGGTTAGCTTACCATCTACTTTGTTAGGTAAATTAAAGAATACTTTAATGGCGATAAATGCACTTACTGCACTTGTTGCACTTATGGCAACTCTACCCACCTGGTTGGAGAGAAGACGGGTCACCCGAGCCCTTTGCACTCTCCCGCTGCGCACCCGGACCTATATAAAGTCCGCACGGACACTAAGGTCAGAAAATATACTAACATATCGCAATAGAAAAATACCCCACATTATTATTTACAAAAGTCCGGCACCGTCCCGCTGTCCGGCGGGGCACCCATGCCTTGAACGGCCGTCACCGTCCGTCGGAGCCGCGCATGGCGGGGCTCCGCGGACGGCGTCCTCACAGCACCCAGCGCGGCGTTCGCGCGGTGCTCGTGCGGACACGGGTCCGCGCGGCGCCCGCGCGAACGCCCGCGCGGCGCCCGTGCGGCACCCCGCGCGGGTGCCCGGGCGGCACCCCGCGTGGCTTCCCGCGCGGGGCCGCCCGCGCGGCACCCCGCGCGGGTGCCCGCGCGGCACCCGCGCCGGGGCCGCCCCGCGCAGGGCCGCCCGCGCGGGGCCGCCCGCGCGGCACCCCGCGCGGGTGCCCGCGCGGCACCCCGCGCGGGGCCGCCCGCGCGGCACCCCCGCGCGGGGCCGGCCCGCGCACGCGCAGGGCCGCCCGCGCGGCACCCCGCGGGGTGCCCGCGCGGCACCCCGCGCGGGGCGCCCGCGCGGGGCCGCCCGGCGCGGGCGCCCCGCGCGGGGTGCCCGCGCGGCGCCCCGCGCGGCACCCCGCGCGGGGCCGCCCGCGCGGTGGCCGCGCGGTGTCCGCGCGGCGCCCGCGCGGGTGTGACCCGCGCGGCGCCGCCGCCGCTTGCGGTGGCGCCCGTCGTCCGTGTTGTGTTTCTCCCCTTCACCCCGCGCGATGCCCTAGTGGCACCGCGCGCCTCCTTTGTCCGTTCCGTTCGTCTAACATAACTACGATGACGACGACGGTAACGGGGGGAGGGGGAGAAATTCAAGAAACCTAAAACGGGCGACTAGGAAAATTCGGAAAAATTATTAAAAAATATAAAACTAACCGGAGATCTTCGGGAAAGTGTCCGGTCACGTTTCTTGCCCTCGGGTCGGCGTTTGGGACGATTGGTTCCTTCTCCTTTCTCCGGTTATGGATCCGTTCTCTCTTTTCTCTTACTTTTCCTCACCGGTTGGGGGTTTCGGTAGCACGAAAGAGGAGGGTTTGAGGAGGCGGTAAAATAAGAATAGGGTTTCGCTCGGCGCTCGGTAAACAGGAGAATAAATAGTTCTCCCATTTACTTATCCAAATCACGCCAAAAATCCTTCGGATATTTTCGGTTCGATTAATTAATTTATTAATTAATTAATCCCTACCGATAACCCTATCTTTAACCTCCTTAATTTTACGTATGTAGGAAAACCCGAATCTCCCCGTTTCTATCTCTCACATAAATATCGGCTTACGGGATATTAAATCTTAAAAACTGACCACCGGTTATTTAATCACCTTAAATTCTGACCACCCGATTATTTAACCACCCTTATTAAATAATCAAATCCCAATTGGATTCAAATTACCGGATATTTAAATCAACCCTTTTTTTTTTAAATTTTAGTCACCGATTATTTAATCACCTTTATTAAATAATCTTGTGGGAAACAAATCCCCGATTTAAATATCCCGATTTTATCTCTTATCTAATGCACGAGATAAAATCCCACAATTTAAATCCTAAATTAATTCGTACGTAGGAGGATTTAAATTTCCCTCACCGGATAATTAGTTAATTAATTAATTAATTACCCCTACGAGATAACCCACCTTATCTCTAACGGGTGCAAGATATTTTGCACGGTCCCCGATGCGTGACTAATTACCGCAACGCTAAGGATCCCGTTCCGGGAGATCCCGATATCGGATTTCGAATCCGATCGCACCGTCGGTCATCGTTTTTCGCGCTCTATTGCAGAAAAATACACACACCTAGTCCCGGCCGACTTAAGAAAATTAAATAAATTTTATTTCGCTTAAGGCCTAAGCGATTACATGTGAGTTCAAAATACCCGAAGGGTCGGATCACTACACTTGTTCTTCCTGTTTGGGTTGTCGCCACTGGATTAGAGGCGGTAGTTTACTAGTGTTAGTCGGACCTAGAACCCAGAACCCTTTTTGACATACACATGATTTTAGTCTAACAATGGTTTCTTCCAAGCATCGAAGGGCCGCTGGAGTCTGTTCTTGTTTGATTGGGACAAAGGCATCAACCCTTCGGGGTTTGGGTAAAACAATTGTTTCTAACTATTTTTCTAAAAAGAACTAAAATCATTAAATATGGATTTCTTCCAGATCAAAATAGTTTTCAATAACCAATGTCACCTTTTCCCTGTATATCTCCCCACTCGAAAGGATTCGAGTGATCTGGGTTCTAGGGGCCGTGCCTTGTCGGGCCGAAAGTCACGGGGGCCGAGCCTGGAACCTGTTCTTGTTGGTAGGGTTGTAGGTGTAGGTCTCCCGGAACTTTCGGGCCCTGGTTGGTGTCTTCTGCGTGTTTTATCGGGGTTGATGTGTCCCCGAACCATAAGGGTCGGGAACTTTGATAGGCGGAGCCTAGAGTCTGTTCTTGTTTGATAGGGTTCTAAGCACCGGCCTATCGGATTTTCGAACTCTTATGGTGTTGGTCTTACTTGTGAGTTTAGGGTTCTGTTGTGGGAGCCGTCTGGTGGGCGGTGGCCCCGGCTGTGTGGTTTTCCAGCCTGTGGTTGAGCATTGGTGTTGTTGGTCGATCTTGTTGATCGTGGGTTGGACTATAGCCTGCATGAGCCATCTTGAGCTCGACAGAGATGCGCGGATACTTTACTCGGTGGGGTCGCGCCCCTCGAGTGCCACTCCGGAGTTGGGCCTGTTACTTGCTATCGCGACTTGTCGACGCCGTCCCTCTGGCTGGGCCAGTTTTCATGGACACCCTACGGTAGACCCGTCCTGTTGAGGATGTGCGGCAGTAGGTGGGCGCAGGTTGACTGGACCCTATGCGGCAGTCAGTATAGATTGGGTGAGTGTACTGTGTGAGTTGGTAGTTGCATCATGTTATCATCTGTTCCACTTTTTGAGCATCTAGATAGAGGCATAGTAGCTGTAGAGTTACTTTTCCAGTCTTTCATTTCAGTTTATATTATTGTTACTTATGCCTCTAGTAGACTTAGTGGGCAGACCGTCGGGCTTGTTGGCGGCACCCACTGAGAACTACTTGGGACGTAGTTCTCACACCCGTCGTGGTGTCTTCTCCCACAGGGACTTCTACTCCTGTTCCAGTTGCTCCTGTTGCTGCTTCTTCAGATCGAGGTAAGGGAGTTGCGAGTTAGATCCCTACCAGATGTCGCCCTGAGAGTAGCTTTACCCTCACCTTTTGAGAGTTCTTGTTGAGTGATCTTGTAGTGAGGATCGAGTTGTACTCTTTTATTTTGAGAGACATATGTAGTTATGTGAGGACTTGGTCTGTACTTATACTTAGAGTTGTTTTTATTTCTGTTCATTTTATATTGCAGCTCTGATATCTGTATAGTATAGATGATCTTTTGCAGGTTAGACGCTTCGTTCATACGGGGCTTCCCGTATGGGCGGCGGATCTGTTGGCGAGTCCGGGTCGCAGTTTCGACCCGGGGCGTGACAGATTGTGAGTTATCCTGTCGGCATGTCTAAGGTAGAGCAATGCGAACAAGTAGGTTTTTAGGGACCTAGCAAAATGGAGTAAATCTTAATGTGTAAAATTGTAGAAATCGAGATTTTAAATATAAATTTCAAAAAAGTTTGAGCAATTTTGTCTAAATTGGACAGTATTGAGTATAACAAAATCACTATTTCAGAAGTCCGACATTGTTGTAAGTCATAGAGGGGTGTTCATGTAATTTTATACAATAAAATGATATTTTGGAGACAAAACGTGAGAGAAAACCAATAAAATTGATTTTTTATGCAAAAATCGTAATACTTTGTGTCGAATTGCATAAAATTTTGATAAGAGGTACTACCGTGCAGGTTACATGTCACACCTCGGTGTCGAAACTGCGATTCGGGCTCGCCAACAAATTCGCCATCTATACGGAAAATTCCGTATAGCCGAAGCGTCAAACCTGCAAAGTAAAATCTACAACTAGCAGATATCATAGCTGAAATAAAAACTGCTATAAATAAAATCTCAAATCGGAAAATTCCGTATAGCCGAAGCGTCAAACCTGCAAAGTAAAATCTACAACTAGCAGATATCATAGCTGAAATAAAAACTGCTATAAATAAAATCTCAAATCCACTGTATCACTGAATACATCCCAATAAACCTCAAATACAACAACTATGAGTAATACAAAAGGAAAAACCTAAATTGATACAATCATGGTACAGGATAAACCCATTCTCGGGGAGGTACATCCAACTCACCAAAGTATAGTATGGGTAGGGATCTAGCTCGTGACTCACTCATCTCGATCCGATAATGTCACGCCCCGAGTGTAAACCAGAACTCGGGCTCGTCTACAGATCCGCCGTGCACACGAAATTTCCGCATACACGAAGCGCGGTAACCTGCTCAGATAAATCAGATACCAAAATAGAGCAATAAAACAGAGCTGAACAGAAAATACTACATCTCAGACTGAACTGGAAGTAAGAAATACAAATATCTGTAAAAATAAAGTACAAGTCTCTTTCCCTGCTCACCACAAAAATACAACCAGCTGGCTAAAGCCAGACCCCAAAAGTACAACCGTCTGAGATAGCATACATAGGAGGTGCAAGTCTAGCTAACTCACTGTCGGGTCCACTGTCTAGCTACTCAGCCGTCCTCTCTCCTCGACCCGCCGCTGTATGCCCAGCAGCACCCGCAGAAGGCTCTGCAAAACAAAGGAGAAGAAAAGAGAAAGAAGAATGGGGGTGAGAACTACTAGTAAACCAGTAGCCTCCCCTAGTGGGTAAAACCTCAAACTCTGACACACCCACTAGGTCTACCAGAGGCAAAAAGAAAAGAAGTGTGGTAAGCAATGATGACTGCTGAAGAAAGGAAACTACCACTACTATACCTCAAAATATAGTCCTAGACTGGAATAACCGTATGCAACAATGACCAACCATCCCAGATGGACCCAATCTGTACCGCCCTCATCATCGGGCAAGTAAGCCGCGCCGATGTGATAGCGAAGCTCCTGCTGCCGTCCTCACCATCGGGCAAATAAGCCGCGCCGATGGGATATCAACCCTGTCCATAACTGTCTGGCCCCGGCCTCCGGAGGGGAACTCGTGGGGAGCGACCCACACGAGGAAAGCACCACCGGGCAATAACCGCGCCGGTAAGATAAGTACCAAAAGTAGGAGTAGATCACAACTGTAAAGCCCCAGTAGAACACACCCTCCACTAAAAGAAACGCAGATCCCCCAATCTGATGCACAAATGAACATCCGGTCGATCACCCAAAATCCGCGATCGCCGCAATACCCCACAATCCAGAACCCGGTCTCACAACCGACCTCCGGTCAACCGCCCAAGATCCACGGTCGCCGGAATACCCTCTAGTCCATAACCATATCCTACCACCGATGTCCTATGACCGACATCCGGTCAACCGCCCAATATCCGCGGTCGCCGCCAAAACCCATAAACCACAATCCAGGCCCCGACTACACTATCTCCAAACCCCTGCTCAAACCCGAGCAACCTGAACCACCGGACTAACGAAAAGGAGAAAAGAAGCACACAAGGTTTCTCCTAAGTCATGTTCCAGCATGAAAGTGTAGCGATAAAAGATGGCCTATCTAGATGTCCATACAAGCATGTAATTGTCCTCATGCAAAAATTGAAAGAAGAATAACAACTAATAGTCCCATTTGTGTATTAGATAATAATTCTGCATAGATATAACCATCATGCTAAAGTCATTAAATATTTACACATGTCTAAAATCCACTGACTACCCTCACATAAACCATCCGTCTATACATGTCCAAAAGAACCCCAAGTAGCACCCACCAACAAGATATATCACACATTGTCCAAACATGCCACTATCCACTACATGTAAGATTATGTACTACTATTAAATCCATGCCAACATGTCTAAGTTTCAAATACGATCATGGTTCCAACATAGCAGTTTTCTAAAAGTATTCCCGACATGATATGTCTCACATGATAGTCTCATAAGGTTAGCAATTATCAATCACAAGGTTCCAATAAATTCTCTCTAATATTCCTAGTGGGTATGTCAGAAAAATGAAGGATATAGCAACCACCCACCTAAAAAGCTGACTGTCCGAAGCTCAACAGCTGAAAATACCAGGAAAAATCCAATCTCCTACTCCAATGGGTCCAGCAATACCCGCAACTCTCCTGGGTACAACACAAGGTCCACAAACACACATAAGTTCCCAAAACTGCTCTTACAATCACATACAAAATCAGTCCCAAAGATGTCTAAATTTCACCTTCTAAAAATGCCTAGAAAATTCCCAAAAAAATATCACAGCGATCCTCGTGTCGATACCTTCGAAACGGCTGCCTGCACGCCCAAATCTGAGTTCGGTAGGTCAAGATATAAATTCGGCAAGGTGGTACACTCAAACAAATTCTGCATCAAAAACTGTAGCACTTTAAACAGGGAAACAGGGATTTTCACCTCCAATAAAATCTCTGAAAAATCCAAGAAAAATACGAGCGCGTTCCTTGCGATCTGTAGATGAAAAAGTTGTACAAGCACGTTTCTGTCTGACGCTCGTGCGCGAAGATATGGCCAAATTACCACAGTGCTGCCCCAAAAACCCACACAGAAAAAGGGTCACAATGATACCTCGGGATCCGTGCCAAAAACTCAGAACGGGAAAGCGCGATCAATGTGAAAGATGAAGCCCTACCTCTTAGGAGTAAGTCGGCGCAAGAATCGCTGAAAAAGAAGGTCGGGGTAGCCCAGGGGAATTTTCACACCGATCCGCGACGAAGAAGAACACCGAAGAAGAAACGTCGCACCGCGCCGTAAAATCAGGAACCTCGGGATGCGTGCTCTTGAGAATCCCAAAACTCTGCAGGAAGATCAAGAACTTGAAGATGGACAAATCACCTTAAGGGAGCTCGGGCAGAGGAGGCTCGAAAATGGGAGAAAAACCTCCAAAAAGGCAGCTCGGGCTGCTATTTAAAGACAGTGGGGAACAATTTCAAAAATGCCGAAATTGTCCTAACTACCGGGCGCCCGGTCCGGCCCGCCCGGTTTCGGGCGCGCACAGTGCGGCCCAGCCCAACCTGCGCAGTCGCACGGGATCTAGCCACCGTCCGACCCGCCTAGGAGCCTGCCACGTGTCCGCCGAACACGCGGCAGCCGTGCAAGCCCCCGCGGAGAGCGCCACGTCTCCCTGCCCGCAGTCAACGCGGTGGGTGGCGCCCGCGAATCAGCGGGCGCCACGTGGCGCACCCAACTGCCCCGCCTGCCCCCGCGGTACGGCACCTGCCCCGACACCTGCCCCGCGCGTTGTGTGGACCGCGACCAGTGAGCTGTCCAATGGGAAGCCGCCACGTGTCCACCCCGGTCCACCGTACACCACCAGCCTGCTCCGTGCTCCCAGACCACAACACCGACAAGTCAAATCCTGCCACGTGTCCCATCCTCCGGTGCACGCCGGCCCGTGGACCGCGTGCCTGCCCGCGCGCTGCCCGCGCCCGCGCGCCGCCGCGCTCCGCCACTGCCCGCTGCGCTCCGCCGCTGCCGCCGCCGCCGGTCGCCGAAAACACTGTTCCGGCGTGAACAGTAACCGGTGCGCAAAATATCAAGTAGGTAGTCCATTTTGACCGTTTTCGCGCGCTGAATCCGAATTTGATGTCCGTTTTGCCAAATTCCAACTCTAAAAATTGCCGAATGCACCCGGAAAGGTGTTCGTAGCCCAAATTTCGTGCTGAGCCCAATTTTAATATCTGTTTCGCGCGAAACCACCTCTAAACATCCGACGGGGTCAGCCGATCACCCACGTGATCCATTTAAGCTCGAGGTCCAACACTTGTGTCGAATTATGCACAAACACTTCCAAAACACAGTACAGGCTCCCCAGAAGTCACCAATGACTCTACCACAGCTCTGCAGAGATCCAGGTCATCACATCCTCCCCGACTAAAAGAAAGTTTCGTCCTCGAAACAAAAGTCATTCCTTGACACGGGACCTAAACCAAATAGAGGGGGTAAATATCCGATCATCCCCACTCAAGCTCCCAAGGCTGTCTAATACCTCCTCCAGAGACGCTCTGCAATCCTCGGGTTTCTAACTGGAACAAAATAAAGGCGGGCACTCCGGGAAACCGCACCACCACAACCAAGTACAGCTGGGCTAACCGCTCGAGCTACCAAGTAGTCCGCATCGGTACAAGCATCTGCTCCTCCCAGGGTCTCAGATAATCCAAACACAAGTCCATCGGCACACAAGCTCGACCCAAGTACCTCTGTGCTCCCGAGGTCCCCAACTGATCCCGTAGCCTCTGATCTCTAATCCAAAAACCGTCAGGATGTAGAAGCACTTCCCTAACTCTCCGGCATCAACACTCAGCCATATGCAGTCGAGAAAACCATAATACAAATCAATCTTCGAGAAGGTCCAGTACCCTTTGTCACGCCCCGGGGTCGAAACTGCGACCCGGGCTCGCTAACAGATCCGCCATCTGTACGGAAACTGCCGTACAGACGAAGCGTCTAACCTGCAAAAAGAAACAACTACAGGATACAGATATCAGAGCTGAAAGTAAACTACTAAAAACCGAAATCCAAACACTGTACAACTGAAAATAATACAATATCCATCTCCCAAATACGATCGTATAAAAAGTCCTCTGATACAAAACTCAAAGGGAGATATTTCCAATAAAATACATCAGTGTACAAGCTCTCGATACAAGGATATCCTCACTACAGCAGTCTCTCAAACTGTAAAATAAAATACAACTCTATACCTCACAACAAAGGTCTCTCAACAGAGGAAAAAGAGTAAACTAAACTACTGAGCTCTCCTCTGAAGGGGTACCGCTACACTCCAACGACGGGTAGGGAACTAGCTCGCGACTCCCTCGCCTCGGTCCGAAGGATCAGCAACAGGAGCACAGGAACAGGAGAAGAAGTCCCTGGGGAAAAGACACCACGACGGGTGTGAGAACTACTTCCCACAGTAGTTCTCAGTGGGTGCCGTCAACAAGTCCAACGGTCTGCCCACCAAGTCTACCAGAGGTAAAGGATAACAGGCAAAGAAATCTGAACAAGAAAAGCTGGAACTACTCTACAGCTACCATGCCTCTATCTAGACACTCAAAGGTGGAACAGATGAAAGTAAATGAGACCACTCGCACCCAAGGTGCTCAATCGACCCAAACGAACTGACTGCCTCAAAGGTCCAGTCAAGCCTGCGCCTGTCGACTAGGAACGCACCTGCCCACTACCACACATCCACATGAGGACGGGATTTACGTGGGGCGTCCTGTCCGACTAACTCATCCCTCGCGCAAAACTGCCTCAACAGGCCCATCGTTGCCTCCACTGCGGAAAACTGCCTCAACAGGCCAACCATCGTATCCACAGCGGCATCTCAGGGGCGCGACTCCATCTGAGGAAAACGGCGCGGCATAGAGTATCAAACATTGGCAAAAGCAGGCTATAGACAAAACTACGCTCACTCTCAGAACGGTAGGACTCAAGATCCCCAAAAATCTCGCATAACAGTCGGAGCACTCTCGACGACTCAGCTGATCGGCTAACACGAAACACGAGACACTAGCCTCTTCAACAGCTCGCAGCACAAGCACGCTGGCTGGAGGTACTCCACAGCCAGGAACGACCCACAACTCAGGCTAACAATACCGGTCGGACAACACTCAACGACCTGGGACCACCGTCAACCCCAACGGTTCCCAACAACACGGACCGGAAGATACTCGACGGCCCGGAACTACCGTCTACTCAACGGCTCCCTCCCACGACAGCGCAATAGGGATACAAGACCTCCCGGGACTACCGTTTACCCAAACGGCTCCCGGCACAGATAAGCAACCCACTACAACTACCAGACTCCACTCTGCTCCCAAGCACGAGTGCAAAAGCATCCCACACTACAAGAAAGTCCGGACCTCTCGGCCCACTACCCGGGCGAGGAAAACACTATGTCCAGGAATAGAAAAACAGTGTAGGTGTCTAAACAATAAAATAACCCTAGCCCAAGTGAGGGTTTTCTACTAGTCTGGTTACACATGCAACATATGACGGGGGTGCTAGGTCAAGTTCCAAGATAACTATATTAACAGATAATAAAAGGAATAACAATTCCTACAATCTAGCATGCTACACAATGAAATAAACTATCATGCATAGTCCTACATCAGTAGAAATACTGTACAGTCCATAAAACTTGGAGATAAGGCCACCCACCTCGATTTGCCACCAATTGCTCGTAGACACTTGCAATTGGCCTCCACGCGATCCGCACGCAAAACGATGTCCGCTGCCGGAGTCCGCATGCAAAACGGAGCACGCCGCCGGAGTTCGCACGCAAAACGGAGCGCGATGCCAGAATCCGCACGCAAAACGGAGTCCACACGCGAAACAGTGCACGCTGCCGGAACCCGCACGCCAAACGGAGTCCGCACGCAAAACGGTGCACGGTGCCGGAGTCTGCACGCAAAACGGTGCACGGTGCCAGGATCCGCACGCAAAACGGAGTCCGCATGCAAAACGGAGTCCGCACGCAAAACGGTGCACGGTGCCGGAGTCCGCACGTAAAACGGAGTCCGCACGCAAAACGGTGCACGATGCCGGAGTCCGCACGCAAAACAGAGTCCGCACGCAAAACGGTGCACGGTGCCAGACACAGAAAAGAGCAAGAGGGTCAATTACAGTCTAAAAGAACGCTCCAAAAACTGTACAAAAATACAGAAAAACCAACACACGGGACCTACCCGATCGCGCCGCCGCCGCCGAAACGCTCCGCCGGCGAACTACGCACGCTCCACGAGGCCCACGACGCCACGCCACACAACCCACCATCTCCTCCCTCAATCTCCCTCTCGCTCGGTTGAAGAAGAAAGGAAAAAAAAGGAAGAAGGTGGCGTGCGGGGGAGAAAGAAGAAGAAGAAGAAGAGGGGGAAAAGGGGATGGTCCACGGTGCACCGGCCAATCCGGATCCTCCAACCGCCCGGTCCACGGCACAAAGCGGTACACCAGGCGCAGGCGACCGCGCTGCCGCCACGTGGCCGCACCCCTGCGCGCCACGCGGGCGCGCAGTCCGCGCGCCACACGGGCGCGTGACACAGGCGCGCCCACCCGCTCCCGCGCGGGCGCCAACGGGGGGCCGCCACGTGGCGGCCCCTGCGCTGACACGCGCAGGCGCGCGTTCCCAACGCGCGCCAGCTGCGCGCCTTGAGCCGCCTCGGGAAACGCGCCGTCACCTCGCCTCGGGATGCGTGCCGTGATGCCTCGAAAAACGCGCAACTCATTCGGGCTCCAAACCAAGCAAGTAAATAGTCCAATCTTAGCTATTTCGCGCGCTGAATCCAAAAACGATGTCCGTTTCTCCAAATTCTCGTCCGAAAATTTGCCGAATGCCCACTCGATCCGATTTTCGCGCCGGGTCCATTTTAAAGTCCGATTTGCCAAATTCCAACTCTAAAAATTCCCGAAGGCGACCGGAGAGGTAATCCTTTATCCAAACTTCGCCCGGATTCCAATTTTGACATCTGAATCGCGCGAAACCACTTCCAAACACCCGACGGGTCCTCCAATTTCCCACGGGGTCTCCTTTTAAGCCCGAAGTCCAACACTTGTGTCCAAATTGCGCGCAAACACCACCGACACATCACGCAGGCCTCCAGTGATACAACTAAATCCCAAATTGCATCACAAATCCATTTTCTGGGCCCCAACACGCGCACCAACACCCCCAACGGCGGCCGAAAGCTGCCCAATAACCAGCAAACCCTACGCGGGGGATTCCGGGGCCTCACACCCTTGCAGCTGGTAAATCAAATCCTCCATGCCCGACAAAAGGGTGCTAGCACCAGATGGTCACTTCATCAAATTCCCGGGGTCCTCACAAAGCCGAAGTGAACAAACCTTCCACAACTCGAATAGCACCGGCGCCCCCCAAAAGTGACACACTTGGCCTGACAAAATTTCCAAAGCATCGAATCCTGGAGTTGGGTCCTCAACTCCCAAACTAGTGGTAGGCTAGACAACTCCGATAGGAGAACAGCTGGAAACTCGCAACCTAAGGGGGGTATCTCCGAATCCTGGCGCCGCCGAAGGTCCCTCAACCACACCAGCCAAAAAGGCTATTCATCCATTGCGAAACATCCGCCTCACGCACAAAGTCAAAACCATAGAGGCGAAGATAACTCTCAAGCAACCCAGGTACACCAACACCTCCGGGCCTGGCTCCCCACGAAAACCGTCCTCGCGGCATAATCAACCGCCGCGAAAAGGAGCTAATCGAGCCAGCCCAAACCGTCCTAAGTACCAAACCAAGTCCCGCAACTAGGTTAAGACCATCAGGTCTACCGGTACTATCGAGGACTCAACTGCGCCGGGCAGGACCAACCACACACCCCTACGTGCCAAAGATCGGGAATATGAACCTCCCGAACACTAGGTAACCGTCCTACCCCTAACCCATGCAAAGAAGTACATGCACACCCAACAAAGGACTAGGATGCTCAAGTGCAATACAATGCAAAACCAATGCCGGTAAATAAAATAAAATAATACCTGCCACCACAAGGTCGGCTGCTGCAAAGTCCCCCACCTGAGCGGCGTAGACCCGACCGCTCTGAGCCGGCGACCGATGATCCGCAGGGTAAAAAGATGGTAAGCCGCTCGTTGGAGCATGAAGCCGCTGAGCTGACAACTGCTGCTGAGGCGGAAAAGGAGCCGATGCTGATGAAGGTGCCGCTGAAGTCGAAAAGGGGCACGAAGCTCGAATGTGGCCTGGCTGTCCACACTTATAACAACAACCCCACCTCTGATCACAGGTGTGCGACAAATGGGGTCCCCCGCAGAAAATACATCTGTCTCTGTCGCGAAGCCGTGGCTGTCCCGACTGATGCTGTCTCTGTGCTTGATGCTGAGACTCCGGCTGCTGCTGCGATGGCCTCTGGGGTCCACTAGGCTCTCGCTGCTCCGCACGCCCACGGCTAGATAACTGAGGCCGCGGTGGTCTCCATGAACTAGCCTGTCCCTCACCCTCGGGTACTGGTCGTTTCCTAACGAAACTCTGAGTAACCATCCCGCCTCGCCTCGCCACCACTGTGTCGCCTCTCTCCACCCATTGGGCAAGGTTGAAGGCCTCCTCAAGAGTCTGGAGTCGCTGTGCATGCACTAGGGTATAAATCTCGCTGCGGAGGCCTGCCTCGAATAACTCGACCTGATGTGGCCCATCACGGGCGACATAGGGCACACAGTTAAACAACTGCATAAACTCTTGGTGGTAATCCTGAACCGACCGGTCGCCTTGCTGAAGGTTCTTCAAATCATCCTCCAGCTTCCTCTTCACGTTGGTCGAAAAATAGGTATCCAATATCATGCGCCGAAACTCAGACCAGGGTAACTGTCGAGAAATCTGAAACTCTCGTGGCTCCACCCGATGCCACCAAGTATCTGCATCTCCATCTAGGCAATGTACCGCCATATGAACTCTGTACCTCGGGTCGATGAAGAAATCCCTGAAAATCTTCTCCATTGCTGATAACCACGTCCCAACCTCCCACGGCTGCATGTCTCGCCCCGAGAATCTTGGCGGTCCGTGCTGACAAAACTTAACAAGTTTGTCAGCGATGTCCTGCTCCTCGCCCGGGGTTAGAGGCTGGGCCACTCCCTGAGCCCCGCTACTCGATGATGGCGCCGTCGGCACAAGTGGTTCCACAGGTGGTGCCGGGGTCTCCAAAACTGCCGGAGGCGGCGCCTCTCTCAGTGCCAGTAGCTGCTCAATCCGCTGCTCCTGCCGGCGGTTGCTCTCCGCCAATTGGGCTACCAAGGCCCTCAACTCAGCAATCTCAGAAGGTCCAGCCTGTCCTGGCTCAACAGGGGGTGTAGGGGCACCCCGGGTAGGAATCCGACGTCGGGGAGGCATCTGCCACAAGAAACCACAAGTCAGCCACACAACCACACACGACCCAATCTAGCGAAAGTCAAGGACATCCCCCTATTTCTGTAATTTTATGTTGTCTGCAGCCAACATAACTGTCCCACAGAAATAGGGTATGTCGATCCCTCTTCACTCACTAGAAGAGTCAAAACTAAATCACCGACTTTCGCAAAATGTCACATCCCTCACGCACTATCATCCAAGGGCTAACCAAAAGCCTAGGGTTTCCTAAGTCCCAACTGACCTATCCCTAAGCTCTGATACCAACTTAATCTGTCACGCCCCGAGTGTAAACCAGAACTCGGGCTCGTCTACAGATCCGCCGTGCACACAAAATTTCTGCATACACGAAGCGCCGGTAACCTGCTCAGATAAATCAGATACCAAAATAGAGCAATAAAACAGAGCTGAACAGAAAATACTACATCTCAGACTGAACTGGAAGTAAGAAATACAAATATCTGTAAAAATAAAGTACAAGTCTCTCTCCCAGCTCACCACAAAAATACAACCAGCTGACTAAAGCCAGACCCCAAAAGTACAACAGTCTGAGATAGCATACATAGGAGGTGCAAGTCTAGCTAACTCACTATCGGGTCCACTGTCTAGCTACTCAGCCGTCCTCTCTCCTCGACCCGCCGCTGTATGCCCAGCAGCACCCGCAGAAGGCTCTGCAAAACAAAGGAGAAGAAAAGAGAAAGAAGAATGGGGGTGAGAACTACTAGTAAACCAGTAGCCTCCCCTAGTGGGTAAAACCTCAAACTCTGACACACCCACTAGGTCTACCAGAGGCAAAAAGAAAAGAAGTGTGGTAAGCAATGATGACTGCTGAAGAAAGGAAACTACCACTACTATACCTCAAAATACAGTCCTAGAGTGGAATAACCGTATGCAATAATGACCAACCATCCCAGATGGACCCAATCTGTACCGCCCTCATCATCGGGCAAGTAAGCCGCGCCGATGTGATAGCGAAGCTCCTGCTGCCGTCCTCACCATCGGGCAAATAAGCCGCGCCGATGGGATATCAACCCTGTCCATAACTGTCTGGCCCCGGCCTCCGGAGGCGAACTCGTGGGGAGCGACCCACACGAGGAAAGCACCACCGGGCAATAACCGCGTCGGTAAGATAAGTACCAAAAGTAGGAGTAGATCACAACTGTAAAGCCCCAGTGGAACACACCCTCCACTAAAAGAAACGCAGATCCCCCAATCTGATGCACAAATGAACATCCGGTCGATCGCCCAAAATCCGCGATCGCCGCAATACCCCACAATCCAGAACCCGGTCTCACAACCGACCTCCGGTCAACCGCCCAAGATCCACGGTCGCCGGAATACCCTCTAGTCCATAACCATATACTACCACCGATGTCCTATGACCGACATCTGGTCAACCGCCCAATATCCGCGGTCGCCGCCAAAACCCATAAACCACAATCCAGGCCCCGGCTACACTATCTCCAAACCCCTGCTCAAACCCGAGCAACCTGAACCACCTGACTAACGAAAAGGAGAAAAGAAGCACACAAGGTTTCTCCTAAGTCATGTTCCAGCATGAAAGTGTAGCGATAAAAGATGGCCTATCTAGATGTCCATACAAGCATGTAATTGTCCTCATGCAAAAATTGAAAGAAGAATAACAACTAATAGTCCCACTTGTGTATTAGATAATAATTCCGCATAGATATAACCATCATGCTAAAGTCATTAAATATTTACACATGTCTAAAATCCACTGACTACCCTCACATAAACCATCCGCCTATACATGTCCAAAAGAACCCCAAGTAGCACCCACCAACAAGATATATCACACATTGTCCAAACATGCCACTATCCACTACATGTAAGATTATGTACTACTATTAAATCCATGCCAACATGTCTAAGTTCCAAATACGATCATAGTTCCAACATAGCAGTTTTCTAAAAGCATTCCGACATGATATGTCTCACATGATAGGCTCATAAGGTTAGCAATTATCAATCACAAGGTTCCAAGAAAAATACGAGCGCGTTCCTTGCGATCTGTAGATGAAAAAGTTGTATAAGCACGTTTCCGTCTGACGCTCGTGCGCGAAGATATGGCCAAATTACCACAGTGCTGCCCCAAAAACCCACACAGAAAAAGGGTCACAATGATACCTCGGGATCCGTGCCAAAAACTCAGAACGGGAAAGCACGATCAATATGAAAGATGAAGCCCTACCTCTTAGGAGTAAGTCGGCGCAAGAATCGCTGAAAAAAGAGGTCGGGGTAGCCCAGGGAAATTTTCACACCGATCTGCGTCGAAGAAGAACACCGAAGAAGAAACGTCGCACTGCGCCGTAAAATCAGGAACCTCGGGATGCGTGCTCCTGAGAATCCCAAAACTCTGCAGGAAGATCAAGAACTTGAAGATGGACAAATCACCTTAAGGGAGCTCGGGCAGAGGAGGCTCGAAAATGGGAGAAAAACCTCAAAAAAGGCAGCTCGGGCTGCTATTTAAAGACAGTGGGGAACAATTTCAAAAATGCCGAAATTGTCCTAACTTCCGGGCGCTCGGTCCGGCCCGCCCGGTTTCGGGTGCGCACAGTGCGGCCCAGCCCTACCTGCGCAGTCGCACGGGATCTAGCCACCGTCCGATCCGCCTAGGAGCCTGCCACGTGTCCGCCGAACACGCGGCAGCCGTGCAAGCCCCCGCGGAGAGCGCCACGTGTCCCTGCCTGCAGTCAACGCGGTGGGTGGCGCCTGCGAATCAGCGGGCGCCACGTGGCGCACCCAACTGCCCCGCCTGCCCCCGCGGTACGGCACCTGCCCCGACACCTGCCCCGCGCGTTGCGTGGACCGCGACCAGTGAGCCGTCCAATGGGAAGCCGCCACGTGTCCACCCCGGTCCACCGTACACCACCAGCCTGCTCCGTGCTCCCAGACCACAACACCGACCAGTCAAATCCTGCCACGTGTCCCATCCTCCGGTGCACGCCGGCCCGTGGACCGCGCGCCTGCCCGCGCGCTGCCCGCGCTCGCGCGCCGCCGCGCTCCGCCGCTGCCCGCCGCCGCTGCCACCGCCGCCGGTCGCCGGAAACACTGTTCCGGCGTGAACAGTAACCGGTGCGCAAAATATCAAGTAGGTAGTCCATTTGACCGTTTTCGTGCGCTGAATCCGAATTTGATGTCCGTTTTGCTAAATTCCAACTCTAAAAATTGCCAAATGCACCTGGAAAGGTGTTCGTAGCCCAAATTTCGTGCTGAGCCCAATTTTAATATCCGTTTCGCGCGAAACCACCTCTAAACATCCGACGGGGTCAGCCGATCACCCACGTGATCCATTTAAGCTCGAGATCCAACACTTGTGTCCAATTATGCACAAACACTTCCAAAACACAGTACAGGCTCCCCAGAAGTCACCAATGACTCTACCACAGCTCTGTAGAGATCCAGGTCATCACAGATAAGCCATCCCATGCAGAACAGACGGGGAGGCCTATGAAAAAGTCACCACAGCGAGTGTGAGAATTACATCAATCAGTAGATCTTAATGGATACCGTCTCCAAGACCAACGATCTGCCCACTAAGTCTACTGGAGGCATAAGATAATAGAACTACTGTAATAGAAAAAGATAAGCTGAAACAAAATTTACAGCTATCATGTCTCTATCTACGATACTCAACGGGCGAAACAGATGATAGTATGCAACTATTCGATCTCGAGGTGCTCATTGAAAATATCCAATCTCAATGACTGCCTCATAGGGTCCAGTCAAGCCTGCGCCCACCTACTACCACCATCCACACCGGGCAGGATTTACGTAGGGCGTTCACCTGGATTGCATCGATGTCGCGCGAGAACATGTAACAAGACCAGCTCCGGAGCGGCACTCGAAGGGAGCGACCCTACCGAGGAAAGTCATCGCATCACAGTCGAGCTCAATACGACTCCTACAGGCTATAGTCCACAATCAGGATCAACCATATCCACTCTCGGCTCAAAACAAGCTCACGGTATAAGAAGATCGGCACAACGACGACTCTCGGTCTAGAGCAAACCAAATGACAACAACAAAGGGTCCGAAAATTCTGAAAGACTGGTGCCTACAACCCCAATCAAACAAAAACAGGTTCCAGGCACATCCTCCCGTAGTTCTCGACCCAAATATGAGAACAATCCTTGGAACCCGATCACTCGAACCCTCTTCAGGTGAGGAGGTTTATATGAAAAGATGACATTTATTTTTGAAAACCATTTTCACTCGAACCCTCTTCGGGTGAGGACAAAAGATAGCTACTTTTTAAGAAAACCATCTTGATTTGAGAAAACCCCTTTTTAATAAATTTTAGTTTTTAAGAAATCAGTTAAAACGAGTTTTATTTTCAAACTCCGAAAGACTAGTGCCTTCACCTTATTCAAACAAGAACAGATTTCGGCGATCATTCAAAATTTGGAGAGAAAATATTAGTTTATTGAAATCATGTGTGTCCAAAAATATTCTGGGTTCAAGGTCCTGCTTCTCTCAACAACTAACAAAACCGGTCGAAAGATACTCAACGACCTGGGACCACCATTTACCCAAACGGCTCCCAACAATACTGGTCGGAGAACACTCCACGGCCTGGGATCACCGTCTAACCAAATGGCTCCCGACAACACTGGCCGGAGAACACTCCACAGCTCAGGACCACCGTCTATCCAAACGGCTCCTGACAACACTAACCGGAGAACACTCCACGGCCCAGGACCACCGTCTATCCAAATAGCTTTCGATACTAGAACACAATCTAGCCTCAACTACCAGACTCCACTCGCCCCCTGGCACGAGCGCAATATGCATCCTACACTATCCCGATCACTCAGCCCAATACCCGGGCAAGGATACACTCTAAGTCAAGAGGTAAAATAATGCAAGTGTAGGAGGTCCGAAAACAACTAAAGTATACACAAGTTGAGAGTTTTCTAAAGTCTTGTAGGAGGTCCGAAAACAACTAAAGTATACCCAAGTTGAGAGTTTTCTAAAGTCTGGTAAGATATCATGCAACATATGACAGGGGTGCTAGTCAGAGTTCCACAATTCTAAAACTATCATAAACATCAAAAGCAAGCCCTATCATTAGCATGCTGATAACTACGCAATAGACGTATAAGAAGTCCGCTGACTTCGGAAGAAATCCAACCCACTTGGAACATGTCGATTCGGAGTCCGATCGGGCTGAAACATGGCGTGCACGTTCCTCGGGCTCCCGTGGTTCCAACGAACCAAAAAGCTCCCAAAAACTCCTGCCGGATTGAGCACAAGTGCGAAAACTCCGGGTTAGTTGCAGGATTCTAACAAACAACCTCATAAGCAATCAATGGCCCAAAGTGAACTCATACATCAATGAAAAATGGCCAAACTTGGTTCCTATGTTCTCCAACTTAGGAACACATAGGAGGTCAGAAAAAGCCCTCTACAAGTGCCGAGAATTCAACGAAGACAAGATCACATGGGGTTGTCCAAATCTGTCCCAAAAAAACAGCGAGCACATCAATGAAGTGTAGAAGCTAATCCATACACGATTTTCAGCCGGAATCAATAGGAAAGATGCTCACCTTGACCATAAGAAAGTGCTCAGACTTTACATTCTCAGAATATCCTCCGGATCACCACAAATCTGTAGCACAAAGCCGAAATAACACAGCGAGTTAAAACACAGAAAACAACCACTTGATTCTGTCAAAGGGGCTCAGAAAATAGGAAAAAACCTATATAGATCGCCAAAAAAAATCCCCCAAAAAAAGTATTCTTGTGTTCCCTTTGAAGTCAGGAAGAATTCAAGCCCTTAAACTTCAAAATCCATCAACGAAAAGCCAAGATAATCCATGAACAACCAGTGTTGTCCAGAACAGTGCCCGGTGCACAAGGGTCTCAGAGATGATGCGAAATACCCCAAAAAATGCAAGAATGGAGCGAGGTAATCAATACAAAAGTTGGAGATCTACCTGTGTTGAAGGTCTCCTCCAATTTTTAGCTCAAAACTCCAAGTCGTTTGCTCTGGGGAAGCCGTGGACGAAACACTGACGGTGTAGGCTGCAGCTTCAGGAAAGATCGAGCTCGCAAAGGTGGAGAAGAAGATGGATGAAATGCCCTTATATCCTTCCAAGAATCCTCAAGAGTGGTGGGAGAGTGGCCATGCTCCACCTCTGGTCGAAAAACCTCCTTTGGAAGCCCTCAAAATGAAAGAGAAGGCTTCAATTTATAGCCAAATACAATTCTGTCCAACTCTCAGCTCAAATCCCATGTTTCGGGCGCCCAAAAACAGTGGCCCTGCGCTCGGACACGTGGCGGCCATCCGAGCAGCACCTGAAACCACGATCGTGCGCCACGCGTCCCGCCCCCGACAGAGTGGTTGGCGCCGGCCAATGGGAGCCCACAATGTGGAAAGGCGGGATGGCACCCTCGCCGGTTGCATCGGGTCTTCCGCGTCCACACGCCCGGCCAATACGGCGTCACCATGTGTCCCCGCCCGCTCCAATCATGGCACGACACGTGGAAAGGTTGACCCGGTGGTCCGCGGCCCTGTACACCTACTCTCGGGCGCCCGAATCCACTTTTGGGCGCCCGAATCTGCCCAAAAACACAAATTTATGTATTTTTGATCAATTTTTCGCGCTGAGTCCGTTTCTCACATCCGTTTGGCACGCAAATGCACTTGACACACAAAGATAGGTGTCTACATGCTGCTGACCACGTAGCCAAGCATCACAGGGATTCAGGTCACCACATCCTCCCCCACTAAAAAAAATTCGTCCTCGAAACCACACATGCCTCCAGCAAAAACACTCAACCAGGAAGAGGGGGGGGGGGAGGTGTCCAACATCAATGTCTCCAGCTTCTATGTTGCCGCTCGCTCCTTGTGATAACTCCTCAACACACCCATGTACGGCATGGCCCGGTTGCGCAATCCCCTCATCTCTCGAGCCAGAATTCGCAACGGGCGCCCCTCGTACCCCAGATCCTCACTGGTCTCAAGTGGAGGAGTCAATCACGAGCGAGGGATCAAAGATATAACTCCACAGAGCTGAGACGTGGAAAATGTCACGCCCCGGGGTCGAAACTGCGACCCGGGCTCGCCAACAGATCCGCCACCTATGCTAAATCCCGTATAGGCGAAGCGTCTAACCTGCAAAAGATAATACTATAGCTACGCAAATATCAGAGCGGAAATAAAATGCTGTAAAATAAAATCCAATCACTGAACAATATGAAATAAAGTACAATATCCATCTCCTCAAATACAGATAATCATTATACAATGTCCTCAGTACAGCATCTCTCAACTATAAAAGGAAATAAACTAAAACTATAGTACATCAGTCTCAACATCAGTCTCTCCAAATACAAAAGATCTCTCTAATCAGTAAACAGTAAAAACCAGCTGACAGCTACAAGGAATCTCCAACCAGGGGATACAGCTACACTCCTCGGGTGGTAAGGATCTAGCTCGTGACTCCCTCGCCTCGAACAACGACCGAAAGTCAGCAACTCCCGCAGAGGACTCTGCAAAACAGGAGGAAGAAAAGAGGAAAACAACAATGGGGGTGAGAACCACTAGTAAACCAGTAGCCTCCCCCTGTGGGTAAAGCCTCAAACTCCGGCGTACCCACTAAGTCTACCAGAGGCAAGAAAAAGAATAAGAGGTAAAGCTGTAAACAGGACTGCTGAATAAAGGGGAAACCACTACTAGTATGCCTCTAAATGCAATACTGAAAGAAATGACGGTATGAATGCATCAGGAAATAGTATCTGACCAAATAAACCCAATCTAGTACCACCAGTAAAACTGGTACTGCCTGCTTAGCGGAATCTGCACACAAGGCTCGAAACCGCGGGATCGGCCCGCATGGCTCGCATCCCAAAATAAGTATCAGACCGACACACAAGGCTGGGTCCAAAAAGCCTACCTCCGGAGTGGCACTCGAGGGGAGCGACCCACACGAGTAAAGTATCTCTGTCATCAGTATCACAAGTATCTCTGTAGCACATATCTCAATATAGCAGGACTGGATCAAGACTATGATCAAAGTGGGAAACTCCGTCCACTAAAGAAACCCCAATCCCCAATCAGATGCAATAGTACTCAACAAGTGGGAAACTCCAACCACTAGAGAAATCTGATACCCAATCTGATGCATAGTACTCAAAAAGTGGGAAACACCATCCACTAGAGAAATCTGATACCCAATCTAATGCATAGTACTCAAAAAGTGGGAAACACTATCCACTAGAGAAATCTGATATCCAATCTGATGCAATAGTAAACATCCGGTCAACCGCCCAATGTCCGCGGTCACCGCAATAACCCACAACCCACAATCGGGTAAAATAATCAAGATCCGGTCAACCGCCTACTGTCCGCGGTTGCCGCAATAACCCACGATCCAACATCAAGTACACCCTGTCTCTGACCCTAAGGTCCCGGCTACACTATTCCAAACCTCTGCTCGAACCCGAGCAACATGACTTAAAAGTCTAAATAAGGAGGAGAAAAGAAACAATCATGATTTCTCCTAAGTCAAATCCTAATATGATAGTGTAGCAATAAAATAGTGGCCTATCTAGGTGTCCACACAGGCATGCAAAAGTCCTCATGCAAGATGAAAGAGAAAAATATCAAATAACAGTTCCACATGTGTAACAAATAATAAATCCACATAGATATACCCATCATGCTAAATTCATCAGTCAACTACACATGTAAATAATCTCTGATCCATAATAAATCCCAAAGTGGCACCCGCACATAGATATGTCATCATGTCCCAACAATTAATCCATTTAATCCACTTTCATAAAATCTATGTGCTAATATGGCATGTTAATTATCACTATTAAATATGTCCCCGCAATTATGTTTCCACAATAATATTATCCAATAAGATTCCCAACATGCTATATCCACAGAATTAATCTCAATTGATAGGCTCACATTTATATCAGTCAAACATGCATGGTAATCACTCAATATGATCAATAGTGGGCTTCTCTAATAAACTTAGTGAGTAAGTCAGAAGTAGAGGTATGCAACAACCACCTCGAAAAGCGCGCACAGCACCAAAAGAAACCTCTCGCTGCCCGCAGTCCTCTAACACAGCAATCCACCAAAAACTGTGCCCCACTGCACAAAACATCGCACCCGGTGTAAACATACCACCAAAACAGCATTTGCTGTCATCCAAACAGCACAGAAAAGGGTAAATATCACCTCTGTCCAGTCCTCTAAAAAATCCAAAAAATTCACGGTCGCGTTCCTCGCAAAGAGTAGCCCCAAAACGACTACTTATATGCCCAGATCCGATACCTGTAGGCCAAGATAAAAATAAAACACCGCTGCATACTCAAAACCTCCCACAAACAAAATTCATGTAGCAACCTGTCCAGAAAAGCTTAATTATCACCTTCGAATCAATTTCCAAAAATCCCAGAAAAATCACCACTGTGTTCCTCACGACGAGTAGATCAAAATCGAGTCCTTAAACGCCTTGATCTGATGCTCCTAGGTCGAGATATAAATCGAACAAGCCTCCGCTGTCCAGAATCCATCACAGAAAAATGGGAGTCAAAAATGCCTCGGGAACCATGCCAAAAGTGCGAAACAGAGCAAAGCAATCAACACAAAAATCGAAGCTTTACCTCTTAGGAACATGCTGTCGAAGAAATCGCCCAAAAACTCCTCCTGGTTTGCTCACAGCGAATTTCCGACTGAACTGTGACGGTAATGGGCCGAAATGGGAGAAAAACCGAGGCGAACTGTAAAATCGATATCGCCGTTGCCGAGCTTCCAAAAATTCCGGGGATCCACCACGAGCTCAAGAACATCAAGGGGAACAAATCTCATATAGATCTCTCCCTATCATTCCCTCTCTAAAGCTCGAAAAAAGGTGAGAAAGAGGGAGAGGAGGAGGTATATATAGGCCCATTCCAAACATTTCAAGAAATGACCTCTGTGTCCTGTGAACCGGGCGCACCGAACAATCGGGCGCGCACAGTAACTCAATCCGGGCCGTTGATCAAGCGCCGAATTCACCGGATTGCGCCACGTGTCCCCCGAACACGGGACAGCAAATCCGGCCGCTCCCTTCACGCGGCGTGGCCCACCCTGGTCAACGGAGGGGTTGGCGCCCGCCAATGGCGGGCCGCCACGTGGCGCACGCGTGCGCCACGTCGGCGCCGTGGCCGCCACCCTGCCGCCTGCCACGCCACCTGCCCCCCATACGCGCACAGTGACGCGCCCAATCCCCGCGCGCCACGTGTCAAGGCCCCGCGCTCGCTGCACCCGGTGCACACACTCTGTGCACCCGACGAACCACAGACTGCCACGTGTCCAAAACTCAGCCAATAGAAAACCGCCACGTGGCACACCAACCGCCTGCACCCCCGCTCCTGCCCGCGCACCTGCCCGACCTGCCCGGCCTGCCCGCGCACCCCCGCGTGCGCCGTGACCACTGCACCGAACTAATGAACATCTGCCACGTGTCCCCGCTCCGGTCCACCGTACACCCCGCGCTCTCCCGTGAACCGAGCGTGCTGCGCCCGCCAATCCGGAGCCGCCACATGGCTTCCCGCCTGGTCCAATGCACCAGCGCCCCACTCCGTGGACCGGGATGCATGCGCCGGCCAATCAGTGGCTGCCACGTGTCCCGCCGGCCGGTCTACGGCTCCCCCATGCACCGAAATACACCCAAAACTTCCGGGTCTCCGTTTTTGGGCGTCCGAACTCAGAAAAACACAAGTAAATAGTCGTTTTCAAGCATTTTTCCGTGCTGAATCTAAATACGGCCTCCGTTTTGCCCAAAGCTCCTCCCAAAATTCGACGGGGGTATCCAAATACACTCGGGGTCCAATCAACACACTAAGTCCATTTCTTCAGTCCTATACACCCCCAAACACTCCCATCTTTCAAGATGGTCCTCCAGAAGCCACTGATCAAACCATAAACCCCCAACGAAGATCCGGATCATCACAGAAAACATCGTGGGCCCCAACAAGTCGCAGTGGAAGAACAATCCTGTATGCTGCCAGTCCAACACGCTCCAAAACCTCAAAGGAGCCAACAACCCGGAGATGACCTTCTTGCAAACTCCACTACCGCACCCACACAACTATCCACGAAAGGAAGGAGCCCAACATCAGGAACATCAGTAACCCCAACTCTCAATTTAGAAAACAGTCGGAAACCACGAAAAGTCTGAAATTCCCGAATGGCCAGTGCTTTCACCCCATCAAACAAGAACAGACTCCAGCACAGTCTCCATTTCTGGAGCAGCTTTTCAAAATTGTCGACTTGTTCGCGATACCTCGGTGCGAAGTAGTGAAAAGGGAGAGAGGTGTTGAAGTTGTTCCTGCTGTGGCTGTCGCTCTACTCCCGCTCCTCAGTAACAGTCGTCGGTCTTGGCCAATCTCGGATAGCATCCACCCTCGCCGGGTCCACTGCTACACCGACGGGTAAAACAACATGGCCTCAAAATGTAACCTCCCGAAGCCAAAACTCGCACTTCTTAAGCTTGGCATACAACTTCTTCTCTCGCAGAAGCTGCAGCACTATCCTCAAGTGCTCCTCAAGCTCCATATCGCTCCGGGAGTAAACTAGAATATCACCGATGAAGACCTACCACAAACCTATCCAAGTACGGCTGGAACACTCAGTTCATCAAATCCATAGCTGCGGCAGGGCATTGGTCAATCCAAAAGGCATCACTGTGAACTCACAATGTGTAGAGTACCAGAACTTTGTGGAGTGTACCGACCTCGCAAGATGGCATGGTGCAGAGAAATCGCCTCGGGCGTGTTCCATATATGTTTACAGTTGAGTTCGGGTTGATTCGGATCAACGCGGAAGCCCCAGCTTGAATCGGAGTTTTTCCGGGCTTTGTGCGCCATTAGTGGACTGATTTGTTAGAGCCGCGACTCCACTGTGGTTTGCAGAAAATTGGGAAAGGTTTGGGAATGTGTATTTTCAGATTACAGCGGGGTTCGGGAAGTTCCGGATTGGTGCGGAGGCCCCGAGGGCAAAAAGTGAGTTGGAGTTGGCTTAATTTGGATTAATTAATTAATTAATTAATTAGTGGTCTGTGATGGAATTAGTGTAAAGAAAGAATAGGGATTTGACAGAGAGTGTGTTGGGTTGTGGTGTATGGATGGATTTTAGTGTTGGTGTTGGGAGAGTGTTCGAGGAGTATGGGCTCTTTGCACCATGGACCATGCACATGCACACACTAATTAATTAAATGCCATGTCATCATCTTCTCTAAAGCATAACAGAGTATTTTTGTTGAAACAGAGGAATGAGTTAATGAAGAAAAAGAGGAAAAAGAAGAAGAATTAAAGGAAAGTAAAAGAGGGTTTTGATCGTCTTGACGGCGCGAATCTATCGCTAGTAGCCGCGTGGAGCCGAGCGGAGCGCACGCGCGTCGAGCCTCATGGAGGCACTTTGGTGTTTTTCTAGAGTGAGAGAAAGCTTGATTTGAGCTTGGTTTTGGTGTTGATGTTGGAGAAATTGGAAGATGGAAAGTGGTTGGAAAGAGATGACTGTGTGCAACTTATTAAAAATCATTTGGGTAAAACCTTTTTTTTTAGATAATAGTGCTGATAAAAATTATGAGCAAAAAGCCTCAGAAAGGAGTTAAAAGCTTGGGCATATGCAGAATTAGGATCAATTGCACAAGGGAAAAAGGACCTGATGGAAAATATCCAATTACTTGACAGGAAAAAAAATGAGACAGAGGGACTTACGTTGGAGGAAGAACAACTTACGATGAATAATTATAACCATAATTTCAATCAGGTGGTCAAGGAAGAGGAAGTAATGTGGTGGTGTGTAAAAATGAGAATTTTGATGCTTTTGTTTTCGGTGGTGTGGACATGGTCTTTCTGCTCATGGGTGGAGAGTGGCGCGCATGGGCGCCGCGCAGCATGGGCCTGGGCGCCGCGCGTGCGGAGGCTGAGCAGGCGCGCGGGTTTTGCTTGGAGTTCCGAAACCAATTGAGGTGTTCCGGAACTCAATGTGGTGTACCGGTACCCAGCTTGGGGTACTAGTATACAGCTCTCAGGGGAGCTTAATTATGATGCTGACTTGGATTTTTGAAGGGCACTAAGATAATTTTACTTCATTATTGTGGTTGCCCTATGCTTGGTCTATTTATACAGCCCTTCATCTGCTTTTTCTCCATGTTAACCTAAGGAAAGAAAGAAAGAAGAAAGCAAGGAAAAGAGAGTGAAGGAGAAGGAGGAAGGAAGAAGCTGAAGGTTTGGGTTCCTGCTGCTTAGAGTGAAGAAGAGCCGTGCGCACATCAAGCTTCATTGGAGGTGAGTTGACAGAATTTCTAGATTGAGCTTTTGGTTTTATAGCATGGTTTGGGAATAAATTATTGAGTTGAGTTTTGGTTTCTTCCTTCTCTTTCTTCCTTGCAAGCTGTGAGAGCAGCTTGTGCTGCTTGGTTTTTGGGCTGGTTACTGCACAGGGCCGAGGGAGCACGCATGCATGCATGCGGATGCTGTGTTGGCTGAGAGAGGAGCCGAAGCACCCAGGAGGGTTATAGCAGATTCGTGGGTTATTGGTTGAGCTTCCGGGGATTTTTCGAGATGCGCGACAGTACGCGCGCGCGCGCGGCGCAGTTTCAGACTTTCGGCAGAACGTGGTTCCGGCGCTACCCCGACTTCGGCTTGCCTGCGGAATGCTTTTGAGGTGGGTTGGAATTTTTTCGAGATTTATGAAATGCCCTCTAATGCTTCTGTAAGCATATTGATCATGCTTAGTTATCTGTTTTATGCTTATTAAATCTGATAGTTGCCTAGAAAATTGTAGGAAGACAATTATAAGCCCCTAATATTTTTAGCATGATCTAGGTATGATTTGACACTAGATTGCATGGTTAGTCAGCATTAGATGGACATCTGAACCGTTTTAAAAATCGTCGGACTGGTTTTAATGAAAAACTGAGTTTTAAAAATGGTTTTAAATTATTATGAGCACCCTGAGGGGTTGAGTTGGTTCAGATTGCATGTACGCTCGTGCCAGAGGGTCGAGCAAATTTTTAGTGCATTATATGTTGAGTTCTAGTGTCTTGAGAGTTCTTCTTCCTTGATGGGTTTATTCTAGATCATGGGTTATGTTTCTGATTTAGTGGTGGAGGGGGTTCTCCCACTTAGCTTTGAGGATTTCGGGGTTCTGGCAGATCGAGTCGTGGAGGTTTCCCGACTTAGCCATGGGTTATGTTTTATCAGATTAAGTCGTCGAGGTTTCTCCGACATAGCTTTGAGATCGTGTGGGCATTTCCTGATCGAGTCGTGGAGTCTTTCTCCGACCGAGTTGTGCTTTTGAGCTCGTGATACCGATCTGTTTGATCGTGGATTATAGCCTGCTGAGCCTGGCATTTTATGCCAGTTGTGAGATACTTGAGTTCGCGGGGTCGCTCCCCGCGAGCTACGCTCCGGATGCGATGATGATACCGAGCCTGACGAGGCTGCGATGTGATTACTGAGATAGTCCTAGAGGGACACCCTACGTAAGACCAAGCCCTGTTTGGGCATGAGTGGCAGTAGATGAGCGCAGGCTTGACTTTGACTAGTCCAAAGAGGGACAGTCATTGAGATTTGGGTGATTTGTGTGAGTGAGTTTCATTGCATGTTCATAGATGAGATTTTCTTTGAGCATAGTACTTGAGGCATATTATTAGTAGTGAGGGTGTGTGCATAGCAGGATCAGAGCAGAGTTTTCTTGAGCATGATGTTGGTATATGCTAGCTGTAGTTCCTTTCCTGCTTTCAGCTTTTATCTATCTATCTGCATACCTATCTGTTTTGCCTCCAGTAGACTTAGTGGGCATACTATGGATATTGGGACGGTACCCACTGAGATCTGCCTTTTGCAGTAGATCTCACACCCGCTGCGGTGACAGGTTTCCTGAGGTTACTGTTCCGGCTTAGCTCACGCGGAGACAGCTGATCGAGGTGAGGATGTGGCCGAGTAGTTCCTTACCAGTATAGAGTTTCAGAGGTAGATGTACCCGGTTTTACATTTTATATTTCCACTTTTGTACTGGACATTTTGAGAGATCAGTGAGGATTTTTGTATATTGTTTTATAGCTGAGAGACTTTGTATAGAAGATTTAATTATATCAGATGTTCAGTGGATTTCTGTAGCTATTAGTTCTTTTTCAGCTCTGATACATGTTTAGCTATAGATCTTTTGTAGGGTAGACGCTTTGTCTGTGCGGCAGTTTCCGCACAGACGGCGGATCTGTTGGCGTGCCCGGGTCGCAGTTCGACCCCGGGGCGTGACACAATGTCCATACCGTGTCCAGACGCCGTAATGAAATGTCCTCGGCCCTCACCCTCAGCTGGTGGTAACCGGATAGTAGATCCACACAAAGCCTCAGTGTTGCATTCTTTTCTTCACAATAATGATGGTGCTCCCCTAGGTGAGACACTGGGTCTAACAACCCCTTATGCATCAAATTCCACAACAGCGCCTTCAACTCCCTCAGCTCCGCTGGCACCATCCTGTAACGTGCCTTCGAGATTGGCGCGGTTCCCGAAACCACGTCAATCACAAACTCAATCTCACTATCCGGCGGCATCATGGTCAGCTCGGTGGAATCACATCAAACTCATGGACAATGGGGATATCCTTGAGTCCCGATGCCATCATAGGCACCTTTACTACCGTCGCTAGAAAAGCGATACATCCTTTGCTCATCATCTGCCTGGCCATTGCCGATGAAACCGTCGCTGCAGAAAGGGTACTCCGGCAACCTCTATAGATGAACTCCTCCTGTCCGGCTCGCGGAAGGTCACAGTCCTCTCTCCGCAGTCAATCACTGTATGATACCGCGCCAACTAATCCATCCCGAGTACTCTGTCAAAGTCCTGGAGCTGCCGCAAACCAACGAGTCTGCCGGCATAATCCACGGCCCCAACTGCACTGGACATGATCCTTAAACCTCCTCCACATGTACAACAAGATTAGGGATCTGCACCTCAAGTGCACGTGGTAACGACCCTACCTCTAGTCCATGCAGGAATGCAAATGCTCTACTAATACATAAATAAAATGCGCCGGTATCAAAAATACTTTAGCTCGGACAGCTGTGATCAGAATAGTACCTGCGATGACGTGGTCCACTGCCGTGGTACCCTCCACCTGGACTGCGTAGACTCATCCACTCGGTGCTGGTGGTCATCGCTCTGTCTGCCTCGACGTCGTAGCCCCGTCTACTTGGCGGTAAATCAGAGGAGCTCCTTCTTCCTGAAGGGGCAATGGTGGTGTCGTCGCAAGCGGTAGTATTGAGAGTACTGCTCGGGGGCACAATGACCGAAAATGTCCTGACTGTCCGCATAGGAAGCACCATCCCTGCCTCTGGTCACACCGTGGCAGTGAATGCAGCCCCCTGCAGATAACACACGTCCAATCGCTGCTGCTGATACTGCTGCTGTTGATATCCACTAGATCTCTGGTGCCTCTGAAACCCATGACCTAGAGAGCGAAATCGCGGAGGTCTCGGAGGCCTCTGACTATTGGTCTGTCCCCTATCATCTGGCGCCAGGTGCTTCTCTCCAAAAATTGCCCTTGGTGGCACGTCCCTGTCCACAAGAACTACAACACCACGCTCCATATACAACACCTGCTCTATCGAAGCATCCAAAGTCTAAAGTCGGAGGGATCGAATGAACTGAAAGATATCCTGGCGCAATCTCCTCCCAAACATATATATCTTGTGCGCCTCGTCCCTCGCGGTGTGGGGCACGCAGTTCCGCAACCGCATGAACTCCCTGATGTACTCCTGCACCGTGCGATCTCTCTGCAAGAGATTCCTCAGATCCTCTTCGAGTTTCTGCCTAGTGTTGTCCAGGAAGAAGGCCCTGAACAACAGGCTGCGAAACTCGGTCCATGACAAAAGTTGGGCCCCTGGTAGGCCAATTGGTCTGACTTTTCTACACCAAACCTCGGTGTCACTCTCCAGGAAGTTGGTGGCTAAGTGCACCTGATACCTCTCTGGCACAAAGAGGTTCTCAAATAGTCTCTCTGTAGAGTTATTTAGGATCCACAAGGATCTAAATAGGTACTATCAAACACCTAGAGGGGGGTGAATAGGTGTAATATTATAAAAACCAATCTCAGTGCAAAAATAAAAATAATGCGGAAAATAAAAATCAACACACCGAGATTTACGTGGAAACTCCAATCCAGGAGAAAAACCACGGGACCAACACGCAATAACAATCCACTAAGAAATGAAGAATAACAAGGTGATTACCGACTCCACAGACTCGACCCCTCCTTCAACTTCTTCGGACCTTGCGCTGACCGGTTGGATGTCCACGCAATGACAATCCACTAAGAAAAGAAGAATAACAAGGTGATTACCGTCTCCACGGATTCAACCCCTCCTTCAATTTCTTCGGACCTTGCGCTCCACCGTTTGCACGTCCACTGCACACGTTCGAATCCACGAACGCCACTCGAATCCACGAGCACACGTTTCGAATCCACGAAACGCCTTTAGCACACCGAATCCACGATGCCACGTCGAATCCACGACGCAAACTCAGCCGGTAAGAATATTGGCTTCGATGGTGATCCTTTGCTTAGATTATCAATGAAGATCCATGGGAAAAATCTCTAAGCAAAGATTAGATCAATTCGACAAAAGATAGTTCTTGGAAAGAACCGTCGAATTGACCTAAAAGAGGCTATAAAGAAGAACGATAAAAACCTAGCCTCTAGGGTTGCTCTCAAGTGTTTTATAAATTGATCGGCCGTGCTCCCCACGTTTTGAGAAACCCTAAATGTCTATTTATAGTTTAGAAACCTTTGGAAAGAGATAAGAATCAAAAACATACCTTATCTGGAATTTTCAGGACGGCGATCCGGATCGGGATTACTGCGATCCGGATCGTCGTAACGAGATTGACGATTCCAGAAATCCAAGGGTTCGGGATCCGGATCGCAAGGCCCGATCCGGATCGTTCATGAATTTCAGCAACATCCAATGTTCGGGATCCGGATCAGAATAGGCTTGGATCCGGATTGGATTTGCACATGAACTAATACCCTTCGGGATCCGGATTGGATCATCTGATCCGGATCCTGAACATGTCCCATGTCCAGTTTTTGATTTTTATGCAATTAAAAATTCATCCAAGTGTTTCTACACTATAAGAAAGTATTCGGATCACCAAAATTATTTAGTTAAACATACCTGATCCTTTTGAATACTTTCTTCTTGAGATTGATGTAACTGATCCACAATTCTTCATCTTCAATCTTCAAGACTCAAGACACTGAGTGTCAACTTGAGCTCTTGTTGAATCTTCTCTAAGTCTTTGATTGCTGATTGACAATTTGATCCCTTTAAGACTCCGACTCAACTCACTGACTTGACTCACGAAATATGCCAACACCAAAATGCCGTAACAATCTCCCCCTTTGGCAATTTCGTGACAAAACCCAAAATACATAAAAACGCTCAAGTCACTCATCTTAAACCAAAAAATCGAAATTCAATGTCATCACCAAAACATTGATTTTCTTTGCGTGAAAGATCCAATAAATACAAAATTACATTTGAACCAAACAGTCCTAGAACATACTCTATGACTTAGGACTTGGAGTCTTAAAGTGATGTAATTCCTGCAAAACAAAACTCCAAACAAAATCAAACGTTAGTCGTTAGAAATTAAAATCCTACATTTGATTCGTCCTTTTGGTTCTTTTGTTTTTCGGCTCTTTCAATCTTTTCTTTATCTCCCCCTATCTTGAGCATCTCTAACATGTTCTCCATGTTCTCCATGTTCTTGAGCATCTATGTTCTCCCCCTTTGTGATACGATCATCATTTTCCGTTCTCCCCCATTTTTCCATTTTCGTTTGTCCTCTCTTGATGATCTCATCTCCGTCATTTCTCTTCTCCCCCTTTTTGTCACAAATTGTCAAACAGTGAACATACTAGACAAAAGGAAATCACTAACAACATTAGTTCATAGAGAAAGAGAGATAAAAGCTCAGTTCCGGTATATAACAAAAATGCAGATTGCGTACCGGTACCAGAACAAAAAATCAAATAATTTCTTGAAACAAATCCAGATTTTGAAATCTTTCAATTACCGATTTGTATTCCATCAAGAAAACAAATAAGTGCTTTAACAATGAATTAGAGTCATTCAATCCAATTTCTTTCATTAGAATAATTTAGAAAAATAAAAACCAGAAAGAGTATGTAAGCACTTTAGCGCATCAACTTTAAACAAAAGTCATCGTTTCATGCAACAAGAAATAGATTATACCAAATCTATCAAAAATACTCAAAAATGAAACGAAAATTTATGAAAATTAAAACTCTTAAAGTTGAACAACTTCAATTACATCTAACTGATCTTATGCGTAATGCCTTTATCAAATCATCAATTTTGGTAAAGAAAATGAAATACCAAGATCAATAGATGTTTGAAATCCCAGATAAGTTAGATAATATATCTAGACAATCTGTTGAAGGAGTGGCTCTTTGAGCATCTTTTACAAAAATCCCACCTTATACCAACCATGAAATATGACTGAGTCAAGTATTTCAATATGCATTTCATCAACATTTTTAAAACAAAATTTGCTTTGCATTCATGGAGTATCTTTTTTTTTTCTTTTCTCCATGTGGTGGTAGTTTTCACACTCCTCATTGGGATGTAACTCTTTCCACATCTTTTGAGCATTTTACTTTTCTTTGACTCCCCCTCAATTGGCTATCAATTATTTAATATATAAGGTATTCAACCAAAAATTGATCTCGCATTCATACTCGACTAAGCAATCAAATATGATAATGACTATACCAAGAGATCATTGAGAGAGAAATTGACTTTGATCACTTAAAAGATGAATTAATTAACATAAATGATCATTGCAACATTGAAATATTATGATATCAAAAGCATAATAAATTTCTAAATGCGTGAAAGGATGCAATTAAAGTCAATTTAACCAATGCTCAATTAAACAACTCCTTTAAATGAAGTGTCTTCAAGATTATGAATATGGAGTCAAGTTGATAATCCAAGAAAAATTAATTTGGAGTGAATGAACGTGAAGCCCTTTTTATTCAATGCACTTGTTCGTTAAAAACCCTTTTGTTCAAGAACAAAGTATAAAAACAAAGAGCATTGAAAAACATGTAATGCAGAGATTAAGAAAAATATGAAGGGAAAACCAATCAAAGCATTACACACAGTCATAAGCTATTTAGAACTTAAGACAAGGAAAGATATCACCTTTCCGAATCCAAAATCGCTGGATTTTGGGTTGTCTTGATTCGTTGTGCCCGGGGGTTGGTAGCTTTGACTGTTGGTCCACCTTAGGTCTTTGCCTCGCAATGATCCACTTGAATGATTGATGTTGTGGCTCGGACCTTTGGTGGGTTGAGTGAACTCCTTTGACTTGATGTGTCTTTTGATTCCGTTGAGTTCGCTCCGTAGATGAAGTTGCCGAAGAATTCTTCTTTCTCTTTTTCGGGCAATTCTTCACCAAATGTCCTTCAAGTCCACAAAGGTGACAAGTCCTTCCTTTCAATTTTATTGTGGAACTTGAAGCATGCACAGTTTGGTCCTTTTTAAATCCCAAACCAACCTTGCTTGCTTGACCTAATCCGGACATACAATTAAGTTTCTTGGAACCGGTTGAAAGCCTTTGTATGTCGGATTTAAGTTGATGAACTTGCTTGGTCAAAGCTTGGTTGGTGACATGAATTTCTTCAAACTGCTTTTCAAGAAAACCAATCTTGTCCATATATGATTTAGCGTTTGTCTCCGATTGGTTTAGCTTTTCTTGGAGGATTTTATTGTTATCTAAAACCGTCCATGTTCCTCCTCGAGATCATGAAGTTTGATCTTTAAAGCTTGATTCTCGTCTTGAACTTCAAGTCGTTGCTTCCTCAACTTCTTGTTAAGTTTGGCCATCTTCTTTGATTCCGCAAGAAGTTGTTGGTATGCCTCAACGAGTTCTTCTTCGTCCGACTCCCCCTCACTTGATGACTCTCCTCCGGATGTTGATGTTTCATGCAAAATCAAAGGAATAGAGTCAGTGACTAAAGATGATAAGCACAAATTAGAAGAGGGAATTTGAGAGGCATGAAAAGCAACAATTTTTTCTTTTTCCTCTTCACTTGAGGTCGATTCATCGAAACTAGAATCGTCCCAAGTTTTTGCTTGCAAAGCCTTCTTTTTGTATGATTTCTTAGAAGGACAATCCGTTGAAATATGGCCGTAGCCTTTGCATCGATAGCATCGGATTTCCCCTTCGAAATCATCTTTTTCTTTTTCTTTAGAAGGTTTTGCAACGCCTTTGAGTTTAGAGGATTTAGAACCCGATGATCCTTTAGATGGTTTCGTGGATGAAGATCCATCGGTTCGATTCTTCCAAAATTTCCGACGAAATTTCTTTGTGATCCGCGCCAATTGTTCTTCAAAATCGGCAAAAGAGATTTCATCGTCGGAACTCGATTCGTCATCTTCTTCCTTTGTTGATTTGAATGCAATACCTGTAAGCTTAGAAGAAGACTTGGAAGAAATTTGATTAGTAGGAAAAGTCATCTCATAAGTTTGCAAAGCACCTACTAATTCCTCTACACTCATCTCATCCGGATGACTAACGGTTTCAATGGCGGTAACCTTTGCCCTAAACCGTTCCGGAAGAGTCCGAAGAATCTTTCTTACAATTTTCGACTCCGGGATCTTTTCTCCTAAATTAGCACATGTATTAATTACATCTTGAAGTCTAGTGTAATAATCTGTAAACAATTCATGCTCTTCCATATGAATAGAGTCAAATTGACTTGTAAGCATCTGGAGCTTTTGAATTTTTACAAGATTAGTACCCTCATGTGTAATTTTGAGAATATCCCAAATTTCCTTCGCGGTTTCACACGCGGAAATTCTGTAAACTCAGTCGAGGAAAGAGAATTAATAAAGCGTTCATACCTTTCCCATTGTAAGAAGATCTTTCGATTTCCTCTTTAGACCATCTAGAGCGAGGTTTTGGGGTAGTAGAATTTCCTACTTCCTCAACAGGATGCACCCAACCGTATTCAACGGTTTGCCATACCCGCTCATCAATAGAGATGAGAAAAGCTCTCATCCGCACTTTCCAATATGCATAATTGGTCCCATCAAAAAGAGGAGGTCTAAAAATATTACCACTTTCACCCATCATGATAGATAAACCTAAAACCCGCTCTGATACCAATTGTAGAGTTATTTAGGATCCACAAGGATCTAAATAGGTACTATCAAACACCTAGAGGGGGGTGAATAGGTGTAATATTATAAAAACCAATCTCAGTGCAAAATAAAAAACAATGCGGAAAATAAAAATCAACACACCGAGATTTACGTGGAAACTCCAATCCAGGAGAAAAACCACGGGACCAACACGCAATAACAATCCACTAAGAATGAAGAATAACAAGGTGATTACCGACTCCACGGACTCGACCCCTCCTTCAACTTCTTCGGACCTTGCGCTGACCGGTTGGATGTCCACGCAATAACAATCCACTAAGAAACGAAGAATAACAAGGTGATTACCGTCTCCACGGATTCAACCCCTCCTTCAATTTCTTCGGACCTTGCGCTCCAACGTTTGCACGTCCACTGCACACGTTCGAATCCACGAACGCCACTCGAATCCACGAGCACACGTTTCGAATCCACGAAACGCCTTTAACACACCGAATCCACGATGCCACGTCGAATCCACGACGCAAACTCAGCCGGTAATAATATTGGCTTCGATGGTGATCCTTTACTTAGATTATCAATGAAGATCCATGGGAGAAATCTCTAAGCAAAGATTAGATCAATTCGACAAAAGATAGATCTTGGAAGAACCGTCGAATTGACCTAAAAGAGGCTATAAAGAAGAACGATAAAAACCTAGCCTCTAGGGTTGCTCTCAAGTGTTTTATAAATTGATCGGCCGTGCTCCCACGTTCTTGAGAAACCCTAAGTGTCTATTTATAGTTTAGAAACCTTTGGAAAGAGATAAGAATCAAAAACATACCTTATCTGGAATTTTCAGGACGGCGATCCGGATCGGGATTACTGCGATCCGGATCGTCGTAACGAGATTGACGATTCCAGAAATCCAAGGGTTCGGGATCCGGATCGCAAGGCCCGATCCGGATCGTTCATGAATTTCAGCAACATCCAATGTTCGGGATCCGGATCAGAATAGGCTTGGATCCGGATTGGATTTGCACATGAACTAATACCCTTCGGGATCCGGATTGGATTATCTGATCCGGATCCTGAACATGTCCCATGTCCAGTTTTTGATTTTTATGCAATTAAAAATTCATCCAAGTGTTTCTACACTATAAGAAAGTATTCGGATCACCAAAATTATTTAGTTAAACATACCTGATCCTTTTGAATACTTTCTTCTTGAGATTGATGTAACTGATCCACAATTCTTTATCTTCAATCTTCAAGACTCAAGACACTGAGTGTCAACTTGAGCTCTTGTTGAATCTTCTCTAAGTCTTTGATTGCTGATTGACAATTTGATCCCTTTAAGACTCCGACTCAACTCACTGACTTGACTCACGAAATATGCCAACACCAAAATGCCGTAACACTCTCCATTGCCGCCACCCACGACTCGGCCTCCCATGGCTCCAAACTCCGTCTAGAAAATCGGGACGGGTCAAATTGCCTGAATTTGATCAAACGATCAATAAGATCCCTCTGCTCCTCCGGTGATAACTATCCACCCGACCTCGGTGCCTGTGAGGACCCGAATTACCACAAGAGAATTACTGTTGGACAAACAGAGCTTCTGCAGTGTGTTTAGCAGCTTTCGGAGGCCTTTGCTGTGTGCTGGAGGTGTTTGCGCACGAATTAGACCTCAGAAATGGACCCAGTGCGAAATTTGGATTAAGTTTACCTGTCCGGATACCTTCGACAAATTTTAGAAGCGAAATTTGACAAAACAGACTTCAAATTTGGACTCAGCGCGCGAAAACGATGAAAATAGGCTATTTACTTGTATTTTTCGGAGCCCGGATGCGCAAACACGAATTTCGAGGCAGTTTTACTGTTCCGGCGGCCGGGGCGGCGGGCAGGCGGCTGAGCACGGCGGCGCAGGCGCGGGTGCGGCAGCGGGCAGGCACGAGCAGCGCGGGTAGGCGCAGGCGCGGGCGCGGTGCACAAAGATGGGTGTGCCACGTGGCGGCTTCTCATTGGATACGCTGGAGACACGTGGCGGCTTTGGATTCGACGGGTGCATTTGGTTCGTGCACCGGGCACAGCGAGTATTGGCGTTGACACGTGGCGCGCAGTGATTGGCCAGTCAACGCACGTGCGACAGGCGGCCGGGCGTGGCGCACGATGGACCGACCGGGCCACGTGTCGCCCGCTCATTGGCGGGCGCACTGACCCGGCGGATCCGGCGTGAACCGCGGCCCACGGTTCCCGCCGTGGACCGCGATGCCACGCGGCGCGCCGCGATTGGCGGGCACGCGTGGACCGGGCGCGCGGGGCGTGGGGTGCGGTGACGTGGCGCGCTGGGAGAGTTTCGGGCTTGCACAGTGCGGCGTTTGGGCCGGATTCGGGCGCCCGAATCCGGTTGTTGGTTGGGCTGGGTTGGGCCTATAAATATCCCTCCCCTCTCTCTTTTTCTGCTTTTTTCGAGTCTTAGAGACGGATTGAGAGGGAGAAACCTTTAGGGAACTTGTTCCTTGTGATGTTTTTGATCTTGTGGTGGATCCCCTAGATTTTTGGAGGCTCGGCAGCGGCGATCTTGGTTTTACAGTGCGCCTCGACGTTTCCCTTTTTCGGCCCGTTTTCGTCGCAGTTCAGTCAGGAATTTCCTGTGCGCAAACCACGAGGAATTTTTGGACGATTTCTTTGGCAGTGTGTTCCTAAGAGGTAATCCTTCGATTTCTATGTTGATCACTTTGCCTCATTTTAGATTTTTGACACGGTTCCCGAGGTATTTTCTGACCCCTTGTACCGCTGTGAGGATTTGGACAGCGGAGGAGTATTCTTGTGATTTCTCGGTCTACAGGCATCGGAATGAGGTGTATGAGGACTCGATTGACATCTACGCTTCGTGAGGAACGAACCCGTATTTTTATCGGAATTTTTGGAGGACTCTTTGAAGGTGATAATTAAGCTTCTTTAAGACTGAGTGTCTGCAGGCTTGTGTTCGTAAAGGTTTTGACATACGGCGATGTTCTAATTATTTCTTGACCTACAGGTGTCGGATTTGGACGTGCAAGTACTCGTTTCGATCGGCTCGCCGCGAGGATCGCAACGGTTATTTTTCTGGAATTTTCTGAGGGCATCTCGCAGATGAAAATTGACCATCTTGTGGACTGTTGTGCGGACAGCGGCATTGTATTAATTGTAGGATTAATTTGTGCACCGTGTTGGTTGTTGTTGCAGTGTTCGCAGTGAGCCGGGATTTTCTTTGAGAGAGAGTGAGTTTGAAGTGGTGTTTCATGTACTTTGCGATCGAGGTGGGTGGTTGCTATATCCTTCTATTCTGACATACCCACTAGGAATATTAGAGAGATCCTTTCATTGGACATATTGAATGATCACCTAATGGACATGCATGCTTAAATTACAATAGTTGTGAGCCTATCATATGGAAAATACTATAGTGGAAATTTGATAGTGGTTGGAACTTATACATGTTTACATGGACATAATATTAGCACTAACCTTGCATGTGGAATGTACTTTCATGTTGGGATAATATGAAATGTCTAGTGGGAGGGTACCACTTGAGGATCTTTTGGACATGCATAGGTGGATAATTTATGTGAGGGTAATTTGTGGATTATAGACATGTGTGGTTGGATAATGATTTTAGCATGATGATTATATCCATGCGGAGCTATTAATTGATACACATGTGGAACCACTATTTGTCACACTTTCTTTATCTTTCATGAGGACATAAGCATGCTTGTATGGTCATTTAGATAGGCCACTATTTATTGCTACACTATTATTTTGGAACTTGACTTAGGAGAAAATATGCTTGCTTCTTTCTCCTTATTCTTTAGTCAGGTGGTTCTTGTTGCTTGGGTTTGAGCAGGGGTACGGGAGAGTGTAGCCGGGACCTTGGAGTCAGGGACATGTGGTATTTGATTATGGATTAGGGGTTATTGCGGCTACCGTGGATATTAGGCGGTTGACCGGATACAGATTATCTTACCGATTTCGGATTAGGGGTTATCGCGGCAACCGCAAACATTGGGCGGTTGACCGGATGTTTACTTATGCTTCAGATTGGGGATAGGATTCCTCTGGTGGATGGAGTTTCCCACTTACTGGGTATTATTACATTGATTGGGAGTTCGAGTTATCTTTAGTGGAGGGTTTTTCCCACTTTGATCAGAGTCGTGATCCAGTCCTGCTATATTGAGATATCGAGTTTCCCTCTAGAGCGTTGGGGAATTCCCCTCTAGAGCGTGGGGGTCAGATAGCGATTGAGTTTGTTATCACACCGGCACGGCTTTATATGCCCGGTGATGCTTTCCTCGTGTGGGTCGCTCCCCTCGAGTTCCCCTCCGGAGTGTCGGGGTCAGGTAGAGTTCCCCTCTAGAGCGTTGGGGAGTTCCCCTCTAGAGCATGGGGGTTGGACAGTTATTGACAGTTTTTGCCATCACATCGGCGCGGTTATTGCCCGATGATGAGGGCGTCAGCAGGCAGTACCAGTTTTTACTGGTGGATAGATTGGGTTACCGGGACAGTTTGGTTATTGATGCATTTAGAGGCATAGTGTGGTAGTTTCCTTTTCAGCAGCTTTGTTGTTTACCACTCTTCTTCTCCCTTTTGCCTCTGGTAGACCTAGTGGGTGCGTCGTAGTTTGAGGCTTTACCCACTAGGGGAGGCTACTATTTTTATAGTAGTTCTCACCCCTATTTTTCCTTTCTTCTTTGTCTTCTCCTTTGTTTTGCAATGTCTTCTGCGGGTGCTGCTGGGTTTTCAGCGGCGGGTCGAGGTGAGAGGACGACTGAGTAGATAGATCTCGAGGCAGGATGAGCGAGTTAGCTGGACTATTGGTGTACCCTTTTCCTCAGACGGTTGTACTTTACTTTTGGGTCTGGCTTTAGCCAGCTGTTTGTATTTTATTTGGTGAGCTGGGAGAGACAGATGTATTATTTTTACAGATGTACTGTATTTTATTTCCAGCTTCAGTCTGAGATGTATTAGTTTTTAGTTCAGCTCTATTTTATGCTCTTTTTATTATCTCTTATATCTGAGCAGGTTACTAGCGCTTCGTGTACACGGAAAATACCGTGTGCACGGCGGATCTGTAGACGGGCCCGGGTTCTGGTTTACACCCAGGGGGTGACAGTGCCTATCACGCCCAGGGGGTTTCATTAAGCGGAAGACGACCACTGAAAAGAGTTGAATTTGCATATATATTTTTTTTGAAAGTCCTTTTTCCCCGGTGCGTGCCCAGACCCGTCGTATATACCGATTCACCTCGCAAACGGGCGGAGTCTCCTCTGTATATGCACGGCGTCACGATCACAACAAACATTTAACCACAGCAGTTTACTAACATGAGTACACGAGATTAAAGAATTCACGAGGCCGATTGATTTAAAAGGATAAATCCACAAGTTTTAAAAACGGTGCCCACACGACACCCATATTTTTCAAAACTATTTTCGCAATCCATAAATCCACAGAGTTTTAAAATGGTGTCTACACGACACCCAAATTTTCAAAACTGTTTTCGCAATGTATTTCCTTTTTTTTTTTTCTTTAGTTTGAAAGCGGCCAACCAAGAGAAAATAGAGCAACTATCCATCCACAAAGGTATGAAAACATTCCAACATCCACATCGACCCCACAGATGTAACGAAATCTACATAACAAGCTACTAACAGGTAATGAAATGCGCAAAATAAGAAAATAAATACAGTCTATGGCCTCGAAGGACCAAAAGTGCTTCTGCCACGGCCTCACCGTCGCCCTAGCCCTCACCCCTGAAAGAACCTGTCACAGAGTGGGAAGTTAGCGACACATGGTATAAAGAATAAAATGCAGGAAGGCAATAACTAAAGCAAACCGTAAGAACAATCCAGAGCAACCGCCCTCCTCAATGTGCAATCCACGATAACCCCCCTCCCTCCCTGCATAACCTAACCCCGGGCACCTGCCCCGGCAACCAGACCGAGCACCTGCCTCGGCGAACCAGACCGAGCACCTACATCGGTAAACCAGACCGAGCACCTACCTCGGTAAACCATGCCGAGCACCTACCTCGACGGGTCGCACCGCTCGCACCTTGGCGCCTCTAACCCCCCACCTACGGGGGCCCCCACTATGTCACCTTGTGGGGTACACGGGTCAACATACCACTTTTATGGAAAAGCACACCCTAGCGGTGGCCAAACCGCGGGTGTGCGTGTTGCAGCCTCGAGCATCGTAACCAAGTACACAAACACAATATAGGGCACCGCGACACTCAGTCTCCATAGTATCGATAATAACGTACAATAAAGATTAACAGGGGTTAATATAATTAATCGTGCAAGTATTATATGCCTACATGTTTCCCAAAATTCCGAAACTTAAACATCGGAAGGAGTACCCACCTTTCCCGTGCAACGACCAGCACTTAGCTCGTCCGCGTCTCTGTGTGCCTCCCGGACCTACACAGTCCCCCGAAGAAAACGTCAGTAAACCCCAACGGACAACTCCAAATGAAAAGAAGACACACCGGGTCAGTCGCGGAGAGCGGCTCCAGGGCCTGGCGGCGGAGCCGTCCTGCGTTGTACGCATCGCGCACGGTGCGTGCTGACCGTGGCAGCTCCGCGTGGCACCAGCCCGCGTGGCGCGCTGCCTGCGGCGCGGGCGGCCCCGCGCGGGCGCCCCACTCGCGGGCGGCCCCGCGCGGCGCCGACCTGTGCGGGCGGCCCCGCTGGGCGCTAGCCAGTGCGGCGCCCCCTGCCGGGCGCCCCCGTGCGGCGCCCCACGCGGGCGCGCGTGCCCGCAGGACGGGGGCGGCCCCCGCGCGGCGCCAGCCGCTGCGCAGCCCCCCCTGCGGCGCCCCCCGCGCGCCCCACCTGCTGCCGGCCCCGCGCGGCACCAGCCCGCGCGGGCGCGCTGCCCGCAGACGCGGGCAGCCCCGCGTGGCGCCAGCCGGCGTGGGTGTTACGGAATTTGAGTTGGCGTATTTCGTGAATAGTTTAAGTCTTGAGGATTGAAGATGAAGAAACTGTGGATCATATACCTCAATCTCAAGAAAGAAGAATTCAAAAGGATCAGGTACGTTTAACTAAATAATTTTGATGATCCGAATACTTCTTATAGTGTAGAAACACCTGGAAGAGGTTTTAATTGCATATTCATCAAAAACTGGACATGGGACATGTTCAGGATCCGGATCGTGGACTTTCAATCCGGATCCCGAAAGGTGTTCGTTCATACATTGCTGCAATCCGGATCATAGCTTGGGCAGTCCGGATCCCGAATGGGGTGTTTTGTGAAAATGTATGAACGATCCGGATCGTGGATTATGATCCGGATCCCGAACAGGTGATTTTCTGGAAACTGCATTCTGTGCGTCTGCGATCCGGATCGTGGCTTATGCAATCCGGATCGCCGTCGGTAAAACTTTCCAGAAAAGTTTGTTTTTGATCCGAATATTCTTCCTAGGGTTTCTAACCTATAAATAGCCCTCCTATTTCATTTCTAGGGCATCGGAAAAAGAGCCGTCATTTTCAAATATCATTTTATACGGCCTTAGATCCACATATAGAGAAGAACGGAAATCATTAGATCTATTTAATGGTTCTTCATCTATATTGATTAGTTTGATTCTAGGTTTTCATACTCATATCTTGAGTTGAATCAAACTAATGAATACTTAGATGGTATTTCCGATCTACTCTTGATCTAAGTATTCGGCGGATCATCACCACCCAAACAAACAACGATTTACCCCAAAATCGGCGCGTGGACTCGCGTGGCCTTGTGGATTCAAGGTGTTATCGCTCTCGTGGATTCGGAGCGAGGTGCGTTCGTGGATTCGAAGCGTGCCATTGGGTGAAGACCGTGGATTCGGTCGGACGTCGTGGACTCGACGTTGGACGCTGTGGATTCAGCGTTGGGCGCGGATCGTGGATTCGAGAAGCGTCGTGGAGCGAGCGGAGAAGATCGACTAGGGGCGTATGGTAAAAGGTTGAGTCGTCTGTGAGTACGTTATATCACCTTGTACGTGTGTTAACTCTAGTGGATTTCGCCGTGTTATCGGTCCCGTGGTTTTTTACTCCGGTTTGGAGTTTTCCACGTAAAAATCTTGTGTGTTCTTTTATTTTTCCGCATTGGGTTTTATCGCACAATGATTTTTTGAGTGTTTATTGTTTACACCTATTCACCCCCCTCTAGGTGTTTTTTCCCCTATTAGATCCTTATTAACCTAAACCCAACAAGTGGTATCAGAGCGGGAATAGGGTTGTAAACAATGGTTGAAGGTGGAAACATCAATCGACCCCCTTTCTTTGATGGAACTAATTATGCGTACTGGAAAGTACGGATGAAAGCTTTCTTAATTTCCATCGACGAAAGGGTGTGGCAATCAATTGAATTAGGATGGTCTAATCCAACTGAAATTTTAGATGATGTTCGCACCTTAAAACCTAGGTCGAAATGGACCAAGGAAGAGATAGACTTATCTTCTTACAATGGCAAAGGGATTAATGCTCTATTTAATGCTTTGTCACAAACTGAGTTCTCTCGCGTCTCGGCATGTGAGACTGCGAAAGAAATCTGGGATGTTCTTCAAGTTACGCATGAGGGAACTAACCTAGTGAAGATTCAGAAACTGCAAATGCTTACGAGCAAGTTTGACTCTATCTCTATGGCAGAGAATGAATCCTTCACTGACTATTACACACGATTGCAAGACATCGTGAACTCATGTGCTAACTTGGGAGAGAAGATTCCAGAATTTAAAGTTGTAAGAAAAATTCTAAGAACTCTTCCTGAACGATTTCGCCCGAAGGTTGCAGCCATTGAAACAATTAAACACCCGGACGAAATGCGTGTAGAAGAATTAGTAGGTGCTTTACAAACTTATGAAATGACTTTTCCTACTAACTATTCTTCTGGAAAGGCATCCTCTTCTAAGTCTTCAGGTTACGCATTGAAATCAACTAAAGAAGAAGACGCGGATTCATCCTCCTCGGACGACGACGAGAACATTTCTATGGAGGACTTTGAGAAGCAGCTCGCTCTCTTGACAAGGAAGTTTCGCCGCAACTTTCGAAGGGGAAATTCAAGCAAAACTCCATCCTTCGGAAAGTCGAAGAAAGGCAAGGGATTCTCAAGCTACAAGTCAAGAAGCCAAGAGAACTTCTCAAAGGATAAGAAAAGTTCTGAGGGACAAGTTCAGTGTTTCAAATGTCGAGGCTACGGCCACATAGCAACTGAATGTCCCAACAAGAATCCGGCTAAGAAGAAAGCGATGCAAGCAGTCACTTGGGATGACAACTCCACGTCAAATGAGTCATCGTCAAGTGATGAAGAAGACAACGCGACAGCTTTCCACGCGTCCACCAAACCTTCATCCTTCATGTGCTTAATGGCAAGTACATCCGACTCACTGTCCAACTCCACTGTGGAAAAGATTGCAACGGACGATGAGTCAGATAATTCGGAAGGTGAAGATTTTGTTTTAGCCTACCATCAACTTTTGAGGGATTCAAAGAAACTGGCTAAACAAAACAAGGGGTTGAAAGAGAGATTACTGGATCTTGAAGATGAAGTAAAAAGAGTAACCTCTATCTCAACCGATCTTGAAGTGGAAAGGGACAATCTGGTTAAGACAAATGTTTCCCTTCAAGAGTCCAATGAGCATTTCGAGAAGAGTTATGTAGACATGGTGAACAAAGCGAATTACTTCTTGAAGCTCTACGGCGAGGCCCGACAGGAAAAATTGAAATGACAGAGACCATACGCCAACTAAAGGATGACTTACAGAGATTTACTTCTGGAAGGAGTAAGTTGGACAGACTCCTTGGTCTCGGTCAAAGAAACAAGTTCGGCCTCGGATACACTCAAACTGGAGACATTCCAAGTTCGAGTGGTACGGTATTTGTGCCTTCGTCGGTATCTCCTCCTCCGACACCGGTGTTCACGCCAAGCAACGACAACGAACCTACTACATCATCTTCGGAATCGACAAGAACCAAGGTATGTTTTCGTTGTGGCATTTCAGGGCACATCAGAAGAAACTGCAAGACTGGAGCCAAACGCACACCTCAAGAACATCTTGCAGCAACTACCAAAAGGGCTATTCCTCGGAAAACCACTCCAACCAAATTGACGGAAAAGAGCCTTGGTAGTACATCGCTCAAGACGACATCATCAAGGAGCAGCAATTCTTCAAGCAAGACGCCCTCACCTAGGAAATCAACTCCACGAGCATTACAGTCGCATACCAAAAAGGTTTGGGTGCGCAAAGGTGAGATCTTTCCCTGTCTTGCTACCACTGTTTCCTTGCATGCATATGATAGTTCGTCTTGGTACCTGGATAGCGGGTGTTCCCGACATATGACCGGCGATAAAAACTGTTTTCAAACTTTTGAGAAAAACTCCGGAGGACTTGTAGTTTTCGGAGATGGTCGGTCTTCCAAAATTGTTGGAAAGGGAACAGTAGCTATTCCAGATGGCCCGGTTCTAGATAATGTATTATTTGTTCATGGCCTAAAGACTAACCTCATAAGCATAAGTCAACTGTGTGATAGTGGTTATTCAGTTAATTTTTCATCTGATAAATGCACTGTAACTGACTTGAACCATGCTTTCTTTTTAAAGGGGGTTAGATCAGAAAACAACTGTTATGTAGTTCCTTCTAAAATTTCTGAAAAATGTAACCTAGCATCTTTGAAAAATGAAACACTTTGGCATGAAAGGCTAGGTCACATAAACTTTAAGGAACTTTCTAGAATTTCAAATAAAGATGTGGTCAAAGGGGTTCCGAAACTTTCTTTTGAACAAAACCTTGTGTGTGGCGGTTGCCAAAAGGGAAAACAGTCTAGGACTGCACACAAGAATTTGAACCACATAGGTACAAAACGGCCTTTGGAACTTTTGCATATGGACTTAATGGCCAACTCGTCAACCATCTCTGGGAGGTAAATGGTATATTTTCTTATTGGTTGATGATTATTCTAGATTTACTTGGGTAGCCTTTTTAAAGGAAAAAGCTGATACCTTTGATTCTTTTCTCGAAATCTGCAATCGTATTATGATAGAAAAGAATGAAAGGATTACTCGAGTTAGGAGTGATAGAGGTGGTGAATTCATAAATTCTAAATTCATTGATTTTTGTGTTTCTAATGGCATTAAACATGAATTCTCCGCACCTTACACACCTCAACAAAATGGTGTAGTCGAGCGCAAAAACAGGGTCGTACAGGAGATGGCTCGTGTTATGCTTCATAGCCGGAACCTTCCTTTATACTTTTGGGCTGAAGCGGTGAACACGGCTGTCTATGTTATCAATCGAGTGTATTTGCGCCCGGGGACTTTTAATACACCATATGAACTATGGTTTAGTAGAAAACCTAACATCAAATATTTTCGCATTTTCGGGAGTCGGTGTTTTATTTTGCGTGATCGCGAAAATCTTGGAAAATTTGACTCTCGAAGTGACGAAGGGATTTTCTTAGGTTATTCTACAAACAGTAGAGCATATCGAGTTTTTAACTTAGAATCTAAGACGATCGTAGAATCGATAAATGTTAAGGTAGATGAAGCTTTTCATTTTGAATCTGAAAAATCTACCCTCGATATCTCTCTTGATGATGATACACCTGCTAATGCATCTTCTTCTAACAATTCTTTCGATAATAATGTTGATGCATCTAACGGTTCTTCAAGCTCATGTGATGTGCAGGAATCATCTCGTGTACCTCCGCCTACTCCTCTACCTCAAACGTTACGCATCTCCAAGGATCACCCTGAATCGAACATAATTGGAGATCCACAAGAAGGAGTTAGAACACGGAGACAATTGGTTTGCGGATTTGCATGCTATGTATCTCAAATCGAACCAAGGAATGTTGATGAAGCTCTCCAAGATGATTATTGGATTAAAGCAATGCAGGAAGAGCTCCATCAATTCGAGCGAAACAAAGTCTGGGAACTGACGAAGCCTCCGAAGCAACACAATGTGATAGGTACCAAATGGATCTTCAAGAACAAGAAAAACGAAGAAGGTACTATCATCAGGAACAAAGCAAGGTTAGTTGCTCAAGGCTATTCTCAAGTAGAAGGTATAGACTTTGATGAAACCTTCGCCCCTGTAGCTAGACTCGAGTCCATTCGTATACTGTTTGCGATTGCTTGTCATTTTAAAATCAAATTATTTCAAATGGACGTTAAGAGCGCCTTTTTAAATGGATTTTTAAATGAGGAAGTTTATGTAGCTCAACCGAAAGGTTTTGTGGATCATAAACTACCTAACCATGTTTTTCGACTGAAAAAGGCTCTTTACGGTCTGAAACAAGCACCGCGAGCATGGTACGAAAGGTTGACAAAGCACCTTTTGGAAAAGGGCTACACTCGAGGGGGAGCTGACAGGACTCTCTTTGTGAAGCATTATCAAAACAATTTCATAGTTGCTCAAATCTATGTTGATGACATTGTTTTTGGAGCAACAAGAGATAATGATGCTTCTAAATTCGCGGAGACCATGGAAAGCGAATTTGAGATGTCCATGATGGGCGAGTTGAATTATTTTCTTGGATTACAAGTTAAGCAGAACGATGAAGGAATTCACTTGTGTCAATCCAAGTATGCACTGGAGTTGGTCAAAAAGTTTGATCTTGAAAATTCTAAAGATTTTCCAACTCCAATGGGAACTAGCCATAAGGGACTTGGAAGTGAATCACAAAGTGAGAATGTAGACGAGAAACTGTACCGCAGTATGATTGGAAGTCTACTATATCTCACGGCTAGTCGCCCGGATATATCCTTCAGTGTTGGGATTTGTGCGAGATATCAATCAGCACCGAAGGAGGTTCACCTGAAAGCGGTGAAACGGATCATCCGGTATATCAAAGGTACAATCAATTTCGGAATTTGGTATCCTATGGGAACGACTTTGGATATTGTTGGATACTCAGATGCCGATTGGGCTGGATCGGTGGATGACCGGAAAAGCACGAGTGGTGCATGCTTCTATCTTGGCCACTGCCTTGTTGCATGGCACAGTAAGAAACAGAACTGCATAGCACTCTCGACTGCCGAAGCGGAGTATATTTCTGCAGGAAGTTGTTCAACCCAACTGATTTGGATGAAAAGCGTGTTGAGCGATTTCCGAATTTCAACATCTTCGGTAACCATTTTATGTGACAACACTAGTGCTATTAACATTTCTAAAAATCCTGTGTTGCACTCTAGAACAAAACATATTGAACTTAGATATCATTTTCTTAGAGAGCTAGTTGAATCAAACATTCTTCAACTGTCATATATTTCAACTGAGGATCAATTAGCCGATATCTTAACAAAACCTTTGGATCAAAAACGTTTTATTCACTTGCGTAAAGCAATTGGCATGCTTTCCTTGAAATAAACTCTTTTTGAAACCTTTGCTTAGATTAGGTTTTGTTTTTGTTCTTGTTTTTGTTTTGTTCTTTATCTATGTTCTGTACATAGCACACTAATTGAGCATAAATCATAATTGACTTTAATTGCATCCTTTTATGCATTTAGAAATTTATTATGTTTTTGATGTCATAATGTTTCAATGTTGCAATGATCATTTACGTTAATTAAACCATCTTTCTGTGATCAAAGTCAATTTCTCTCTCAATGATCTCTTGGTATAGTCATTATCATATTTGATTGCTTAGTCGAGTATGAATTCGAGATCAATGGTTTGGTTGAATACTTTATATATTAAATAATTGATAGCCAATTGAGGGGGAGTCAATGAAATGTGAAATGCTCAAAAGATGTGGAAAGAGTTACATCCCAATGAGGAGTGTGAAAACTACCACCACATGGAGAAAATGAAAGAAAAAGAACTCCATGAATGAAAAGCAAACTTTTGTTTGAAAAATTGTTGATGAAACTCATATTGAAATACTTGACTCAGTCGTATTTCATGGTTGGTATAAGGTGGGATTTTTGATTTAAGATGCTCAAAGAGCCACTCCTTCAACAGATTGTCTAGATATATTATTTAACTTATCTGGGATTTCAAACATCTATTGATCTTGGTACTTCATTTTCTTTACTGAAATTGATGATTTGATAAAGACATTACACATAGGATCAAGATAGATGTAATTGAAGTTGTTCAACTTTAAGTGTTTTAACTTTCGTAAATCTTCGTTTCATTTTTGGATATTTTTGATAGATTTTTCATAATCTATTTCTTGTTGTATGAAACGATGTCATTTGTTTAAAGTTGACATGATAAAGTGCTTACATACTTTTTCTGGATTTTATGTATTTTTCTTAATTTTTCTGAAGAAAAAGGTGTAGCCGATCCGGATCGTGGCAAGTGATCCGGATCCCGAACGCAGGATTTTTCCTGCGGGTAGCCGGTCCGGATCACATTCTCGGCCGATCCGGATCGCGGCTAGGGTTCTATATAGAAACTTTCAGATTCGAGATTTCTTAACCCTAATTTCTGGTTTTCAAGCTTCTAGAGTTTCTCTCTCTAGATTTCTTGCTTCCTGGTGCTTCAAAACTCAAAGTTCTTTGGATTCAAGTAAGTTTTCATGATCAAAACTCGGTTTTTCACAGTTTTTCTGTTTTTTCATCAAACGTGAGTTGAAAAGTTGGATTTTTTCGTTTGTGAATGGTTTTTGATCAAATTTCTTTTGAAATAAGAACTCTGGATCAATTAGTTTTACTTTTATGCTGGGATTTCACTTGATTAACGAGTTTTTAGGCTTCGATTTCTAAAAATTCGGTTTTAGGGCATAAAAGAGGAATTTTTGTAAATCATAGATTTGATCTATTTTTAAAATTCTTTTTGGAAAACTAATTTGATTCTTGGCTTCTCTACATGATTATGATTGTCTAGGTACAATTTTTCAAATTTTTCAAAATTGACGATTTTTCATTCTTGAGTTGGTCTTCACAGGACACTTTCTTAAAACTCAAAGCACTAGAATCAATGGCATTCTCGTGGTTGATCATCTTTCTGGTCGCAATGCTGCCTGGGGGTTCATCTGTTAAAGAAGAACCAGGCGTCTCAACTGGAGACAAACCGGAAGGAGCCAATGAAGACAGCTCGGATTACAATAGTGAAGAATGGGACGATTTCTTTAAGGATGTTCAGCGAAAAATTGATGAAGAAGAAAGGAAGTTCACCAAAGGGAAGAGACTTATGAAATCTGCCTCCACGACCGTACAATATACAAGAAGGAAAAGCGTTCAAAGAAATACAAGCCAGCAGAGTGGGCCTCTAACCAGAGCACGCTCACTTTCTGGAATTTTGCAAACTGGGTCACCATGGACTGCAGGACCTGATGCACCATCTGCATCCAGACAGCGTTCATCTTATTCAAAGACACGGACAACTGAGACAGAGATATTGGAATCGATTCGTCAGGAACAACAAAGAATCTCTGCTACACATGAAAGAATATCGAGAGAGCTTCAGCAAGTCTCCTCTGAACACAAGAAGATCAAGAAAAAATACTCAAACCTTAAGAACTTGCTTAAAGGACTTTTAAGCAAGCTGAGCTGTACTAGTTCAGACTCTTCAGATTGAGCAACAGAATTGGTCACCTTAGTTTGGGTTCTTAGTTCTCAGAACATTGTTTTTCTTTACCTTTTAGTTTATTTCTCAGTTTGTGCATACTTTTAGAACTTTTTTGTTTACTCTCCTTACATATTGTAGCTCATGCTACGTTTTGGCTTGTTTTTGTGACAAAAAGGGGGAGAGAGTTAGCGAAAACAATGAACAATGAATGAACAATGATTGTGATATCAAGGTAAGTATGAATCTCAACTCAACTTTGGTTTTCTTTTGTGATTGTGACATGCTTCTATACTAACTATTTGACTAACTATTTGGGCATGTAATATGACTAACAAGTTGGTGTTGGACTAACATACTTTGACATTTGGTTTTCAACTGCTTAGAAGATATGTTGGTTTTAACTATGTTTCTTTCACATATCTGATTCTTTTAAATGTCATGGTGAGATAAACTCTATCTCTGTACTTGTTTTTTTTCTATGTTCCAATTCTTGAGGTATCTAACGAATTTGTTTGTCAAGAATGTTTTCTGTGTGCAGAGGTTACAGATGTCTAAGTCTAGAGTCTGTCTTAGGAGTTTATCTCATGTTTTTAATTTCTGGAACTCTTTTGTAAATTTTTGTTGTATGGTGATAGCAACAAAAATATCTTTTTGAATTTTCTTTTGTGGATCTGTGTTTTGTCACGAAACCGCCAAAGGGGGAGATTGTTACGGAATTTGAGTTGGCGTATTTCGTGAATAGTTTAAGTCTTGAAGATTGAAGATGAAGAAACTGTGGATCATATACCTCAATCTCAAGAAAGAAGAATTCAAAAGGATCAGGTACGTTTAACTAAATAATTTTGATGATCCGAATACTTCTTATAGTGTAGAAACACTTGGAAGAGGTTTTAATTGCATATTCATCAAAAACTGGACATGGGACATGTTCAGGATCCGGATCGTGGACTTTCAATCCGGATCCCGAAAGGTGTTCGTTCATACATTGCTGCAATCCGGATCATAGCTTGGGCAGTCCGGATCCCGAATGGGGTGTTTTGTGAAAATGTATGAACGATCCGGATCGTGGATTATGATCCGGATCCCGAACAGGTGATTTTCTGGAAACTGCATTCTGTGCGTCTGCGATCCGGATCGTGGCTTATGCAATCCGGATCGCCGTCGGTAAAACTTTCCAGAAAAGTTTGTTTTTGATCCGAATATTCTTCCTAGGGTTTCTAACCTATAAATAGCCCTCCTATTTCATTTCTAGGGCATCGGAAAAAGAGCCGTCATTTTCAAATATCATTTTATACGGCCTTAGATCCACATATAGAGAAGAACGGAAATCATTAGATCTATTTAATGGTTCTTCATCTATATTGATTAGTTTGATTCTAGGTTTTCATACTCATATCTTGAGTTGAATCAAACTAATGAATACTTAGATGGTATTTCCGATCTACTCTTGATCTAAGTATTCGGCGGATCATCACCACCCAAACAAACAACGATTTACCCCAAAATCGGCGCGTGGACTCGCGTGGCCTTGTGGATTCAAGGTGTCATCGCTCTCGTGGATTCGGAGCGAGGTGCGTTCGTGGATTCGAAGCGTGCCATTGGGTGAAGACCGTGGATTCGGTCGGACGTCGTGGATTCGACGTTGGACGCTGTGGATTCAGCGTTGGCGGCGCAAATCGTGGATTCGAGAAGCGTTGCGGAGCGAGCGGAGAAGATCGACTAGGGGCGTATGGTAAAAGGTTGAGTCGTCTGTGAGTACGTTATATCACCTTGTACGTGTGTTAACTCTAGTGGATTTCGCCGTGTTATCGGTCCCGTGGTTTTTTACTCCGGTTTGGAGTTTTCCACGTAAAAATCTTGTGTGTTCTTTTATTTTTCCGCATTGGGTTTTATCGCACAAAGATTTTTGAGTGTTTATTGTTTACACCTATTCACCCCCCTCTAGGTGTTTTTTCCCCTATTAGATCCTTATTAACCTAAACCCAACAGTGGGCTCCCCACCTGCGGGCGGCCCCGCGCGGCGCCAGCCGGTGTGGGCGCCCCACCTGCGGGCGGCCCCGCACGGCACCAGCCCGCGCGGCGCGCTGCCCGCAGACACGGGCGGCCCTGCGCGGCGTCAGCCCGCGTGGGCGCCCCACCTGCGGGTGGCTGCGCGCGGCACCGGCCCGCTCATCGCGCTGTCCGCAGGCGCGGGCGGCCCCGCGCGGCACCGGCCCGCGCGAGCGCGTTTCCCGCAGGCGCGGGCGGCCCCACGCGGCGCCAACCCGCGCGGGCGCCCCACCTGCGGGTGGCCCCGCGCGACACCGGCTCGCGCGGGAGGCCCCGCGCGGCACCAACCCGCGCGGGTGCTCCCTTTGCGTCCGGTATCCCGCGGCGGCGGTGTCGAGGGCGGCGGCACATGCAGAGAGATATCATCTCCTCCCCCCCCGACGCGACCACGCCAAGAAAACCATCCACAATAAAAAAAACCGGAAACTCCAACCACTCACCTCGTTTTCGCCGGAGGAGGAAGAAGAAGGAGGATTGTCCGTCCTTCGCTCGTTCGATCCCGCAGAAGGAGCGATCGTTCCTTCCTTCTCCCAGTCTCGCCGCCTCGGTTCTCCATGCCAAAACTTGAAAAGTGGGAAAATGAGGATTGGGGCTTTTCCCGCACGCACCCCAGTATAACCTAACGCAACGAATGGGAAACGGGAAAACCTAAATCCCCAGATCACAACTATAATCAAACGGGATGCAAACGAGGGGTCCAGATTACCTCGAAAAGCATGCCGATCGCCTGCACGAATTTCGATGCGCCTAAACTGCTAGCGAACTTCAAAAATCATTTTTGGGAGATCCCGGGGTCGGAATTCGAATCCGATCGCGCCACCGTTCACCGTTTTGCGAGCTCTAGCACCTAAAAATACCCGCAAACCCCGACGGTCAGCCCAAAAATTCTCAAACTTTTAACCCCCCACAAGACCACTGAAATAATAAAATAAAAATAAAATTACCAACTTAAAAGGCGGGTATTACATCACTCACCTCCTAAAACAAGTTTCGTCCCCGAAACTTAATTCTGGTCCGCGACGAATAGATCTGGGTAGCACTCCCTCATCTTTGACTGTAGTTCCCAAGTCACTTCACGCTCTTCCTGGTTGCTCCAAAGCACCTTCACATAGGGGATCGTTTGGTTGCGCAACTTTTTGTCCTCCCGCGCTAGGATCCGCACCGGTGTTTCCTCAAAGCTCAAGTCCTCTCTAAGCTCAATAGTAGTGATGTCCAGTACATGTGATGGGTCGGGGAGGTATTTTCGGAGCATTGAAACGTGGAACACATTGTGGATTCGGTCGAGGTTTGGCGGTAGAGCGAGACGATAAGCCACCGGGCCGACGCGCTCCAAGATCTCAAATGGCCCCACGAACTGTGGGCTCAACTTGCCTCTCAGCCCGAACCGTTTAATTCCTTTGGATGGCGAGACCCGTAGTAACACGTGCTCCCCCACTTGAAACTCCAAGTCACGGCATCTCTGGTCTGCATAGCTCTTTTGTCGACTTTGGGCGGTCAATAAACGCTGTCTGATGAGGTGCACTTTTTCCTCGGTCTCTTCTACCAAGTCTGGTCCCAAGAACTTTCGCTCCCCTAAGTCGTTCCAACAGATCGGGGATCGACAGCGTCGCCCGTATAAGGCTTCAAACGACGCCATTTGAATGCTGGCCTGGTAGCTGTTGTTGTAGGCGAACTCCACGAGGGATAGGTAGCGTGACCATCCGTCCCCAAAATCAAGTACACAAGCTCGAAGCATGTCCTCGAGAGTCTGGATCACCCGCTCAGATTGTCCGTCCGTCTGGGGGTGGAAGGCTGTGCTAAAATGCAGTTTGGTCCCTAGAGCACGTTGTAGACTCTACCAAAAATTCGAGACGAACCGTGTGTCTCTATGTGAAGTGATCGATGCCGGCACCCCATGCAACCTCACAATCTCGCTGATGTAGACTTGAGCTAGCCGATCTCAGGTCCACGTCGTATGAATGGGTAGGAAATGGGCTGACTTGGTTAACCGGTCCACTATGACCCAGACTGCGTCGTGCCCCTGTTGCGAACGTGGGAACCCAGTGACAAAATCCATGGTAATTCGCTCCCACTTCCACTCTGGTACCGGTAGAGGTTGCAACCGTCCTGCCGGCCGCTGGTGTTCGGCTTTTATCTATTGACAGATCAGACAATGCGCTACAAACTGTGTTACATCTCCCTTCAGTTTAGGCCACCAGAAGGTCTTCTTGAGATCCCTGTACATCTTTGTGGCCCCCGGATGCGCCGCACAGGGAGCGCAGTGTGCTTCTGACAAAATCTCCTCCTTCAATTCTGACGAATCGGGCACGCAAATTCGCCCTCGGAAACTTAGGGTGCCGTCTTCTCCTACCGAAAAGTCGCCCTCCTGGTTTGGGGAACTCCTGCCCCGGACAAGCTGTAAGTGTGAATCGGTCCATTGCCCCTCCCGAATTTTCTCGAACAATGTAGGCTTAACTATCAAGGCCAAATGTCGCGCGACCGTTCCTGCTGGTACCACCTCCAACCTCAATTGTGAGAACTCCGCGATCAAGCTATCCTGTTTAGTAATCACGCCTGCTGATATCCCTTCCATTCGCCCCTTCCTGCTCAAAGAATCCGCTACCACATTTGCTTTCCCGGGGTGGTATTGTATTGATAGATCGTAGTCCTTTAGCAACTCTAACAACCGTCTCTGCCACAGATTCAGTTCCTTCTGGGTGAACAGGTATTTAAGACTTTGGTGGTCTGAGAACACATTACAGTGGACACCAAAGAGATAGTGCCTCCAAAGCTTTAAAACGAAGACGACTGCGGCCAGCTCTAAATCATGCGTCGGGTAATTCCGTTCATATTCTTTCAGTTGTCTTGAAGCATAGGCTATTACTTTTCCCTGTTGCATCAGTACACCCCCAAGGCCGATCCGTGACGCGTCACAATAAACCTCAAAGTCCTCTCTAGGTATCGGTAGTACAAGTACAGGCACCCGAGTTAGCATGTTTTTAAGTTCTTCGAAACTTTCCTGGCATTGGGCCGTCCAAGTAAATTTTTCTCCTTTCCTGGTTAAACGGTTCAGAGGGGCAGCAATCTTCGAGAAGCCTTCGACGAAGCATCTGTAGTATCCTGCCAGGCCCAGGAAGCTACGGACCTCCGTTACTGTAATCGGCCGGTGCCAGTTGGTCACCGACTCCACCTTCTTGGGATCCACTGCAAATCCCGCCGCTAAAATTACGTGCCCCAAAAATCCCACCTCGCGAAGCCAGAATTCACATTTCTTGAGTTTCGCGAACAACTTCTGGTCCCTAAGAGTCTGGAGAATGATCCGCAAGTGGTCTTCGTGTTCCTCGTCGGTATGCGAATAGATCAGGATGTCGTCGATAAAGACCACCACGAATTGGTCCAGGAAGGGTCTGAAGATTCTGTTCATCATATCCATAAATACCGCTGGGGCATTCGTAAGCCCGAACGGCATTACTGTAAACTCGTAGTGGCCGTATCGGGTCCGGAAGGCTGTTTTAGGGATATCTTCATTCCGAACTCGAAGCTGGTGATAGCCCGACTGCAGATCAATCTTCGAAAACACTGTTGCTCCCCGTAGCTGATCGAAGAGGTCGTCAATCCTGGGCAGGGGATACTTGTTCTTCACTATAACCTTGTTTATCTCCCTGTAGTCGATGCATAGACGTAGGCTTCCGTCCTTCTTTCACACGAAGAGTACGGGTGCGCCCCAGGGCGACACACTCGGCCTGATGAACCCCTTATCCAAGAGGTCTTCAAGTTGCGCCTTAAGTTCTTTCAGTTCCGCGAAGGCCATTCTGTAGGGCACCTTTGTGATAGGCTGCATGCCCGGTAGGAGCTCGATAGGAAACACAACCTCTCGCTCAGGGGGCATTCCTGGTAGTTCCGTCGGGAAGACATCAGGGAACTCCCTTACTACCAGAATGTCCGAAGGTGTCGCAGAGGGTTGGGTAACTAGATCTACTGAAGCCAGGTAGGCCACACATCCGCTTTCCACCAATCTTCTGGCCCGCGCTGCTGAGATGACGGTTGAAAAAGAGGTGCTCTTACATGCTAGGTACACATGTTCTGGAAAGCCTGGTTCCTGTAATCGCACCTGTCGCTTCTCACAGTCGATCACTGCCTGGTACCTAGTGAGCCAATCCATGCCTAGCAACGCGTCGTATTCCTTTAGAGGAATCACCACCAAATCTCAAGGACAAGACAGCCTCCCTAGCCTTATCGGGCAGGAAGGCACAAGGCTATCAGCCTCCAGGGGCCCACCCGCGGTTTGAACTGTCAAAAGACTCTGAGAGGTCTCTCCCCAAAACCATGAGCAAAAACGAAATCACGAGATATGAAAGAGTGGGTTGCTTCAGTATCAAAAAGAGTTCTAGCACAAAAATTAGAAACTGAAGTAATACCTGCCACTTCGTCCTCCAGCGGGTCCGTCTCTTGGCGGGTCATCGAGTAAACTCTCCCGCCTGCCTGTGATTGCCTTTCCCCCTCTCGTCGTGGTGCAGGGGGTCCATTGGCCGATCCCATAGGAGCTTTCCCCCGTCCCGCATGCTGCGGCGGAGGCATAGAAGCTGCTGAAGATGCTGTTCCCAGGTTCAAGGGGCAGTTGTAGCGGAAGTGCCCCTGCTTGCCGCAGCGAAAGCAGTGGTCATGCCTCTTGGAGCACTCTGTCACTCTGTGCGTCCCGCTGCATATCACACAAGGCCTATCCTCCGGTCTCTGTCCTCCCGTTGGTGCGCTCCTTGTCCTCTGTTGTGGTCTCCACCGTTTAGGGGGTCGACTCCCGCTGGAAGAGCCTCCCCCAGAATACGGCTGAGGTCGCTTCTTGTCCTCGTGCTGAGTATGGCCCTCCCTTCTGGCGTGCGTAACAGCGAATCCGCGCTCCACAATAGTGGCCCTGTCGACCACCTTTTGGAAGGTGTGCAAGTCCGCCGCTTGCACCACCTGGAAAATGTTGCTGCGCAACCCGTCCACGAAGAGCTGAGCTTTGTGAGACTCGTCCCTTATGACGAAAGGGACGCAGTTGGCCAGTCTCACGAATTCCCGCTGATACTCCATGACTGTTCTGCTCCCCTGCTTGATATGGTTTAAATCGTCCTCCAATTGTCGCTTTACGTTGTTGGAGAAAAACGCCCCAAACAGCTCCTGCTTGAAAGTGGTCCACGATGGGAGGGCGGTGCCCTTTGAGGAGTCAGGGCGCACCGTCTTCCACCACATGCGGGCGTTCCTCTCGAGGAAGTGGACTGCCAGGGGAACCCGCTCGTACTCCATCAACAAGTCCTCGAACAATTTCTCTATCGTGTCCACCCACTTCTCCACGAGCCAGGGGTCGGTCGTCTCCCCCTCGAACACCGGTGGGTCGTATTTCCTGAAATCGGCTAGGTTAGCTCGCATGCGGTCCCGCTCGGTCAGCGGAATAGACCCTTCCCCCGTGGCGGTGGCGGCCATAGCGGAAGAAGGTGTCACTACAGTCTCCTCCAGGGTACCCCCGGCAGTGGTCCCCGGCGTCGGTCTCGCAGCCGCTGTCGAAGGAGCTGCCGCTAGCGCCGTTGGCTGGACTAACGGTACCTCGGCTGTCGCGGCCTGTGAAGGGGCAGTCCCCGTCCCGGCGTCCATCACCGGTGGTCCCGTCGGGCGACCACCACCGTCGCAGCTGGCTGCTGCTGCGTCAGCTGGCGCACGTGGTCCGTGAGGGTCACCAACTGCCCTGCCATCTCCTGCAGTTGTTGCCGAAGGAGCTGGTTCTCTGCGGCCGTCGACGCCGTCGCGTCAGCCCCCGTGTCCTCGGCTGATGATCTAGTCCGGGCCATGCTCTGTACTCACACACAACACAAGTCAGCTCTAGACTCCACTAGTATAGCACTCAACCAACCATCGAGAATAGGGACTTAAACTCCCCCCCCGATCACTCGCGTTCTACGCTTCTATATCATGTTCATCTAATTGATTAGTAGCTAAGTGAGGCATCTTTGTGGATGTCGGACGCTGACTGCCGTGGTTAATGTTAAAGTCTCTGATACCATCTTAATCTGTCACGCCCCGGGGGTTTCATTAAGCGGAAGACGACCACTGAAAAGAGTTGAATTTGCATATATATTTTTTTTTGAAAGTCCTTTTTCTCCGGTGCATGCCCAGACCCGCCGCATATACCGATTCACCCCGCAAACGGGCGGAGTCTCCTCTGTATATGCACGGCGTCACGATCACAACAAACATTTAACCACAGCAGTTTACTAACATGAGTACACGAGATTAAAGAATTCACGAGGCCGATTGATTTAAAAGGATAAATCCACAAGTTTTAAAAACGGTGCCCACACGACACCCATATTTTCGAAAACTGTTTTCGCAATCCATAAATCCACAGAGTTTTAAAACGGTGCCCACACGACACCCATATTTTCAAAACTGTTTTCGCAATGTTTTTCCTTTTTTTTTTTTTCTTTAGTTTGAAAGCGGCCAACCAAGAGAAAATAGAGCAACTATCCATCCACAAAGGTATGAAAATATTCCAACATCCACATCAACCCCACAGATGTAACGAAATCCACATAACAAGCTACTAACAGGTAATGAAATGCGCATAATAAGAAAATAAATACAGTCTATGGCCTTGAAGGACCAAAAGTGCTCCTGCCACGGCCTCACCGCCCTAGCCCTCACCCCTGAAGGAACCTGTCACAGAGTGGGAAGTCAGCGACACATGGTATAAAGAATAAAATGCAGGAAGGCTATAACTAAAGCAAACAGTAAGAACAATCCAAAGCAACCGCCCTCCTCAATGTGCAATCCATGATAACCGCCCCCCCCTGCATAACCTAACCCCGGGCACCTGCCCCGGCAACCAGACCGAGCACCTGCCTCGGCGAACCAGACCGAGCACCTACCTCGGTAAACCAGACCGAGCACCTACCTCGGTAAACCACGCCGAGCACCTACCTCGGCGGGTCGCACCGCTCGCACCTTGGCGTCTCTAACCCCCCACCTACGGGGGCCCCCACTACGTCACCTTGTGGGGTACACGGGTCAACATACCACTTTTCCGAAAAAGCACACCCTCGCGGTGGCCAAACCGCGGGTGTGCGTGTTGCAGCCTCGAGCATCGTAACCAAGTACACAAACACAATATAGGGCACCGCGACACTCAGTCGCCATAGTATCGATAATAACGTACAATAAGGATTAACAGGGGTTAATATAATTAATCGTGCAAGTATTGTATGCCTACATGTTTCCCAAAATTCTGAAACTTAAACATCGAAAGGAGTACCCACCTACGCCCCACTTCCCAGGGGGTCACCCATCCTAGAACTACTCTAGCTCTAGCACGCTTAACTCTCACAACCTCTTGGATCTTGCTACCATCCAAAATGCTATAGCCGGGTTAGAGATTTTAGTCCTATTATATCATTTATATAGAGGACTAATCCAAATTCCGGGGGTGTTACATTCTTCCCCCCTTTAAGCCCTGACGTCCACGTCAGACTCAAGCACACTCACAAGCACCAGGCGATGTGAGACTCGTCTCGCTAGCCTTAGCCGACCTTGTGAGGAGCTACACTCCACTCACAACGGTCATTAGCCGGGGAGCCTCGCTCTACCCCCTATATAACCCTGGCTCAGCCGAGACTCATCTCACATTTCCGGCTGGTGAATGGCTCTGATACCAACTGTGACGCCCCACTTCCCAGGGGGTCACCCATCCTAGAACTACTCTAGCTCTAGCACGCTTAACTCTCATGTTCCACTTGGATCTTGCTACCATCCAAAATGCTATAGCCGGGTTGAGAGATTGAGTCCTATTATATCATTTATATATAGGACTAATCCAAATTCCGGGGGTGTCACATTCTTCCCCCCTTTAAGCCCTGCTCGCCTAAATAAGGCGTCCATGACCAAAATGTCCTTGCCGGGATAACACTGTGATATCAATCGTACGTCTTGCAACACTCTCCGCTGACGTTTCCTCAAAACAAACTCTTCCTGAGTATCCAAGTACTTCAGGTTAGCGGGTCCTAGAATAATTCACTTATCTTCCCATCACTGGCAAACATCAACATTGACGCTGGCGTCAACCTCAGCTTTAACTCTTCAAAGCTACACTGGCACTACTTACTCCAAAAACTTCGGACCTCTGCCAGAAACGTGGGTTAGGCTCAACCCGCAGGGTATCACTCTTCGTTGGGTGCTGCGTCCCCTGTTTGCAGCTGCAATCATATGGCCTAATCCACAGAACCTTTCGAAGTACAAGCATGCTCTCCAAACATGAATGTAAACTTCTTCTCTCTCAGAAGTGGCAGCACTCTCTCTCCAAGAGCTCCTCAGGCTCTAAGACGCCTCGAAAAAAATAATCCGAACTTCCACGACGGGTACGACCACCTACCCGTCCAAGCGCAGCTGAAAATCACAGTTCTTAAAGTCGATAGGGCAATAGTCAATCCACTTGACCTCGCTAACTGCTCATATTGCCCTTACAGGTTCCTAATCACCATCCAGGCACAGCCTTCGGCTGCAAGGTTTCATAATGCTATAAATCACTCGAAGGCATCTGCCCAAGCACAATCCGAATCCGACAGTGTTCGAACCATCCAAAAAAACTCTCACCGTTGTGTACCTACAACGTGGCATCACCACCGTGTATCAACGGTGTGGCATCACCACTGTGTATCAACGGTGTGGCATCACTCAGGCATCAAGGTCTCAGATCCTCACAGTCCTATACTGTAGAGTCCTGGCGTTCCCTTGCCCTTGTATACCCCCCCCCCCCTTTTATTTTGACGGGACTGGTAGGAAAACTTTTCACCGCTTTCTGCAATGGATTGACCGGGGCCGCTAGTTTTTTTCTGCGTTTGAGCTCGAAGAATGGAGGGCGGCAAAGCGAACGGATTCGGATTCCGATTTACGGATCTCCCGGAACGGGGGTCAAAGCGTTTGCTTTGAGTGGTGCATCGGAATCCGTGCTAAGTGGCTGGCACGCTTTCGAGGCGATCGGACTTTCCATTTTTTTTATGTCAGTGGGCTATTTTATCTTTTGGGTGGTACCTCGACCTTTCGGTTTTTCGTTCAGGGTCCTAATTTAATATTTTTCTTAGTTGACTAAGGTGGGGCGAAAATTCGAGAATTTTTGGGCTGATCATCGGAGTTTGCGGGTATTTTTAGGTGGTTGAGCTCGCGAAACGGAGAGCGGTGGCGCGATCGGATTTGAATTCCGACCCCGGGATCTCCCAGAATAAATTTCTGAAGGTAACCGGCAGTTCCGGGTGCATCAAAAAGCGTGCGGACGATCTGCACGCTTTTCGAGGTAAGATTGGACCCCTGGTCCGCGCCCGATCGTTGAGAGTTGAGTTTGGGGACTAGGGTTTTTATTTCCCTATTCGCATCGCCTTGGATCGTGCGTTAGGGTTTCGGGGGCGTACAAAAAAAAGAGGAAAAAGCCCCAATCCCCATTTCTCAATTCAAGTATTGGCGTACAGAACCGAGGAAAGGAGAAGGAAGAACGGGGAATCCACCTTTCGGGGAGCTTTACGTTGGAGACAGAGGACGATCCTTTTTCCTCTTCCTCGCAGGGTCGGTAAGTGATCGCGTTGTTTCCGTTTGTTTTTTTCTGTGGGGTCGAGGGTTGGGCGATGGTCGTTCGGGTGTTGCACGTCGCGTGGGTTTGGTGGTAACGGGAAGCCACCGCCGCCGTTGTTAAACGGGAGGCCGCCGCCGCCGTTATCATGCCCACGGAGTCGTTGCCGCAGTCGCCGTGTTCGCGGGGTCATCGCCGGAGCCGCGGGAGACGAAAAAGGGGTTACTGTTCACCCTGGCACGGCCGCGGTCCACAGAGCTCGGCGTGCACCCGGCGCATGGCTCCCGGGCACGGGGGCGCGGACCCGGCGCACGAAGGCGTGCGCCAGGCCGCGCGGTCCACCGTGCCTGGCGTGCACCCGGCGCACGCCCCGCAGCCCGGTGGTGAGGACCCGGCTCACGGGAGCGTGCGCCGGCCCAGCCCAGGGAGCGCGGTGCACACGCAGGCGTGCACCCGGCGCTGCCACTGCGGTCGGGAGCGCGTGAGCCCGGTGCGCGCTCTGCCGTGCACCGGCCCAGCCCAGGGAGTGCGGTGCACGCGCAGGCGTGCACCCGGCGCTGCCGCTGCGGTCGGGAGTGCGTGAGCCCGGTGCGCGCTCTGCCGTGCACCGGCCCGGCCCATTTCGGTTGGTGCACGCCCCGGGTGAGCCCGGTCTACGCCGCCGCTTCCTCTGAGCCGTGAACCCGGTCCACGCCTGGACCCGTGCACCGACTGCCGCCAAGGTGTCCAGAAGCTCCGTTTTTGGCCCGTTTCGCCCCGTTTTTGAGTGTTTTTGACCACGACGAGATTATTAACGATACTTCTTACTGTAGCTCTTTTCGAACACAAGGTGGGAGCGTTTTAACTGAAGTTTTCGCACACTTTCTGCTCCACATTTCAGGTGGGTACACCCTTAGCATCCCTTTATGCGTAATATCGTTATGTTCATGTTTATTATGTTGTGGGTTTCATCGTGGTGTTTAGCGTCGGTCTCCGGCGGTCGTTTTACCTTTGATTCTACATGTTAGCGGGTTACTTTCGATCACACATATTACCGTGTTACTTTGGATTATACATGTCACCGTTTTACTCTTGTTTATATATTATGATGCTAACATGATGGTGATTACGGTTACTTTGCTCGAGGCTGCAGCACGTGCACCCGCGGTTTGGCCACCGCAAAGGGTGCGCTTTTCCGGAAAAGCGGTCTATGACCCGTGTATACCCACGAGGTGACGTAGTGGGGCCCCTGTAGTTGTGGGGTTTGAGGCGCCGAGGTGCGAGCGGTGCAACCCGTCGGTTTAGTTGCCCGACGTGGTCGGGTATTGCAGGTACGGTACGGCTCGTCGGTTTAGTTGTCCGACGTGGTCGGGTATTGCAGGTACGGTACGGCTCGTCGGTTTAGTTGTCCGACGTGGTCGGGTATTGCAGGATACAGGGGTACAGGTTGTCTTTTTCCCTCTTGGGAGGGTGGTTGCTCCGGTTGGCTTTACGGTTTGTTTTACTACTTTTCCTGCTCTACTAGTATTCGTCACTGACTTCCCACTTCGTGACAGGGTCCAGACGGGGAGAGAGGTAGGCGACGGTGAGGACGGGGCAGGAGCTTCTGGGTCGCTGGGGACCCCGGACTGTCTTTCCTTTTTCTATCTTTGCATTTCATTCACATTTGTAGTTCTTTGTGTGGTTCTCGATACCCTCGTGGGGTCGGTGTGGATGTCGGCATGGTCTCTATTTGGTAGTTCTCTTATGTATTTACCTTTCCCTTCACTTCTGTTGGCCGTTTGGAAAAGAAAAAGAAAAACCAAAGAAAAGATTGCGAAAACTGTTTTCAAAAATTTAAGTGTCGTGTGGGCACTGATTTCAAAACCCTGTGGATTTATGCTGTTTTCGAACGCGTTTTCAAACTCTGGGTGCCGGGTAGGCGCCGTTTTCAACGACTGTGGATTTATCCTTTTAAAATTCTTGGCCGTGCTTCTTACTCAGTTATGGTGCATAGTCGTATGTTAGAACTGTTGTGATTGAATGGATGATTGCGTTTGGGACTTGTATTAGCTGCTACGCCGTGCATATACAGAGGAGACTCTGTCCGTTTGCAGAGTGATTCTGTGTATGCGGCGGGTCTGGACATGCGCCGGGGAAGAAGGTTTATTTCTCAAAAAAAAAAATTTACGCGCCAAATGAGTACCTTTTGTGAACCGTTTCCGCTAAAACAAACCCCCGGGGCGTGACAGATTAAGATGGTATCAGAGAAGTTCTTTCAATCACAACAGTTAGTGCCGACATCCGTGGGGATACCTCACTTGCCTACAGGTGAATGAAATGGGTAGGGCATAGGAAGGTAGAACGCGAGTGATCGAGGGGGGGAAGAGTCCGAGTCCTTTTCCCTCGCTAGGTGGTTCGTTGTTTTGTAAGTGAAGTCTAGAGCTGACTCTTGTTGTGTGTGTTCAGATATGGCCCGTACCAGATCATCGGCCGGGGACACGGAGGCAGATACGACGACGTCGACGGCCGCGGAAAACTAGCTCCTGCGGCAACAGATGCGAGAGTGCGGGGACTATTGAGTTTCTTTTCCCGATATGGCTTGGGTGGCAGCACAACCCACCGGGGGTTGTTGGTTTGTCGGCCGTCTGTCGGTTATGAGTAACTGGATAGCCGTTTGTCCAAACATGTACCTTCTGGGTTTTCTGGTGTTAAGTTACAGCGGGTAGTCAGTCGATTCCTTTTGCACCATGGGCAAGGTACGGGTGGGAGTGAGGATTTTTCCCCTATAATTGTTACCCATAGTTCGGCCTTTCACCGTAGACACGGCGACGGTTGTAGAGATCGTCGTGATGGGTTCACGGGTGGCTCCCTTTTGGTGGGGTTGTGGTGGTAAAGCTTTGGGTTGGGTTTCGGTTTTCTACACAAGCGCGTCGGTTCGGTTGTCCTGCTGGTGGGTTGGCGTGTGATCCCTCGAGTGCGTTTAGTGAACCTAGGCAACTTTTGACACGGTTCTTCTCGCTGTTTTCGTTGCTTGTCTTCTTCCGACCCTTAGATTTCAGATGGATAGTCTTCAGTACCTGGAGGTCTTTGCTGAACGGACCTAGAGCTTAGATTTTCTTCTAGTTGGGAGTGTCACTGTTGGTCTAGAAGTTTACCGCTCGATTAGATGCCCGGTGCTTGGTGGGGCAACGGTTTGGGACCGAGAGCTAGTGGCAAGTCGGAGCGTCGCACCCCGTCGGTGCCAGGACGGAAGTAGGACCTTACCTTGTGGGTTTTGTCGCCAGCTTCCCATGACTAACGCATAGCCTTGAGGCTTGGTTGGGAGCGTTGTGGATTGTGATCTTTTGGGGCTGGTGTGAGTCAAGGGGGGGATCTGGCGACTACTCGGAGTTTTGGTACTGGTCACCTTCGGTTAGGAGGCCCTGTACGCAGCCCTTTCTGTGGGGTAGACCTTGTGGTAGGTCTTAGAGCTGAAACCTAACGTTAGTCTTGACCGTCGCCTCGGTAGGATGGATAGTCGGAGCGGGTGGTCCGGGTTGGTGGTTATGCTCCGAGCTTGTGGCCCGTGTTGGTGACGGGTGGAGGTGTCCCGTGTTGGGGACGGAGGGGAGCGGTCCGTGTCGGTGACATGTGAGTTCATTGTTTTCAGGGGGGGAAGTTATGGTAGTTAGTAACCCAGCCTGTTTGGTTGGCACCTCTCGGAGCCTTGTGAGGGCGTTGTGTGGCTTGTTTTCCTCGTCGTCGGGTTGGATGTTTTGGACTTTTAAAGGATCATTGGTATGGGTTGGGCGGTATGACTGGGGCACCTCGACGCATCGCGAGACTTTGTTGCTGACTGCTCAGCGCCGGCTGGGGTGGCGTGCGGACCGGTGTCGTCGTGACTGGGAATTTCGAGTCGGGAGGCAGGAATACGACGAGGTGCTGGGCAGGGACTGGTTCACGAGGTATCCGGCGGATGTATGGCCACTTGGTTTCAGTGAGCCTAGCGACTCGACCCTTTACGTCGTTCACTGACACCCCCGTGGTAGGGGTTTCTTCTGCCATCCTCCTGACTGAATTGCGGGAATACCCCCGGGCGAGAGGTCATCCTATCTTTCGAGCTTCTACCAGACACGCAACCTATCATTTAGGCGCCTTGCGGAATGGCTTTCGCGGAACTGAGGGAATCTAAGGCACAACAAGGAGTTTTTCTGAATAAAGGGTTCATCAGACCGAGTGTGTCGCCTTGGGGAGCACCCGTGCGTTTCGTGCAAAAGAAGAACGGAAGCCTACGCCTACGCATCGACTATAGGGAGATAAACAATGTTACAGTGAAGAACAAGTCCGGGATTGATGACCTCTCCAATCAACTGCGAGGAGCACTTACGGACTTTTCTCCGGAATCTCAGGGACCAGAAGCTGTTTGCTAAGTTTAAGAATGTGAGTTCTGACTTCGCGAGGTGGACTTTTTGGGGCACATTGGGTCGGCAACGGGAATCACAGAGAAGGTGAGCGGAACTGCCCGACATACGATCCGGAACGGGCAACAGTCGTTTTCGTTTTAAAGCTTTGGAGACACCACCTTTTGGAGTTCATCGTGATGTGTTTTCGGACCGCCAGAGTCTTAAGTTTTGTTCACATAGAAGGATTTGATTTTTGCGGCAGAAACATTGGTTGGAGTTACTGAAGGACTCGGCTTGTCCATTCAGTACCACCCCGGGAAAAGCAAGTGTAGTAGCGGATGTTTTAAGCAGGAAGGGGGGGAACCGATGAGCGCGAGTACTCAGCAGGACCGGTGCTGTCGCGCGACTTTTGTCCTTGATGGTCAAGCCAACCCTTTTAGAGAAACCCTAGAAGGTCAGAAGATGGGCGCACGGATACAGCTTATTCGAGACAAGACCCCCCGGACCACGCAAGCGACTTTTCGGCGAGTGCGAACAACGCAATACGTTTTCGAGGGCGGACTTGCGTGCCCGAACTGCTAGTATTGAAGAAGGAGTTACCGACAGAGGCGCACGGCGCTTCCTCTGCGGCGCATCCAGGTGACACGAAGATGTACGAGGACCTCAAGCAGAAATTTTGGTGGACTAGAGACACTCGGCTGGTGTCGAACCTTTGGCAAGTCTGCAACGAGCTCTAGAGACTAAACCACACTTCAGCACGGCGTTTCACCCCCAGACCGGCGGACAGCCCGAGCGAATGAACCGGATTCTCGAAGATGTGCTCTGAACCTGCTTACTTGATTGTGGGTGACGGATGGTCACTGCCTTTGAGCTTAGAGAGGACCTGAGCTTCGACGGAACACCGGTGCGGACCTTAGCACGAGAGGACAAGAAGGATTGCGCAACCGGGCGATCCCCTATGGGAAGGTGCTGTGGAGCAACCAAGAAGAACGTGAAGCGACTTAGGAACGGGAGTCAAAGATGGAGGAGTGCTACTCAGTTTTATGCGTTGCGGACCAGGATTAAGTTTCGAGGACGAAACATTTTTTTAGTGGTGAGTGATGTAGAGTCCTGGCGTTCCCTTGCCCTTGTATACCCCCCTTTTATTTTGACGGGACTGGTAGGAAAACTTTTCACCGCTTTCTGCAATGGACTGACCGGGGCCGCTAGTATTTTTTCTGCGTTTGAGCTCGAAGAACGGAGGGCGGCAAAGCGAACGGATTCGGATTCTGATTTACGGATCTCCCGGAATGGGGGTCAAAGCGTTTGCTTTGAGTGGTGCATCGGAATCCGTGCTAAGTGGCTGGCACGCTTTTCGAGGCGATCGGACTTTTCATTTTTTCTATGTCAGTGGGTTATTTTATCTTTTGGGTGGTACCTCGACCTTTCGGTTTTTCGTTCAGGGTCCTAATTTAATATTTTTCTTAGTTGACTAAGGTGGGGCGAAATTCGAGAATTTTTGGGCTGATCATCGGGGTTTGCGGGTATTTTTAGGTGGTAGAGCCCGCAAAACGGAGAACGGTGGCGCGATCGGATTTGAATTCCGACCCCGGGATCTCCCAGAATAAATTTCTGAAGGTAACCGGCAGTTCCGGGTGCATCAAAAAGCGTGCGGACGATCGGCACGCTTTTCGAGGTAAGATTGGACCCCTGGTCCGCGCCCGATCGTTGAGTGTTGAGTTTGGGGACTAGGGTTTTTATTTCCCTATTCGCATCGCCTTGGATCGTGCGTTAGGGTTTCGGGGGCGTACAAAAAAAAAAGGAAAAAGCCCCAATCCCCATTTCTCAATTCAAGTATTGGCGTATAGAACCGAGGAAAGGAGAAGGAAGAACGGGGAATCCACCTTTCGGGGAGCTTTACGTTGGAGACAGAGGACGATCCTTTTTCCTCTTCCTCGCAGGGTCGGTAAGTGATCGCGTTGTTTCCGTTTGTTTTTTTCTGTGGGGTCGAGGGTTGGGCGATGGTCGTTCGGGTGTCGCACGTCGCGTGGGTTTGGTGGTAACGGGAAGCCGCCGCCGCCGTTGTTAAACGGGAGGCCGCCGCCGCCGTTATCATGCCCACGGAGTCGTCGCCGCAGTCGCCGTGTTCGCGGGGTCATCGCCGGAGCCGCGGGAGACGAAAAAGGGGTTACTGTTCACCCTGGTACGGCCGCGGTCCACAGAGCTCGGCGTGCACCCGGCGCATGGCTCCCGGGCACGGGGGCGCGGACCCGGCGCACGAAGGCGTGCGCCAGGCCGCGCGGTCCACCGTGCCTGGCGTGCACCCGGCGCACGCCCCGCAGCCCGGTGGTGAGGACCCGGCTCACGGGCGCGTGCGCCGGCCCAGCCCAGGGAGCGCGGTGCACGCGCAGGCGTGCACCCGGCGCTGCCGCTGCGGTCGGGAGCGCGTGAGCCCGGTGCGCGCTCTGCCGTGCACCGGCCCAGCCCAGGGAGCGCGGTGCACGCGCAGGCGTGCACCCGGCGCTGCCGCTGCGGTCGGGAGTGCGTGAGCCCGGTGCGCGCTCTGCCGTGCACCGGCCCGGCCCATTTCGGTTGGTGCACGCCCCGGGGTGAGCCCGGTCTACGCCGCCGCTTCCTCTGAGCCGTGAACCCGGTCCACGCCTGGACCCGTGCACCCGACTGCCGCCAAAGTGTCCAGAAGCTCCGTTTTTGGCCCGTTTCGCCCCGTTTTTGAGTGTTTTTGACCACGACGAGATTATTAACGATACTTCTTACTGTAGCTCTTTTCGAACACAAGGTGGGAGCGTTTTAACTGAAGTTTCCGCACACTTTCTGCTCCGCATTTCAGGTGGGTACACCCTTAGCATCCCTTTATGCGTAATGTCGTTATGTTCATGTTTATTATGTGGTGGGTTTCATCGTGGTGTTTAGCGTCGGTCTCCGGCGGTCGTTTTTACCTTTGATTCTACATGTTAGCGGGTTACTTTCGATCACACATATTACCGTGTTACTTTGGATTATACATGTCACCGTTTTACTCTTGTTTATATATTATGATGCTAACATGATGGTGGTTACGGTTACTTTGCTCGAGGCTGCAGCACGCGCACCCGCGGTTTGGCCACCGCAAAGGGTGCGCTTTTCCGGAAAAGCGGTCTATGACCCGTGTATACCCACGAGGTGACGTAGTGGGGCCCCTGTAGTTGTGGGGTTTGAGGCGCCGAGGTGCGAGCGGTGCGACCCGTCGGTTTAGTTGCCCGACGTGGTCGGGTATTGCAGGTACGGTACGGCTCGTCGGTTTAGTTGTCCGACGTGGTCGGGTATTGCAGGTACGGTACGGCTCGTCGGTTTAGTTGTCCGACGTGGTCGGGTATTGCAGGATACAGGGGTACAGGTTGTCTTTTTCCCTCTTGGGAGGGTGGTTGCTCCGGTTGGCTTTACGGTTTGTTTTACTACTTTTCCTGCTCTACTATTATTCGTCACTGACTTCCCACTTCGTGACAGGGTCCAGACGGGGGGAGAGGTAGGCGACGGTGAGGACGGGGCAGGAGCTTCTGGGTCGCTGGGGACCCCGGACTGTCTTTCCTTTTTCTATCTTTGCATTTCATTCACATTTGTAGTTCTTTGTGTGGTTCTCGATACCCTCGTGGGGTCGGTGTGGATGTCGGCATGGTCTCTATTTGGTAGTTCTCTTATGTATTTATCTTTCCTTTCACTTCTGTTGGCCGTTTGGAAAAGAAAAAGAAAAACCAAAGAAAAGATTGCGAAAACTGTTTTCAAAAATTTAAGTGTCGTGTGGGCACTGATTTCAAAACCCTGTGGATTTATGCTGTTTTCGAACGCGTTTTCAAACTCTGGGTGCCGGGTAGGCGCCGTTTTCAACGACTGTGGATTTATCCTTTTAAAATCTCTTGGCCGTGCTTCTTACTCAGTTATGGTGCATAGTCGTATGTTAGAACTGTTGTGATTGAATGGATGATTGCGTTTGGGACTTGTATTAGCTGCTACGCCGTGCATATACAGAGGAGACTCTGTCCGTTTGCAGAGTGATTCTGTGTATGCGGCGGGTCTGGACATGCGCCGGGGAAGAAGGTTTATTTCTCAAAAAAAAAAATTTACGCGCCAAATGAGTACCTTTTGTGAACCGTTTCCGCTAAAACAAACCCCCGGGGCGTGACAGATTAAGATGGTATCAGAGAAGTTCTTTCAATCACAACAGTTAGTGCCGACATCCGTGGGGATACCTCACTTGCCTACAGGTGAATGAAATGGGTAGGGCATAGGAAGGTAGAACGCGAGTGATCGAGGGGGGGAAGAGTCCGAGTCCTTTTCTCTCGCTAGGTGGTTCGTTGTTTTGTAAGTGAAGTCTAGAGCTGACTCTTGTTGTGTGTGTACAGATATGGCCCGTACCAGATCATCGGCCGGGGACACGGAGGCAGATACGACGACGTCGACGGCCGCGGAAAACTAGCTCCTGCGGCAACAGATGCGAGAGTGCGGGGACTATTGAGTTTCTTTTCCCGATATGGCTCGGGTGGTAGCACAACCCACCGGGGGTTGTTGGTTTGTCGGCCGTCTGTCGGTCATGAGTAACTGGATAGCCGTTTGTCCAAACATGTACCTTCTGGGTTTTCTGGTGTTAAGTTACAGCGGGTAGTCGGTCGATTCCTTTTGCACCATGGGCAAGGTACGGGTGGGAGTGAGGATTTTTCCCCTATAATTGTTACCCATAGTTCGGCCTTTCACCGCAGACACGGCGACGGTTGTAGAGATCGTCGTGATGGGTTCACGGGTGGCTCCTTTTTGGTGGGGTTGTGGTGGTAAAGCTTTGGGTTGGGTTTCGGTTTTCTACACAAGGACGTCGGTTCGGTTGTCCTGCTGGTGGGTTGGCGTGTGATCCCTCGAGTGCGTTTAGTGAACCTAGGCAACTTTTGACACGGTTCTTCTCACTGTTTTCGTTGCTTGTCTTCTTCCGACCCTTAGATTTCAGATGGATAGTCTTCAGTACCTGGAGGTCTTTGCTGAGCGGACCTAGAGCTTAGATTTTCTTCTAGTTGGGAGTGTCACTGTTGGTCTAGAAGTTTACCGCTCGATTAGATGCCCGGTGCTTGGTGGGGCAACGGTTTGGGACCGAGAGCTAGTGGCAAGTCGGAGCGTCGCACCCCGTCGGTGCCAGGACGGAAGTAGGACCTTACCTTGTGGGTTTTGTCGCCAGCTTCCCATGACTAACGCATAGCCTTGAGGCTTGGTTGGGAGCGTTGTGGATTGTGATCTTTTGGGGCTGGTGTGAGTCAAGGGGGGGATCTGGCGACTACTCGGAGTTTTGGTACTGGTCACCTTCGGCTAGGAGGCCCTGTACGCAGCCCTTTCTGTGGGGTAGACCTTGTGGTAGGTCTTAGAGCTGAAACCTAACGTTAGTCTTGACCGTCGCCTCGGTAGGATGGATAGTCGGAGCGGGTGGTCCGGGTTGGTGGTTATGCTCCGAGCTTGTGGCCCGTGTTGGTGACGGGTGGAGGTGTCCCGTGTTGGGGACGGAGGGGAGCGGTCCGTGTCGGTGACAGGTGAGTTCATTGTTTTCAGGGGGGGGAAGTTATGGTAGTTAGTAACCCAGCCTGTTTGGTTGGCACCTCTCGGAGCCTTGTGAGGGCGTTGTGTGGCTTGTTTTCCTCGTCGTCGGGTTGGATGTTTTGGACTTTTAAAGGATCATTGGTATGGGTTGGGCGGTATGACTGGGGCACCTCGACGCATCGCGAGACTTTGTTGCTGACTGCTCAGCGCCGGCTGGGGTGGCGTGCGGACCGGTGTCGTCGTGACTGGGAATTTCGAGTCGGGAGGCAGGAATACGACGAGGTGCTGGGCAGGGACTGGTTCACGAGGTATCCGGCGGATGTATAGCTACTTGGTTTCAGTGAGCCTAGCGACTCGACCCTTTACGTCGTTCACTGACACCCCCATGGTAGGGGTTTCTTCTGCCATCCTCCTGACTGAATTATCGGGAATACCCCCGGGCGAGAGGTCATCCTATCTTTCGAGCTTCTACCAGACACGCAACCTATCATTTAGGCGCCTTGCGGAATGGCTTTCGCGGAACTGAGGGAATCTAAGGCACAACAAGGAGTTTTTCTGAATAAAGGGTTCATCAGACCAAGTGTGTCGCCTTGGGGAGCACCCGTGCGTTTCGTGCAAAAGAAGAACGGAAGCCTACGCCTACGCATCGACTATAGGGAGATAAACAATGTTACAGTGAAGAACAAGTCCGGGATTGATGACCTCTCCAATCAACTGCGATGAGCACTTACGGACTTTTCTCCGGAATCTCAGGGACCAGAAGCTGTTTGCTAAGTTTAAGAATGTGAGTTCTGACTTCGCGAAGTGGACTTTTTTGGGGCACATTGGGTCGGCAACGGGAATCACAGAGAAGGTGAGCGGAACTGCCCGACGTACGATCCGGAACGGGCAACAGTCGTTTTCGTTTTAAAGCTCTGGAGACACCACCTTTTGGAGTTCATCGTGATGTGTTTTCGGACCGCCAGAGTCTTAAGTTTTGTTCACATAGAAGGATTCGATTTTTTTGCGGCAGAAACATTGGTTGGAGTTACTGAAGGACTCGGCTTGTCCATTCAGTACCACCCCGGGAAAAGCAAGTGTGGTAGCGGATGTTTTAAGCAGGAAGGGTCAAATCGGGGGGGGGAACCGATGAGCGCGAGTACTCAGCAGGACCGGTGCTGTCGCGCGACTTTTGTCCTTGATGGTCAAGCCAACCCTTTTAGAGAAACCCTAGAAGGTCAGAAGATGGGCGCACGGATACAGCTTATTCGAGACAAGACCTCCCGGACCACGCAAGCGACTTTTCGGCGAGTGCGAACAACGCAATCCGTTTTCGAGGGCGGACTTGCGTGCCCGAACTGCTAGTATTGAAGAAGGAGTTACCGCCAGAGGCGCACGGCGCTTCCTCTGCGGCGCATCCAGGCGACACGAAGATGTACGAGGACCTCAAGCAGAAATTTTGGTGGACTAGAGACACTCGCTGGTGTCGAACCTTTGGCAAGTCTGCAACGAGCTCTAGAGACTAAACCACACTTCAGCACGGCGTTTCACCCCCAGACCGGCGGACAGCCCGAGCGAATGAGCCGGATTCTCGAGGATGTGCTCTGAACCTGCTTACTTGATTGTGGGTGACGGATGGTCACTGCCTTTGAGCTTAGAGAGGACCTGAGCTTCGACGGAACACCGGTGCGGACCTTAGCACGAGAGGACAAGAAGGATTGCGCAATCGGGCGATCCCCTATGGGAAGGTGCTGTGGAGCAACCAAGAAGAACGTGAAGCGACTTAGGAACGGGAGTCAAAGATGGAGGAATGCTACTCAGTTTTATGCGTTGTGGACCAGGTTTAAGTTTCGAGGACGAAACTTTTTTTTTAGTGGTGAGTGATGTAGAGTCCTGGCGTTCCCTTGCCCTTGTATACCCCCCCCCCCCTTTTATTTTGACGGGACTGGTAGGAAAACTTTTCACCGCTTTCTGCAATGGACTGACCGGGGCCGCTAGTTTTTTTCTGCGTTTGAGCTCGAAGAACGGAGGGCGGCAAAGCGAACGGATTCGGATTCCGATTTACGGATCTCCCGGAACGGGGGTCAAAGCATTTGCTTTGAGTGGTGCATCGGAATCCGTGCTAAGTGGCTGGCACGCTTTTCGAGGCGATCGGACTTTCCATTTTTTTTATGTCAGTGGGTTATTTTATCTTTTGGGTGGTACCTCGACCTTTCGGTTTTTCGTTCAGGGTCCTAATTTAATATTTTTCTTAGTTGACTAAGGTGGGGCGAAAATTCGAGAATTTTTGGGCTGATCATCGGGGTTTGCGGGTATTTTTAGGTGGTTGAGCTCGCGAAACGGAGAGCGGTGGCGCGATCGGATTTGAATTTCGACCCCGGGATCTCCCAGAATAAATTTCTGAAGGTAACTGGCAGTTCCGGGTGCATCAAAAAGCGTGCGGACGATCGGCACGCTTTTCGAGGTAAGATTGGACCCCTGGTCCGCGCCCGATCGTTGAGAGTTGAGTTTGGGGACTAGGGTTTTTATTTCCCTATTCGCATCGCCTTGGATCGTGCGTTAGGGTTTCGGGGGCGTACAAAAAAAAAAGAGGAAAAAGCCCCAATCCCCATTTCTCAATTCAAGTATTGGCGTATAGAACCGAGGAAAGGAGAAGGAAGAACGGGGAATCCACCTTTCGGGGAGCTTTACGTTGGAGACAGAGGACGATCCTTTTTCCTCTTCCTCGCAGGGTCGGTAAGTGATCGCGTTGTTTCCGTTTGTTTTTTTCTGTGGGGTCGAGGGTTGGGCGATGGTCGTTCGAGTGTCGCACGTCGCGTGGGTTTGGTGGTAACGGGAAGCCGCCGCCGCCGTTGTTAAACGGGAGGCCGCCGCCGCCGTTATCATGCCCACGGAGTCGTCGCCGCAGTCGCCGTGTTCGCGGGGTCATCGCCGGAGCCGCGGGAGACGAAAAAGGGGTTACTGTTCACCCTGGTACGGCCGCGGTCCACAGAGCTCGGCGTGCACCCGGCGCATGGCTCCCGGGCACGGGGGCGCGGACCCGGCGCACGAAGGCGTGCGCCAGGCTGCGCGGTCCACCGTGCCTGGCGTGCACCCGGCGCACGCCCCGCAGCCCGGTGGTGAGGACCCGGCTCACGGGCGCGTGCGCCGGCCCAGCCCAGGGAGCGCGGTGCACGCGCAGGCGTGCACCCGGCGCTGCCGCTGCGGTCGGGAGCGCGTGAGCCCGGTGCGCGCTCTGCCGTGCACCGGCCCAGCCCAGGGAGCGCGGTGCACGCGCAGGCGTGCACCCGGCGTTGCCGCTGCGGTCGGGAGTGCGTGAGCCCGGTGCGCGCTCTGCCGTGCACCGGCCCGGCCCATTTCGGTTGGTGCACGCCCCGGGGTGAGCCCGGTCTACGCCGCCGCTTCCTCTGAGCCGTGAACCCGGTCCACGCCTGGACCCGTGCACCCGACTGCCGCCAAGGTGTCCAGAAGCTCCGTTTTTGGCCCGTTTCGCCCCGTTTTTGAGTGTTTTTGACCACGACGAGATTATTAACGATACTTCTTATTGTAGCTCTTTTCGAACACAAGGTGGGAGCGTTTTAACTGAAGTTTCCGCACACTTTCTGCTCCGCATTTCAGGTGGGTACACCCTTAGCATCCCTTTATGCGTAATATCGTTATGTTCATGTTTATTATGTGGTGGGTTTCATCGTGGTGTTTAGCGTCGGTCTCCGGCGGTCGTTTTACCTTTGATTCTACATGTTAGCGGGTTACTTTCGATCACACATATTACCGTGTTACTTTGGATTATACATGTCACCGTTTTACTCTTGTTTATATATTATGATGCTAACATGATGGTGGTTACGGTTACTTTGCTCGAGGCTGCAGCACGCGCACCCGCGGTTTGGCCACCGCAAAGGGTGCGCTTTTCTGGAAAAGCGGTCTATGACCCGTGTATACCCACGATGTGACGTAGTGGGGCCCCTGTAGTTGTGGGGTTTGAGGCGCCGAGGTGCGAGCGGTGCGACCCGTCGGTTTAGTTGCATGACGTGGTCGGGTATTGCAGGTACGGTACGGCTCGTCGGTTTAGTTGTCCGACGTGGTCGGGTATTGCAGGTACGGTATGGCTCGTCGGTTTAGTTGTCCGACGTGGTCGGGTATTGCAGGATACAGGGGTATAGGTTGTCTTTTTCCCTCTTGGGAGGGTGGTTGCTCCGGTTGGCTTTACGGTTTGTTTTACTACTTTTCCTGCTCTACTAGTATTCGTCACTGACTTCCCACTTCGTGACAGGGTCCAGACGGGGAGAGAGGTAGGCGACGGTGAGGACGGGGCAGGAGCTTCTGGGTCGCTGGGGACCCCGGACTGTCTTTCCTTTTTCTATCTTTGCATTTCATTCACATTTGTAGTTCTTTGTGTGGTTCTCGATACCCTCGTGGGGTCGGTGTGGATGTCGGCATGGTCTCTATTTGGTAGTTCTCTTATGTATTTACCTTTCCCTTCACTTCTGTTGGCCGTTTGGAAAAGAAAAAGAAAAACCAAAGAAAAGATTGCGAAAACTGTTTTCAAAAATTTAAGTGTTGTGTGGGCACTGATTTCAAAACCCTGTGGATTTATGCTGTTTTCGAACGCGTTTTCAAACTCTGGGTGCCGGGTAGGCGCCGTTTTCAACGACTGTGGATTTATCCTTTTAAAATCTCTTGGCCGTGCTTCTTACTCAGTTATGGTGCATAGTCGTATGTTAGAACTGTTGTGATTGAATGGATGATTGCGTTTGGGACTTGTATTAGCTGCTACGCCGTGCATATACAGAGGAGACTCTGTCCGTTTGCAGAGGGATTCTGTGTATGCGGCGGGTTTGGACATGCGCCGGGGAAGAAGGTTTATTTCTCAAAAAAAAAAATTTACGCGCCAAATGAGTACCTTTTGTGAACCGTTTCCGCTAAAACAAACCCCCGGGGCGTGACATATACCCAATATCACCTCGAAATCCCGGAGCTGACGAAGGGCCAAAAGATCAACAGGCAAAAACCAGGGCCCTAACTACACTGGGCAGGACCACAACACTCATCTACGTGCAACACGTGATCAGGTAACTGAACCTCACGAGCACAAGCTAAGGGTCCTATCTCTAGCCCATGCAACGATGCAAATTCTCTACTGATGTGCATGCTGGAGCAGAGAGTAGGGTCCCATGCAACGACCAGCACTCGGCTCGTCCGCGTCTCTGTGTGCCTCCCGGACCTACACAGTCCCCCGAAGAAAACGTCAGTTGTCACGCCCCGGGGGTTTCATTCAGCGGAAACAGCCAACGGAAAATATGACTTTGCGTATATAATTTTTTTTGAAAATCCTTTCTCCCCGGTGCGTGCCCAGACCCGCCGCATACACAGATTCACCCCACAAATGGGCAGAGTCTCCTCTGTATATGCACGGCGTTGCGGCTAAAACAAACATCCAGTCATAGCAGATTTATTCAATCACAACAGTTTCCAATCACATGTGCATACGAGACTAATCCATTCTCGAGGCCGATCAACTTGAAATGATAAATCCATAGTTTTGAAAGTGGTGCCCACCCGGCACCCAAATTCCTAAAACAGTTTCGAAAACCATAAATCCATAGAGATTTTTTTTTTAAAACGGTGCCCACACGACACCCAGGTTTTTAAATCGATTTTCGCAATTCTTTTTCTTTTCTTTTTCTTTTGAAAACGGCCAAACAGAAGAAGGGACAGAGATCAATCATCCACATAACTAGAGAATAACATGTCGACATCCACACCGACCCCACGAGGGTATCGAGAACCACACAGTAGACTACTAATAGTAAATGAAATGCGAAATAAAGGAGTAAATATAGTCTAGGGACTCGAAGGGCCCAAAAGCTCCTGCCCCGGCCTCACCGTCACCTAGCTCTCACCCCTGAAGGAACCTGTCACGGAGTGGGAAGTCAGCGACACAATAATAAAAAGGAAAGCAGGAAAAGAGTAAGTAAATCCAACCGTAAGAATATCCGGAGCAACCACCCTCCCAAGAGGGAAATAAAACACGAACACCTGCAAAATCTGACCACGTCGAGCACCTACCCCGACGGGTCGCACCGCTCACATCCGGAGCAACCACCCTCCCAAGAGGGAAACCAAACACGAACACCTGCAAAACCTGACCACGTCGAGCACCTACCCCGACGGGTCACACCGCTCACACCTTGGCACCTCAAAATCCCTCACCTACGGGGGCCCCCACTACGTCACCTCGTGGGTTTACATGGGTCATAGACCAGTTTTCCGAAAAAGCGCACCCTTTGCGGTGGCCAAACCGCGGGTGCGCGTGCTGCAGCCTCGAGCATAGTAATCAAGTACACAGTAGTAAAAACCCGATAGTAACAACAATAGAGATTACCCATATTAGCACAGTTAGACGAGTTATTAAAGCTTGATTACGGTTTCCAAAAGTCCCACACTAAGCCTTAGAACGAAAACCAGCAGCAACATGATAAACATGAAAATTAACGATATTGCGCATAAAGGGATTCTAAGGGTGTACCCACCTGAAACGCGAAGAAGCTGTGCGGAAACTCCCGCTAAAACACTCCCACCCTGTGCCCGAAAAAGCTACAGTGAGAATTATTGTTAAAAACGTCTTCGCGGTCAAAAACACTCAAAAACGGGGCGAAACGGGCCAAAAAAGGAGCTTCTGGATTCTTTTCTGAAGACTGGTGCACGGATCCAGGCGTGGACCGGGTCCACGACAGAAGGCGGCCGCGGCGCGGGCCGGGAGCACGCCACAGCGGTGGACCGCTGCGGCTTAGGCCGGGCCGCACACGTGCAGGGGCGCGCGCCGGGTCCACCCCTTCCCCGCTGTGGTGCGAGCACCGGGTGCACGCCTAGGGTCTGCGGCCCCGGGCCGCGGAGGCGTGCGCTGGGTGCACGCCGGTTCGGTGGACCGCGTGGCCTGGCGTACGCATCCGTGCGCCGGGTTTGCGCCCCCGGGCCGCGGAGGCGTGCGCCGGGCGCACGCCGGTCCGGTGGACCGCGTGGCCTAGCGCACGCATTCGTGCGCCGGGTCTGTACCCCCGGGCCGCGGAAGCGCGCGCCGGGTGCACGCCGACGTGGTGGACCGCGGCCTGAAACCTGCCTGCCTGAACAGTAATCCGCCTCTTTTTTCGGCTCCGGTTGCGACCCCGCGATCACGGCGGCTGCGGCGATGACCCCGTGAACACGGTAACGGCGGCGGCGGCCTCCCGTTTAACCACGACGGCGGCGGCCTCCCGTTTAGTTCCAAACACGCCTCGCACACGACACGACAAGAAAGAAAACCTCACACCGAAAAACCGGAAAGACCCGAACCGCTCACCTCATTTTCGCTGGTAAGGGAGGAAGAAGGAGGATCGTCCCGTTCTCGTTCGCCGGGTTCCACAGGACGTGCGATCGTCCTTCCTTCTCCCCGTCTCGTCGCCTCGGTTCCTCACGCCAACAGTTGAAAAGAGAGAAAACAAGAATTGGGGTTCCCCCCCCCCCGCACGCACCAAGATTAGACTTAACGCCCAAATGAAAAACCGGAAAAAAACCCAAATTCCCAAAACACAACTAAAAATTAGTCGGGATGCAACGAGGGGTCCAGATTACCCCAAAAAACGTGCTGATCGCCTGCACAGCTTTCGATGCGCCCAAACCGCTAACGAAAATTTCAAAAATAAATTCTGGGAGATCCCGGGGTCGGAATTCGAATCCGATCGCGCCACCGTTCACCGTTTTGCGAGCTCTAGCCCCTAAAAATACCTACAAACCCCGACGGCCAGCCCAGAAATTCTCAAACTTTTAACCCCCACCTAACAGGCCACTGAAGAAGGAAAAATAAATAAAATAATATAAAATTACCACTTTAAGGCGGGTACTACATCACTCACCTCTTAAAACAAGTTTCGTCCTCGAAACTTAATCCTGGTCCGCAGCAAAAAGATCTGGGTAGCATTCTCTCATCTTTGACTCAAGTTCCCAAGTCGCTTCACATTCTTCCAGGTTGCTCCAAAGCACCCTCACGTAGGGGATTGTTCGGTTGCGTAGCTTTTTACTCTCCCACGCTAAGATCCGTACCGGTGTTTCCTCGATGCTCAGGTCCTCTCTAAGCTCTACAGCAGTGACCATCCATCATCCCAATCAAGTACGCAGGCTCGAAGCATATCTTCGAGAATCCGGATCGCTCGCTCGGACTGTCCGTCGGTCTGGGGGTGAAATGCAGTGCTGAAGTGTTGTTTAGTCTCTATAGCTTGCCATAGACTTTGCCAACGGTTCGACACAAGCCGAGTGTCTCTAGCCCACGTCGTATGGATGGGTGGGAAAAGAACCGACTTCGTCAATCGATCCACTGTGACTCAAGCCGCATCGCGTCCTTGAACATCTTCGTGTCACTCGAATACGCCGCATAGGGAGCGTGGTGTGCCTCTGACAGTATTTCCTCCTTCAACTCTGGCAGCTCGGGTAAGCAATTTCGCTTTCGAAAACGTATTGCGCCGTTCGCACTCGCCGAAAGGTCGCTCGCGTGGTCCGGTCTCGAACAAGCTGTATCTGTGCGCCTGCCTTCTGACCTTCCAGGATTTCTCTAATAGGGTTGGCTTGATCATCAAGGAAAAAAAGTCGTGCGACAGTACCGGTCCTGCTGAGTAACGCTCATCGATTTCCCCCCCGATTTGACCCTTCCTGCTCAAAACATCCGCTACTACACTTGCTTTTCCCCCCGGGGTGATACTGAGTGGACAAGCCGAGTCCTTCAGCAACACCAACCAATGCCTCTGCCGCAAACTCAAATCCATCTCTGTGAACAAAACTTAAGACTCTGGCGATCCGAAAGCACAATACGCTGAACTACAAAAGGTGGTGTCTCCAAAGCTTTAAAACGAAGACGACTGCTGCCAGTTTCGAATCGTATGTTGGGCAGTTCCGCTCACAATCCCTGTGATTTCCGTTGCTGAAACTGTGTGTCCCAAAAAGCCCACTTCGCGAAGTCAGAACTCACATTTCTTAAACTTAGCAAACAGCCTCTGGTCCCTGAGAGTCCGGAGAATAATCTGTAAGTGCCTCTCGTAGTTGATCGAAGTGGTCATCAATTCCGGACTTGTTCTTCACTGTAACCTTGTTTATCTCCTTGTAGTCGATGCATAGACGTAGGCTTCCGTTCTTCTTTCGCACGAAAAGTGCGGGTGCGCCCCAAGGCGACACACACGGTCTGATGAACCCTTTATCCAGAAAATCTCCTAGTCGTGCCTGGTAGAAGGTTGAAAGAGAGGGTGACCTCTCGCTTGGGGGTATTCCCGTCAGTTCAGTCAGGAGGACGTCGGAAGAAACCCCTACAACGGGGGTGTCAGTGAGCGATGCAGAGGGTCGAGTCGCTAGGCTCACTAAAACCAAGTAATTATACATCCGCCCGGTACCTCGAGAACCAGTCCATGCCCAGCACCTCGTCGTAATCCTGCTTCCCGACTCGGAATTCCCCGTCACGACGCCACCGGTCCGCAAACCACCTCAGCCGGCACTGAGCAACCCGTACTGATGAGCCTTTAAAAGTCCAAAACAACTAACAACTAACCCGACGATAAGGAAAACAAACCACACTAACTCCCTCACAAGGCTCCAAGAGGTGCCAACAAAACAGGCTGGGTTACTAACCGCCCGAAATTTTTGCCCCGAAAGCAGCGAACTCACCTGTCACCAACACGGACCGCTCCCCTCCGTCACCAACACGGACCACTTCCACCCGTCACCAACACGGGCCACAAGCTCGGAGCATAACCACCATCCCGGACCACCCGTTCCGACTGCCCGTCCTACCGAGGCGACGGTCAAGACTAACGTTAGGTTTCAGCTCTAAGACCTACCACAAGGTCTACCCCACAGAAAGAGCTGCGTACAGGGCCTCCTAGCTGAAAGTGACCAGTGCCAAAGCTCCGAGTAGTCGCCAGATTCCCCTTGACTCACACCTGCCCCAAAAGATCAACAATCCAAAACGCTCCCAAACTAAGCCTCAAGGCTATGCCTTAGTCATGGGAAGCTGGTGACGAAACCCACAAGGTAAGGTCCTACCTCCGTCCTGGCATCGACGGGGTTCGACCCTCTAACTAACCACTAACTCTCGGTCCCAATCCGTTGCCCCTCCAAGTACCGGGCATCGAATCAAGCGGTAAACCCCCCAGACCAACAGTGACACTCCCAACTAGGAGAAAATCTAAGCTCTAGGTCCGCTCAACAATGACCTCCAGGTGCTGAAGACTATCCATCTAAAACCTAAAGGGTCGGAAGGAGACAAGCAACAAAAACAGCGAGAGTAACCTTGTCAAAAGTTGCCTAGTTTCACTAAACGCACTCGAGGGATCACGCGCCAACCCACCAATAGGACAACCTAACCGACCCTCTTGCGAAGAACACAGGAACCCAACCCAGAGCTACCTGGCACCACCCAGCGTCCAAAAGCTAAACCCCCCAATAAAAGTCGCCACTTACACACACTTGTGCGGAACAACGCACGACCTCTCTAACCGAAAAGGAGCCCAACGAAAAAGATTTACTAGCCCCGGTGGTCTCCCTTTCTAACCCCAAAGGAGCACCCCGAGACCCCATCACGACGATCTCTACAACCGTCGCAGTGTCAACGGTAAAAGCCGAACTATGGGTAACAACCATAGGGGAAGAATCTTCATTCCCACCCCTACCTTGCCCATGGTGCAAAAAAGAATCGGCCGACTACCTGCTATAACCTAACACCAGAAGACCTAGAAGGTACAAGTTTAGACAAACGGCTGTCCAGTTGCCCACGACCGACAAACGGCCGACACACTAACAAACACCGGTGGGTTGCACTACCACCCGTCACTTTTACAGACGATGACCCGAACGTTGGCAGAGGAAGGGGTTCGGAAAAAAAATAAAAGCCGGCGCAACGATCTGCCGTGCCCATAGCCGCACCAAGTACACAAACACCGTCAGCAGATTCACCTATACTCCCCCCCCCCCCCAATCACTCGCGTTCTATACTCCTACGCCCTACTCATTTCATTCATTAGTAGCTATGTGAGGTATCTCCGTGGATGTCGGACACTGACTGTTGTGATTAAAGAAACGGCTCTGATACCATCTTAATCTGTCACGCCCCGGGGGTTTCATTCAGTGGAAACAGCCAACGAAAAATATGACTTTGCGTATATAATTTTTTTTGAAAATCCTTTCTCCCCGGTGCGTGCCCAGATCCGCCGCATACACAGATTCACCCCGCAAACGGGCAGAGTCTCCTCTGTATATGCACGACGTCGCGGCTAAAACATACATCCAGTCATAGCAGATTTATTCAATCACAACAGTTTCCAATCACATGTGCATACGAGACTAATCCATTCTCGAGGCCGATCAACATGAAAGGATAAATCCACAGTTTTGAAAGCGGTGCCCACCCGGCACCCAAATTCCTAAAATAGTTTCGAAAACCATAAATCCACAGAGTTTTTTTTTTTTTTTAAACGGTGCCCACACGACACCTAGGTTTTTAAATCGATTTTCGCAATTCTTTTTCTTTTCTTTTTCTTTTGAAAACGGCCAAACAGAAGAAGGGACAGAGATCAATCATCCACATAACTAGAGAATAACATGTCGACATCCACACCGACCCCACGAGGGTATCGAGAACCACACAGTAGACTACTAATAGTAAATGAAATGCGAAATAAAGGAGTAAATACAGTCTAGGGCCTCGAAGGGCCCAAAAGCTCCTGCCCCGGCCTCACCGTCGCCTAGCTCTCACCCCTGAAGGAACCTGTCACAGAGTGGGAAGTCAGCGACACAATAATAAAAAGGAAAGCAGGAAAAGAGTAAGTAAATCCAACCGTAAGACTATCCGTAGCAACCACCCTCCCAAGAGGGAAATAAAACACGAACACCTGCAAAACCTGACCACGTCGAGCACCTACCCCGACGGGTCGCACCGCTCACATCTGGAGCAACCACCCTCCCAAGAGGGAAACCAAACACGAACACCTGCAAAACCTGACCACGTAGAGCACCTACCCCGACGGGTCGCACCGCTCACACCTTTGCGCCTCAAAACCCCTCACCTACGGGGGCCCCCACTACGTCACCTCGTGGGTTTACACGGGTCATAGACCACTTTTCCGAAAAAGCGCATCCTTTGCGGTGGCCAAACCGCGGGTGCGCGTGCTGCAGCCTCGAGCATTGTAATCAAGTACACAGTAGTAAAAACCCGATAGTAACAACAATAGAGATTACCCATATTAGCACAGTTAGACGAGTTATTAAAGCTTGATTACGGTTTCCAAAAGTCCCACACTAAGACTTAGAACGAAAACCAGCAGCAACATGATAAACATGAAAATTAACAGTATTGCGCATAAAGGGATTCTAAGGGTGTACCCACCTGAAACGTGAAGAAGCTGTGCGGAAACTCCCGCTAAAACACTCCCACCCTGTGCCCGAAAAAGCTACAGTGAGAATTATTGTTAAAAACATCTTCGCGGTCAAAAACACTCAAAAATGGGGCGAAACGGCCAAAAACGGAGCTTCTGGATTCTTTTCTGAAGACTGGTGCACGGATCCAGGCGTGGACCGGGTCCACAACAGAAGGCGGCCGCGGCGCGGGCCGGGAGCACGCCGCAGCGGTGGACCGCTGCGGCTTGGGCCGGGCCGCGAACGGGCATGGGTGCGCGCCGGGTCCACCCCTTCCCCGCTGTGATGCGAGTACCGGGTGCACGCCTAGGGCGTGCACCACGCGGCCTGGCGCACGCTTCCGTGGGCCGGGTCTGCGGCCCCGGGCCGCGGAGGCGTGCGCCTGGTGCACGCCGGTCCGGTGGACTGCGTGGCCGGGCGCACGCATCCGTGCGCCGGGTCTGCACCCCCGGGCCGCGGAGGCGTGCGCCGGGCGCACGCCGGTTCGGTGGACCGCGCGGCATGGCGCACGCATCCGTGCGCCGGGTCTGCGCACTCGGGCCGCGGAAGCGCGCGCCGGGTGCACGCCGGCGTGGTGGACCGCGGCCTGAAATGTGCCTGCCTGAACAGTAATCCGCCTCTTTTTTCGGCTCCGGTTGCGACCCCGCAATCACGGCGGCTGCGGCGATGACCCCGTGAACACGGTAACGGCGGCGGCGGCCTCCCGTTTAGTACCAAACACGCCTCGCACGCGACACGACAAGAAAGAAAACCTCACACTGAAAAACCGGAAAGATCCGAACCGCTCACCTTGTTTTCGCCGGTAAGGAAGGAAGAAGGAGGATCGTCCCGTTCTCGTTCGCCGGGTTCCGCAGGACATGCGATCGTCCTTCCTTCTCCCCGTCTCGTCGCCTTGGTTCCTCACGCCAACAGTCGAAAAGAGAGAAAACAAGAATTAGGGTCCCCCCCCCCCCCCCCGCACGCACCCAGATTAGACTTAACGCCCAAATGAAAAACCGGAAAAAAACCTAAATCCCCAAAACACAACTAAAAATTAGTCGGGATGCAACGAGGGGTCCAGATTACCCCAAAAAAAATGCCGATCGCTTGCACGGCTTTCGATGCGCCCAAACCGCTAACGAAAATTTCAAAAATAAATTCTGGGAGATCCCGGGGTCGGAATTCGAATCCGATCGCGCCACCGTTCACCGTTTTGCGAGCTCTAGCCCCTAAAAATACCTACAAACCCCGACGGTCAGCCCAGAAATTCTCAAACTTTTAACCCCCACCTAACAGGCCATTGAAGAAGAAAAAACAAATAAAATAATATAAAATTACCACTTTAAGGCGGGTACTACATCAGTAAACCCCAACAGACAACTCGAAATGAAAAGAAGACACACCGGGTCAGTCACGGAGAGCGGCTCCAGGGCCCGGTGGCGGAGCCGTCCTGCGCTGTACGCGTCGTCCCGCACGGTGCGTGCTGACCGCGGCAGCTCCGCGCGGCACCAGCCCGCGTGGCGCGCTGCCTGCGGCGCCGGCGGCCCCGCGCGGCACCAGACGCCCGGGCGCCCCACCCGCGGGCGGCCCCGCGCGGCGCCGGCCCGCGCGGCGCTAGCCCGCACGGGCGCCCCACCTGCGGGCGGCCCCGCGCGGCACCGGCCCGCCATGGCACGCTGCCCGCAGACGCAGGCGGCCCCGCGCGGCGCCAGCCCACGCGGGCGCCCCACCTGAGGGCGGCCCCGTGCGGCAAACGGCCCGCGCGGGCACGCTGCCCGCAGACGCGGGCGGCCCCGCGCAGCGCCAGCCCGCGCGGGCGCCCCACCTGCGGGCGGCCCCGCGCAGCACCGGCCCGGGCTGCGCGCTGCCCACAGGCGCGGGCGGCCCCGCGCGGCACCAAGCCGCGCGGTTGCCCCACCTGAGGGCGGCCCCGCGCGGCACCGGCCCGCGCGGGCGCTCTGCCCGCAGGGGGGCGGCCCCGCCCGGGGCAGCCAGCGCGGGCGGCACCGCGCGGTACCGGCCCGCGCGGTCGTGCTGCCCGCAGGCGCGGGCGGCCCCGCGCGGCACCAGGCCGCGCGGGCGCCCTGCCTGCGGGTGGCCCCGTGCGGCACCAACCCGCGCGGGTGCCCCCTTGGCGTCTGGTATCCCGCGGCGGCGGCGTCGAGGGCGGCGGCACTTGCAGAGTGATCTCGTCCCCCCCCCCCCCCCCCCCCCCCCCCCCCCGACGCGACCACGCCAAGAAAACCCTCCATAATAAAACAAACCGGAAACTCCAACCACTCACCTCATTTTCGCCGGAGAAGGAAGAAGAAGGAGGATCGTCCGTCCCTCGCTCATTCGATCCTGCATAAGGAGCGATTGTTCCTTCCTTCTCCCTGTCTTGCCGCCTCGGTTCTCCATGTCACGCCCCGGGTGTAAACCAGAACCCGGGCCCGTCTACAGATCCGCCGTGCATGCGGTATTTCCCACATGCACGAAGCGTCGGTAACCTGCTCAGATATAAGAAATAATAATAAAAGAGCATAATAATCAGAGCTAAACTAAAACTACTGTATCTCAGACAGAAGCTGGAAGTAAAAAGTACAACAGTAAAATAAAATACAGATGTCTCTCCCAGCTCACCACTAAAAGTACAAACAGCTGGCAGAAGCCAGACCAAAAAAAAATAAATAAATAAAAGCTGTCTGAGAAGACCAGGTACCCAAAATCTCCAGCTACAACCCTCGGGTGGCTCTCTATCTAGTCCGCAATCCTCTTACCTCGCTCAGCTGCTGACGGCCCAGCAACTCCCACAGAGGACTCTGCAAAACAGGGGGAAAAGAGACAAGAAAAGACAATGGGGGTAAGTACTACTATAAATAGTAGCCTCCCCTAGTGGGTAAAGCCTCAGCTCAAATATGCCCACCAGGTAATCAGAGGCAAAAGGGGAAGAAGAGAAAGGGGGTGAAGCTATGAATGACAACTGATGAAGTGCTACCCCTAATATGCCTCTACATGACCAACCAATAAGGATGGAGAAAGTGATGCATCAGAATCAAGAAGCCTGTCAAAATGACCCAAATCTGACCGCCAGTGAACACTGGCACTGCCGCCCCGCTGTCGAACTCAAGAAACCAGCATGGTGCCCGGCGCTCTGCACCGTGGAAAGCCTACTCCGGAGTGGCACTCGAGGGGAGCGACCCACACGAGTAAAGTATCACTGTAACAAGCATCTCTGTAACCACTGTCTCATAATAGCAGGACTGGATCATGACTATGATCAAAGTGGGAAACTCCGTCCACTAAAGAAAGCCCGATCCCCAAAACACCCAATCTGATGCAATAGTAACAACCCGGTCAACCACCCAAGATCCGTGGTCGCCGCAACACCCTGTCAAAAACCCAACCTGTCCCAAATCCCCAATACCTGACTACACTGTCCAACACCCGCTCGAACCCGAGCAACTATACCTCAAGTCTATCAATAATAGGAGAAGAATAAATGCATGGTTTCTCCTAAGTCAAGTCCCAAAAGATAGTATAGCAGTAAAAGATGACATAATTAAGTGACCCGTTTAATCATGCATTGTTCCAATAATTTTGTCCATTTTCCAAGAATAATCAGTTTAGGGAATATAGGCTAAGGTGACAGTCACATATGAACAATCATCACTTTTATAGTCCTCAGTTTCTATTTTGCCCCTAAACATGCAGTCCAGAATAATTAAGCGATCAATTAAAGTAATCATGCTACCACAAATTCCACATGGATCAAATAACAATTAATTAATTCCCTAGAGCATGCAAGTCTACCAATAACAGTTAACATCATCAAATCAGGAGAAATTCTGACATTCCTAGTGGGCACACCAAGGAGAGGAGTACAACAACCACCCACCTGAAGTGCGAACTGTCCGGACTCGTACAGATGAAAATACCAAAATTTCAAATCCTTGCTCCCACAAAATCAGCACACCCGTAATACTCCTAATACAATACAAAGTCCACTAAATACACTTAGGCTCCCAAATATTGCTCTTATAATCACATACAACATCGGATTCAAAACTGTTAAATTATCACCTGCAGAAAGTGCCCAGGAAATTCCAAGAAAAATATCACAGCGATCCTAGCGTCGATAGCTTCGCAACGGTACCTTGCACGCCCAAATCTGAGTTCGGTAAGTCAAGATATAAATTCGGGAAGAGGGGTACCACAAACAAAAATCTGTGCTAAAGACTGTGCATTGTTCACTGAGAAAACAGTGATTTTCACCTCGAAATAATCCTCTGGAAAATCCAAGAAAAATACGAGCGCGTTCCTTGCGATCCGTAGATGAAAAAGTTGTATAAGCTCGTTTCCGTCTGACGCTCGTGTGCGAAGATATGGCCAAAAACCACAGGGCTGTCAAGGAAATCCACACAGAAAAAGAGGTCACTGTTTGCCTCGGGATCCGTGCCGAAACCTCGAAAGCGCGACCAAAACGAAAGATGAAGTCCTACCTCTTAGGAGTCTGTCGGCGCAAGAATCACAGCAATATGATCTCGGGGTAGCCCAGGGGAGCTAAAACACTGACTCTGCGCCGAAGAAGAACCCAAGAATGCAACGTCGCGCCGTGCCGTAAAATGGGGAACCTCGGGATTCGAGCCTCCTAAAATCCTGAAACTTTGCAGGTGGATCAAGGATTAAGAGGGAAAAATTTCATCAACAGGGAGCTCGGGCAGAGAAGGTGCGGTTTGGGAGAAAAAAGCCAAAGAAAGAGGCTCGGGTTGGCTATTTATAGAGCTAAAGAGAACAATTGGGAAAATTCCCAATGTGTCCTCACTTTCGGGCGCCCGAAAGTTTTCGGGCGCACACAGTGCGGCCCGGCCCGAGAACTTTCGGGCGCGCACAGTGCGGCCCGGCCTGCAAAGCCCGTCGGACGGGATCCACGATCCGTCCGACCCACCTCGGAGGCCGCCACGTGTCCCCCGATGTAGTGATCCGACCCTTAGGGGTATTTTTGACTCGCATGTGATTGCTTAAGCCTTAAGCGAAATAAAATTATTTAATTTTCAAAGGTCGGCCGGGGCGGGGTGCGTGTATTTTTCTGCGATAGAGCGCGAAAAATGATGACCGACGGTGCGATCGGATTCGAAATCCGATGTCGGGATCTCCCGGAACGGGATCCTTAGTGACGCGGGGATTAGTTACGCATCGGAATCCCTGCAAAATATCTTGCACCCGTAGGAGATAAGGTGGGTTATCTCGTAGGGGATAATTAATTAATTGAGTAATTAATTATCCGTTGACGGAAATTTGAATTCTCTTACGTACGAATAAAAGGGGGAAATTAATTGTATGTGTATTTAAAATTGGGAATTTATTCTCGAGATTATTTAATGAAGGTGATTAAATAATCGGTGACCAGGATTTAAAAAGGTGGGGTTTATCTCGTGGGATTAGATATTTATTGTTAAGGGATAAATATCCGGATATTCGTGGGGTTTTTCCTTTTTACGTACGTATGAGATAAAAAGGAAAATAAAAGAATAAAATAAAAGAGGAAATCAAATTAATAAGAGGATAATTAAATTTCGTTACCGGAAAGAAAACCCTAATTTAAAATACCGCCTTCTCAAACCCTCCTCTTTCGTACGTACCGAAAACCAACGAAACCCTAGTTTGAAAAGAGAGAAAGGAACCGAGAGAAAAAGAGAAAAAAAAAGGCGAAACCCTAACCGGAGGAGAAAAGAATGAAAGAAGGAGAAAGCGGAGAAACTCGATCGCCCCGATTGACGTCCGGAGACCGGAGAACAAGACGCCGTCATCTACGGGGAGCGGATCCGGATCTCCAACGCCGCGAGAACCAAGATCGGTTCTCTTAGTTCCGATAAATTAAGGTTAGTGATCATCGTTACGTTTGTCAAATTAATCGGGGATTTTTCGTGTTCTTGTAAGGTCGTTTTAAGTGGTACCCCGATCGCGGATTTTCGTCGGGTTTCGATTCACGTTCTCGATCGGGGGTGGTCGATGGTTTTTATCGGATTTAATCGGTGGTTTTTATTCGGTCTTTTAATTGAGTTTCCGATCGACGTTTTGGTTGTTCGTCGATCGTTGGTTGGTCGTTAGATTTACCGCGATTTATTCGGGAATTTTTGGGGGTGTTATATTGGAGCATAGTGGATTAACGAGAGGCCGCCGCCGCCGTTGTTAAACGGGAGGCCGCCGCCGTCGTTACCATGTTCGCGGGGTCGTCGCCGGGATCCCACGGGAGCGAAAACGGAGAAGAAATCGCGAACGGGAGCGAAAACGGGAAAAAAAAATAGGGTTTACTATTCATTCTCGGCCCGCGGTCCACGGGCCGGGGCGTGCACCCGGTGCACGCCCCGCGGCGCGGAAGCCGCAGACCCGGCGCACGAATCCGTGCGCCGGCCCGCCCGCCTAGGTGCGGTGCACGCCGCAGCGTGCACCCGGTGCGCGCCGCAGGCCCCTGCGGCCGTGAACCCGGTGCACGCTCGGATCGTGCACCGGCCCGGCCCGAGAAGCGCGGTGCACGCTCCCTGCGTGCACCCGGCGCATGCCGCCACCGCCTGATGCTGTAAACCCGGTCCACGCTTGCTCCTGTGGACCACCCGACAGCCCCAAAGTTCGGTAGCTCCGTTTTTGTCCGTTTTTCCACCGTTTTGATCGCCGTTTTCGCCGTTGGGATCACAATCTCCGCGGTTTTCTTGGCATGGCCACTTGGGATCTTCTTGGTCACTATTTTATTATGTTGGGCGCCGCGCGGGGTTCCGGTTTTCGGCGAACCGGACGGTGTTGGACTTTTCCGTCAAAAAGAGTAAATTGGGTCTTTCCGAGTTAAGATGTTAGTGTGTGTTTCTGATCATGGTTATCCTTGCGGACTTTCTTTAGGTCCAGGTTGTTGGATCGTTGGCGCTAACCATTAATTCCAAAAGCTCGAGCTGTTAGAAATACGCAACCAATTCACTTAAAGCGTACAGACACAGCGCCCACGGGTCTCGACCGGACTCAACCCACCTGGACGTTGGGTCTATTGTTGGGCCTCTTGCCGTTAGGTCTATTGTGGACCGCAGCCCCACTCAACTTATTGGGCTCACCCAACTCAACTTATTAGTCTCCTGGGCCTATTGTCACGGGGCAGGACGTTGGACCTATTTTAACCCATAAATAAATAGCCAACAATCCCCCCCCCCAACACCTGCACCGTATGGGAATCGAACCCGTGCCACTGGCTCTGATACCACTTGTTGGATTGTTGGCGCTAACCATTAATTCCAAAAGCTCGAGCTGTTAGAAATACGCAACCAATTCACTTAAAGCGTACAGACACAGCGCCCACGGGTCTCGACCGGACTCAACCCACCTGGACGTTGGGTCTATTGTTGGGCCTCTTGCCGTTAGGTCTATTGTGGACCGCAGCCCCACTCAACTTATTGGGCTCACCCAACTCAACTTATTAGTCTCCTGGGCCTATTGTCACGGGGCAGGACGTTGGACCTATTTTAACCCATAAATAAATAGCCAACACAGGTGCGCAAAGGATTCAGGAGTTCCGATTTCTCTTCAACAAGGTGGGTACGGTTGCTATAAGTGCAACAAGTGCAGTAAGTGCATCTATCGTCATTAAAAATGCTCTCAATTTACCTAACAAAGTAGATGGACAGTTTAACCTTTCGCATAATTATATTTTTATCTAACAATTGAAGCGGCTGCGGTCGCGGGGCTCACTACACGCCGATCTCGACAAATCCGGTTTCGGATGCTGCACGTACACAGGCGGATTGGCCTCCGCATGGGTGTACTTTTCCGGAAGAGTGGTATTTTTGACCCATGTGCCTCACAAAGGAGTGGGAGCCGTGAGGACCTCTTCGCGCCAGCTGAAAATAGCACATCAGCACCGCGAAAGGGGTAAAAGCATCAAAGAGGTGATTGTGCACGAGGGAAGACTTTAGTCTCTCCGACAGGTAATCGGTTCGTTTTTCGGTGTAATCGGTTCGTTTTACCTTCCTTGTTATTATTAGACATCTACTTTGTTTGTCACTGACTTTACCCACTCCGTGACAGGTGTTACTAGGTGCGTTTGCCGGGATGGCGGTGAGACTGCGTCGCGAGGACCGTAGTCAGGATACTTGGTTTTTATCTCATTTCCCTTTAAACTTTGAGTAGTTAATTTGCTTGTGGATTACTTTAGTTGTGGACATGTATTAGTTAGCTCTGTGGATGAGATGTACCTTTATGTTTTTTGATACTTATAGTGGTGTTTTCATACGCGGCACGTTTTCATAATAAACCAAATAATTTCGAAAATGTTTTCTCAAAACGAAGTGCCGTGTGGGCACGGGTTTTGCAACCGCTGGTTTTATCCTTTCCAAACGTTGATGCCGCTTTAATAACTTGCTTGAAAAATAAGGTGTTGAGTGGACGCCGGTCTTTTAAAACAGTAGTTAAATTAATGTACTCTGTTTGTTGATGTATGTCTACTGTATGGTTGATGGTTGATGAGTTGTGATATAAATGAAACGTGTATTGTAATGAGACGCCGCGCATATACAAAGGAGACTCTGTCCGTGGGCGGGGAGAATTTGTGTATGTGGCGGTCTGGCACGCACCGGGGATGAGGTTTATGTCACTATATTGAGAAAAAAAAAAATAGACACGCAATTTTCCGCTTTGATTTACTCAAAAACCCCCGGGGGCGTGACAGATTAAATGGTATCAGAGAAAAACAACCATAACTATAGTAGACGTGATCCACATCCACAGTGTAAGGTGCCACAAGCAAATTGGACATGAGATGACCAAGGTATAGGTGCGGTAGTACGTGAGAGTACGGGGAAAACGGGAACGTAATATAGGTGTAATCGTGAGACGGGGTGCTAGGGTTATAACCTTAGGGCTAACTTGGTTTCTTTGTTTGCACGGTTAATGGCCCGAAGCCGCTCTTCAATCGATGGTGCAGAAGAGGATACGACGATTCCGGCAACAGTGGAGAATCGGCTACTCCAACAACGGATTACGCGACATGGCCTAGCGCTCTTCCTTTTTTTGTTAGGAAAGACGAACCCCACCAGGCTCGTCTTCACAAGCGTGCCCACATAGCGACGCTAATCAGGTAATACCGATGGTGGGTCTATCCGCTTACCGAGAAGTGATCGATAGGACCACTATGGTGGGGCAGGAACTGGCCGTTCCACGCACCCGGCAGAAGGATCATGAGTCTGCCGGGGGCCGAAACGATCCCAGCCATAACCCGGGAATGATTTTCCCAACGGGGGCCAACCACCCCAATATCCGAAGACACCGCAAGGAACCTGAAACACATCAGACAGGGAAATCGATGCATCCTGGAGTATCGACAAGAATATGTAAGGTTGGCCAATTGTGTTTCCATTGTTATAAGGGATGAAGCACACAAAGCCCGCCTCTTCGTAGACGGATTGCGGAGCAATACTTTCGAAGTTGTGCGAGTAGTGGAACTCCACACCTTCCAGAAAGTGGTGGATAGGGGCACCATAGTGGAGCGCGGATTCGAGGTGACGCACGCCCGACAAGAGGACTCGGACTACAACATGGAAAAGAAACGACCCCAGCCCTTCTCAGGAGGGGGATTTTCTAGCGGAGACCAGCCATGCATCATCTATAGAGGAGCAAATTATTCATTCTGGAAGCACGACCTTTGCTTCTAACGTGACAAACTGGGGCAGTTCCGTTTTTACTGCCCCGAACCCGGGAATGATTCTGCGGAGTCGCGACACGGATGAGAGGTCTTATGCGACGACACGACAAAGGACGCACTACCCGAGGGAAGTAGTAGCAGGAAAGACCCCTTACGAAGAGTAATGTTGGTCTTGACCCAGGAGAACCCTTAGGAGCAAATACTCTGTACCTTCCTGCCCAATAAGGATGCGAAGACTTAGTTGTCTTTGGTGTTGGCCCTTTATTATGGGTCAAATAGGTCCAACTTCCTGCCTTGAGACAATAGGCCCGGGGACTAGTGAGTTGGGTTGGTGAGCCCAATAGGTTGAGTGGGCTGCGGTCCGCAATAGACCTAACGGCAAGAGGCCCCACAATAGACCCAACATCCAGGTGGGTTGGGTCTGGTCCAGATCTGTGGTGCGGTGTATGCCGCTTTAAGTGAATCGGACGTGCACCTCTAAAAGCTCAGGCGTTTGGGGTTAATGGTTAGCGCCAACGACCCGATATTTGAGACTTAGTGGTAAGGGAATTTCCGGATGTATTTCCGGCGGAGCTCCCCGGAATGCCGCCGAAACGAGAGGTCGACTTCCCTATTAAGTTGCTTCCCGGCACCAAACCCATCACCAAGGCACCGTACAGGATGGCCTTCGCGGAGTTGAAGGAACTCAAGGCGCAGTTGGAGGACCTTTTGGATAAGGGTTTTATCAGACCTAGCGCGTCACCCTGGGGCGCGCCCGTCCTGTTTGTGAGAAAGAAGGACGGTAGTCTCCGGTTGTGCATCGACTACCGGGAGATAAATAAGGTCACCGTCAAGAACAAGTACCCCCTGCCAAGGATCGACGATCTCTTCGACCAATTACAGGGGGCGACGGTATTTTCAAAAATTGACCTGCAGTCGGGCTATCATCAGGTCCGGGTTAAGGGGGAGGATATCCCCAAAACGGCTTTTCGCACTCGCTATGGCCATTACGAATTTACGGTAATGCCATTCGGGCTCACCAATGCCCCGGCGGTGTTTATGGACATGATGAACAGGGTATTCAAACCCTTCCTGGACTTATTCGTGGTGGTCTTCATCGACGATATCCTCATCTACTCCCGTACAGACGAGGAACATGAAGAACATCTGCGCACAGTCCTCCAGACCCTTCGGGAACAGAAACTCTACGCCAAACTCAAAAAGTGTGAGTTTTGGCTCCGTGAGGTCGGTTTCTTGGGGCACGTAATCTCGGCGGCTGGAGTCGCAGTGGATCCGAAGAAGATAGATTCGGTGACGGACTGGCCCCAACCGACGACGGTGACGGAGATTCGAAGCTTCCTGGGATTAGCCGGGTATTACCGGCGCTTCGTGGAGGGTTTCTCCAAGATAGCCACCCCCTTGACCCGTTTGACTAGAAAGGGGGAAAAGTTTATCTGGACGGACAAATGTCAGAAGAGCTTCGAGGAGCTCAAGGATAGATTGACGCGAGCCCCGATTCTCGCCCTGCCAGAACCAGGGGAGGATTATGAAGTGTATTGCGATGCGTCGCGAAATGGACTGGGTGGAGTACTCATGCAACGGGGAAAGGTTATAGCCTATGCGTCAAGGCAGCTCAAGGAGTACGAGCGGAATTACCCCGTGCATGATTTGGAACTCGCAGCGGTGGTGTTTGTCCTCAAGCTTTGGAGACACTACCTGTATGGGGCGCACTGCAATGTGTACTCAGATCATAAAAGTCTTAAGTACCTTTTCACCCAAAAGGAGTTAAATTTACGACAAAGACGGTGGCTCGAGCTACTGAAGGATTACGATTTAACGATCCACTACCACCCGGGAAAGGCAAACGTGGTGGCCGACGCCCTGAGTCGCAAGGGGCAGGCCGAGGAGGCAGGTGTAAGTGCCATCACCCAGCAAGATAGTCTGATTGCGAAATTTTCGCGATTGAGACTAGAAGTAGTACCGGCAGGTACAGTCGCACAACTTCTGACACTGGTGGTCAGACCTACCTTGCTGGACAAAATTCTCGAAGGGCAGTCGACTGATGATCAACTCCAGCTGGTGCGAAGTAGGATAACCGCCGACCAGGAAGGTGACTTTGCCGTGGACTCCGACGGCACGATACGATCTCGGGGACGAATCTGCGTGCCGGATCTACCGGAACTCAAAGAGGAAATCCTGCGGGAGGCGCATACTGCCCCATATGCAGCGCATCCCAGGGGAACGAAGATGTACAAGGACGTCAAACAAACCTTCTGGTGGCCCAAAATGAAGGGAGACGTGACTCGATTTGTGGCACACTGCCTGGTGTGCCAACAGGTGAAGGCCGAGCATCAGCGCTCGGCAGAGAAATTGCAACCTTTACCGGTGCCCGAGTGGAAGTGGGACATGATTACCATGGATTTTGTGACCGGATTCCCGAGGTCGCCACAGGGGCACGATGCAATATGGGTGATTGTGGACCGTTTGACGAAATCGGCCCACTTTCTGCCCATACACACGACGTGGACGCGGGAACGACTGGCACAAACATACATCGACGAGATAGTAAGGTTGCATGGAGTACCGACATCTATCACGTCGGACAGGGACACGCGATTTGTGTCAAACTTTTGGCGAAGCCTGCAGCGAGCAATGGGAACCAAGTTGCACTTCAGTACGGCTTTTCACCCGCAAACCGACGGACAATTAGAACGGGTGATACAGATTGTGGAGGACATGCTTCGAGCATGCGTTTTGGACTTGGGCGAAGGGTGGGCACGGTGTTTGCCCCTAGTGGAATTTGCCTACAATAACAGTTACCAGGCGAGCATTCAGATGGCACCATACGAGGCCCGGTACGGGCGCCGCTGTCGGTCTCCAATATGCTGGGACGACTTGGGTGAGCGTAAGTTTCTGGGCCCAGATTTGGTGGAGGAGACCGAAGCAAAGGTGCGACTGATTAAACAAAGACTACTGACCGCCCAAAGCACACAGAAGAGCTACGCGGACAACAGACGCCGAGACTTAGAGTTCATGGTGGGCGAGCATGTGCTGCTCCGGGTTTCACCCTCCAAGGGGAACCGACGTTTCGGCATAAAGGGAAAGCTAAGCCCGAGGTACGTGGGACCGTTCGAAATCCTGAAACGCGTAGGACCGGTGGCGTACCGTTTAGCCTTACCACCGAACCTCGAACGAGTCCACAACGTGTTCCATGTCTCAATGCTCCGGAAGTACCTCGCTGACCCCTCTCATGCCTTGGATACCTCCACCATCGAGTTGCGAGAGGATTTGAGCGTCGAGGAGACGCCGGTGCGGATTTTGGCAAGAGAGGACAAGAAGTTGCGCAATCGAACTATCTCCTATGTGAAGGTCCAGTGGAGCAACCACGAAGAGCGCGAGGCGACGTGGGAACTGGAATCGAAAATGAGGGAATGTTTTTTCGAATTGTTTAGTGAGGTTTGTACTTAAGTTTCGGGACGAAACTTTTTATAAAGTGTGAGTGATGTAGTGATCCGACCCTTAGGGGTATTTTTGACTCGCATGTGATTGCTTAAGCCTTAAGCGAAATAAAATTATTTAATTTTCAAAGGTCGACCGGGGCGGGGTGCATGTATTTTTCTGCGATAGAGCGCGGAAAATGATGACCGACGGTGCGATCGGATTCGAAATCCGATGTCGGGATCTCCCGGAACGGGATCATTAGTGACGCGGGGATTAGTCACGCATCGGAATCCGTGCAAAATATCTTGCACCCGTAGGAGATAAGGTGGGTTATCTCGTAGGGGATAATTAATTAATTGAGTAATTAATTATCCGTTGACGGAAATTTGAATTCTCTTACGTACGAATAAAAGGGGGAAATTAATTGTATGTGTATTTAAAATTGGAAATTTATTCCCGAGATTATTTAATGAAGGTGATTAAATAATCGGTGACCAGGATTTAAAAAGGTGGGGTTTATCTCGTGGGATTAGATATTTATTGTTAAGGGATAAATATCCGGATATTCGTGGGGTTTTTCCTTTTTACGTACGTATGAGATAAAAAGGAAAATAAAAGAATAAAATAAAAGAGGAAATCAAATTAATAAGAGGATAATTAAATTCCGTTACCGGAAAGAAAACCCTAATTTAAAATACCGCCTTCTCAAACCCTCCTCTTTCGTACGTACCGAAAACCAACGAAACCCTAGTTTGAAAAGAGAGAAAGGAACCGAGAGAAAAAGAGAAAAAAAAGGCGAAACCCTAACCGGAGGAGAAAAGAAGGAAAGAAGGAGAAAGCGGAGAAACTCGATCGCCCCGATTGACGTCCGGAGACCGGAGAACAAGACGCCGTCATCTACGGGGAGCGGATCCGGATCTCCAACGCCGCGAGAACCAAGATCGGTTCTCTTAGTTCCGATAAATTAAGGTTAGTGATCATCGTTACGTTTGTCAAATTAATCGGGGATTTTTCGTGTTCTTGTAAGGTCGTTTTAAGTGGTACCCCGATCGCGGATTTTCGTCGGGTTTCGATTCACGTTCTCGATCGGGGGTGGTCGATGGTTTTTATCGGATTTAATCGGTGGTTTTTATTCGGTCTTTTAATTGAGTTTCCGATCGACGTTTTGGTTGTTCGTCGATCGTTGGTTGGTCGTTAGATTTACCGCGATTTATTTGGGAATTTTTGGGGGTGTTATATTGGAGCATAGTGGATTAACGGGAGGCCGCCGCCGCCGTTGTTAAACGGGAGGCCGCCGCCGTCGTTACCATGTTCGCGGGGTCGTCGCCGGGATCCCACGGGAGCGAAAACGGAGAAGAAATCGCGAACGGGAGCGAAAACGGAAAAAAAAAAAGGTTTACTATTCATTCTCGGCCCGCGGTCCACGGGCCGGGGCGTGCACCCGGTGCACGCCCCGCGGCGCGGAAGCCGCAGACCCGGCGCACGAATCCGTGCGCCGGCCCGGCCCGCCTAGGTGCGGTGCACGCCGCAGCGTGCACCCGGTGCGCGCCGCAGGCCCCTGCGGCCGTGAACCCGGTGCACGCTCGGATCGTGCACCGGCCCGGCCCGAGAAGCGCGGTGCACGCTCCCTGCGTGCACCCGGCGCATGCCGCCACCGCCTGATGCCGTAAACCCGGTCCACGCTTGCTCCTGTGCACCACCCGACAGCCCCAAAGTTCGGTAGCTCCGTTTTTGTCCGTTTTTCCACCGTTTTGAGCGCCGTTTTCGCCGTTGGGATCACAATCTCCACGGTTTTCTTGGCATGGCCACTTGGGATCTTCTTGGTCACTATTTTATTATGTTGGGCGCCGCGCGGGGTTCCGGTTTTCGGCGAACCGGACGGTGTTGGACTTTTCCGTCAAAAAGAGTAAATTGGGTCTTTCCGAGTTAAGATGTTAGTGTGTGTTTCTGATCATGGTTATCCTTGCGGACTTTCTTCAGGTCCAGGTGCGCAGCAGGGGTGCGCAAAGGATTCAGGAGTTCCGATTTCTCTTCAACAAGGTGGGTACGGTTGCTATAAGTGCAACAAGTGCAGTAAGTGCATCTATCGTCATTAAAAATGCTCTCAATTTACCTAACAAAGTAGATGGACAGTTTAACCTTTCGCATAATTATATTTTTATCTAACAATTGAAGCGGCTGCGGTCGCGGGGCTCACTACACGCCGATCTCGGCAAATCCGGTTTCAGATGCTGCACGTACACAGGCGGATTGGCCTCCGCATGGGTGTACTTTTCCGGAAGAGTGGTCTTTTTGACCCGTGTGCCTCACAAAGGAGTGGGAGCCGTGAGGACCTCTTCGCGCCAGCTGAAAATAGCACATCAGCACCGCGAAAGGGGTAAAAGCATCAAAGAGGTGATTGTGCACGAGGGGAGACTTTAGTCTCTCCGACAGGTACTCTGGGGTTGGTGCCCAACTTAATTGATAAATCTGGGGTTGGTGCCCAGCTTAATTATGTACAGAGTTTTAACGAAAGGTTTCGGTGTAATCGGTTCGTTTTTCCTTCCTTGTTATTATTAGACATCTACTTTGTTTGTCACTGACTTTACCCACTCCGTGACAGGTGTTACTAGGTGCGTTAGCCGGGATGGCGGTGAGACTGCGTCGCGAGGACCGTAGTCAGGATACTTGGTTTTTATCTCATTTCCCTTTAAACTTTGAGTAGTCAATTTGCTTGTGGATTACTTTAGTTGTGGACATGTATTAGTTAGCTCTGTGGATGAGATGTACCTTTATGTTTTTTGATACTTATAGTGGTGTTTTCATACGCGGCACGTTTTCATGATAAACCAAATGATTTCGAAAATGTTTTCTCAAAACGAAGTGCCGTGTGGGCACGGGTTTTGCAACCGCTGGTTTTATCCTTTCCAAACGTTGATGCCGCTTTAATAACTTGCTTGAAAAATAAGGTGTCGAGTGGACGCCGGTCTTTTAAAACAGTAGTTAAATTAATGTACTCTGTTTGTTGATGTATGTCTACTGTATGGTTGATGGTTGATGAGTTGTGATATAAATGAAACGTGTATTGTAATGAGACGCCGCGCATATACAAAGGAGACTCTGTCCGTGGGCGGGGAGAATTTTCGTATGTGGCGGTCTGGCACGCACCGGGGATGAGGTTTATGTCACTATATTGAGAAAAAAAAAATAGACACGCAATTTTCCGTTTTGATTTACTCAAAAACCCCCGGGGGCGTGACACCCGAACAGGCGGTAGCCATGCACGCCCTGCCAGCACCCGCCACGCGTCCCTGCCCGCGTCAACGGGGTGGTTGGCGCCCGCGAATCAGCGGGCGCCACGTGGCCAACCCCACGTCGCCCGAGCCTGCCCCGCGTACGGCCACCTGCCCGCGGTACGGCCCTGCTCCCAGTCAACTGCCCCGCGCGCTGCGTGGACCGCGCGCTTGTGCGCCCGCCAACCAGGCGCTGCCACGTGGCGCGCCCCCGGTCCACGCCTCCCCGTGCGCTCCCGCAGATCGAGCGCACCTGAGCCGCCCAATCCGGCGCTGCCACGTGGCGCGCCCCCGGTCCACGCGCCTCGCGGTGCACCCCGGCCCACTACCCCGCATTCCGTGGACCCGGCCGCGTGCGCCGACCAATCAGGTCGCGCCACGTGGCACCCCGCCGGTCCACGGCTCCCCCATGCACCCGAAATCCAGAAAATTTCCGTTTTTGGGCATCCGGACTCAGAATTTAGCAAACAAAAAGCCATTTTCAAGCGTTTTTCCGCGCTGAATCCAAATCCACCCTCCGTTCGGCCAAATTCCTTTTCTAAAATTCGGCAAAAGCTGCCGAAGGCCAATACAGCCAACCAAAGCTCACAGGGTCCATCTGTGGCATCCCTTTGATGCACTATGGGCCAGATACACCATCAACAGGTATTTGCACAGTGGATTCATGGGAAAAAGCTGCATGGGGTTCAGGGGTCCTACACTCCACGCCAAAACTTGAAAAGAGGGAAAATGAGGATTGGGGCTTTTCTCGCACGCAGCCCGGTATAACTTAACGCAACGAATGGGAAACGGGAAAACCTAAATCCCCAGATCACAACTATAATCAAACGGGATGCAAACGAGGGGTCCAGATTACCTCGAAAAGCGTGCCGATCGCCTGCACGGATTTTGATGCGCCCAAACTGTTAGCGAACTTCAAAAATCATTTCTAGGAGATTCCGTGTTCAGAATTCGAATTCGATCGCGCCACCGTTCACCGTTTTGCGAGCTCTAGCACCTAAAAATACCCGCAAACCTCGACGGTCAGCCCAGAAATTCTCGAACACTTAGCCCCCCACCAGACCACTGAAATAATAAAATAAAAATAAAATTACCAACTTAAAAGGCGGGTATTACAGTGCCTCTCCATTGGCGGTCGGCACGAAAGGGGCTACTGGTATCACACCCCGAGGTCGAAACTGTGACCCGGGCTCGCCAACAAATTCGCCACCCATACGGGAAATCCTGCATAGGCGAAGCGTCTAACCTGCAAAATATAGTACTATAACTAAATAGATATCAGAGCGAAAAATAAACTGTTGTAAAATAAAATCTAAACCACTATACAACTGAAATAAAGTACAAGATCCATCTCCCACATATAATCATAATACAATGTCCTCAGATACAACATTTACGAAGCCAAACAGGGAAGTAAACTAAAATAATAATACATCAGTGTACAGGATCACAGTACAAGTCAGATCCTCATAATACATCAGTCTCTCAAATAAAGAAAAACTCTCAAAAGGGTAAAATAAATAATAACCCAACTGACTGTACTAAAAATCTCCAACAAGGGGGTACAGCTACTCTCCAAGGACAGGTAGGGATCTAGCTCGCGACTCCCTTGCCTCGATCAGAAGAAGCAGCAACAGTAGGGGTAGGAACCGGAGTAGATGTCTCTATAAAACTGTCACCAATAAAGGGTGTGAGAACTATATCCAACAGTAGTTCTTAGTGGGTACCATCTCCAAGATCAACGGTCTGCCCACTAAGTCTACTAGAGGTATAAGATAACAATGCAGTATAACATAAAGAAAAAGCTAAAAATAACTCTACAGCTACCATGCCTCTATCTAAATGCTCAATGGGTGAACAAAAAATGAAAAGACATGCAACCACTTGAACACGAGGTGCTCAATCGACCCAATCGAACTGACTGCCACATAGGGTCTAGTCATGCCTGCGCCCACCTACTACCACACATCCACACCGGGACGGAAATTACGTAGGGCGTCCCACACGGACTAACTCACCACTCGCGCAAAACTGCCTCAACAGGCCCATCATCGCATCCACTGTCGAAAACTTGCCTCAACAGGCCCAACATCGAATCCATTGCGGCATCTCATGGGGAGCGACCCCACCTGAGGAAAACGACGCAGTATAGAGTATGAAACAATGGCACATGCAGGCTATAGTCAAAATCCACGCTCTCTCTGAGAACGGAAAGACTCAAGATCCTCAAGTATCTCACACAAAGGTCGGAGTACTCTCAACGACTCAAACTAATAACGCCCTCACGAATTTCGAGACACTAGTGAACTCAACCAACTCGAGACACTAACCCACTGGCCAAAGGTACTCAACAGCCGGGACCACCGTCGACCCAAATGGCTCCCAAAACAGAACACCCAACTCACCACACTAAACTCATTGGCTGGAGATACTCCACAGCCGGGATTGACCCACAACTCAAGGGCTAACAATACGGGTCGGACGACACTCAACGACCCGGGACAACCGTCTACCCAAACGGTTCCCAACAACACTGGCCGAAAGATACTCGACGGCCCGGGACCACCGTCTACCCAAACGGTTCCCAACAGCACTGACCGGAAGACACTCGATGGCCCGGGATTACCATCTACCCAAACGGCTCCCAACTCTAGCACTAGTCTAATCTCAGCTACCAGACTCCACTCGGCCCCCAGGCATGAGTGCAACAAGCGTCCTATAACATCCCGACCACTCGGCCCACTACTCGGGCGAGAAAAACTCTAAGTCCAGGAAAAGAGAATATAGTGTGTGGGAATGTCTAAAGATAAAGAAACTAGCCCAAATTAGTGTTCTCTACTAGTCTGGTTTATACATGCAAATATATGACAGGGTGCTAGTTAAGGTTCCACAATATCATTAATAAGAATAGTAATCAACCAACTAATTCTATCGTCTATGTTCGCAAGCTTAAACAATATTAAGCGGACATTGAATCAAACATGTTCTCAAACAAGCAAGTGAACATCATCATCAAGCATGCTCTCAACTAGCATAGGATAAACATCTTTATTATGTAAGCTCTCCTTCACACATATGGATAATTATATCATGCAAGCTCTCAAATCCACATAACATGTACAATTTATCACATAAGCCTTAATCCACATAATTTAGATCATTTCTCATGCTTACATCTCAATCATAAAGGTTGTACATTAAATCGTGCATACTTACTAACAAATAGAGTTAGAGGATTGACCATTGATTTTGGAGACCAAAACAACCCACCTGGAAGTAGTCAATCCGATGCCCGATCAATATGAAATTTGATTTGTAGAATCCTTAGCTTCTCAAATATCCAACGCCACAAAAATTACCCAAATCCGCCACTCGGATTGAGCGCAGTGGTCGAAACATCGCACGCTGTGCGGTTCAGCCCAGAATTTCAGCATGAACATAGATGATTAAAAGAGATGAAATTCTGCATTATACACATCAAAGGGAAGCTCCAAACAATAAATCCAAGGTGTCCTCTATCATATAAACATCTCCCAAGCATAAAAAACTCAACATAAATTCCCTCTAATTAATCAAAACCACAAACTATCACATGCTGTCCAAAACTGTGAATCAAATTTCAGCATGAAGTTCTAAGCATCATAGGGGAAAATCCAACAGGAATATTCCATAGGTTACAAAAGAGAAATTGCTCATCTCAAACTTAAAAAGACATCCAAACTTTGAAATCCTGAAAAATACTTAATATTCCCAAAGATATCATCATACAAAGGCTCAATGCTCAACTCAAAAATTCAAAAATAGAACTGCAGCAAACTCTGCAATAGGACCTGGAAGATCGTTAAATTTACCTGAGCAAATGAGCTCCAATTTAAGCAAGCAATGTGCCAATGGATTCCTTGTCGAGAGTAGATATAAATCGAGCTAAAGAACTTCAAAATCCATGCACAAATGAAAGAGAAATCTCATAAATACTATTGGCTATCCAAATATAAAATCTGTGCGCGATGGCTTCAGAGATGGCTTAAAAACTCTAAGAAAACTCATGATCCAGGGGGAGTATTGAATACCAAAGTTGTAGGCCTTCCTCTCATAAAGATCCTCTCAAAAAATAAGCTAAAAACTTTAATAAGTGAGCTCTATAAAATTTTTGCACTGAAACGCGACGGGGAAGCTTGAAAGTCTGCAACAATTGTGATGCTCCAAGCTTGAGGAAGATGATGCTCAAGAAGCCTCCTTGGATCCTTCTTGGTGATGAAGATGAAGAGGAGTAAAGTGGGTAGCTCTGTGACAAGTCTCCAAGAACACAAGTGCCCAAAAGAGAAAGAAAGAGGAGGAAGAACACTACTTAAACCAAGAAGAAGAAGAAGAAGAGGGAGGAGAAGAACACAAGGTCTTCAGCTTGCTACAGTAACGGGCCAACCTAGCAGCTGGCCCGGCCTGGCCCGCGCCTCGGCCAGGACGCGTGGCGCCCATCGGAGCCACCTCCGCATTTCGGCTGGACGGCTAGGATCAAGCCGCATAGGCTAGGATCAAGCCATGCGGCTTGATCCAGTTGGGCGCGGCACGACGAATGGCAGCGCACTACGTGTCCTGCGTGGGGACCGAGCACGCCGCTGGCGCCGCATGGCGGCTGTCGGCCAGCCGCAACCCACCACCTGGCATCCCGCAAACTAGCTGGTCCCGGTGCACGCCAAATAGACCGTGCACTGGCCCGCATCCCCCTTTGAGCCCGTAACCCCAATTCGCCCGAAAATATTCATTTTCAGCTGTTTTTGCATGCTGAGTCCGTTTTTGGCGTCCGTTTGACGCGCAACGTACTCGATACACCAAAAATAGGTGTTTTCTCGCCGCCGACCACACCGTCAAGCCACACGGGAAATTGGGACACCACAACTGGTGTTATGGATTTATTGTCGGATTTCGTGAAATTAGTTGGAGTCTTGAAGATTGAAGATGAAGACTTGAAGAACTAAAACATTAATCTCAAGAAGAATGAATCCATAATAATTAGGTACATTTAAATTAAAATTTTTGGTGATTTGAATTTATTCTATTTGATTAGAAGCACTTAGAATATTTTCTGTATGTTAAAAATAAAAAATTGGACATTTTGGGTGTTCAGGATCCGGATCAGACCGGCTTCAGTCCGGACCTCGAACATAGGTAGTTTCGTGCAAAATTGTAGTCCGGATCAGTCTGGCTTCAGTCCGGACCCCGAAAATTGAAATTCTTATTTCACATAAAACAGTCTGGATCAGCTTTATTCTAATTCGGACCCCGAACCATAGTTTTTGAAAATTTTACGACCGTCCGGACCGTCGTGATTCCAGTCCGGACCGTGATGCGGGAAAAATTCTATTACAAGCCGTTTTTTATTCTCATCTTATTTCTAATAGCTTCTAATCTATAAATAGACAAGAAAAATAGACAAGAAAAGGAAAACACGTTCTAACCTAGATTTCTTCTTTTCGATCAAGAAAATTTATCTATTTGATTCTTGAGTTTTTCAACTCTTTATTCTTTTCAAGAATCAAATTGATGAATGCTTAGACGGTGTTTTTCTTATCTATATATGATTTTCTAAGCATTCAAAATCACCACCACTAATAAACTTTCAACAAGTTTCGGAACGAAGATCAGCATGTGGATTCGCGTGAAGGCCGTGGATTCGGTGAAGGCCTTGTGGATTCAAGGTTATAATTTCGTGTATTCGAAGTTAGGCGCGTTCGAGGATTTGATACGTGCTATGTTGGTGAAGACCATGGATTCGAAGTTGGACTTCGTGGATTCGAAGTTGGACGCGTTCGTGGATTCGAAGTGCGTTGTTGAAATACCCGCCCTTTATTTTGTTATTTTTTTTTATTTACTTTACTTTTAGTGGTCCGGCGGGGGGTTAATAGTTCGATTATTTCTGGGCAGACCGTCGGGGCTCGCGGGTATTTTCAGGTGCTAGAGCTCGCGAAACGGGCAACGGTGGCGCGATCGGATTCGGATTCCGACCCCGGAATCTCCCAGAAATAATTTTTGAAGCTTGCGATCAATTTGGACGCGCCGGGATGCGTGCTGGCGATCAGCGCGTTTTTCGAGGTAACCTGGACACCTCGTCTGATTTCTGTTGGGTTAGGTTGTGATTCGGGGGGGGGGGGGACTTAGCTCTTTTCCGCTTTCTGGTGTTTCCCTTCGTGCATTAGGGCAGATGCGGGCGCGATCAAAAAAGAGGAAAAGTATCCCCCAATTCACATTCTCTCCCGTTCCAAGTCGGCAGCGTGGGGATCCAGGGAGAAGGAAGGAGATTTCCCTTTCTACGGGCTGATCGGGCGAAGGTGGACGATCCTCTCCTTCCTCTTTTTCCAGCGGATCTAAGGTGAGTGGTTTGTTAGGGTTTCTTTTTGGTTTTTTTTCGGTTGGTCGTCTCGTTGCGGGGGAAACCGCTGCCGCCGCCACTGCAGTTCTCGGGCCGCCACGCGGGGCTACCCGCAGGCAGCGCGCCGAGTGGCAGAGCGCTGCGCTTGGCTGCCTGCAGGCAGCGCACCGCGCGGCAGGGCAGCCGCGCGGGGCTGCCCGCAGGCGCCGCGTGGGCTGTTGCCGCGCAGGCTGCCTACAGGCAGCGCGCCGTGCGGCAGGGCCGCCGCACGGGGCTGCCCGCAGGCGCCGTGCGAGCTGGTGCCGCGCGGGCTGCCTGCAGGCTGCGCGCCGCGCGGCAGGGCCGCCGCGCGGGGCTGCCCGCAGGCGCGCCGCGCGGGCTGCCTGTAGGCAGCGCCCCGCGCGGTGCTGCCCGTAGGCAGCGCGCCGCCCGGCAGGTCGCCGTGCGGGGCTGCCATAGGCAGCGCGTCGCGCGGGCTCGTGTCGCGTGGGGCCGCCCGCAGACAAGCCACGCCACGCTGGTCGGGCCCAAGCGGGGCGTTCGCAGGGGGTGTGCGCGCCGCACGGGTTGGTGCCATGCGGGGAACTTCGCCGCGCGGAGTTCTGGGATCGCGTCGGTTTTTCGTTTTCAGTTTTGAGTCGACGTTCGGCGTTTGGTCATCTAGTCTTAGCATATTATTGTTCCTTCAGGGGCGCGGGATGTCGTAAGCTCGGCAGGCACGCAGTCGCGAACGAGTTGAACGCTGGTCGCCACGCACAAGGTGGGTACTCTTCCATGGTTATTTGGGAAAAGGTATGAGGTATGGAAATTGTATGTTTGGGCAAAGGGAAGAATAAAATAATTACTTGTTTCCGTACTAACCCTGTTTAAGTTATTATATATATATACTTGGTTATGAGGCTCGTGATTGCTACACGCACACCAGCGGTTTGGCCACCGCAAGGGTGTGCTTTTCCGGAAAAGTGGTACGTTGACCTGTGTACCCCACGTGATGGTGACGTAATGGTGGCCCTCGCAGGTTCGGGGTGTGAGCGGTGGTGCCGAGGCAGGTGCTCGGCGGGGTGCCGAGGTAGGTGCTCGGCGGGGTTACCGGGGAAGGTGCCCGGTTTGGTTGCCGGGAAAGTGTTGGGTTATAAGTAATTGGATCTAAATAGGGAAAAAAACACCTAGAGGGGGGTGAATAGGTGTAAACAATAAACACTCAAAAAATCATTGCGCAAATAAACCCAATGCGGAAAAATAAAAGAACACGCAAGATTTTTACGTGGAAAAACTCCAAACCGGAGTAAAAAACCACGGGACCGATAACACGGCGAAATCCACTAGAATTAACACACGTACAAGGTGATATAACGTACTCACTGACGACTCAACCTTTTTCATACGCTCCTAGTAGATCTTCCCGCTCGCTCCACGACGCTTCTCGAATCCACGATCCGCGCCCAACGCTGAATCCACAGCGTCCAACGTCGAGTCCACGACGTCCAACCGAATCCACGGTCTTCACCCAGTGGCACGCTTCGAATCCACGAACGTACCTCGCTCCGAATCCACGAGAGCGGTTGCACCTTGAATCCACAAGGCCACGCGAGTCCACGCGCCGATTTTGGGGTAAATCGTTGTTTGTTTGGGTGGTGATGATCCGCCGAATACTTAGATTAAAGATAGATCGGAAATACCATCTAAGTATTCATTGATTTGATTCTACTCAAAATGTGAGTATGGAAAACCTAGAATCAAATCAATCAATATAGATGAAGAAACATAGAATAAATCTATTGATTTCCTTTCTTCTCTATATATGTGGATTTTTTTTCTTTTCGGCTATTTTCTTCTGTAATAGCTTGTGCCCTAGAAATGAATACAGGGCCTATTTATAGGTTAGAAACCCTAGGAAGAATATACGGATCAAAAACAGCCTTTTCTGGAAAGAATTACCGACGGCGATCCGGATTGGATTTGGCGATCCGGATTGCAGAAGCACAAAAGACGGTTTCCAGAAAATTGCTTGTTCGGGATCCGGATCGTAGTCCCCGATCCGGATCGTTCATACAGTTTTACCAAAACATCATGTTCGGGATCCGGATTGCAATTCCTGATCCGGATCGAGAAAGCAACAGGTAAAACTAGTGTTCGGGATCCGGATCAGAGGATGCTGCGATCCGGATTGAACCAGTGTATGAACAAACACCCTTCGGGATCCGGATTGCCGAGCACGATCCGGATCCTGAACATGTCCCATGTCCAGTTTTTGATGTTTAAGCAATTAAAACCTCTTCCAGGTGTTTCTACACTATAAGAAGTATTCGGATCATCAAAATTCTTTAGTTAAACGTACCTGATCCTTTTGAATTCTTCTTTCTTGAGATTGAGGTATACGATCCAAAGTTTCTTCATCTTCAATCTTCAAGACTTAATACATTCACGAAATACGCCAACTCAAATTCCGTAACAATCTCCCCCTTTGGCGGTTTCGTGACAAAACACAAATCCACAAAAGAAAATTCAAAAAGATATTTTTGTTGCTATCACCATACAACAAAAATTTACAAAAGAGATCCAGAAATTAAAAACATGAGATAAACTCCTAGAACAGACTCTAGACTTAGACATCTGTAATCTCTGCACACAGAAAGCATTCTTGACAAACAAAATCGTTAGATACCTCAAGAATTGAAACATTCAAAACCAACTACAGAGATAGAGTTTATTCTCATCATGACATTTGAAAAATTCAGATATGTAAGAGAATCATAGTTAAAACCAACATATCTTCTAAGCAATCGAAAACCAAATGTCAAAGTATGTTAGTCCAACATCAACTTGTTAGTCATATTACATGCCCAAATAGTTAGTCGAATAGTTAGTAGGGCATGCACAAATCACAAGAAAAACCAAAGTTGAGTTGAGTCATACTTACCTTAATATTCACAAAGCTGATATTCACAATCATCCATTCATTGTTCATTGTTCTAAGTTCTCGCTAACTCTCTCCCCCTTTTTGTCACAAAACAAAGCCAAAACGTAGCAAGAGCTACAATATGTAAGGAGAGTTAAAAAAAATGCACAACCTGAGACTTAAACTAAAATCATCAATAAGACTAAAACCTAAAAAAAAATCCTGCACAAAGGAAATGAGTCAAAATAGTCAGTTGTCAGAAACGGAATCTTCAGAACTTGTGCAACCCATCTTAGACAGTATCTTTCGCATCCGCTTGTCCATTGAATTTATCTTCTTCGTGATGGTAATGTGAGCTGCTGTAGTGATCTCAAGCTCATTGGCAATTCTTTGTTGTTCCTTCAAAATTTGTTCCTGCTTGACAGATAGTCGTTGTTGTAACTTGAAGATCGAAGTTAATGATGCTTCGTCATCAGTGCCAGTTTCTTGTTGAGACGGTGAGGCCGAGGTGCCGTCACAAGGTTTCTTTCCAATAACATGAGGTAATTTGTGAAGTGACTTCACAATTGTTGATTCATCTATCATCCCGCAACTGTGCTGATATGATGTTGAGCTTACATCAATGTCAAACTTTTGTAAGATCCTCATGATGATTAGAGGGAACGGAAGTCGCTCAGAGGGATGAGGATGCACAATGTACCTTGACATTCTATTCCAAATTATATAGGGAATATTCATGTTTAATCCAATAGCCTCAGAGGGATGTCCTATGAGATATAGGAATAGCAGTCGCTCCCATCTCACAACCTTGGTCTGCATGTTGGGCAGGATGTTATAGCACGTTATGAAGTTTAAAAATCGGTACTCCAGTCGTAGATGTTTGGATCTGACACTTTTGCCATCAACTGATTGAGTCCCCTCCAAACAGATCCTGTCGACCACAGTTTGCCACAATGCACTTGTCAAACTTTTTCCTTTCAAAAAGTTAACCCCCGATGTGCTAGATTCCATTCCAAGCACTTCACCAATTAACTGCGGTGTGATCTTAATCTTCATTCCTTGGACGTTTGTATAGAAATGCATAGACCCATTTTCATCCTCTTGAAGATGTCTCGCATTCGTGTAGAAGGTTCTCACACGATACAAACAATATCCTAGAAGTTCAGGGAATCGGCAGACTTGAAGAAGAGAAGCTTGTTCAATTAAGGTTCCAAATTCTGGTGAATGATTGCGAAGGGCTTCAATGTTGACATGACGTTCTCCGATGCATTCACGTCGTTCAAAGGCTCGAAGACGGTCAGTATTAACGACTACCTCTTCAACACGTGGCGGAGAGTCAGGAGCTATTGGTGTGTCAATATTAGTGTCTCGTCTTAATCCATAACGTCGAGCAAGTCGTTTCCGTTTCACAGAGATAGTTGGAGCAGACATAGGAGCTTTCCCAGTGTCCATGGGTGCTTTTCCTTTTTGTTTAGATTTAGTAGGCAATACCTCATCATCATCATCATCAGTCAACATATCCCAGTGTACTTCATCAGGGTTTTCTTCAAGTTCTGTGTCACTTATAACTTCCACTTCACCTTTTCGTTGGAGTTTCTTGGCTCGTTTCAGTTTGTTGGTTGCTCGAGTATGTACCATCGTAACCAGTAGCAGGATTAACCAAGAGAGTGCCATCAGTGCTTTGAGTTTAAGAGTGTCCTGTGCAAACCAACTCAAGAACACATGAAAAATCGTCAATTTTGAAAAATTTGAAAAATTGTACCTAGACAATCATAATCATGTAGAGAAGCCAAGAATCAAATTAGTTTTCCAAAAAGAATTTTAAAAATAGATCAATTCCATGATTTTCAAAAATTCCTCTTTTATGCCCTAAAACAGAATTTTTAGAAATCGAAGCCTAAAAACTCGTTAATCAGGAAAACCCAGCATAAAAGCAAAACTAATTGACCCAGAGTTCTTATTTCAAAAGAAATTTGATCAAAAACCATTCACAAACGAAAAAGTTCCAAGATTTCAACTCACGTTTGATGAAAAACCTGTAAAAACCGAGTTTTGATCAATAAAACTTACTTGAATCCGAAGAACTTTGAGTTTGGAAGCTCCAAAATGCAAGAAATCTAGAGAGAGAAGCTCTAGAGATTTTAGAACAAAAGATTAGGGTAAAAGAAATCAAATCCTCTTTGTTCTTATAAAAACCCTAGCCGTGATCCGGATCGGATCGAGAATGTGATCCGGATCGGCTACCCGCAGGAAGAATCCTGCGTTCGGGATCCGGATCACTTACCCCGATCCGGATCGGCTTCAACTTTTTCTCCAGAAAAATTCAGAAAAATTCCATAAAATCCAGAAAAAGTATGTAAGCACTTTACCATGTCAACTTTAAACAAAAGACATCGTTTCATACAACAAGAAATAGATTATGCAAAATCTATCAAAAATACCCAAAAATGAAACGAAAATTTACGAAAGTTAAAACACTTAAAGTTGAACAACTTCAATTACATCTATCCTGATCTTATGTGTAATGCCTTTATCAAATCATCAATTTTAGTAAAGAAAATGAAGTACCAAGATCAATAGATGTTTGAAATCCCAGATAAGTTAGATAATATATCTAGACAATCTGTTGAAGGAGTGGCTCTTTGAGCATCTTTTACTAAAAATCCCACCTTATACCAACCATGAAATACGACTGAGTCAAGTATTTCAATATGAATTTCATCAACAATTTTCAAAACAAAAATTTGCTTTTCATTCATGGAGTATCTTTTTTTTTATTTTCTCCATGTGGTGGTAGTTTTCACACTCCTCATTGGGATGTAACTCTTTCCACATCTTTTGAGCATTTTACATTTCATTGACTCCCCCTCAATTGGCTATCAATTATTTAATATATAAGGTATTCAACCAAACCATTGATCTCGAATTCATACTCGACTAAGCAATCAAATATGATAATGACTATACCAAGAGATCATTGAGAGAGAAATTGACTTTGATCACTTAAAAGATGGTTTAATTAACGTAAATGATCATTGCAACATTGAAATATTATGACATCAAAAGCATAATAAATTTCTAAATGCATAAAAGGATGCAATTAAAGTCAATTATGATTTATGCTCAATTAATGTCCTATGTACAAAACATAGATAAAGAACAAAACAAAAACAAAAACAAAACCTAACCTAAGCAAAGGTTTCAAAAGAGTTTATTTCAAGGAAAGCATGCCAATTGCTTTACGCAAGTGAATAAAACGTTTTTGATCCAAAGGTTTTGTTAAGATATCAGCTAATTGATCCTCAGTTGAAATATATGACAGTTGAAGAATGTTTGATTCAACTAGCTCTCTAAGAAAATGATATCTAAGTTCAATATGTTTTGTTCTAGAGTGCAACACAGGGTTTTTAGAAATGTTAATAGCACTAGTGTTGTCACATAAAATGGTTACCGAAGATGTTGAAATCCGGAAATCGCTCAACACGCTTTTCATCCAAATCAATTGGGTTGAACAACTTCCTGCAGAAATGTACTCCGCTTCGGCAGTCGAGAGTGCTATGCAGTTCTGCTTTTTACTGTGCCATGCAACAAGGCAGTGGCCAAGATAGAAGCATGCACCACTCGTGCTTTTCCGGTCATCCACCGATCCAGCCCAATCGGCATCTGAGTATCCAACAATATCCAAAGTCGTTCCCATAGGATACCAAATTCCGAAATTGATTGTACCTTTGATATATCGGATGATCCGTTTCACCGCTTTCAGGTGAACCTCCTTCGGTGCTGATTGATATCTCGCACAAATCCCAACACTGAAGGATATATCCGGGCGACTAGCCGTGAGATATAGTAGACTTCCAATCATACTGCGGTACAGTTTCTCGTCTACATTCTCACTTTGTGATTCACTTCCAAGTCCCTTATGGCTAGTTCCCATTGGAGTCGGAAAATCCTTAGAATTTTCAAGATCAAACTTTTTGACCAACTCCAGTGCATACTTGGATTGACACAAGTGAATTCCTTCATCGTTTTGTTTAACTTGTAATCCAAGAAAATAAGTCAATTCGCCCATCATGGACATCTCAAATTCGCTTTCCATGGTCTCCGCGAATTTAGAAGCATCATTATCTCTTGTTGCGCCAAAAACAATGTCATCGACATAGATTTGAGCAACTATGAAATTGTTTTGATAATGCTTCACAAAGAGAGTCCTGTCAGCTCCCCCTCGAGTGTAGCCCTTTTCCAAAAGGTGCTTTGTCAACCTTTCGTACCATGCTCGCGGTGCTTGTTTCAGACCGTAAAGAGCCTTTTTCAGACGAAAAACATGGTTAGGTAGTTTATGATCCACAAAACCTTTCGGTTGAGCCACATAAACTTCCTCATTTAAAAACCCATTTAAAAAGGCGCTCTTAACGTCCATTTGAAATAATTTGATTTTAAAATGACAAGCAATCGCAAACAATATACGAATGGACTCGAGTCTAGCTACAGGGGCGAAAGTTTCATCAAAGTCTATACCTTCTACTTGAGAGTAGCCTTGAGCAACTAACCTTGCTTTGTTCCTGATGATAGTACCTTCTTCATTTTTCTTGTTCTTGAAGATCCATTTGGTACCTATCACATTGTGTTGCTTCGGAGGCTTCGTCAATTCCCAGACTTTGTTTCGCTCGAATTGATGGAGCTCTTCCTGCATTGCTTTAATCCAGTAGTCATCTTGGAGAGCTTCATCAACATTCCTTGGTTCGATTTGAGATACATAGCATGCAAATCCGCAAACCAATTGTCTCCGTGTTCTAACTCCTTCTTGTGGATCTCCAATGATGTTCGATTCAGGGTGATCCTTGGAGATGCGTAACGTTTGAGGTAGAGGAGTAGACGGAGGTACACGAGATGATTCCTGCACATCAGATAAACTTGAAGAACCGTTAGATGCATCATTATTATCGAAAGAATTGTTAGAAGAAGATGCATTAGCAGGTGTATCATCATCAAGAGAGATATCGAGGGTAGATTTTTCAGATTCAAAGTGAAAAGCTTCATCTACCTTAACATTTATCGATTCTACGATCGTCTTAGATTCTAAGTTAAAAACTCGATATGCTCTGCTGTTTGTAGAATAACCTAAGAAAATCCCTTCGTCACTTCGAGAGTCAAATTTTCCAAGATTCTCACGATCACGTAAAATAAAACACCGACTCCCAAAGATGCGAAAATATTTGATGTTAGGTTTTCTACAAAACCAAAGTTCATATGGTGTATTCAATGTCCCCGGGCGCAAATACACGCGATTAATAACATAAACAGCAGTGTTCACCGCTTCAGCCCAAAAATAAAAAGGTAAGTTCCGGCTGTGAAGCATAACACGTGCCATTTCCTGTACGACCCTGTTTTTGCGCTCGACTACACCATTTTGTTGAGGTGTGTAAGGTGCAGAGAATTCATGTTTAATGCCATTAGAAGTGCAAAAATCAATGAATTTGGAATTTATGAATTCCCCACCTCTATCACTCCTAACTCGAGTAATCCTATCATTCTTTTCAGTCATAATACGATTGCAGATTTCGAGAAAAGAATCAAAGGTATCAGCTTTTTCTTTTAAGAAAGCTACCCAAGTATATCTAGAAAATCATCAACCAATAAGAAAATATACCATTTACCTCCCAGAGATGGTTGACGAGTTGGCCCCATTAAGTCCATATGCAAAAGTTCCAAAGGCCGTTTTGTACCTATGTGGTTCAAGTTCTTGTGTGCAGTCCTAGACTGTTTTCCTTTTGGCAACCGCCACACACAAGGTTTTGTTCAAAAGAAAGTTTCGGAACCCCCTTGACCACATCTTTGTTCGAAATTCTAGCAAGTTCCTTAAAGTTTATGTGACCTAGCCTTTCATGCCAAAGTGTTTCATTTTTCAAAGATGCTAGGTTACATTTTTCAGAAATCTTAGTAGGAACTACATAACAATTGTTTTCTGATCTAACCCCCTTTAAAAAGAAAGCATGGTTCATGTCAGTTACAGTGCATTTATCAGATGAAAAATTAACTGAATAACCACTATCACAAAGTTGACTTATGCTTATGAGGTTAGTCTTAAGGCCATGAACAAATAACACATTATCTAGAACCGGGCCATCTGGAATAGCTACCGTTCCCTTTCCAACAATTTTGGAAGACCGACCATCTCCGAAAACAACAAGTCCTCCGGAGTTTTTCTCAAATGTTTGAAAACAGTTTTTGTCACCGGTCATATGACGGGAACACCCGCTATCCAGGTACCAAGACGAACTATCATATGCATGCAAGGAAACATTGGTAGCAAGACAGGGAAAATTTCACCTTTGCGCACCCAAACCTTTTTGGAGTGCGTCGGTAATGATCGTGAAGTTGATCTCCTAGGTGAGAGCGTCTTGCTTGAAGAATTGCTGCTCCTTGATGATGTCGTCTTGAGCGGTGTACTACCAAGGCTCTTTTCCTTCAATGAGTTGCAGTTGATTTTCGAGGAATAGCCTTTTTGGTAGTCATTGCAAGAGGTGCTTGAGGTGTGCGTTTGGCTTCCGTCTTGCAATTTCTCCTTATGTGCCCTGAAATGCCACAACGAAAACATACCTTGATTCTTGTCGATTCCGAGGAGGATGTAGTAGGTTTGTTGTCGTTGCTTGTCGTGAACCGGTGTCGGAGGAGGAGATACCGACTGAGGCACAAATACTGTACCACTCGAACTTGGAATGTCTCCAGTTTGAGTGTATCCGAGGCCGAACTTATTTCTTTGACCAAGACCAAGAAGTCTGTCCAACTTACTCCTTCCAGAAGAAAATCTCTTTAAGTCATCCTTCAGTTGGCGTATGGTCTCCGTCATTTCCAATTTTTCCTGTCGAGCCTCGCCGTTGAGCTTCAAGAAGTAATTCGCTTTGTTCACCATATCCATATAATTCTTCTCGAGTTGCTCATTGGACTCTTGAAGGGAAACATTTGTTTTAATCAGATTATCCCTTTCCACTTCAAGATCGGTTGAGAGAGAGGTTACCCTTTTTACTTCTTCTTCGAGATCCTGCAATCTCCCTTTCAACCCCTTGTTTTGCTTAGCCAGTTTCTTTGAATCCCTCAAAAGTTATGGTAGGCTAGAGCAAAATCTTCACCTTCCGAATCATCTGATTCATCGTCCGTTGCAATCTTTTCAACAGTGGAGTTGGACAGTGAGTCGGATGTACTTGCCATTAAGCACATGAAGGGTGAAGATGTAGTGGACGCGTGGAAAGCTGTCGCGTTGTCTTCTTCATCACTTGAGGATGACTCATTTGACGTGGAGTTGTCATCCCAAGTAACGACTTGCATCGCTTTCTTCTTAGCCGGATTCTTGTTGGGACATTCCGTTGCAATGTGGCCGTAGCCTCGACATTTGAAGCACTGAACTTGTCCCTCTGAACTTTTCTTATCCTTTGAGAAGTTCTCTTGCTTTCTTGACTTGTAAGTTGAAGAACCCTTGCCTTTCTTCGACTTTCCGAAGGATGGAGTTTTGCTTGAATTACCCCTTCGAAAGTTGCGGCGAAACTTCCTTGTCAAGAGAGCGAGCTGCTTCTCAAAGTCCTCCATAGAAAGGTTCTCGTCGTCGTCCGAGGAGGATGAATCCGCGTCTTCTTCTTTAGTTGATTTCAATGCGTAACCTGAAGACTTAGAAGAGGATGCCTTTCCAGAAGAATAGTTAGTAGGAAATGTCATTTCATAAGTTTGTAAAGCACCTACTAATTCTTCTACACGCATTTCGTCCGGGTGTTTAATTGTTTCAATGGCTGCGACCTTCGGGCGAAATCGTTCAGGAAGAGTTCTTAGAATTTTTCTTACAACTTTAAATTCTGGAATCTTCTCTCCCAAGTTAGCACATGAGTTTACGATGTCTTGCAATCGTGTGTAATAGTCAGTGAAGGATTCATTCTCTGCCATAGAGATAGAGTCAAACTTGCTCGTGAGCATTTGCAGTTTCTGAATCTTCACTAGGTTAGTTCCCTCATGCGTAACTTGAAGAACATCCCAGATTTCTTTCGCAGTCTCACATGCCGAGACGCGAGAGAACTCAGTTTGTGACAAAGCATTAAATAGAGCATTAATTCCTTTGCCATTGTAAGAAGATAAGTCTATCTCTTCCTTGGTCCATTTCGACCTAGGTTTTAAGGTGCGAACATCATCTAAAATTTCAGTTGGATTAGACCATCCTAATTCAATTGATTGCCACACCCTTTCGTCGATGGAAATTAAAAAGGCTTTCATCCGTACTTTCCAGTACGCATAATTTGTTCCATCAAAGAAAGGGGGTCGATTGATGTTTCCACCTTCAACCATTGTTTACAACCCTATTCCCGCTCTGATACCACTTGTTGGGTTATAAGTAATTGGATCTAAATAGGGGAAAAAACACCTAGAGGGGGGTGAATAGGTGTAAACAATAAACACTCAAAAAATCATTGCGCAATAAACCCAATGCGGAAAAATAAAAGAACACGCAAGATTTTTACGTGGAAAAACTCCAAACCGGAGTAAAAAACCACGGGACCGATAACACGGCGAAATCCACTAGAATTAACACACGTACAAGGTGATATAACGTACTCACAGACGACTCAACCTTTTACCATACGCTCCTAGTAGATCTTCCCGCTCGCTCCACGACGCTTCTCGAATCCACGATCCGCGCCCAACGCTGAATCCACAGCGTCCAACGTCGAGTCCACGACGTCCAACCGAATCCACGGTCTTCACCCAATGGCACGCTTCGAATCCACGAACGTACCTCGCTCCGAATCCACGAGAGCGGTTGCACCTTGAATCCACAAGGCCACGCGAGTCCACGCGCCGATTTTGGGGTAAATCGTTGTTTGTTTGGGTGGTGATGATCCGCCGAATACTTAGATTAAAGATAGATCGGAAATACCATCTAAGTATTCATTGATTTGATTCTACTCAAAATGTGAGTATGGAAAACCTAGAATCAAATCAATCAATATAGATGAAGAAACATAGAATAAATCTATTGATTTCCTTTCTTCTCTATATATGTGGATTTTTCTTTTCGGCTATTTTCTTCTGTAATAGCTTGATGCCCTAGAAATGAATACAGGGCCTATTTATAGGTTAGAAACCCTAGGAAGAATATACGGATCAAAAACAGCCTTTTCTGGAAAGTTTTACCGACGGCGATCCGGATTGGATTTGGCGATCCGGATTGCAGAAGCACAAAAGACGGTTTCCAGAAAATTGCTTGTTCGGGATCCGGATCGTAGTCCCCGATCCGGATCGTTCATACAGTTTTACCAAAACATCATGTTCGGGATCCGGATTGCAGTTCCTGATCCGGATCGAGAAAGCAACAGGTAAAACTAGTGTTCGGGATCCGGATCAGAGGAGGCTGCGATCCGGATTGAACCAGTGTATGAACCAACACCCTTCGGGATCCGGATTGCCGAGCTCGATCCGGATCCTGAACATGTCCCATGTCCAGTTTTTGATGTTTAAGCAATTAAAACCTCTTCCAGGTGTTTCTACACTATAAGAAGTATTCGGATCATCAAAATTCTTTAGTTAAACGTACCTGATCCTTTTGAATTCTTCTTTCTTGAGATTGAGGTATACGATCCAAAGTTTCTTCATCTTCAATCCTCAAGACTTAATACATTCACGAAATACGCCAACTCAAATTCCGTAACAGAAAGGTGCCCGATTTAGATTTGTACAGGGTTTTTCACTGTCGGTTGCACGTTGAGGAGGGCGGTTGCTCTGGTTTTACTGTGGTTTGCCTTGCTTTTAGCCCTTATTGCATTTACGTTTTATTTCTGGTCACTGACTTCCCACTCGGTGACAGGTTCGTCCAGGGGCGAGTGCTAGGGCGTTGGAGAGGCCGTGCGAGTGATTTTCTAGCCCTTTGGGGCTGCAGACATTGACTTGTTCTTTCCTTGTTCATTTTATTACTCATAGTAGCCAGTTGTGGATTGCGATACCCCCGTGGGATCGATGTGGATGTTGGGCTATTTTTATAACTCTTTTGGATGGGTGTTTGTTCTTACTTCTTTGCTTGGCCGCTTTCAAACTACAAACAAGAGACAAGGAAACTGTTGCGAAAACTGTTTTAAAAATATGGGTGCCGTGTGGGCACCGTTTTCAAATTCTGTGGATTTATGTGATTTCGAAAATAGTTTTATAAAACCTGGTGCCGGGTGGGCACCGTTTTCAAATTCTGTGGCTTTATGTGGTTTTGAAAATAGTTTCGTAAAATCTCGGTGTCGGATGGACACCGCTTTCAAAACCCTGTGGTTTTATCCTTTCAAAAATAGGCGGCCTCTTTATCATTTGTGCGAATTGGCTATATGTAATTGAAAATGCTTGTATGTACTTGGCAATCGATCTAGTGTGGTTAAAGGCTTGTTTTCGTCGACTTTGTAGTCAGAACGCTGTGCATATACAAAGGAGACTCTGCCCGTTTGCAGAGTGAATTTGTATATGCGGCGGGTCTGGGCACGCACCGGGGAAAAAAAAAGAAAAAAAAAAAAAATATATATATATATATATATATATATATATATATAAGTGAGTTGGAAGCATCGGTGGCTATCCTTCCGCGCGTTCAAACCCCCGGGGCGTGACAGATTAAGATGGTATCAGAGCAAAGACTTTAACCACAGTTGTCGGGATCCAACATCCACGGAACACAATACCCTAGCTACTAACTAATGAGATGAACATTGAATAGATGCGTAGAACGCGAGTGGTCGGGGGGGGGGGGGGGGGTGGGAATAGTAGGATCCCTTTTCTCGTTAGTGTTTTAGGTGCTACTTCAGATAAGTCTAGAAGTGACTTGTGTTGTGCCTGTGTTCAGATCATGGCCAGGACTAGATCCTCCACTGAGGATGTAGGGGCGGACGCAGCAGCGTCGACAACCGCGGAGAACCAGCTTCTGCGGCAGCAACTACGGGAGATGGCGGGTCAACTGGCGACCCTCACCGACCATGTGCGCCAGTTGACGCAGCAGCAGCAGCACCCAGCTACAACGGGTGGTCGCCCCGGGCCCTCCTCCGGGGCCAACAGCACCAGCGACGGGACCGCCGGTGACGGATGCGGAGACGGGGGCTGCCCCTACCCTGGCCACGGCACCCGAGGTACTGTTAGTCCAACCAACGGTGCCTGAGGTAGCCCCTTCGACAACAGCAGCGAGACCGACGCCGGGGGCCACTGCCGGAGGTACTTCAGTGGAGACCGTGGTGACGCCTTCTTCCGTTGTGGCCGCCACTACCACAGGGGAATGGTCTGTTCCACCGACCGAGCGGGACCACGTGCGAGCCAACCTAGCAGATTTCAGAAAGTACGACCCGCCGGTGTTCGAGGGGGAGACGACCGACCCCTGGGTCGTGGAGAAATGGGTGGACACGATGGAAAAGCTGTTTGAGGACTTGCTGATGGAGGAGTACGAGCGGGTTCCCCTGGCCGTTCACTTCCTCGAGGGGAACGCCCGCATGTGGTGGAAGACGGTACGCCCTGACTCCTCGAAGGGTACCGCCCTCCCATCATGGACTACTTTTAAGCAAGAGCTGTTCAGGGTGTTCTTCTCCAACGGCGTCAAGCGACAACTGGAGGATGATCTGAACCATATCAAGCAGGGAAGACGAACCGTCATGGAGTACCAGTGAGAGTTCGTGAGGCTGGCAAACTACGTCCCTTTTGTCATATGGGACGAGTCTCACAAGGCCCAACTCTTCGTGGACGGGTTGCGCAGCGACATTTTCCAGGTGGTGTAAGCGGCGGACTTGCACACCTTCCAGAAGGTGGTCGACCGGGCCACCATAGTGGAGCGCGGCTTCGCCGTTACACGCGCCCGAGGAGGAGGCCCGACTCAGCTGGAGGATAGGAAGCGATCTCAGCCTTACTCTGGGGGAGGCTCTTCCAGCGAGAGTCGACCCTTTAAAAGGTGGAGATCCCAGCAGAGAACCAGGAGCGCACCAATGGGAGGACAGAGATCGGATGGCAGGCCTTGCGTTATCTGCGGCGGGGCATACCGGGTGACAGAGTGCTCCAGGAGGCAAGACCACTGCTTCCGTTGCGGCAAGCAGGGGCATTTCCGCTTCAACTGCCCCATGAACCAGGGATCGGCCTCTTTAGCAGCTTCTACGCCAGCACCGCAGCATACGGGACGGGGGAAGGCCCCGATGGGATCGGTCTCTCGACATGCAGCACCACGACCAGAAGGGGAAAGAACACCACAACCAGGCGGCAGAGTATACTCGATGACCCGCCAGGAGGCGGACCCGCCAGAGGACGTTGTAGCAGGTATCACTTTAATTTTTGTTTTTCGTGCTAGAACTCTTTTCAATACCGGAGCAACCCACTCTTTCATATCTTGCGACTTTGTACTGTCACATGGTTTTGAGGAGAGACCTCTACAAAGTTTGTTGTCAGTCCAAACTGCGGGGGGGGGGGGGGGGGCCTTGGAGGCCCGCAACCTTGTACCCTCCTGCCCAATAAAGTTGGGGAGGCTTTCTTGTCATTGGGATTTGGTAGTCATTCCATTAAAGGAGTACGATGTGGTACTTGGAATGGATTGGCTCACTAAGTATCAAGCGGTAATCGACTGCGAGAGGCGTCAGGTGCGACTACAGTACCCGGGATTTCCAGAGAATGTGTACCTGGCATGCAAGAGCATCTCTTTTTCCACCATCATCCCAGCATCGCGAGCCAGAAAACTGATAGAGGGAGGGTGCGTGGCCTACTTGGCGTCGGTGGACCTAGCCACTCGGCCCTCTGCGACACTCTTCGACATTCCGATTGTGAGGGACTTCCCAGACCTTTTTCCTACCGAACTGCCGGGAATGCCCCCCGAATTGGAGGTTGTTTTTCCGATCGAGCTTCTACCCGGCACCCGACCGATCACGAAGGCACCCTACAGAATGGCCTTTGCAGAACTGAAGGAACTTAAGGCACAGCTCGAAGATCTTCTGGATAAAGGGTTCATCAGGCCGAGTGTGTCGCCTTGGGGCGCACCGGTACTCTTTGTGCGAAAGAAGGACGGAAGCTTGCGGCTGTGTATCGACTATAGGGAAATAAACAAGGTCACAATGAAGAACAAGTACCCCTTACCCAGGATTGACGACCTCTTTGATCAGCTACGGGGAGCAACGGTCTTTTCAAAGATTGATTTACAGTCAGGCTACCATCAGCTCAGAGTTCGAGACGAGAATATTACGAAGACGGCTTTTCGGACTCGGTACGGCCACTACGAGTTTACTGTAATGCCGTTCAGGCTTATCAATGCCCTAGCAGTATTTATGGATATGATGAACAGAATCTTCAGACCTTTCTTGGACCAGTTCGTAGTGGTTTTTATCGATGACATCCTGATCTACTCGCCCACGGATAAGGAACACGAGGAACACTTACGGATTGTTCTGCAGATTCTCAGGGATCAGAAGTTGTTTGCCAAACTTAAGAAGTGCGAGTTTTGGCTTCACGAAGTGGGGTTTCTGGGGCACATAATATTAGCAGCGGGAATTGCAGTGGATCCCAAGAAGGTGGAGTCGGTGACCGACTGGCCCCAACCGACTACGATAACGGAAGTCTGCAGCTTCCTGGGCCTAGCAGGATACTACAGACGTTTCGTCGAGGGCTTCTCGAAGATTGCGACCTCTCTAAACCGCCTGACCCGAAAAGGAGAAAAATTTATCTGGACGGCCCAATGCCAGGAGAGCTTTGAAGAACTTAAGAATAGGCTAACAAGGGCACCTGTACTTGCGCTGCCGACACCCGGAGAGGACTACGAGGTTTACTGCGATGCATCGCTGATCGGATTGGGGGGTGTACTGATGCAACAGGGGAAAGTCATAGCCTATGCTTCAAGACAACTCAAGGAATATGAACGGAACTACCCGACGCACGATCTGGAGCTGGCCGCAGTCGTCTTTGTTCTGAAGCTTTGGAGGCACTATCTCTTTGGTGTCCACTGTAATGTGTTCTCAGACCACCAAAGCCTTAAGTACCTTTTCACCCAGAAGGAGTTGAACCTGCGACAGAGGCGGTGGTTGGAGTTGCTGAAGGACTACGATCTATCAATTCAGTACCATCCCGGGAAAGCAAATGTGGTAGCGGATGCTTTGAGCAGGAAGGGACAAACAGAGGGGACACCAGCAGGCACGATTACTCAGCAGGCTGACTTGATCGCGGAGTTCTCACGGTTGAGGTTGGAGGTGGTACCGGCAGAAACGGTCGAGCGACTAATGTCTCTAATAGTTAAGCCTACCTTGTTCGAGAAGATCCGAGAGGGCCAAAGGACCGATTCGCAGTTACAGCTTGTCCGGGAAAGGATTTCCCCGGACCAGGAGGGGGACTTTTCGGTGGAGGCAGATGGCACACTTCGTTTTCGAGGGCGGATTTGCGTGCCTGATTCGCCAGATTTGAAGAGGGAAATCTTGACAGAAGCGCACTGCGCTCCCTATGCGGCGCACCCTGGGGGCACAAAAATGTACAGGGACCTCAAGCAGACCTTCTGGTGGCCGAAGCTGAAGGGGGACGTAACACGGTTGGTAGCGCACTGTTTGATCTGTCAACAGGTAAAAGCCGAACACCAGCGGCCGGCAGGGAGGTTGCAACCACTACTAGTGCCAGAGTGGAAATGGGAGCGAATCACCATGGATTTTGTCACCGGGCTCCCGCGTTCACAGCAGGGACACGACACCGTCTAGGTTATTGTGGATCGGTTAACGAAGTTAGCTCACTTCCTACCCATCCACACGACGTGGACGCGAGATCGGTTGGCTCAGGTCTACATCAGCGAGATCGTGAGGTTACACGGGATACCGGCATCGATCACCTCAGATAGAGACACACGGTTTGTCTCAAACTTTTGGCAGAGTCTACAGAGAGCTTTGGGGACCAAACTGCACTTTAGCACGGCCTTTCACCCTCAAACGGATGGACAATCGGAACGGGTGATCCAGATCCTAGAGGACATGCTTCGAGCCTGCGTACTTGATCTGGGGGACCGATGGTCGCGCCACTACCTCTCGTGGAGTTCGCTTACAACAACAGCTACTAGGCTAGCATCCATATGGCGCCGTACGAAGCTTTATATGGCAGACGCTGTAGGTCCCCGATCTGTTGGGATGATCTGGGGGAGCGAAAATTCTTGGGACCGGACTTGGTAGATGAGACCGAGGAAAAGGTGCGCCTTATTAGGCAGCGGTTGTTGACTGCCCAGAGTCGACAAAAGAGCTACGCAGACCAGAGACGCCGTGACTTGGAGTTCCAGGTGGGGGAGCATGTGCTACTGCGAGTCTCGCCGTCCAAAGGGATTAAGCGGTTTGGGCTGAGAGGAAAGTTGAGCCGACGGTATGTGGGGCCTTTTGAGATCCTGGAGCGCATCGGCCCGGTGGCCTATCTCCTAGCCCTACCGCCAAACCTCGACCGGATTCACGACGTGTGCCATGTTTCAATGCTCCGAAGATATCTCCCCGACCCATCATGTGTACTTGACGTCACCGCAGTCGAGCTTAAAGAGGACCTGAGCTTTGAGGAAATACCAGTGCGAATTCTGGCACCGGAGGAGAAAAAGTTGCGCAACCGGACGATCCCCTACGTGAAGGCGCTTTGGAGCAACCAGGAAGAATGTGAAGTGTTAAGGAATTTGTTTTGGCGCATTTCGTGAAAGTATTAAATTTTGAAGATTGAAGATGAAAGAAGTTTGGATCATATACCTCAATCTCAAGAAAGAAGAATTCAAAAGGATCAGGTATGTTTAACTAATTATTTTTGGTGATCCGAATACTTCTTATAGTGTAGAAACACTTGGATGAATTTTTTATTGCATAAAAATCAAAAACTGGACATGGGACATGTTCAGGATCCGGATCAGACAATCCAATCCGGATCCCGAAGGGTGTTGGTTCATATGCAAATCCAATCCGGATCCAAGCCAATTCTGATCCGGATCCCGAACATTAGTTTTTGCTGAAATATATGAACGATCCGGATCGGGCATTTCAATCCGGATCCCGAACCTTTGTTTTTCTGAAATTGTCTTTCTCGTTACGACAATCCGGATCGCCGTAATTCCGATCCGGATCGCCGTCCTGTAAAATTTCCAGAAAAGGTTAGTTTTTGATCCTTATCTTCTTCCAATGGTTTCTAACCTATTAATAGACCCTATGATTCATTTTCTAGGGCAGATTCGATACGACCGAAAAAAAAAAAACCACATATAGAGAAGAAAGGAAATCAATAGATTTAATTCTATGTTTCTTCATCTATATTGATTAATTTGATTCTAGGTTTTCCAAACTCAGATTTTGAGTAGAATCAAATTAATGAATACTTAGATGGTATTTCCGATCTATTTCTAATCTAAGTATTCGGTGGATCATCACCACCCAAAAACAACGATTTCCCCAAAATCGGCGCGTGGACTTGCGTGGCCTTGTGGATTCAAGGTGCAACCGCTCTCGTGGATTCGGAGCGAAGTACGTTCGTGGATTCGAAGCGTGCTACTGGGTGAAGACCGTGGATTCGGTCGGACGTCGTGGACTCGACGTTGGACGCTGTGGATTCGGCGTTGGGCGCGGATCGTGGATTCGAGAAGCGTTGTGGAGCGAGCGGAGAAGATCTACTAGGAGCGTATGGAAAAGGTTGAGTCGTCTGTGAGTACGTTATATCACCTTGTACGTGTGTTAATTCTAGTGGATTTCGCCGTGTTATCGGTCCCGTGGTTTTTTACTCCGGTTTGGAGTTTTTCCACGTAAAAATCTTGCGTGTTTATTTTTATTTCCGCATTGGGTTTTATTGCGCAATGATTTTTTGAGTGTTTATTGTTTACACCTATTCACCCCCCTCTAGGTGTTTTTTTCCCTATTTAGATCCTTATATATATAACCCAACAAGTGGTATCAGAGCGGGAATAGGGTTGTAAACAATGGTTGAAGGTGGAAACATCAATCGACCCCCTTTCTTTGATGGAACAAATTATGCGTACTGGAAAGTACGGATGAAAGCCTTTTTAATTTCCATCGACGAAAGGGTGTGGCAATCAATTGAATTAGGATGGTCTAATCCAACTGAAATTATTTCTGATGTTCGCACCTTAAAACCTAGGTCGAAATGGACCAAGGAAGAGATTGATTCATCTTCTTACAATGGCAAAGGAATTAATGCTTTATTTAATGCTTTGTCACAAACTGAGTTCTCTCGCGTCTCGGCATGTGAGACTGCGAAAGAAATCTGGGATGTTCTTCAAGTTACGCATGAGGGAACTAACCTTGTGAAGATTCAGAAACTGCAAATGCTTACGAGCAAGTTTGACTCTATTTCTATGGCAGAAAATGAATCTTTCACAGACTATTACACACGATTGCAAGACATCGTAAACTCATGTGCTAACTTGGGAGAGAAGATTCCAGAATTTAAAGTTGTAAGAAAGATTTAAGAACTCTTCCTGAACGATTTCGCCCGAAGGTCGCAGCCATTGAAACAATTAAACACCCGGACGAAATGCGTGTAGAAGAATTAGTTGGTGCATTACAAACTTATGAAATGACATTTCCTACTAACTATTCTTCTGGAAAGGCATCCTCTTCTAAGTCTTCAGGTTATGCATTGAAAACAACAAAGAAGAAGACGCGGATTCATCCTCCTCAGACGATGACGAGAACCTATCTATGGAGGACTTTGAGAAGCAGCTCGCTCTCTTGACAAGGAAGTTTCGCCGCAACTTTCGAAGGGGTAATTCAAGCAAAACTCCATCCTTCGGAAAGTCGAAGAAAGGCAAGGGTTCTTCAAGTTACAAGTCAAGAAAGCAAGAGAACTTCTCAAAGGATAAGAAAAGTTCAGAGGGACAAGTACAGTGCTTCAAATGTCGAGGCTACGGCCACATTGCAACGGAGTGTCCCAACAAGAATCCGGCAAAGAAGAAGGCGATGCAAGTCGTCACTTGGGATGACAACTCAACGTCAAATGAGTCATCCTCAAGTGATGAAGAAGACAACGCGACGGCATTCCACGCGTCCACATCTTCACCCTTCATGTGCTTAATGGCAAGTACATCCGATTCATTGTCCAACTCCTCCCATGTTGAAAAGAATGCAACGGACGACGAATCGAGTAATTCTGAAGGTGAAGATTTTGCTCTTGCCTACCATAAGCTTTTGAGGGATTCAAAGAAACTGGCAAAGCAAAACAAGGAGTTTGAGAGGGAGATTGCAGGATCTCGAAGAAGAAGTAAAAAGGGCATCTTCTCTCTCAAACGCTCTTGAAGTGGAAAGGGATAACTTAGTCAAAGCAAATGTTTCCCTTCAAGAGAAAAATGAGCTTTCGAGAAAGAACATGTAAAATTGGTGGATAAAGCGAATTATTTCTCGAAGCTCTACAGGAAAAATGGAAATGACAAAGACCATCGCCAACTAAAGATGACTTAAAGCGATTTTCTTCTGGAAGGAGTAAGTTGGACAGCTTCTTGGTCTTGGTCAAACAAACCGTTCGGCCTCGGATACACTCAAACTGGAGACAGTCCAAGTTCGAGTGGGACAGTTTTTGTGCCTCAGTCGGTATCTCCTCCTCCGACACCGGAATTCACGACAAGCAACGACAACAAGCCTACTTCATCCTCTTCGGGATCGTCAAGACTAAGGTATGTTTTCGTTGTGGCATTTCAGGGCACATAAGGAGAAATTGCAAGATGGGAGCCAAACGCACACCTCAAGCACCTCTTGCAACGACTACCAAAAAGGTGATTCCTCAGAAATCAAATGCAAATTATTCGAAGGAAAAGAGCCTTGGTAGTTCACCGCTCAAGACGACATCATCAAGGAGCAGCAATCTTCTAACAAGACGCTTTCACCTAGGAAATAACTTCACGACCATTACCGACGCATTCCAAAAAGGTTTGGGTGCGCAAAGGTGAAATTTTTCCTTGTCTTGTTACTAATATTTCCTTGCATGCATATGATAGTTCGTCTTGGTATCTGGATAGCGGGTGTTCCCGTCACATGACCGGTGACAAAAACTGTTTTCAAAATTTTGAGAAAATCTCCGGAGGACTTGTTGTTTTCGGAGACGGTCGGTCTTCCAAAATTGTTGGAAAGGGAACGGTAGCTATTCCAGATGGCCCGGTTCTGAAAAATGTGTTATTTGTTGATGGCCTTAAGACTAACCTCATAAGCATAAGTCAACTTTGTGATAATGGTTTTTCAGTTAATTTTTCATCTGATGAATGTACTGTAACTGATAAGAACCATGTTTTCTTTTTAAAGGGGGTTAGATCAGAAAACAATTGTTATGTAGTTCCTAATAAAATTTCTGAAAAATGTAACCTAGCATCTTTGAAAAATGAAACACTTTGGCATGAAAGGCTAGGTCACATAAACTTTAAGGAACTTGCTAGAATTTCAAACAAAGATGTGGTCAAGGGGGTTCCAAAACTTTCTTTTGAACAAAACATTGTGTGTGGCGGTTGCCAAAAGGGAAAACAGTCTAGGACTGCACACAAGAACTTGAACCACATTGGTACAAAACGGCCTTTGGAACTTTTGCATATGGATTTAATGGGGCCAACTCGTCAACCATCTTTGGGAGGTAAATGGTATATTTTCTTATTGGTTGATGATTTCTCTAGATATTCTTGGGTAGCATTTTTAAAAGAGAAAGCTGATACTTTTGATTCTTTTCACGAGATTTGCCATCGTATTATGATTGAAAAGAATGAAAAGATTACTCGTGTTAGAAGTGATAGAGGTGGAGAATTCATAAATTCCAAATTCATTGATTTTTGCACTTCTAACGGCATTAAACATGAATTCTCAGCACCCTATACACCTCAACAGAATGGTGTAGTCGAGCGCAAAAACAGGGTCGTACAGGAGATGGCACGTGTTATGCTTCACAGCCGGAACTTACCGTTATATTTTTGGGCTGAAGCGGTGAACACTGCTGTCTATGTATTAATCGCGTGTATTTGCGCCCGGGAACTTTAAATACACCATATGAACTATGGTTTTGTAGAAAACCTAACATCAAATATTTTCGTATCTTTGGGAGTCGGTGTTTTATTTTACGTGACCGCGAAAATCTTGGAAAATTTGACTCTCGAAGTGACGAAGGGATTTTCTTAGGTTATTCTACAAACAGTAGAGCATATCGAGTTTTTAACTTAGAATCTAAGACGATCGTAGAATCGATAAATGTTAAGGTAGATGAAGCTTTTCACTTTGAATCTGAAAAATCTACCCTCGATATCTCTCTTGATGATGATACACCTGCTAATGCATCTTCTTCTAACAATTCTTTCGATAATAATGATGCATCTAACGGTTCTTCAAGTTTATCTGATGTGCAGGAATCATCTCATGTACCTCCGAGTACTCCGTTACCTCAAACGTTACGCATCTCCAAGGATCATCCTGAATCGAACATCATTGGAGACCCACAAGAAGGAGTTAGAACTCGGAGACAATTGGTTTGCGGATTCGCTTGCTACGTATCCAAATCGAACCAAAGAATGTTGATGAAGCTCTTCAGGATGACTACTGGATTGAAGCAATGCAGGAAGAGCTCCATCAATTTGAGCGAAACAAAGTCTGGGAATTAACGAAGCCTCCGAAGCAACACAATGTGATAGGTACCAAATGGATTTTCAAGAACAAGAAAAATGAGGATGGTACTATCATCAGGAACAAAGCAAGGTTAGTTGCTCAAGGCTACTCTCAAGTAGAAGGTATAGACTTTGATGAAACTTTCGCCCCTGTAGCTAGACTCGAGTCCATTCGTATCTTATTTGCGATTGCTTGTCATTTTAAAATCAAATTATTTCAAATGGACGTTAAGAGCGCCTTTTTAAATGGGTTTTTAAATGAGGAAGTTTATGTGGCTCAACCGAAAGGTTTTGTGGACCATAAACTACCTAACCATGTTTTTCGTTTGAAAAAGGCTCTTTACGGTCTGAAACAAGCACCGCGAGCATGGTACGAAAGGTTGACAAAGCACCTTTTGGAAAAGGGCTATACTCGAGGGGGAGCTGACAGGACTCTCTTTGTGAAGCATTATCAAAACAATTTCATTGTAGCACAAATCTATGTCGATGACATTGTATTTGGTGCAACAAGAGATAATGATGCTTCTAAATTCGCGGAGACCATGGAAAGCGAATTTGAGATGTCCATGATGGGCGAATTGACTTATTTTCTTGGATTACAAGTTAAACAAAACGATGAAGGAATTCACTTGTGTCAATCCAAGTATGCAATGGAGTTGGTCAAAAAGTTTGATTTAGAAAATTCTAAAGATTTTCCGACTCCAATGGGAACTAGCCATAAGGGACTTGGAAGTGAATCACTAGTGAGAATGTAGACGAGAAACTGTATCGCAGTATGATTGGAAGTCTACTATATCTCACGGCTAGTCGCCCGGATATATCCTTCAGTGTTGGGATTTGCGCGAGATATCAATCAGCACCGAAGGAGGTTCACCTGAAAGCGGTGAAACGGATCATCCGGTATATCAAAGGTACAATAAATTTCGGAATTTGGTATCCTATGGGAACAAGTTTGGATATTGTTGGATACTCAGATGCCGATTGGGCTGGATCTGTGGATGATCGGAAAAGCACGAGTGGTGCATGCTTCTATCTTGGCCATTGCCTTGTTGCATGGCACAGTAAAAAGCAAAACTGCATAGCACTCTCGACTGCCGAAGCGGAGTATATTTCAGCGGGAAGTTGTTCAACCCAATTGATTTGGATGAAAAGCGTGTTGAGCGACTTCCGGATTTCAGCAACTTCGGTAACCATTCTTTGTGACAACACTAGTGCTATAAACATTTCTAAAAACCCTGTGTTGCACTCTAGAACAAAACATATTGAACTTAGATATCATTTTCTTAGAGAGCTAGTTGAATCAAATATTCTTCAACTTTCATATATTTCAACTGAGGATCAATTAGCTGACATTTTAACAAAACCTTTGGATCAAAAACGTTTTATTCACTTGCGTAAAGCAATTGGAATGCTTTCCTTGAAATAATCTCTTTTTGAAACCTTTGCTTAGGTTAGGTTTTGTTTTTGTGTTTTTGTTCTTTATCTATGTTTGTACATAGGACATTAATTGAGCATTAGTTATATTGACTTTAATTGCATCCTTTCATGCATTTAGAAATTTATTATGCTTTTGATATCATAATATTTCAATGTTGCAATGATCATTTATGTTAATTAAGTCATCTTTTAAGTGATCAAAGTCAATTTCTCTCTCAATGATCTCTTGGTATAGTCATTATCTTATTTGATTGCTTAGTCGAGTATGAATGCGAGATCAATTTTTGGTTGAATACCTTATATATTAAATAATTGATAGCCAATTGAGGGGGAGTCAAAGAAATGTAATATGCTCAAAAGATGTGGAAAGAGTTACATCCCAATGAGGAGTGTGAAAACTACCACCACATGGAGGAAAGAGCTACCACCTCGGTCGTCCGAGTACTGTGTGCAGCTCCCACATGAATACCAAGCATGGTTTTTCAAAATTGATTAATAAAATGCATATTGAAATACTTGACTCAGTCAAATTTCAAGGTTGGTATAAGGTGGGATTTTTAATGAAAGATGCTCAAAGAGCCACTCTCTTCAACAGATTGTCTAGATATATTATCTAACTTATCTGGGATTTCAAACATCTATTGATCTTGGTATTTCATTTTCTTTACCAAATTGATGATTTGATAAAGGCATTACGCATAAGATCATGTTAGATGTGATTGAAGTTGTTCAACTTTAAGGGTTTTAATTTTTATAAATTTTCGTTTCATTTTTGAGTATTTTTGATAGATTTGGTATAATCTATTTCTTGTTGTATGAAACGATGATTTTTGTTTAAAGTTGATACACAAAAGTGCTTACATACTTTTTCTGGATTTTATGGAATTTTTCTGAATTTTTCTGAAGAAAAAGTTGGAGCCGATCCGGATTGGACAAGTGATCCGGATCCCGAACGCAGGTATTTCCTGCGGGTAGCCGATCCGGATGGATTCACGATCCGATCCGGATCACGGCTAGGGTTTTAATAGAACAAAAGGGTTTTGATTTCTTTTACCTCAATCTTTTGTTCTAAGTCTCCAGAGCTTCTCTCTCTAGAATTCTTGCTTCTTGGAGCTTCCAAACTCAAAGTTCTTCGATTCAAGTAAGTTTTCTTGATCAAAATCTCGGTTTTTCACAGTTTTTCATGTTTTCTTCAAAACGTGATGAAAATCTTGGATCTTTTTCGTTTGTGAATGGTTTTTGGTCAAATTTCTTTTGAAATAAGAACTCTGGGTAGATTAGTTTTGATTATATGCTAGGTATTCTCCTGATTAACGAATTTTTGGGCTTCGATTTCTGAAAATTCGGTTTTAGGGCATATAATAGTAATTTTTGAAAATCATGGAATTGATCTATTTTTAAAATTCTTTTTGCAAAACTAATTTGATTCCTAGTCTCTCTACATGATAATGATTGTTTGGGTACAATTTTTCAAATTTTTGAAAATTAATAATTTTTCATGTTCTTGAGTTGTTGCTCACAGGATTTCAAATCTCTTAAGAACTTGCAGCAATGGTGATCACCTGGATTATATTTCTTCTCGCTGCCATGGTTCATGCTAAAGATACTGTCAAGCCTAAAAGGGCTAAGCGAACGAAGAAGACTCAGAGTGATTCCGAGACGGAAACAGAGACGGATTCGATTAACTGGGATAACCTCGAGGTCGAGGAAACTGTCCCCATTGTCTCCAAAGGGAAAGCAACTGCTGAAGCTTCAAAGGCAAAGCCTCAGCCTACTGCAGCTGACAAAGGAAAAGCCCCAATGGAACCTAGTCCAACCAAACTCAAGCGAAAAAGCGTTGCAAGAAAAAGAGGCAGTGCTCGGGGCATTTCAATTGAAGAACCACTTGCTAGCCAACCTCCTCCACAAGACTTCATCAGCTCTGCAAGGATCAAAGATTTTGAGAAAAGGAATGCATTGGCGAAAGACATGTCAATGTCAAAGCACTGAAGGAACGATCTACACTTTTTGGGACTTTGTTTGACCAGGCGGGTCTTGCTCCCATTTGCCATTTCCCTGAGTCTACTGGGTATTGTCCTCACTCAGTACGAATGTTTTATCAAAATGCTTCAAGTGTAGTGCACCGGTTTTTGGGTTGAGCTTTCTGACTCCACCGACGAGCTTTCCGACTGGAAAAAGGCGTGAGCGCGTGTATTTTCGATTTACAGCGGGGTTCGGGTGGTTCCGGGCGGCGGCGGAAGACCCGAAGGCAAAAAGTGAGTTATGGTTGGCTTTTTTTTTGGATTATTTTATTATTTTAATTTAGACTTTATGTTAATGTTGCTTTTAGTGTTGTTGTTGTGAGGGAGTGGCTTGGCTGTATGGTTGGTGGAGCTAATTAAGGTGTTGGTGGGAATTAATTAACTCCCTTATTTAATGTTTTATCCATATGCCTTAATTAATGTTAGGTGCTTGCATTAAATAGCAGCCATCACCTCCCTCGCCACTTCACCTCACCATCCTCCTTTCCAAAAGAGAAGCAGCTCACTTGGGGCTTTTGGTCTGGTGCTAAGGGAAGAAGAAGAAGAAGAGAGGAGGAGGAGGAGAGCGTACTTGGACTTGGAACTTCGCGGCGAGGAGGTGGATCGAGCGAAGCGTGCGAGTCAACCAACGTTGAGGTTGGTGTATTTGAGTTTTGTATTTGAGTTTTCTCTCCTCTCCTCTCCATTTCTTTTGTTTTCTTTTCTTTTTCCTTCTTTTCCTGCTGCTGCGGCTCGCGGACTGTTGTCCGAGGAATGGGCAGCGCGAGCCGTGCGCGCTATGGCGGCGGCGCGTGGCTTGGGGGATGTCGCTGCGCGTGCGCGCAGGCACGTCGCGCGCAGCGCGCGCCTGCTGCCACAAGGAGCAGCAGGGCGCCGGGAACGCCGGGCTGCGGCGCTGGGGCCGCGCGGCCTGCAGGCCGCGCCTGGGCGCGCGGCACTGCTTGGTGCCGCGCGGGCGGCCCCCAGTGCGCGCGGCACTGCAGGCCGCGCGCCAGGCGCGCGGCGCTGCAGGGCGCCGCGTGCCGTTGGGGCCCCGCGGCCCTGCAGGCCGCGCGCAAGGCGCGCGGCGCTGCAGGGCACCGCGCGGGTGCCCCTTGGGGCCCCGCGGCCCTGCAGGCCGCGCGCAAGGCTCGCGGCGCTGCAGGGGCCGCGCGGGTGCCCCTCGGGCCCCGCGGCCCTGCAGGCCGCGCGCCATGCGCGCGGCGCTGCAGGGGCCTCGCGGGTGCCCCTCGGGCCCCGCGGCCCTGCAGGCCGCGCGCCAGGCGCGCGGCGCTGCAGGGCCGCGCGGGGCCCCTTGGGCCCCGCGGCCCTGCAGGCCGCGCGCCAGGCGCGCGGCGCTGCAGGGGCCGCGCGGGTGCCCCTTGGGCCCGCGGCCCTGCAGGCCGCGCGCCATGCGCGCGGCACTGCAGGGGCCGCGCGGGTTGGCCCCGCCCCTGTAGGCCGCGCGCCAGGCGCGCGGCACTGCAGGGGCCGCGCGGCGGCCTTGGGCCCCGCGGCACTGCAGGCGCGCGGCTGCCCGCGCGGCGGCCCTTGGGCCCCGCGGCCCTGCAGGCCGCGCGTTTGGCGCGCGGCGCTGCACGGCGCTGCGTGGGCAGCTCTTTGGCCGCGCGGCGCTATCGGCCGTGCGGCTAGCCGTCACCACGCAGAGCGTGGGTTGGACTTCGCAGCCGTGAGCTGCTCTTTGCCGCAGAGTTTGCGGCTCGGCGACGCGACGTGGCGGTCGCGCGAGGGGCTTTCCGCGCAACGCCCGACGTTCTTCGTCGCCGGATGAGTTTTCCGCCGTTTGAGGGCGGGTCTTTTGTCTTGGGTTTTTCTCCTGACCCCAGTTTTCACCGTTTTTGCAGTGTGACTTAGTGTTAGCCTGATTGCGTGGTCAGCGGTGCCGGTTGTGCTACTTGGAGCTGTAGGATCACACCGGGACCTCTGTTTAGCGCACGGATTGCGGATTCTTCGCAGGTGGGTTGGTTTCTTCCGAGAATGCTACAGAATGCCCATTTTGCTTACACATGCAAAGGTGATGTGTCCTTGGGATGTAAGGTAAATGTGAAGCAGCCGTGTGAGTCGAGGGTTATGTTTCCGACCAAGACACGTGTTATGCTCTTAGGAGTTCGTTCTGGAATACACAGTGGTATTCGACGCCCCTGGCTGAGTTACCAGGAGGGCGTATCTCTCCGGCCGAGTTACCGGGAGACCGGGTTCCCTGGCTGAGTTACCGGGAAGGTGATTTCCCTGGCCGAGATACCAGGAGGATGTTTCTTCCCGGCCGTATTACCGGGAGGCCTATTTCCCTGGCCGAGTTACCAGGAGGGCGTTTTCCCTGGCCGAGTTACCAGGTGGGTATTTCCCCTGGCCGAGATACCAGGTGTGAGTTCGCCCCTGGCCGAGTTACCAGGTGGCTGCGGGGGACATGGCACGAGCGGGTGGTCATCTTTTATGATTCCAGATGTCATTTCATATTGCATTGCATCACCGCATATAGTGATAGACTTATTTACAGCTTTCATTTCTGTATCTATCTATCTATCTATCTATCTACTTATCTGTTTTACCTCCAGGGGACTTAGTGGGCTACCGTGGATCGGACATCGGTACCCACTGAGATCTGACTTTTTAGTTGATCTCACACCTGCTGTGTGTGACAGGTGCTTCCGAGGCGGCCGCTCCTGGGTCGGTTCGTGCGGAGTCTTCTGACCGCGGCAAGGGCTTAGCTGATTAGTACCTGCCGGGTTGTAGAGTTCGAGGTAGAGTCTCCGGGTATTTTTGTTTCCCACTTTTGTACTAGATTGTGATGTTGTACCCGATTTTGGGAGACTGTGGATATTGTACCTGAACTCTTTACTTAGTGACTCCTATTTACAGTTTGCTCTTTCAGCTTAGCTTCCTTTCTGCTCTGATACTTGTATAGCTAGACCTCCTTTACAGGCTGGACGCTTCGTCTGTGCGGCAGTTTCCGTACAGACGGCGGATCTGTTGGTGAGCCCGGGTCACAGTTCGACCCCGGGGCGTGACATCAAGTCTCGTTGATCAGGAGAACGGACGTCGAGAATTTCAAACATCGGTTAAAAATGTTAAGATTAAAGTCACACCTCAACTGATTGGAGAGGTGTTAGGGATGAATGCCAGAGTTGATGGACCTCATTATCTGAAAAGTCAAATCTTCAACAACAACTCCTGGAGAGTGGTAGTTAATGGAATTTGTCTTCCAGATACTCTGTCGACAGGAAATTTCGTCTTTTCAAAAGAACTTCGACCGGAGTATCGCTACGTGAACTTTATTGTTTGCTATAACATCCTTCCAAACATGAATACAAAGGTTCTTCGATGGGATAGGATGTTATTTCTTTATCTTCTTGGAAACCCCGCAGCGTTAATGGGAGCAAACTTAAATATTCCTTACCTCATCTGGTCAAGGATGGCGTGCTATGTGGAACATGCTCACCCTACAGAGAGACTCCCCTATCCTATGATAATTATGCGCATCTTTCAAAAATTTAAAGTCGACACAAGTGCGAGCTCCTACATGTACAGTCTAGGAACAATCAATGAAACGACAATAGTGAAGTCTCTCTCCACTAAACAAGATGACCCCCCATCACCTCCTAGCCGACAAAGAGCACAACCACAAGCAACAACTTCTGCACCACAAGCAACACCTCCAGTCCCACCAGCACATCAAGCACCTCCATCAACTTCTGATGATGATGATGCTTCGGTTAACTCAATCTATAAAGAACAACAACGTCTCTCCAACGAACAAGAACGCATGTCTAAGAAGTTCGTTGAGATGAAAGAGGATCTTAGAGAGATTAAGAAAGAGCAAGCTTCAATGAACAAGGATTTTAGAGAGGTTAAGAAAGAGCAAGCCTCAATGAACAAGCGCATCAAGAAAATATTTCAGAAGCTAGGATGCATCAGTTCTGAGGATTCTGAATAATGTTTTATTCTAATCTTCTCTTTTGCAGGTTTTAGTTCAGTTTTTAGGTTTTTCAGTTCGGTTTTTAGTTTCTTTTAGTCTTAGTTCTCAGGTTTTTCATGTTTTTGAAACTTTTAACTCTCCTTACATTTTGTACTTTTGGCTGAGTTTTGTGACAAAAAGGGGGAGAGAGTTTAGAGAACTTTGAACAGTGATTGAACAGTGAACTGTGCTCTATGATTGACAATGCTTGAGAGAACTTGAACTATGAAGGTAAGTATAACTTCAACTTTTGGGTTTTTATCTTGTGATTTGATGCATGCCTCTACTAACTATTTGACTAACTATTTGGGTATGTAATATAACTAACAAGTTGATGTTAACTAACACCTTCTGTGACACTTGAACTTTTATTGCTTAGAAGATATGTCAATGTTTGATTGTGATCTTATTACATATCTGAATTACTGAATGTCATGGTGAGTATAAACTCTATCTCTGCTAGGTTTTGAATGCTAAATATTCTTGAGGTATCTAACGATCTCTTTTGTCAAGAATGATTTCTTTTTGCAGAGAGTGCAGATGTCTAAGTCTAGAGTCTGTTTTAGGAGTTTATCTTATGTATTTAAATTTTGGATCTCCATTGTAAATTTTTGTTGTATGGTGATAGCAACAAAAATATCCTTTCTGAATTTTCTTAAGTGGATTTGTGTTTTGTCATGAAACCGCCAAAAGGGGAGATTGTTAAGGAATTTGTTTTGGCGCATTTCGTGAAAGTATTAAGTCTTGAAGATTGAAGATGAAAGAAGTTTGGATCATATACCTCAATCTCAAGAAAGAAGAATTCAAAAGGATCAGGTATGTTTAACTAATTATTTTTGGTGATCCGAATACTTCTTATAGTGTAGAAACACTTGGATGAATTTTTTATTGCATAAAAATCAAAAACTGGACATGGGACATGTTCAGGATCCGGATCAGACAATCCAATCCGGATCCCGAAGGGTGTTGGTTCATATGCAAATCCAATCCGGATCCAAGCCAATTCTGATCCGGATCCCGAACATTGGTTTTTGCTGAAATATATGAACGATCCGGATCGGGCATTTCAATCCGGATCCCGAACCTTTGTTTTTCTGAAATTGTCTGTCTCGTTACGACAATCCGGATCGCCGTAATTCCGATCCGGATCGTCGTCCTGTAAAATTTCAGAAAAGGTTAGTTTTTGATGCTTATCTTCTTCCAATGGTTTCTAACCTATTAATAGACCCTATGATTCATTTTCTAGGGCAGATTCGATACGACCAAAAAAAAAAAATCCACATATAGAGAAGAAAGGAAATCAATAGATTTAATTCTATGTTTCTTCATCTATATTATTAATTTGATTCTAGGTTTTTCAAACTCAGATTTTGAGTAGAATCAAATTAATGAATACTTAGATGGTATTTCCGATCTATTTCTAATCTAAGTATTCGGCGGATCATCACCACCCAAAAACAATGATTTCTCCAAAATCGGCGCGTGGACTCGCGTGGCCTTGTGGATTCAAGGTGCAACCGCTCTCGTGGATTCGGAGCGAAGTACGTTCGTGGATTCGAAGCGTACTACTGGGTGAAGACCGTGGATTCGGTCGGACGTCGTGGACTCGACATTGGACGCTGTGGATTCGGCGTTGGACGCTAATCGTGGATTCGAGTAGCGTTGCGGAGCGAGCGGAGAAGACCTACTAGGAGCATATGGAAAAGGTTGAGTCGTAAGTGTGTACGGTAAATCACCTTGTACGTGTTTTAATTCTAGTGCATTTCACCGTGTGATCGGTCCCGTGGTTTTTTACTCCGGTTTGGAGTTTTTCCACGTAAAAATCTTGCGTGTTTATTTTTATTTCCGCATAGGGTTTTATTGCGCAATGATTTTTTGAGTGTTTACTGTTTACACCTATTCACCCCCCTCTAGGTATTTTTTTCTCTATTTAGATCCTTTAATATATATAACCCAAAATGAAGCGACCTGGGAACCAGAGTCGAAGATGAGGGAGTGCTACCCTTAAGTTTCGGGGACGAAACTTGTTTTTAGAGGTGAGTGATGTAATACCCGCCCTTTATTTTGGTTTTTTTTTTATTTAATTTACTTTTAGTGGTCCGGCGGGGGGTTAATAGTTCGATTATTTTTGGGCAGACCGTCGGGGCTCGCGGGTATTTTTAGGTGCTAGAGCTCGCGAAACGCGGAACGGTGGCGCGATCGGATTCGGATTCCGACCCCGGAATCTCCCAGAAATAATTTTTGAAGCTTGCGATCAATTTGGATGCGCCGGGATGCGTGCTGGCGATAAGCGCGTTTTTTGAGGTAACTTGGACACCTCGTCTGATTTCTGTTGGGTTAGGTTGTGATTCGGGGGGGGGGGGACTTAGCTCTTTTCCGCTTTCTGGTGTTTCCCTTCGTGCATTAGGGCAGGCGCGGGCGCGATCAAAAAAGAGGAAAAGTATCCCCCAATTCACATTCTCTCCCGTTCCAAGTCGGCAGCGTGGGGATCCAGGGAGAAGGAAGGAGATTTTCCTTTCTACGGGTTGATCGGGCGAAGGTGGACGATCCTCTCTTTCCTCTTTTTCCAGCGGATCTAAGGTGAGTGGTTCGTTAGGGTTTCTTTTTGGTTTTTTTCGGTTGGTCGTCTCGTTGCGTGGGAAACCGCCGCCGCTGCCACTGTAGTTTTCGGGTCGTCGCGCGGGGCTGCCTGCGGCAGCGCGCTGCGCGGCAGGGCCGCCGCGCGGGGCTGCCCGCAGGCGCCGCGCGGGCTGGTGCCGCGCGGGTTGCCTACAGGCAGCGCGCCGCGCGGCAGGGCCGCCGCGTGGGGCTGCCCGCAGGCGCCGCGCAGTCTGGTGCCGCGCGGGGTGCCTGTAGCAGCGCGCCGCGCGGCAGGGCCGCCTCGCGGGGCCGCCCGCATGCGCGCCTTGCGGGCTGGTGCCGCCGGGCTGCCTACAGGCAGCGCGCCGCGCGGCAAGGCCGCCGCGCGTGGCTGCCCGCAGGAGCGCCGCGCGGGCTGGTGCCGCGCGGGCTGCCTGCAGGCAGCGCGCCGCGCGGCAGGGCCGCCGCGCGGGGCTGCCCCCAGGCGCGCCGCGCGGGCTGGTGCTGCGCGGGCTGCCTACAGGCAGCGTGCCGCGCGGGGCTGCCCGCAGGCAGCGCGCCGCGCGGGGCTGCGGCAGGCAGCGCGCCGCGCAGGCTGGTGCCGCGCGGGGCCGCCCCCAGACAAGCCGCGCCACGCGGGTCGTGGCCGAGCGGGGCCGTTCGCAGGGGGTGTGCGCGCCACACGGGTTGGTGCCGTGCGGGGAACTTCGCCGCGCGGAGTTCTGTGATCGCGTCGGTTTTTCGTTTTCAGTTTTGAGTCGACGTTCGGCGTTTGGTCATCTAGTCTTCGCATACTATTGTTCCTTCAGGGGCGCGGGACGTCGTAAGCTCGGCATGCACGCAGTCGCGAACGAGTTGAACGCCGGTCGCAACGCTCAAGGTGGGTACTCTTCCATGGTTATTTGGGAAAGGGTATGAGGTATGGAAATTGTATGTTTGGGCAAAGGGAAGAATAAAATAATTACTTGTTTCCGTACTAACCCTGTTTAAGTTATTATATATATATATATATATATATATATATATATATATATATATATATATATATATATATATATATATATATATATATATATACTTGGTTATTAGGCTCGTGATTGCTACACGCACACCAGCGGTTTGGCCACCGCAAGGGTGTGCTTTTCCAAAAAAGTGGTACGTTGACCCGTGTACCCCACGTGATGGTGACATAATGGGGGCCCTCGCAGGTGGGTGGTGTGTGCGGTGGTGCCGAGGCAGGTGCTCGGCGGGGTGCCGAGGTAGGTGCTCGGCGGGGTTACCGAGGAAGGTGCCCGATTTGGTTGCCTGGAAAGGTGCCCGGTTTAGATTTGTACTGTGTTTTTCACTGTCGGTTGCACGTTGAGGAGGGCGGTTGCTCTGGTTTTACTGTGGTTTGCCTTGCTTTTAGCCCTTATTGTATTTACGTTTTATTTCTGGTCACTAACTTCCCACTCCGTGACAGGTTCGTCCAGGGGTGAGTGCTAGGGCGTTGGAGAGGCCGTGCGAGTGATTTTCTAGCCCTTTGGGGCTGCAGACATTGACTTGTTCTTTCCTTGTTCATTTTATTACTCATAGTAGCTAGTTGTGGATTGCGATACCCCCGTGGGATCGATGTGGATGTTGGGCTAATTTTATAACTCTTTTGGATGGGTGTTTGTTCTTACTTCTTTGCTTGGCCGCTTTCAAACTACAAACAAGAGATAAGGAAACTGTTGCGAAAACTGTTTTAAAAATATGGGTGCCGTGTGGGCACCGTTTTCAAATTCTGTGGATTTATGTGATTTCGAAAATAGTTTTATAAAACCTGGTGCCGGGTGGGCACCGTTTTCAAATTCTGTGGCTTTATGTGGTTTCGAAAATAGTTTCGTAAAATTTCGGTGTCGGGTGGACACCGCTTTCAAAACCCTGTGGTTTTATCCTTTCAAAAATAGGCGGCCTCTTTATCATTTGTGGGAATTGGCTATATGTTATTGAAAATGCTTATATGTACTTGGCAATCGATCTAGTATGGTTAAAGGCATGTTTTCGTGGACTTTGTAGTCAGGACGCCGTGCATATACAAAGGAGACTCTGCCCGTTTGCAGAGTGAATTTGTATATGCGGCGGGTCTGGGCACGCGCCGGGGAAGGAAAAAAAAAAAAAAAAAAAAAAAAAAAAAAAATATATATATATATATATATATATATATATATATATATATATATATATATATATAAGTGAGTTGGAAGCATCGGCGGCTATCCTTCCGCCCGTTCAAACCCCCGGGGCGTGACAATTGTGGACGAGCGGAGAAGATCTACTTCGAGCGTATGGTAAACGTTGAGTCGTGGGTTTGCATTATATCATCTTGTACGTGTTTAATCTTAGTGGATTTTTCTGTGTGATCGGTCCCGTGGTTTTTTACTCCGTAATGGAGTTTTCTACGTAAAATCTTGTGTACTCTCTTTATTTTTCGCATTGGGTTATTTTTACGCAAAGATTTTTAAATTTTATCGTTTACACCTATTCATCCCCCTCTAGGTGTGGTTCACCTATTTAGATCCTCGGGATCCCATAACCCATAAGTGGTATCAGAGTGGGAATAGGGTTGTAAACTATGGTTGAGGGTGGAAATATCAATCGACCTTCGTTCTTCGATGGAACAAACTATGCTTATTGGAAAGTTTGCATGAGAGTGTTTCTAATTTCCATCAAAGAACGGGTTTGGCAATCAATTGAGAATGGATGGAAACATCCTATTGAATTTGTTGTTGATGCACAAATCTCTAAACCTAGGACGAAGTGGTTCAGGGAAGAAATAGATTCATCTTCTTATAATGGCAAGGGTGTCAATGCTTTATTTAATGCCTTGTCACAAACAGAATTCTCTCGTGTCTCGGCTTGTAAGATTGCAAAAGAAATCTTGGATACTCTACAAGTTACACATGAAAGAACGAGTTTGGTGAAGGTTCAAAAATTATAGATGCTTACGAGTAAATTTGATTCAATTCGTATGGACGAATATGAAACGTTCACTGACTATTATGAATACATGTGCAAGATATTGTGAATACATGTGCCAACTTGGAAGAGAAGATCTAAGAATCCAAAGTTGTAAGAAAAATCTTGAGAACTCTTTTCGAGAGATTTCGCCCTAAGGTCGCAGCCATCGAAACGGTAAAACATCCGGACGAGATCAAAGTAGAAGAATTAGTTGGTGCTCTTCAAACGTATGAAATGACTTTTCCTACTAACTCTTCTTCTGGAAAGCCTTCCTCTTTTTCTAAGTCTTCAGGTATGGCATTGAAATCAACAAAAGAAGAAGACACAGATTTATCATCCTCAGATTCAGACGATAATCCATCAATTGAGGATTTTGAGAAACAGTTTAGCTTTCTTGACAAGAAAATTTCACCGAAACTTTAGAAGGAATAATTCAAGCAAATCATCATCCTTTTTTAAGTACAAGAAAGGCAAAAAAATTTCAGGCACAAAGCCAAGAAGACAAGAGGGTTCTTCAAAGGAGAAGAAGAACACAGAGGGACAAATTCAGTGCTTCAAATGCAGAGGTTTTGGCCACATTGCAACGGAGTGTCCCAACAAGAATCCGTCTAAGAAGAAGGCAATGCAAGCATCACGTGGGATGACTCCTCCTCCGATGAGTCATATTCTAATGATGAGGATACAAACGCTATAGCATTTCTTGCATCTACAACTTCACCCTTCATGTGCTTATCATCTATTTCCTCTGGTTCATTATTCGTCTCCTCCTTGATTGAAAGAATTGCATCGAATAATGAATCAAGCGATGAAGATTTCGAAAGTCTAGAACATGTCTCTCTCGTAAACAACTAAAATGAAAGAATTGCATCGAACATGTCTCCTCCTTAAATGGAAGAATTGCATCGAATAAACACTCGACCCAATCCAGCGAAAGTCTAGAACATGTAATGTGATGACCCGGATCTCCGCAGAGCTTTTGTAGTGTGATCAGCGACTTCTGGAGACTTATTAGGTGTGATGGAGGTGCATGTGCGCAAATCGGACCTCAGGATTGGACCCAGTGCGAAATTTGGATTAAGATTACCTGTCTGGATGCCTTTGACAAATTTTAGAAGTGGAATTTGGCAAAACGGACATCGGATTTGGACTCAGCGCGCGAAAACGATGAAAATGGACTACTTGTATTTTTCAGAGCCCGGATGTCAAAACACGAATTTCGAGGCACTTTATTACTGTTCCGGCAATCGGGGCAGCACCGGCGGCGACGAGCAGCGGCGGAGCACGGCGGCGCGGGCGCGGGCAGCGACGCTGGTTGGCGGGTCCACGGGGCTTGGGCGTGCACCGGGCGCAGCCAACGCGGAGGCTGCCATGTGGCGAGCTCCCATTGGCTGGGCGGCGGCGCGAGAGTCGAGGCGTCAATCGCGTCGGGCGCGGCGCAAGGTGGACCACACCAGGACGCGTGGCACGCGCCCATTGGCGGGCGCAGCGACCCGGTAGTCCCGACGTGGACCGCGGCCCGTGCACCCCGCCATGAACCCCGCAACCACGCGTCGCGCCGTAATTCGCGGGGCCGCGTGTGCTGGGTGCGCGGGGCGCGGAAAGGCCACGTGGCAGACCCAGGGAATTTCGGGCCCGCACAGTAGCGGGCCGGGGGGCCGGATTCGGGCGCCCGAATCCGGATCCTCTTATGTGGACCTTGGGCTATAAATAGCCCTTTGGGCTTTATTTTGCGGGCTTTCCCGAGCTCTCTTTGGTTGAGGCCTTAACGAAGGTTGTTCCTCACCTTGTCCTCTACTTCTTGATGGATTCCCGAAATTTTTGGAGGCCACAGCATTGGCGTTTTCTGCGACACAGCACACTTTGACGCTTCTTCGATTGTGGCTTCTACTGTCGTATTTCAGTGCGTGAGGCCCCCTGAGCTACTCCGATAGAATTTTGAGCCGATTTTTATAGCAGCGTGTTCACGAGAGCTACGCCTTCGATTTCCATGTTGATCACTTTGCTCTGTTTCGAGTTTTTGGTGGTGTTCCCGAGGTACCTTTTGACCCCTTGTACTGTTGCGATGTTGGGACAGCAGTGGAGTATTGTTGGGATTTCTCGGCCTACGGGCATCGGATCAGGGCGTGTGAGGACTCGATCGGCATCTACGCTTCGAGAGGAATGCGACTGTATTTTTATCGGATTTTTCGGAGGATTCTTCGAAGGTGATATTTAAGCTTCTTCCTGACTGATTTCCGCAGATTTGTGAGTTGTGGATTGATTGGCTTATCGCGATGTTCTATTTGTATCTTAGCCTACAAGGAGTATAAATACTCGATTTGCATCTACTCGTCGCGAGGATCACAAACGCGATTTTCTGGATTGTTTCGGAGGACTATTGAGGTTGTGTCCCTGGAGGTCCCTTGTGAAAGTAGCCTGCAGTTGAGCAGCCCACTCGGGTGGCCTGGATCCGAGAGTGACCGAGTGAGGACCCCAGCTTGTTGGACTCTTTCCTTCTTGGATGATCGTGTGGGTGTATTTCGGGTCGCCTTGGTTGAGTTGGCACCAGGGTGTTGTTTTGGTGCGTGTTGCACTGGTTGTTCTTTCTTTACCCCCAGCCTCCTTGTTGGAGTCCCTGATATTTTTCCAAGTCTCAGCGCAAAGGCGTTATGCGTTTGGATCCCTCACCCGTGATTGACTCGCTCTATTTGAGCTTTGTGAGTGTTTGGAGTACGAGGGACGCCCGTTGCGAATTCTGGCTTGTGAGATGAAAGGATTGTGCAACCGGGCCATGCCGTACTGGTTGTTGTTGTTGTTGAGAAGTAATCACAGGGAGTGAGTGGTGACTTGGGAGCTGGAGAGGGTGATGATGAGAACCTACCCTTGGTATTTGAGACTCCCTTTTGAGTTGTGTTAGTTTCGAGGACGAAACTTTCTTTTAGTGGGAAAGGATGTGATGACCCGGATCTCTACAAAGCTTTTGCAGTGTCATCAGTGACTTTTGGAGACTTATTCGGTGTGATGGAGGTGCATGTGCGCAAATCGGACCTCAGGATTGGACCCAGTGCGAAATTTGGATTAAGATTACCTGTCCGGATGCCTTCGACAAATTTTAAAAGTGGAATTTGGTAAAACGGACATCGGATTTGGACTCAGCGCGCGAAAACGATGAAAATGGACTACTTGTATTTTTCAGAGCCCGGATGTCAAAACATGAATTTCGAGGCACTTTATTACTGCTTCGGCAACCGGGTCAGTGCCGGCAGCGACGGGTAGCGACGGAGCACGGCGGCGCGGGCGCGGGTTAGCGGGTCCACGGGGCTTGGGCGTGCACCAGGCGCAACCAACGCGGAGGCTGCCATGTGGCGAGCTCCCATTGGCTGGGCGGCGGCGCGGGAGTCGAGGCGTCAATCGCGCCGGGCGCGGCGCACGGTGGACCGCGCCAGGACGCGTGGCGCGGGCCCATTGGCGGGCGCTGCGACCCGGTAGTCCCGGCGTGGACCGCAGCCCGTGCGCCCTGCCATGAACCCCGCAGCCACGCGTCGCGCCGTGTTTCGCGGGGGTGCATGCGCTGGGCGCGCGGGGCGCGGAAAGGCATAGTGGGGTATGACGTCGGGATAGACGGGACGACGATCTTCCGCACCTAGTGGACGGGTTTATCCAGCCCTAGTGGAGGGCACCACGGTAGCTGATCCTATCGCCGTAGGTATGACTTTATTTTCTGTCAGCTGAGTTGAACTTTTTGGTACCGCTGCATCCTTCTGCTTATGTTAGTAGGGCTTTTGCATCTCTACATGAATAAGAGATAGGAATTTTGCTACATGCATTAGCGATTGGATTCTTCATAGTATCATACGAGCAGAGGAGGATTGTGGGGCATGATCGGGACAGCTGAGACTTGGGTAAGTACACCGGCAGGTGTGACGGTTCAGTTACAGCTCCATGACTCAGATTGAGCACACGGGATGGACCAGCTGGTGCGGTATCATGCAACGACTGATTGTGGATTGAGAACAGTGACCTTCCCGCGAGTTGGACAACAGGAGATCATTTTCACAGCTCACCGAGGTATCCTTCCTGCAGCAGTGGCTTCAGCGGTTTGGGGTTAGGTGCTACCTGTTGAGCGTAGGTGACGCCTAGGACTAGAGGTTGTGTCTCTAGGGGTCTCGGATAGGGTTGTGTCTCTAGGGGTCACGGATAGATCGTAGCTTCCGTTTTTGTTGCCACAGCAGGAACGACTTCAACACTTCTCTCCCTTTTTCTCGCCCTTGCGCTGAAATTTACGAACAGGACGAAAGCTTCGAAAGGCTACTCCAGAAATGGAGACGGTGCCCGAACCTATTCTTGTTTGATTGGGGCGAAGGCACTGGTCTTTTCGGAATTTTCGGACTTTTCGTGAATTTCAGTGGTTTTCTAAATAGAGAGTTGGGGTTGATGACTTTCCTGCTGGTGGGGCCCTTACCTTTCTTGTTGGTTGTGTTGGCGTATTTCATGTAGTTTGGACGAGTAGAGTTGGCTGTTCTTCCTTGTCCCCAGTTTTTGGAATTTCTGAGGTTTTTCCAGCTTTTGGACTCGCTTTGTGGAGAGTGAGTAGCGACTGGGGAGTTGGAGACTGTGTTGATGGATACTTACCTTTGGTTTGGAGACTCCCTTTTGAGCCGTGTTAGTTTCGAGGACGAAACTTTCTTTTAGTGGGGGAGGATGTGAGGACCCGAATCCCCACTTAAGGGTTTATTGATGGATTAGTGGCTTCTGGGAGTGTTTGTGCGCGTGTCGGGCCCAAGAAATGGATTCCTGGTGTAAAATGAGAGCAAGTTTGCATCACCGGAGGCCTTTGGAAAATTTTAGAAGTGGAATTGGGCCAAACGGACAGCGGATTTGGATTCAGCACGCGAAAACGTTGAAGATGGACTATTTACTTGTATTTTTCGGAGCCCGGAGGTGAAAACACGGATTTCGAGGTGTTTGGGCACTGTTCCGGCGGCCGGAGAGGCGCCGGCGGTGGCGGCTAGCGGCGGAGCGCGGCGGCGGGTGGAGGCGCAGCCGCTCGGTCCACCACAAAGGCGTACACCCGGGCGCTGGACACGTGGCGGCTCCCAGTTGGCCGGCGCAGCGGGCGCGGTCCACGGAAAAGGCGCGGGTGTACAGTGGACCGAGGGGTAGACACGTGGCGGCTCGTGGTTGGCGGGTCCTTGTGCGTGCGGTCCATGCAGCGGTGGGGGCAGGTGACCGTACAGGCAGGGCTGTCGGGGGCGACGTGCGGGCGCCACGTGGCGCCTCGCAGTTGGCCGGGCGCAGCCGCGCACGCCCACGTGTCGGGACACGCGGCGCTGCGCGGTTAGCGGGCGCGCATTCGCCGAGCGCGGGCAGTGTCGGCGGGACGCGTGGCGGGCCCTGGAGATTTCGGGCGCGCACAGTGTTGGGCCTGGCCCAACACTGTAGCCGCCCGATAGTTCCGGGCACCCTCTTTCACCCCTTGTGTGAGGCTTTTCCCGAGCTCCCCTGCCCTTGGACCCTTCAGCAAAGTTGGAGCTCCTCGTGTTGCGCATCTTTTGGCGGAGGCCCGGAATTTTTGGAAGCCGCAGCATCGACGACTTTGGCATCGTAGCACAGAGCGACGATCGTTCATCGGAGGCCCATTATCGTCGCTGTTCGGTCTGAGAGGTCCACAGAGCTACTCCGACAGTATTTTTGGACGATTTTCACGGCGTTGGATTCACGAGAGGTAGATCTACGATTCTTGTTTTGCCCACTTCTCTCGGATTTGAGCTTTTATTGGGGTTTCTGGTACGTTTTTAACCCCCTTCTTTGCTGGTGGAGTTTATGGACAACAGCCCCTTGTCGGAATTTTATCTCCGCGCTCGAGCGTCGGATCGAGACGAGCCTGTACACTTTTTGCATCTACTCGTCGCAAGGATTATTGTCGTAATTTTTTAGGGTTTTTTCAGAGACTTGCCCAAAGGTATATTCTTCCCCCTTTACTGTGCAGAGTATTACAGTTGTGTTGTTGTGAGGTTTTGCGCTCCCTGCATTGTGGAATTTGTAACTCGGCCTACGGGGCTCGGATTTGGACGTGCAGGTACCCGTTTCGAAGGTCTCGACGCGAGAATCACAGCAGTATTTTTATCGGATTTTTCAGTCTGTTCTGCAGGTGGGAATTTCAGATCTTCAGGACCGTTTTCTGCAGATTGTTGTACTTGGTTATTTTGTGGAATAAAGTGTAACCTTGGACCTTTTGTTGTACCCAGGGGTGTTTGCGGGTGTTGTTGAACCTGTTGGTGTTGAGGAATATTGGAGGGTGTTGATTTTGGGTATTTTCAGCTGTGGAACCTTGGACAGTTAGCGTTCTCAGGTGGGTGGCTTTGTCTCCAAGATTGATGGACTGTACATTAAATCTGCTATAGTAGGACTATGCATGATAGTGAATTTCTTGTGTAGCATGCTAGAATGTAGGAATTGCTATTCCTTGTACTATCTGATGATCTTGTGATCTCCTTGCGTTCTACCATCTGTTAAATTATTGTTATCTTGGAACTTGACCTAGCACCCCTGACATATGCTACATGTGTAACCAGACCAGTAGAAAACTCCAACTTGGGCTAGGTTTATTCTGCTTTAGACATCCACACTTCTTATTCATTCCTGGACAAAGTGTTATACTCGCCCGGGTAGTGGGCCGAGTGGTCAGGATTCTTTGTAGTGTGGGATGTATGTTACACTCGTGCTTGGGAGCAGAGTGGAGTCGGGTAGATGTAGTTGATCGTTTATCTGTGGCGGGAGCCGTTTGGGTAAACGGCGGTCCCGAGATGTCTTGTTTCCTTGTTTTATTTGTCGCCACTGTGTTAGTGGCAGTTGTATATCAGTGTTAGTAGGACCTAGGACCCAGACTGTTTTTAGATACACATGATTTCTGTAAACTAATATTTTTCTTCCAAATTTCGAGGGGTCGCCGGAGCCTGTTCTTGTTTGATTTGGGTGAAGGCAATAGCCCTTCGGGGTTTGGAAAATAAAACTTATTTAAACGGATTTTCTTAAAGAACTAAAATATATCAAATTGGGTTTTCTCAGATTAAAATAGTTTTCAGTAATAACTGTCACCTTTTTATTACAACTTCCTCACCCGAGAGAGTTTGGGTGATCTGGGTTCTAGGGGCCATTCCTTTTCGGGACGAAAGCTACGGGGGCTGTGCCTGGAACCTGTTCTTGTTTGATAGGGTTGTAGGTGTTGGTCTCCCGAAACTTTCGGACCCTGGTTGGCGTCTTCCGCATGTTGTACCGAGGTTGTCGTGTTCCCGAGCTGTAAGGGGGTAGGGAACCTCGATAGGCGGAGCCTGGAGTCTGTTTTTGTTTGATTGGGGTTCTAGACGCCGACCTATCAGGGTTTTCGAACCCTTATGGTGTCGGTCCTTTCTGTGTTATCTATGAGTTTGGTGTTCTGATGTGGGAGCCGTTGGGTTGACGGTGGTCCCGGCTGTGAGTATTTCCAGCCAGTGGGTTAGAGATGTGATGTCAGTTCTGTCGATCTTGTTGATCGTGGATTTGGACTATAGCCTGCATGAGCCATATTGAGCTCGACAGAGATGCGCGGATACTTTCCTCGGTGGGGTCGCGCCCCTCGAGTGCCACTCCGGAGTTGGGCCTGTTACTTGCTATCGCGACTTGTCGACGCAGTCCCTCTGGCTGGGCCAGTTTTGGCAGTCACGGACACCCTACGGTAGACCCGTCCTGTTGAGGATGTGCGGCAGTAGGTGGGCGTAGGTTTGACTGGACCCTATGTGGCAGTCAGTGTAGATTGGGTGACTATACTTGAGAGTTAGTAGATGCATCATGTTTCCATCTGTTCCACTTTTTGAGCATCTAGATAGAGGCATAGTAGCTGTAGAGTTATTCTTATCCAGCCCTTTCTTTCAGTATTACGTTGTTACTTTTGTAGGGCCCCTGAACCCCCATGCAGCTTTTTCCCGTGAATCCACTTTTTAAACACCTGTTGATGGTGTATCTGGCCCATAGTGCATCAAAGGGATGCCACAGATGGACCCTGCGAGCTTTGGTTAGCTGTTTGGGCCTTCGGCTGCTTTTGTCGAATTTTAGAAAAGGATTTAGGCCAAGCGGAGGTTGGATTTGGATTCAGCGCGGAAAAACGCTTGAGAATGGCTTTTTGTTTGCTCAATTCTGAGTCCGGATGTCCAAAAGCGGACTCCCGGAAGTTTTGGCAGTTTTTGGCGCTTGCGGGAGCCTCCGGCAAATTTTGGAGGCGGAATTTGGCAAAACGGACCTCGTTTTTGGAATCAGCGCGCGAAAACGGTCAAGATGGGCTATTTGCTTGTCGATTTTGAGCTTGCGGGTACTGTTCACGCCGGAACAGTGTCGCCGGCGATCGCCGGCGGCGCCGGCGGCGGCGGGCAGCGTCGGCGGGCGGCGGCGCCGCCGCGGGCAGGCGGCTGAGGGCGCGGGCAGGCGGCTGAGGGCGCGGGCAGGAGCGCGGTCCACCGCGGGGGTCGTGCACCGGAGGCGGGCCACGTGGCGCCTTCTGGTTGGCCGGCGCAGCAGACGCGGTCCACGGAGTTTGGGCCGGGTGCACGGTAGACCGGGTGGACACGTGGCGAGGTGGTTGGTCCGGTGTTGTGCTCCCGGTCCACGCAATCGGTGTAGGTGATTGACCGGGGCAGGTGGCCGTACGGCGGGGCAGGTGGCCGTACGCCCGGGTCAGCCGCGACGTGCGCGGTCCACGGCGCGACGTGCGCGGTGCACGGGTTGCCGGGACACGTGGCGCGTCGCCATTGGCGGGCGCAGGTGCTCCGGGTGCAGCGGGGCCGGGGGAGTAGTGGACTGGGCCGCGGGTGGACCGGGCCGCACTGTGCGCGCCCGGAAATCATGGGCCGGGCCGCACTGTGTGCGCCCGAAACATTTCGGGCGCCCGGAATTAGGACATGTTGGGTATTTCTTGAATTGTTTTTCTCAGCCTTTATAAACCCCCAACCCGAGCTCCACTCTTTCCTCTTTATCTCCCAACCCATTCACCTTCAGCCCGAGCACCCTTAAGCAAAGTTTTTCATCTCTAAGTGCTTGATCTCCCTGCCAAGTTTCAAGAGTTTTGGAGGCACGAATCCCGAGGTTCCCCATTTTACGGTGCGGCGCGACGTTGCTTTCTAGTGTTCTTCTTCGGCGCAGCGATAGTATTTTTGCTCCCCTGGGCTACCCCGACATCATTTTCCTGTGATTCTTGCACCAGTAGACTCCTAAGAGGTAGGACTTCATCTTTCGTTTTGGTCGCGCTTTCCCGTTTCGAGGTTTTGGCACGGATCCCGAGGCAAACAGTGACCCCATTTTCTGTGTGGATTTACTTGACAGCAGCGGAGTATTTCGGCCATATCTTTGCGCACGAGCGTCAGACGGAAACGAGCTTATACAACTTTTTCATCTACGGATCGCAAGGAACGCGCTCGTATTTTTATTGGATTTTTGTGAATTTTATTTCGAGGTGAAAATTACTGTTTTCTCAGTGAACAGTAATCTGTCCTTAATACAGATTTTTGTATGAGTGTGCCCCCTTGCCGAATTTTTATCTTGATGTACAGAACTCGGATTTGGGCGTGCAAGGTACCGTTGCGAAGCTATCGACGCGAGGATCGCCGTGATATTTTTATTGGAATTTTCTGGGCAATTTCTGCAGGTGATAATTTAACAGTTCAGAATTCGAGGTTGTATGTGATTATTAGTGCTATAATTGGGAGCCTAAGTGTAATTAGTGAGCTTTGTACTGTACCAGGAATATTTCGGGTGTGCTGAAATTGTGGAAGCAAGGATTTGGAGTTTTGGTATTTTCTAGCTGTACGGACTTGGACAGTTGCACTTCAGGTGGGTGGTTGTTGTACTCCTCTCCTTTGTTATGCCCACTAGGAATATCAGAGTACCCATGATTTGACGATGCTAAATGTGTTGATTGGTAGACTTGCATGCTTCAGGAAATTAATTATTGATTATTTGGATCCCTGATAAATTATTGTTAGAATGATCATCTGATTTTAATCGCTTAATTAATCTGGACTGTATGCTTGGAGACTAAATAGGAATTGAGGACTGCAAAACTGATAATTTTTCATATGAGACTGTCACCCTGGCTTATGTCACTCTAAATTATTTATTCTTGGAAATTGGACAAAATGTTGGAACAATGCATGATTAAATTGATCACATAATTATGTCATCTTTTACTGCTATACTATTTTTGGGACTTGACTTAGGAGAAACCATGCATTTGCTCTTTTCTTCTTCTATTGTTGACACTTGCGGCTTAGTCGCTCAGGTTCGAGCGTCTGTTAGACAGTATAGTCAGGTATTGGGGATTTGGGACAGGTTGGGTTTATGACAGGGTGTTGCGGCGACCACGGATCTTGGGTGGTTGACCGGGTTGTTACTATTGCATCAGATTGGGTGTTTTGGGGATCGGGCTATCTTTAGTGGAGGGTTTTTCCCACTTCCTTGAGTCTCGATCCAGTCCTGCTATTATGAGACAGTGGATACAGTGATACTTGATACAGTGATACTTGATACAGTGATACTTTACTCGTGTGGGTCGCTCCCCTCGAGTGCCACTCCGGAGTAGGCTTTCCACGGTGCAGAGCGCCGGGCACCATGCTGGTTTCTTGAGTTCGACAGCAGAGCAGGCAGTGCCAGTGTTCACTGGCTGTCAGATTGGGTCATTATGACAGGCTTCTTGATTCTGATGCATCACTTTCTCCATCCTTATTGGTTGGTCATGTAGAGGCATATTAGGGATAGCATTTTATCAGTTGCTTCATTTATCTGCACCCCCTTTCTTCTTCTTTCCCCTTTTTGCCTCTGATCACCTGGTGGGCATATCTGAGCTGAGGCTTTACCCACTAGGGGAGGCTACTGTTTATAGTAGTACTTACCCCCATTGTTTTTCTTGTTTCTTTCTTTCCCCTTGTTTTGCAGAGTCCTCAGTGGGAGTTGCTGGGCCGTCAGCAACTGATCGAGGTAAGCGGATTGCGGACTAGATAGAGAGCCACCGAGGGTCGTAGCTGGAGATTTTTGGGTACCAGGACTTCTCAGACAGTGTTTCTTGTATTTTTCTTTTGGGGACTGGCTTCTGCCAGCTGTTTGTATTTTAGTAGTGAGCTGGGAGAGACATCTGTATTTTATTTTACTGTTGTACCTTTTACTTCCAGCACCTGTCTGAGATACAGTAGTTTTAGTTTAGCTCTGATTATTATGCTCTTTTATTATTATTTCTTATCTGAGCAGGTTACCGACGCTTCGTGTATGTGGGAAATACCGCATGCACGGCGGATCTGTGGACGGGCCCGGGTTCTGGTTTACACCCGGGGCGTGACAGATTAAGTTGGTATCAGAGCTTAGGGATAGGTCAGTTGGGACTTAGGAAACCCTAGGCTTTTGGACAGACCCTAGGATGATAGGGCGTGAGTGGCGTGACATTTTGCGAAAGTCGGTGATTTTTATAGTTAACTCTTCCAGTGAGTGAAGAGAGATCGACATAGTCTATTTCTGTGAACCGTTATGTTGGCTGCAGACAACATAAAGTTACAGAAATAGGGGGATGTCTTTGACTTTCGCTAGATTGGGTCGTGTGGGGATTTGCTTCTGATTTGTCGTTTCTTGTTGCAGGATGTCGCCCCGGCGTCGTTTTTTCCGCCGAGGGTACCCCCACTCCCCCTGAGGAGCCTGGGCAGGCGGTATCTGCCGAGCTGGGGGAACTGCGGGCCTTAGTGACCCATTTGGTGGCAAGGAGCTTTCGTCAGGACCAGCGTTTGGAGCAGCTGTTGGCGCAAAGGGGTGATTCTGTAGTTGGAGAGAGAGCTAGGGCTTCAGAGCGGCGTTTAGAGAGGAAACGCCCAGCCCCGGATGTTGATGGACAGGCTGGTTCTCAGAGACGGTCTCGACAGTTGAGGCAGCCCCTGCAGGCTGCCAGGTGCACTTTTTGCGGGGGCCAGCATTCCGCCGGTACTTGTGAGCTGAGGCATGGTCGTTGTTTTAGATGTGGACAGCCTGGTCACATCCGAGCTACATGCCCCCTTCCGACCTTTGTAGTACCTTCTTCGGCGTTGGCCCCTACCACATCCCAGCAGAGATCGTGGCCACGACAGCAGCATCAGCAGCAGCAGGGGTCGCAGCCGAGGCGGGCCCGATCGTCAGGTAGGTGTGTTTTCTGCAGGGGGCAGCACCCGTCAGATAAATGTGACTCGAGGTGGGGTCGTTGCTTCAAGTGTGGACAGCCTGGGCACATTCGAGCCACGTGCCCCGCAAGGACAGCTGCAGCACCCACTTCGGCAACTGTTCCTACTTTTTCCCAGCCACGACCGGGAACTTCACCGACAGATCTTCAGGTAGACCAATCTTCCCCACCCCGCTTATCTGGTGAGAGACAGCCCTTGTCGAGCGGCCATGATTGCTTAGCACAGATGGAGGATCCTGCTATCGCTGACCAGGTTGCGGCAGGTATGTTTTACTTCCGGTGGTAGGATTCATATCTTATTGTTGTCGGAGCTTTTCTTTTCCTTCCTTTTTAGTAGAATGTGCATCATTGCATGGGTTAGAGGTTTGGATTCCTGATCATAGTTTGCATGTCGTGGAGCGTTGTGCGGCTTGCCCAGTGCAGTTGGGGCCTTGGATTTTGTCCGCAGACTTGCTTGTTTTGCAGCAGCTCCAGGATTTTGATGTGGTGCTAGGGATGGATTGGCTATCACGGTATTCCGCCACTATCGACTGCAGAGAGAGGACGGTGACTCTTCGCGAGCCAGGACAGGAGGAGTTCATCTTCAGAGGCTGCCAGAGCACGCTGTTCGCAGCGACCATTTCCTCGGCCAGAGCTAGGAGGATGATGAGTAGGGGTTGCACTGCCTTTTTGGCCACTGTGGTGGAGGTGCCTACGGCGGCACTGGGACTCGAGGATATCCCTATTGTCCGCGAGTTCCCAGATGTATTTCCCCCTGAGTTGACGACGATGCCGCCGGAGAGGGAGATTGAGTTTGTGATTGATGTAGTTCCTGGAACTGCACCAATCTCAAAGGCACCCTATAGGATGGCGCCAGCTGAGTTGAGGGAGTTGAAGGCCCAGCTTCAGGATCTTTTGGATAGGGGCTTCATCCGACCCAGTGTTTCTCCGTGGGGAGCGCCTGTGTTGTTTGTGAAGAAGAAGGATGGGTCACTGCGGTTGTGTGTGGATTATAGGGAATTGAACAAAGTGACCATCCGGAACAAGTATCCCCTCCCCCGGATTGATGATTTGTTTGATCAGTTACAGGGAGCATCGGTGTTCTCGAAGATTGATCTGCAGTCCGGTTACCACCAGCTGAGGGTGAGGGCCGAGGACATCTCCAAGACGGCTTTCAGATCGCGGTACGGGCATTATGAGTTTACTGTGATGCCTTTTGGGTTGACAAATGCCCCTGCCGCATTCATGGACTTGATGAACAGGATTTTTCAGCCGTTTTTGGACCGGTTTGTGGTGGTGTTTATAGATGATATTCTGATCTACTCCCGGAGTGATCTGGAGCACGAGGAGCACTTGAGGACCGTGCTACAGCTTCTGCGAGAGAAGAAGCTGTATGCTAAGTTCAAAAAGTGCGAGTTTTGGCTCCGGGAGGTCGCCTTTCTGGGTCATGTTGTTTCAGCTGCTGGAGTGGCGGTGGATCCGGCCAAGGTGGATGCTATTCGAGATTGGCCGAGGCCGACGACTATCACCGAGGTGCGGAGCTTTCTTGGTTTGGCGGGCTACTATCGGCGTTTTGTGGAAGGCTTTGCGAAGCTTTCCTCTCCCCTCACTCGTCTGACCAGGAAAGGAGTTAAGTTTGTTTGGAGCGAGACTTGCCAGAGCTGTTTTGAGGAGCTGAAGCAGAGATTGATGACCGCTCCAATCCTTGCCCTCCCTGTTATGGGGGAAGGATTTGTGATTTACAGTGATGCCTCACTTAGTGGTCTGGGGTGTGTGTTGATGCGGCAGGGTAGGGTGATTGCCTATGCTTCGCGGCAATTGAAGGACTATGAGAAAAATTACCCTACTCATGATCTTGAGCTGGCAGCGGTGGTGTTTGCTCTGAAGCTGTGGCGGCATTACTTGTATGGTGAGCATTGCGAGATATATACTGATCACAAGAGTTTGAAGTATCTGTTCACCCAAAAGGAGCTGAATTTGAGGCAACGCCGGTGGTTGGAGCTGCTAAAAGATTATGATCTGAGTATCCTTTATCACCCCGGCAAGGCCAATGTTGTGGCGGATGCTTTGAGTAGGAGGACGAGTCTGAGCTTATTGATCTCGCAGCAGGCGCCGTTGGTCGAGCAGATGAGGCGATTACAGCTAGAGGTAGTATCCCCTGGGGTCTCTGCTAGACTCATGTCTATGGTCTTGCAGCCCACTCTGTTGGAGAGGATCAGGGACACTCAGAGTGAGGACCCCCACTTGACGAGGATCAGGACGCAGCTTCAGGCGGATCAGACAGGGGATTTTTCTGTGGATAGCTCGGGAGTACTGCGGTACAGGGACCGAGTGTGTGTGCCTATGGATCAGGAGATTAGAGATCAGATTTTGAGGGAGGCCCACCATACACCTTATACCGTCCACCCTGGAGGTACTAAGATGTATAAGGACCTCAAGGCACAGTTTTGGTGGCCCGGAATGAAGCGGGACATTGGGAGATTCGTAGCTCACTGTTTAACTTGTCAGCAAGTGAAAGCAGAGCATCGCGTCCCTGCTGGCAAGTTGCAGAGTCTTCCAATTCCCGAGTGGAAATGGGACCACGTCACTATGGATTTCGTCACTGGATTGCCGAGGGCGCAGAGCGGGGCAGATGCGATCTGGGTTATTGTGGACAGACTCACCAAGTCGGCGCACTTCTTACCGGTTCAGATGACTTGGTCATTGGAGCATTTGGCACAGTTATATATGGATGAGATAGTGAGGCTTCACGGCATACCTGCTTCGATTGTGTCAGATCGAGACCCGAGATTCGTGTCACGCTTTTGGGGGAGTTTGCATTCTGCATTGGGGACTCAGCTCAGGTTTAGCACCGCTTTCCACCCACAGACCGATGGGCAGTCAGAACGCACCATACAGACCCTCGAGGATATGCTGAGAGCGTGCGTTATGGATTTTGGAGGAGGGTGGTACCGGCACTTATCTTTGGTTGAGTTCGCGTACAACAACAGCTATCAGGCGAGCATCCAGATGGCTCCGTTTGAAGCGTTGTATGGACGCAAGTGTCGGTCTCCCTTATATTGGAGTGACGTGGGTGAGAGGAGGACTTTGGGACCGGAGTTACTTTTGGAGGCAGAGGAAAAAGTCAGGATTATTCGCCGGCATCTTGAGACAGCCCAGAGTCGTCAGAAGAGCTACGCAGATACTCGACGGCGAGACCTGGAGTTTCAGGTTGGTGATCATGTCTTCTTGAAGGTCTCGCCCTCGAAAGGGGTCCGGAGATTTGGAGTGCGGGGAAAGCTCAGTCCCCGCTTTATTGGACCCTTTGAGGTACTTGACAGAGTTGGTCCTGTGGCATACAGAGTTGCCTTACCCCCGCGCCTGGCCGGAGTTCATGATGTCTTCCACGTCTCAGCTCTGAGGAGATATGTTTTTGACCCGTCGCACGTGATTGACTTCACTTCGTTGGAGATCGGCGAGGACTTGGTCTACGAGGAGCGCCCGTTGCGGATTCTTGCTCGTGAGGTGAGGGAATTGCGCAATCGGGCCATTCCATATGTGAAGATCCTGTGGAGCAATCATGAGGAGCGAGAGGCTACATGGGAGCTGGAGACAGAGATGAGAGATGCCTACCCCTTCTTGTTCGAGGCTGCAGTTTGAGGTACGTCTGCTTTGTTTATCCTTGTTTCGGGGACGAAACTTTTTTTAGTGGGGGAGGATGTAGGGCCCCTGAACCCCCATGCAGCTTTTTCCCGTGAATCCACTTTTTAAACACCTGTTGATGGTGTATCTGGCCCATAGTGCATCAAAGGGATGCCACAGATGGACCCTGCGAGCTTTGGTTAGCTGTTTGGGCCTTCGGCTGCTTTTGCCGAATTTTAGAAAAGGATTTAGGCCAAACGGAGGTTGGATTTGGATTCAGCGCGGAAAAACGCTTGAGAATGGCTTTTTGTTTGCTCAATTCTGAGTCCGGATGTCCAAAAGCGGACTCCCGGAAGTTTTGGCAGTTTTTGGCGCTTGCGGGAGCCTCCGGCAAATTTTGGAGGCGGAATTTGGCAAAACGGACCTCGTTTTTGGAATCAGCGCGCGAAAACGGTCAAGATGGGCTATTTGCTTGTCGATTTTGAGCTTGCGGGTACTGTTCACGCCGGAACAGTGTCGCCGGCGATCGCCGGCGGCGGCGGGCAGCGTCGGCGGGCGGCGGCGCCGCCGCGGGCAGGCGGCTGAGGGCGCGGGCAGGCGGCTGAGGGCGCGGGCAGGAGCGCGGTCCACCGCGGGGGTCGTGCACCGGAGGCGGGCCACGTGGCGCCTTCTGGTTGGCCGGCGCAGCAGACGCGGTCCACGGAGTTTGGGCCGGGTGCACGGTAGACCGGGTGGACACGTGGCGTGAGGTGGTTGGTCCGGTGTTGTGCTCCCGGTCCACGCAATCGGTGTAGGTGATTGACCGGGGCAGGTGGCCGTACGGCCCGGGTCAGCCGCGACGTGCGCGGTCCACGGCGCGACGTGCGCGGTGCACGGGTTGCCGGGACACGTGTCACGTCGCCATTGGTTGGCGCAGGTGCTCCGGGTGCAGCGGGGCCCGGGGGAGTAGTGGACTGGGCCGCGGGTGGACCGGGCCGCACTGTGCGCGCCCGGAAATCATGGGCCGGGCCGCACTGTGTGCGCCCGAAACATTTCGGGCGCCCGAAATTAGGACATGTTGGGTATTTCTTGAATTGTTTTTCTCAGCCTTTATAAACCCCCAACCCGAGCTCCACTCTTTCCTCTTTATCTCCCAACCCATTCACCTTCAGCCCGAGCACCCTTAAGCAAAGTTTTTCATCTCTAAGTGCTTGATCTCCCTGCCAGGTTTCAAGAGTTTTGGAGGCACGAATCCCGAGGTTCCCTATTTTACGGTGCGGCGCGACGTTGCTTTCTAGTGTTCTTCTTCGGCGCAGCGATAGTATTTTTGCTCCCCTGGGCTACCCCGACATCATTTTCCTGTGATTCTTGCACCAGTAGACTCCTAAGAGGTAGGACTTCATCTTTCGTTTTGGTCGCGCTTTCCCGTTTCGAGGTTTTGGCACGGATCCCGAGGCAAACAGTGACCCCATTTTCTGTGTGGATTTACTTGACAGCAGCGGAGTATTTCGGCCATATCTTTGCGCACGAGCGTCAGACGGAAACGAGCTTATACAACTTTTTCATCTACGGATCGCAAGGAACGCGCTCGTATTTTTATTGGATTTTTGTGAATTTTATTTCGAGGTGAAAATTACTGTTTTCTCAGTGAACAGTAATCTGTCCTTAATACAGATTTTTGTATGAGTGTGCCCCCTTGCCGAATTTTTATCTTGATGTACAGAACTCGGATTTGGGCGTGCAAGGTACCGTTGCGAAGCTATCGACGCGAGGATCGCCGTGATATTTTTATTGGAATTTTCTGGGCAATTTCTGCAGGTGATAATTTAACAGTTCAGAATTCGAGGTTGTATGTGATTATTAGTGCTATAATTGGGAGCCTAAGTGTAATTAGTGAGCTTTGTACTGTACCAGGAATATTTCGGGTGTGCTGAAATTGTGGAAGCAAGGATTTGGAGTTTTGGTATTTTCTAGCTGTACGGACTTGGACAGTTGCACTTCAGGTGGGTGGTTGTTGTACTCCTCTCCTTTGTTATGCCCACTAGGAATATCAGAGTACCCATGATTTGACGATGCTAAATGTGTTGATTGGTAGACTTGCATGCTCAGGAAATTAATTATTGGTTATTTGGATCCCTGATAAATTATTGTTAGAATGATCATCTGATTTTAATCGCTTAATTAATCTGGACTGTATTCTTGGAGACTAAATAGGAATTGAGGACTGCAAAACTGATAATTTTTCATATGAGACTGTCACCCTAGCTTATGTCACTCTAAATTATTTATTCTTGGAAATTGGACAAAATGTTGGAACAATGCATGATTAAATTGATCACATAATTATGTCATCTTTTACTGCTATACTATTTTTGGGACTTGACTTAGGAGAAACCATGCATTTGCTCTTTTCTTCTTCTATTGTTGACACTTGCGGCTTAGTCGCTCAGGTTCGAGCGTCTGTTAGACAGTGTAGTCAGGTATTGGGGATTTGGGACAGGTTGGGTTTATGACAGGGTGTTGCGGCGACCACGGATCTTGGGTGGTTGACCGGGTTGTTACTATTGCATCAGATTGGGTGTTTTGGGGATCGGGCTATCTTTAGTGGAGGGTTTTTCCCACTTCCTTGAGTCTCGATCCAGTCCTGCTATTATGAGACAGTGGTTACAGTGATACTTGATACAGTGATACTTGACACAGTGATACTTTACTCGTGTGGGTCGCTCCCCTCGAGTGCCACTCCGGAGTAGGCTTTCCACGGTGCAGAGCGCCGGGCACCATGCTGGTTTCTTGAGTTCGACAGCAGAGCAGGCAGTGCCAGTGTTCACTGGCTGTCAGATTGGGTCATTATGACAGGCTTCTTGATTCTGATGCATCACTTTCTCCATCCTTATTGGTTGGTCATGTAGAGGCATATTAGGGATAGCATTTTATCAGTTGCTTCATTTGTCTGCACCTCCCATTTCTTCTTCTTTCCCCTTTTTGCCTCTGATCACCTGGTGGGCATATCTGAGCTGAGGCTTTACCCACTAGGGGAGGCTACTGTTTATAGTAGTACTTACCCCCATTGTTTTCTTGTTTCTTTCTTTCCCCTTGTTTTGCAGAGTCCTCAGTGGGAGTTGCTGGGCCGTCAGCAACTGATCGAGGTAAGCGGATTGCGGACTAGATAGAGAGCCACCGAGGGTCGTAGCTGGAGATTTTTGGGTACCAGGACTTCTCAGACAGTGTTCTTGTATTTTCTTTTTGGGGACTGGCTTCTGCCAGCTGTTTGTATTTTAGTAGTGAGCTGGGAGAGACATCTGTATTTTATTTTACTGTTGTACCTTTTACTTCCAGCACCTGTCTGAGATACAGTAGTTTTAGTTTAGCTCTGATTATTATGCTCTTTTATTATTATTTCTTATCTGAGCAGGTTACCGACGCTTCGTGTATGTGGGAAATACCGCATGCACGGCGGATCTGTGGACGGGTCCGGGTTCTGGTTTACACCCGGGGCGTGACAACTTTATGCCTCTAGTAGACTTAGTGGGCAGACCGTCGGGCTTGTTGGCGGCACCCACTGAGAACTACTGTGGGATGTAGTTCTCACACCAGTCGTGGTGTTTTTTTCCCAGGGACTTCCACTCCTGTTCCTGTTGCTCCTGTTGCTAATCCTGCCGATCGAGGTGAGGGAGTCGCGAGATAGATCCCTACCAGTCGTCTTCGTCGAGAGAGTAGATGTACCCACTTTGTATATTTTGAGCGTGTTATGTTGAGAGGCCTTTGTAGTGAGGTTTAGAGTTGTACTTTTCTTTTATTGCTGAGAGACTATTGTATTTTGGTGAGGTTGTTGTTGTATTATTTTATTTCTAGTAGTTTACATTTCAGCTCTGGTATCTGTTTAGTGTAGTATATTTCTTTGCAGGTTAGACGCTTCGTCCATACGGGGTTCACCGTATGGGCGGCGGATCTGTTGGCGAGCCCGGGTCGCAGTTTCGACCCCGGGGCGTGACAGTTAGCACATAGCCTTTCATGAGGACTGATTATTCCAGGGGACAGGATGATATATCTATGTGCGGGTACTACTCTGAGGAGTTATTATGGATCATGGATTATGGACAGGTGTAGTTCATTAGTGATTTTGGCATGTTGGTTATACCTATGTGGAGCCACTAGTTGATATACTATATTTCTTCTATCTTCCTTAAGGACACTTGCATGGTTGTATGGACATCTAGATAGGCCATCTTTTACTGCTACACTATCATGTTGGGACTTGACTTAGGAGAAACCATATTTGTTTTTTTTCTCCTTTTTAGTCAGACATGTGATACATGTTGCTCGGGTTCGAGCAGGGGTTTGGGATAGTGTAGTCAAGACTTTGAGTCTGGGACAGGTTGGACTTGATTGTGGGTTGTGGGATGTTCCGGCAACCGCGGATATTGGGCGGTTGACCGGGTGTTGGTTGTTGTACCAGATTGTGGTCTTGTGGGGTATTGCGGCGACCGCGGACATTAGGCGGTTGACCGAATATTTACTTGTGCATCAGATTGGGGATCGAGTTTTCTTTAGTGGATGGATTTTCCCACTTCGATCAGAGTCGTGATCCAGTCCTGCTATATCGTGATACTTGTGACATAGATACTTTACTCGTGTGGGTCGCTCCCCTCGAGTGCCACTCCGGAGGTAGGCCTTTGACCGAGCCGTGTTGTAGTGATCCGACCCTTAGGGGTATTTTTGACTCGCATGTGATTGCTTAAGCCTTAAGCGAAATAAAATTATTTAATTTTCAAAGGTCGGCCGGGGCGGGGTGCGTGTATTTTTCTGCGATAGAGCGCGGAAAATGATGACCGACGGTGCGATCGGATTCGAAATCCGATGTCGGGATCTTCCGGAACGGGATCCTTAGTGACGCGGGGATTAGTCACGCATCGGAATCCGTGCAAAATATCTTGCACCCGTAGGAGATAAGGTGGGTTATCTCGTAGGGGATAATTAATTAATTAAGTAATTAATTATCCGTTGACGGAAATTTGAATTCTCTTACGTACGAATAAAAGGGAGAAATTAATTGTATGTGTATTTAAAATTGGGAATTTATTCCCGAGATTATTTAATGATGGTGATTAAATAATCGGTGACCAGGATTTAAAAAGGTGGGGTTTATCTCGTGGGATTAGATATTTATTGTTAAGGGATAAATATCCGGATATTCGTGGGGTTTTTCCTTTTTACGTACGTATGAGATAAAAAGAAAAATAAAAGAATAAAATAAAAGAGGAAATCAAATTAATAAGAGGATAATTAAATTCCGTTACCGGAAAGAAAACCCTAATTTAAAATACCGCCTTCTCAAACCCTCCTCTTTCGTACGTACCGAAAACCAACGAAACCCTAGTTTGAAAAGAGAGAAAGGAACCGAGAGAAAAAGAGAAAAAAAAAGGCGAAACCCTAACCGGAGGAGAAAAGAAGGAAAGAAGGAGAAAGCGGAGAAACTCGATCGCCCGATTGACGTCCGGAGACCGGAGAACAAGACGCCGTCATCTACGGGGAGCGGATCTGGATCTCCAACGCCGCGAGAACCAAGATCGGTTCTCTTAGTTCCGATAAATTAAGGTTAGTGATCATCGTTACGTTTGTCAAATTAATCGGGGATTTTTCGTGTTCTTGTAAGGTCGTTTTAAGTGGTACCCCGATCGCGGATTTTCGTCGGGTTTCGATTCATGTTATCGATCGGGGGTGGTCGATGGTTTTTATCGGATTTAATCGGTGGTTTTTATTCGGTCTTTTAATTGAGTTTCCGATCGACGTTTTGGTTGTTCGTCGATCGTTGGTTGGTCGTTAGATTTACCGCGATTTATTCGGGAATTTTTGGGGGTGTTTTATTGGAGCATAGTGGATTAACGGGAGGCCGCCGCCGTCGTTACCATGTTCGCGGGGTCGTCGCCGGGATCCCACGGGAGCGAAAACGGAGAAGAAATCGCGAACGGGAGCGAAAACGGGAAAAAAAATAGGGTTTACTATTCATTCTCGGCCCGCGGTCCACGGGCCGAGGCGTGCACCCGGTGCACGCCCCGCGGTGCGGAAGCCGCAGACCCGGCGCACGAATCCGTGCGCCGGCCCGGCCCGCCTAGGTGCGGTGCACGCCGCAGCGTGTTGGGTTATAAGTAATGGATCTAAATAGGGGAAAAAACACCTAGAGGGGGGTGAATAGGTGTAAACAATAAACACTCAAAAATCGTTGCGCTATAAAACCCAATGCGGAAAAATAAAAGAACACGCAAGATTTTTACGTGGAAAAACTCCAAACCGGAGTAAAAAACCACGGGACCGATAACACGGTGAAATCCACTAGAATTAACACACGTACAAGGTGATATACCGTACTCACAGACGACTCAACCTTTTTCATACGCTCCTAGTAGATCTTCCCGCTCGCTCCACGACGCTTCTCGAATCCACGATCCGCGCCCAACGCTGAATCCACAGCGTCCAACGTCGAGTCCACGACGTCCAACCGAATCCACGGTCTTCACCCAGTGGCACGCTTCGAATCCACGAACGTACCTCGCTCCGAATCCACGAGAGCGGTTGCACCTTGAATCCACAAGGCCACGCGAGTCCACGCGCCGATTTTGGGTAAATCGTTGTTTGTTTGGGTGGTGATGATCCGCCGAATACTTAGATCAAAGATAGATCGGAAATACCATCTAAGTATTCATTGATTTGATTCTACTCAAAATGTGAGTATGGAAAACCTAGAATCAAATCAATCAATATAGATGAAGAAACATAGAATAAATCTATTGATTTCCTTTCTTCTCTATATGTGGATCTAAGGCCGTATAAAATGATATTTGATAATGACGGCTCTGTTTGGATGCCCTAGAAAAATGAATATAGGGTCTATTTATAGGTTAGAAACCATTGGAAGAATATACGGATCAAAAACAAACTTTTCTGGAAAGTTTTACCGACGGCGATCCGGATTGGATTTGGCGATCCGGATTGCAGAAGCACAAAAGACGGTTTCCAGAAAATTCAATGTTCGGGATCCGGATCGTAGTCCCCGATCCGGATCGTTCATACAGTTTTACCAAAACACAATGTTCGGGATCCGGATTGCAATTCCTGATCCGGATCGTTCAAGCAAATAGGTAAAACTATGTTCGGGATCCGGATCATGGAATGCTGCGATCCGGATTGAACCAGTGTATGAACGAACACCCTTCGGGATCCGGATTGCAAGCCACGATCCGGATCCTGAACATGTCCCATGTCCAGTTTTTGATGATTAAGCAATTAAAACCTCTTCCAGGTGTTTCTACACTATAAGAAGTATTCGGATCATCAAAATTCTTTAGTTAAACGTACCTGATCCTTTTGAATTCTTCTTTCTTGAGATTGAGGTATATGATCCAAAGTTTCTTCATCTTCAATCTTCAAGACTTAATACATTCACGAAATACGCCAACTCAAATTCCGTAACAATCTCCCCCTTTGGCGGTTTCGTGACAAAACACAAATCCACAAGAGAAAATTCAAAAAGATATTTTTGTTGATATCACCATACAACAAAAATTTACAAAAGAGATCCAGAAATTAAAAACATGAGATAAACTCCTAAGACAGACTCTAGACTTAGACATCTGTTATCTCTGCACACAGAAATCATTCTTGACAAAAGAAATCGTTAGATACCTCAAGAATTGAAACATACAAAACCAATTACAGAGATAGAGTTTATTCTCATCATGACATTTGAAAAATTCAGATATGTAAAAGAATCATAGTTGAAACCAACATATCTTCTAAGCATTCAAAAACCAAATGTCAAAGTATGTTAGTCCAACATCAACTTGTTAGTTATATTACATGCCCAAATAGTTAGTAGAATAGTTAGTAGGAGCATGCAACCAATAAATCAATAAAAAACCCAAGTTGAGTGAGCATGCAACCAATCAATCAATAAAAAAACCAAGTTGAGTTGAAGTCATACTTACCTTGATATTCACAAAGATCATTGTTTCATTGTTCAGAGTTCTCGCTAACTCTCTCTCCCCCTTTTTGTCACAAAACAAAGCCAAAACGTAGCAAGAGCTACAATATGAAAGGAGAGTTAAAAAAAAAGTTCTATCAATATGCACAAATTGAGAGCTAAACTAAAAGTTAGCACAAAACAACGTCCTAAGGAGAACTAAGAGCAGCAAGGTTTGCAAGAGATTAAAACTGAAATGAACAGAAGGTCCTGCTCAGTCTGATGAATCTGAACTGGTACAGCTCAGCTTGTTCAAAATCCCCTTGAACAGTTTCGAAATGTTGGAATACTTTTTCTTAAGCTTTTTGTGCTGAGCAGAAAGCTGCTGAAGTTCTGTCGACATTCTTTCTTGTGCAGCAAAAAGTGTTCGTTGTTCCTGACGAATCGATTCCAAGATCTCTGTCTCAGTTGTCCGTGTCTTTGAGTGCGATGGACGCTGTGTAGATGCAGATGGTGCATCTGGTCCTGCAGTCCATGGAGATTCAGTTTGCAGAATTCCAGAAAGTGAGCGTGCTCTGGTGAGAGGCCCACTATGCTGACTCGTACTTCTTTGGACATTTCTTCTTCTTGTATATTGTCTGGTTGTGGAGGCAGATTTCATAAGTCTCTTTCCTTTGGTGAATTTCCTGTCCTCCTCATCAATTTTTCGCTGAACATCCTTGAAGAATTCGTCCCATTCTTCCTCATTGTAATCCGAGCTGTCTTCATTAGCTTCGTTCTGTTTGTCTCGAGTTGAGACATCTGGTTCTTCTTTAACAGATGTGCTCGTGTGCACCATCGTGACCAGTAGCAAGATCAACCAAGAGAGTGCCATTGACGTGAGTGATCCGAGTTTCAAGAAGTGTCCTGTGCAAACCAACTCAAGAACACATGAAAAATCGTCAATTTTGAAAAATTTGAAAAATTGTACCTAGACAATCATAATCATGTAGAGAAGCCAAGAATCAAATTAGTTTTCCAAAAAGAATTTTAAAAATAGATCAATTCCATGATTTCCCAAAATTCCTCTTTTATGCCCTAAAACAGAATTTTTAGAAATCGAAGCCTAAAAACTCGTTTATCTTGAGAAAAACCAGCATAAAAGCAAAACTAATTGACTCAGAGTTCTTATTTCAAAAGAAATTTGATCAAAAACCATCCACAAACGAAAAAATTCCAATTTTTCAACTCACGTATGAAGAAAAACTGTAAAAACCGAGTTTTGATCAATAAAACTTACTTGAATCCGAAGAACTTTGAGTTTGGAAGCTCCAAGAAGCAAGAAATCTAGAGAGAGAAGCTCTAGAGATTTTAGAACAAAAGATTAGGGTAAAAGAAATCAAATCCTCTTTGTTCTTATAAAAACCCTAGCCGTGATCCGGATCGGATCGAGAATGTGATCCGGATCGGCTACCCGCAGGAAAAATCCTGCGTTCGGGATCCGGATCACTTACCCCGATCCGGATCGGCTTCAACTTTTTCTCCAGAAAAATTCAGAAAAATTCAATAAAATCCAGAAAAAGTATGTAAGCACTTTACCATGTCAACTTTAAACAAAAGACATCGTTTCATACAACAAGAAATAGATTATGCAAAATCTATCAAAAATATCCAAAAATGAAACGAAAATTTACGAAAGTTAAAACACTTAAAGTTGAACAACTTCAATTACATCTATCCTGATCTTATGTGTAATGCCTTTATCAAATCATCAATTTTGGTAAAGAAAATGAAATACCAAGATCAATAGATGTTTGAAATCCCAGATAAGTTAGATAATATATCTAGACAATCTGTTGAAGGAGTGGCTCTTTGAGCATCTTTTACTAAAAATCCCACCTTATACCAACCATGAAATACGACTGAGTCAAGTATTTCAATATGAATTTCATCAACAATTTTCAAAACAAAATTTGCTTTTCATTCATGGAGTATCTTTTTCTTTCTTTTCTCCATGTGGTGGTAGTTTTCACACTCCTCATTGGGATGTAACTCTTTCCACATCTTTTGAGCATTTTACATTTCATTGACTCCCCCTCAATTGGCTATCAATTATTTAATATATAAAGTATTCAACCAAACCATTGATCTCGAATTCATACTCGACTAAGCAATCAAATATGATAATGACTATACCAAGAGATCATTGAGAGAGAAATTGACTTTGATCACTTAAAAGATGGTTTAATTAACGTAAATGATCATTGCAACATTGAAATATTATGACATCAAAACATAATAAATTTCTAAATGCATAAAAGGATGCAATTAAAGTCAATTATGATTTATGCTCAATTAATGTCCTATGTACAAAACATAGATAAAGAACAAAACAAAAACAAAAACAAAACCTAACCTAAGCAAAGGTTTCAAAAAGGTTATTTCAAGGAAAGCATGCCAATTGCTTTACGCAAGTGAATAAAACGTTTTTGATCCAAAGGTTTTGTTAAGATATCAGCTAATTGATCCTCAGTTGAAATATATGACAGTTGAAGAATGTTTGATTCAACTAGCTCTCTAAGAAAATGATATCTAAGTTCAATATGTTTTGTTCTAGAGTGCAACACAGGGTTTTTTGAAATGTTAATAGCACTAGTGTTGTCACATAAAATGGTTACCGAAGATGCTGAAATCCGGAAATCGCTCAACACGCTTTTCATCCAAATCAATTGGGTTGAACAACTTCCTGCAGAAATGTACTCCGCTTCGGCAGTCGAGAGTGCTATGCAATTCTGCTTTTTACTGTGCCATGCAACAAGGCAATGGCCAAGATAGAAGCATGCACCACTCGTGCTTTTCCGGTCATCCACTGATCCAGCCCAATCGGCATCTGAGTATCCAACAATATCCAAAGTCGTTCCCATAGGATACCAAATTCCGAAATTGATTGTACCTTTGATATACCGGATGATCCGTTTCACCGCTTTCAGGTGAACCTCCTTCGGTGCTGATTGATATCTCGCACAAATCCCAACACTGAAGGATATATCCGGGCGACTAGCCGTGAGATATAGTAGACTTCCAATCATACTGCGATACAGTTTCTCGTCTACATTCTCACTATGTGATTCACTTCCAAGTCCCTTATGGCTAGTTCCCATTGGAGTCGGAAAATCCTTAGAATTTTCAAGATCAAACTTTTTGACCAACTCCAGTGCATACTTGGATTGACACAAGTGAATTCCTTCATCGTTTTGTTTAACTTGTAATCCAAGAAAATAATTCAATTCGCCCATCATGGACATCTCAAATTCGCTTTCCATGGTCTCCGCGAATTTAGAAGCATCATTATCTCTTGTTGCGCCAAAAACAATGTCATCGACATAGATTTGAGCAACTATGAAATTGTTTTGATAATGCTTCACAAAGAGAGTCCTGTCAGCTCCCCCTCGAGTGTAGCCCTTTTCCAAAAGGTGCTTTGTCAACCTTTCGTACCATGCTCGCGGTGCTTGTTTCAGACCGTAAAGAGCCTTTTTCAGACGAAAAACATGGTTAGGTAGTTTATGATCCACAAAACCTTTCGGTTGAGCCACATAAACTTCCTCATTTAAAAACCCATTTAAAAAGGCGCTCTTAACGTCCATTTGAAATAATTTGATTTTAAAATGACAAGCAATCGCAAACAATATACGAATGGACTCGAGTCTAGCTACAGGGGCGAAAGTTTCATCAAAGTCTATACCTTCTACTTGAGAGTAGCCTTGAGCAACTAACCTTGCTTTGTTCCTGATGATAGTACCTTCTTCATTTTTCTTGTTCTTGAAGATCCATTTGGTACCTATCACATTGTGTTGCTTCGGAGGCTTCGTTAATTCCCAGACTTTGTTTCGCTCGAATTGATGGAGCTCTTCCTGCATTGCTTTAATCCAGTAGTCATCTTGGAGAGCTTCATCAACATTCCTTGGTTCGATTTGAGATACATAGCATGCAAATCCGCAAACCAATTGTCTCCGTGTTCTAACTCCTTCTTGTGGATCTCCAATGATGTTCGATTCAGGGTGATCCTTGGAGATGCGTAACGTTTGAGGTAGAGGAGTAGACGGAGGTACACGAGATGATTCCTGCACATCAGATAAACTTGAAGAACCGTTAGATGCATCAACATTATTATCGAAAGAATTGTTAGAAGAAGATGCATTAGCAGGTGTATCATCATCAAGAGAGATATCGAGGGTAGATTTTTCAGATTCAAAGTGAAAAGCTTCATCTACCTTAACATTTATCGATTCTACGATCGTCTTAGATTCTAAGTTAAAAACTCGATATGCTCTGCTGTTTGTAGAATAACCTAAGAAAATCCCTTCGTCACTTCGAGAGTCAAATTTTCCAAGATTCTCACGATCACGTAAAATAAAACACCGACTCCCAAAGATGCGAAAATATTTGATGTTAGGTTTTCTACAAAACCAAAGTTCATATGGTGTATTCAATGTCCCCGGGCGCAAATACACGCGATTAATAACATAAACAGCAGTGTTCACCGCTTCAGCCCAAAAATAAAAAGGTAAGTTCCGGCTGTGAAGCATAACACGTGCCATTTCCTGTACGACCCTGTTTTTGCGCTCGACTACACCATTTTGTTGAGGTGTGTAAGGTGCGGAGAATTCATGTTTAATGCCATTAGAAGTGCAAAAATCAATGAATTTGGAATTTATGAATTCCCCACCTCTATCACTCCTAACTCGAGTAATCCTTTCATTCTTTTCAATCATAATACGATTGCAGATTTCGAGAAAAGAATCAAAGGTATCAGCTTTTTCTTTTAAGAAAGCTACCCAAGTATATCTAGAAAATCATCAACCAACAAGAAAATATACCATTTACCTCCCAGAGATGGTTGACGAGTTGGCCCCATTAAGTCCATATGCAAAAGTTCCAAAGGCCGTTTTGTACCTATGTGGTTCAAGTTCTTGTGTGCAGTCCTAGACTGTTTTCCCTTTTGGCAACCGCCACACACAAGGTTTTGTTCAAAAGAAAGTTTCGGAACCCCCTTGACCACATCTTTGTTTGAAATTCTAGCAAGTTCCTTAAAGTTTATGTGACCTAGCCTTTCATGCCAAAGTGTTTCATTTTTCAAAGATGCTAGGTTACATTTTTCAGAAATCTTAGTAGGAACTACATAACAATTGTTTTCTGATCTAACCCCCTTTAAAAAGAAAGCATGGTTCATGTCAGTTACAGTGCATTTATCAGATGAAAAATTAACTGAATAACCACTATCACAAAGTTGACTTATGCTTATGAGGTTAGTCTTAAGGCCATGAACAAATAACACATTATCTAGAACCGGGCCATCTGGAATAGCTACCGTTCCCTTTCCAACAATTTTGGAAGACCGACCATCTCCGAAAACAACAAGTCCTCCGGAGTTTTTCTCAAATGTTTGAAAACAGTTTTTATCGCCGGTCATATGACGGGAACACCCGCTATCCAGGTACCAAGACGAACTATCATATGCATGCAAGGAAACATTGGTAGCAAGACAAGGGAAAATTTCACCTTTGCGCACCCAAACCTTTTTGGAGTGCGTCGGTAATGATCGTGAAGTTGATTTCCTAGGTGAGAGCGTCTTGCTTGAAGAATTGCTGCTCCTTGATGATGTCGTCTTGAGCGGTGTACTACCAAGGCTCTTTTCCTTCAATTGAGTTGCAGTTGATTTTCGAGGAATAGCCTTTTTGGTAGTCATTGCAAGAGGTGCTTGAGGTGTGCGTTTGGCTTCCGTCTTGCAATTTCTCCTTATGTGCCCTGAAATGCCACAACGAAAACATACCTTGGTTCTTGTCGATTCCGAGGAGGATGTAGTAGGTTTGTTGTCGTTGCTTGTCGTGAATTCCGGTGTCGGAGGAGGAGATACCGACTGAGGCACAAATACTGTACCACTCGAACTTGGAATGTCTCCAGTTTGAGTGTATCCGAGGCCGAACTTATTTCTTTGACCAAGACCAAGAAGTCTGTCCAACTTACTCCTTCCAGAAGAAAATCTCTTTAAGTCATCCTTCAGTTGGCGTATGGTCTCCGTCATTTCCAATTTTTCCTGTCGAGCCTCGCCGTTGAGCTTCAAGAAGTAATTCGCTTTGTTCACCATATCCATATAATTCTTCTCGAGTTGCTCATTGGACTCTTGAAGGGAAACATTTGTTTTAATCAAATTATCCCTTTCCACTTCAAGATCGGTTGAGAGAGAGGTTACCCTTTTTACTTCTTCTTCGAGATCCTGCAATCTCCCTTTCAACCCCTTGTTTTGCTTAGCCAGTTTCTTTGAATCCCTCAAAAGCTGTGGTAGGCTAGAGCAAAATCTTCACCTTCCGAATCATCTGATTCATCGTCCGTTGCAATCTTTTCAACAGTGGAGTTGGACAAGGAATCGGATGTACTTGCCATTAAGCACATGAAGGGTGAAGATGTAGTGGACGCGTGGAAAGCTGTCGCGTTGTCTTCTTCATCACTTGAGGATGACTCATTTGACGTGGAGTTGTCATCCCAAGTAACGACTTGCATCGCTTTCTTCTTTGCCGGATTCTTGTTGGGACATTCCGTTGCAATGTGGCCGTAGCCTCGACATTTGAAGCACTGAACTTGTCCCTCAGAACTTTTCTTATCCTTTGAGAAGTTCTCTTGCTTTCTTGACTTGTAAGTTGAAGAACCCTTGCCTTTCTTCGACTTTCCGAAGGATGGAGTTTTGCTTGAATTTCCCCTTCGAAAGTTGCGGCGAAACTTCCTTGTCAAGAGAGCGAGCTGCTTCTCAAAGTCCTCCATAGAAAGGTTCTCGTCGTCGTCCGAGGAGGATGAATCCGCGTCTTCTTCTTTAGTTGATTTCAATGCGTAACCTGAAGACTTAGAAGAGGATGCCTTTCCAGAAGAATAGTTAGTAGGAAAAGTCATTTCATAAGTTTGTAAAGCACCTACTAATTCTTCTACACGCATTTCGTCCGGGTGTTTAATTGTTTCAATGGCTGCGACCTTCGGGCGAAATCGTTCAGGAAGAGTTCTTAGAATTTTTCTTACAACTTTAAATTCTGGAATCTTCTCTCCCAAGTTAGCACATGAGTTTACGATGTCTTGCAATCGTGTGTAATAGTCAGTGAAAGATTCATTCTCTGCCATAGAGATAGAGTCAAACTTGCTCGTGAGCATTTGCAGTTTCTGAATCTTCACTAAGTTAGTTCCCTCATGCGTAACTTGAAGAACATCCCAGATTTCTTTCGCAGTCTCACATGCCGAGACGCGAGAGAACTCAGTTTGTGACAAAGCATTAAATAGAGCATTAATTCCTTTGCCATTGTAAGAAGATAATCTATCTCTTCCTTGGTCCATTTCGACCTAGGTTTTAAGGTGCGAACATCATCTAAAATTTCAGTTGGATTAGACCATCCTAATTCAATTGATTGCCACACCCTTTCGTCGATGGAAATTAAAAAGGCTTTCATCCGTACTTTCCAGTACGCATAATTTGTTCCATCAAAGAAAGGGGGTCGATTGATGTTTCCACCTTCAACCATTGTTTACAACCCTATTCCCGCTCTGATACCACTTGTTGGGTTATAAGTAATGGATCTAAATAGGGGAAAAAACACCTAGAGGGGGGTGAATAGGTGTAAACAATAAACACTCAAAAAATCATTGCGCAATAAAACCCAATGCGGAAAAATAAAAGAACACGCAAGATTTTTACGTGGAAAAACTCCAAACCGGAGTAAAAAACCACGGGACCGATAACACGGCGAAATCCACTAGAATTAACACACGTACAAGGTGATATAACGTACTCACAGACGACTCAACCTTTTACCATACGCTCCTAGTAGATCTTCCCGCTCGCTCCACGACGCTTCTCGAATCCACGATCCGCGCCCAACGCTGAATCCACAGCGTCCAACGTCGAGTCCACGACGTCCAACCGAATCCACGGTCTTCACCCAGTGGCACGCTTCGAATCCACGAACGTACCTCGCTCCGAATCCACGAGAGCGGTTGCACCTTGAATCCACAAGGCCACGCGAGTCCACGCGCCGATTTTGGGGTAAATCGTTGTTTGTTTGGGTGGTGATGATCCGCCGAATACTTAGATTAAAGATAGATCGGAAATACCATCTAAGTATTCATTGATTTGATTCTACTCAAAATGTGAGTATGGAAAACCTAGAATCAAATCAATCAATATAGATGAAGAAACATAGAATAAATCTATTGATTTCCTTTCTTCTCTATATGTGGATCTAAGGCCGTATAAAATGATATTTGATAATGACGGCTCTATTTGGATGCCCTAGAAATGAATATAGGGTCTATTTATAGGTTAGAAACCATTGGAAGAATATACGGATCAAAAACAAACTTTTCTGGAAAGTTTTACCGACGGCGATCCGGATTGGATTTGGCGATCCGGATTGCAGAAGCACAAAAGACGGTTTCCAGAAAATTCTTGTTCGGGATCCGGATCGTAGTCCCCGATCCGGATCGTTCATACAGTTTTACCAAAACACAATGTTCGGGATCCGGATTGCAATTCCTGATCCGGATCGTTCAAGCAAATAGGTAAAACTGATGTTCGGGATCCGGATCATGGAATGCTACGATCCGGATTGAACCAGTGTATGAACGAACACCCTTCGGGATCCGGATTGCAAGCCACGATCCGGATCCTGAACATGTCCCATGTTCAGTTTTTGATGATTAAGCAAATAAAACCTCTTCCAGGTGTTTCTACACTATAAGAAGTATTCGGATCATCAAAATTCTTTAGTTAAACGTACCTGATCCTTTTGAATTCTTCTTTCTTGAGATTGAGGTATATGATCCAAAGTTTCTTCATCTTCAATCTTCAAGACTTAATACATTCACGAAATACGCCAACTCAAATTCCGTAACACAGCGTGCACCCGGTGTGCGCCGCAGGCCCCTGCGGCCGTGAACTCGGTGCACGCTCGGATCGTGCACCGGCCCGGCCCGAGAAGCGGGGTGCACGCTCCCTGCGTGCACCCGGCGCATGCCGCCACCGCCTGATGCCGTAAACCCGGTCCACGCTTGCTCCTGTGCACCACCCGACAGCCCCAAAGTTCGGTAGCTCCGTTTTTGTCCGTTTTTCCACCGTTTTGAGCGCCGTTTTCGCCGTTGGGATCACAATCTCCGCGGTTTTCTTGGCATGGCCACTTGGGATCTTCTTGGTCACTATTTTATTATGTTGGGTGCCGCGCGGGGTTCCAATTTTCGGCGAACCGGACGGTATTGGACTTTTCCGTCAAAAAGAGTAAATTGGGTCTTTCTGAGTTAAGATGTTAGTGTGTGTTTCTGATCATGGTTATCCTTGCGGACTTTCTTTAGGTCCAGGTGCGCAGCAGGGGTGCGCAAAGGATTCAGGAGTTCCGATTTCTCTTCAACAAGGTGGGTACGGTTGCTATAAGTGCAACAAGTGCAGTAAGTGCATCTATCGTCATTAAAATGCTCTCAATTTACCTAACAAAGTAGATGGACAGTTTAACCTTTTGCATAATTATATTTTTATCTAACAATTGAAGCGGCTGCGGTCGCGGGGCTCACTACACTTCGATCTCGGCAAATCCGGTTTCGGATGCTGCACGTACACAGGCGGATTGGCCTCCGCATGGGTGTACTTTTCCGGAAGAGTGGTCTTTTTGACCCGTGTGCCTCACAAAGGAGTGGGAGCCGTGAGGACCTCTTCGCGCCAGCTGAAAATAGCACATCAGCACCGCGAAAGGGGTAAAAGCATCAAACAGGTGATTGTGCACGAGGGGAGACTTTAGTCTCTCCGACAGGTACTCTGGGGTTGGTGCCCAACTTAATTGATAAATCTGGGGTTGGTGCCCAGCTTAATTATGTACAGGGTTTTAACGAAAGGTTTCGGTGTAATCGGTTCGTTTTTCCTTCTTTGTTATTATTAGACATCTACTTTGTTTGTCACTGACTTTACCCACTCCGTGACAGGTGCTACTAGGTGCGTTAGCCGGGATGGCGGTGAGACTGCGTCGCGAGGACCGTAGTCAGGATACTTGGTTTTTATCTCATTTCCCTTTAAACTTTGAGTAGTTAATTTGCTTGTGGATTACTTTAGTTGTGGACATGTATTAGTTAGCTCTGTGGATGAGATGTACCTTTATGTTTTTTTGATACTTATAGTGGTGTTTTCATACGCGGCACGTTTTCATGATAAACCAAATGATTTCGAAAATGTTTTCTCAAAACGAAGTGCCGTGTGGGCACGGGTTTTGCAACTGCTGGTTTTATCCTTTCCAAACGTTGATGCCGCTTTAATAACTTGCTTGAAAAATAAGGTGTCGAGTGGACGCCAGTCTTTTAAAACAGTAGTTAAATTAATGTACTCTGTTTGTTGATATATGTCTACTGTATGGTTGATGGTTGATGAGTTGTGATATAAATGAAACGTGTATTGTAATAAGACGCCATGCATATACAAAGGAGACTCTGTCCGTGGGCGGGGAGAATTTGTGTATGTGGCGGTCTGGCACGCACCGGGGATGAGGTTTATGTTACTATATTAAGAAAAAAAAAAATAGACACGCAATTTTCCGCTTCGATTGACTCAAAAACCCCCGGGGGCGTGACAGATTAAATGGTATCAGAGAAAAACAACCATAACCATAGTAGACGTGATCCACATCCACAGTGTAAGGTGCCACAAGCAAATTGGACATGAGATAACCAAGGTGTAGGTGCGGTAGTACGTGAGAGTACGGGGAAAAAGGGGATTTAATGTAGGTGTGTTCGTAAGTCTAGGTGCTAGGGTGATAACCTTAGGGCTAACTTGGTTTCTTTGTTTGCACGGTTAATGGCCCGAAGCCGCTCTTCAATCGATGGTGCAGAAGAGGATACGACGGTTCCGGCAACAGTGGAGAATCGGCTACTCCAACAACGGATTACGCGACATGGCATAGCGCTCTCCCCTTTTTGTTAGGAAAGACGAACCCCACCAGGCTCGCCTTCACAAGCGTGGTCCACATAGCGACGCTAATCGGGTAATACCGACGGTGGGTCTATCCGCTTACCGAGAAGTGATCGATAGGACCACTATGGTGGGGCGGGAATTGGCCGTTCCACGCACCCGGCAGAAGGATCATGAGTCTGCCGTGGGCCGAAACGACCCCAGCCATAACCCGGGAACGACTTTCCCGATGGGGGCCGACCACCCCAATATCCGAAGACACCGCAAGGAACCTGGAAACACATCAGACAGAGGACTCGGAGTACGACATGGACAAGAAACGACCCCAGCCCTTCTCAGGAGGGGGATTTTCTAGCGGAGACCGGCCATGCATCATCTACAGAGGAGCACCTCGGGGGAAATTATTCATTCCGGAAGCACGACCTTTGCTTCTAACGTGACAAACTGGGACAGTTCCGTTTTTACTGCCCCGAACCCGGGAATGATTCTTCGGAGTCGCGACACGGATGAGGGGTCTTATGCGACGACACGACAAAGGACGCACTACCCGAGGGAAGTAGTAGCAGGAAAGACCCCTTACGAAGAGTAATGTTGGTCTTGACCCCAGGAGAACCCTTAGGAGCAAATACTCTGTACCTTCCTGCCCAATAAGGATGCGAAGACTTAGTTGTCTTTGGTGTTGGCCCTTTATTATGGGTCAAATAGGTCCAACTTCCTGCCTTGAGACAATAAGCCCGGGGGACTAGTGAGTTGGGTTGGGTGAGCCCAATAGGTTGAGTGGGCTGCGGTCCGCAATAGACCTAACGGCAAGAGGCCCCACAATAGACCCAACATCCAGGTGGGTTGGGTCTGGTCGAGATCTGTGGTGCGGTGTATGCCGCTTTAAGTGAATCGGATGCGCACCTCTAAAAGCTCAGGCTTTTGGGGTTAATGGTTAGCGCCAACGATTCGACATCTGAGACTTAGTGGTAAGAGAATTCGAGGGGATACTCGGAAGGGATGGGCTTACCGAGTGACAGGTGCTAATCGTTTGTGAGAAACGTCAGGTACGACTACAGAAGCCGGGATTCCCGGAAAACGTGTACTTGGCATGTAAAAGCACTTCCTTTTTGGCTGTCATCTCCGCGTCGCGGGCTAGGAAGCTGATAGAGGGCGGGTGCGTGGCCTATCTAGCCTCGGTAGATTTAGCCACCCGACCCGTTCCCTCGCCTTTCGAAATTCCAGTGGTAAGGGAATTTCCGGATGTATTTCCGGCGGAGCTCCCCGGAATGCCGCCGGAACGGGAGGTTGACTTCCCGATTGAGCTGCTTCCCGGCACCAAACCCATCACCAAGGCACCGTACAGGATGGCCTTCGCGGAGTTGAAGGAACTCAAGGCACAGTTGGAGGACCTTTTGGATAAGGGTTTTATCAGACCTAGCGCGTCACCCTGGGGCGCGCCCGTCCTGTTTGTGAGAAAGAAGGACGGAAGTCTCCGGTTGTGCATCGACTACCGGGAGATAAATAAGGTCACCGTCAAGAACAAGTACCCCCTGCCAAGGATCGACGACCTCTTCGACCAATTACAGGGGGCGACGGTGTTTTCAAAGATTGACCTGCAGTCGGGCTATCATCAGGTCCGGGTTAAGGGGGAGGACATCCCCAAAACGGCTTTTCGCACTCGCTATGGCCATTACGAATTTACGGTAATGCCATTCGGGCTCACCAATGCCCCGGCGGTGTTTATGGACATGATGAACAGGGTATTCAAACCCTTCCTGGACTTATTCGTGGTGGTCTTCATCGACGATATCCTCATCTACTCCCGTACAGACGAGGAACATGAAGAACATCTGCGCACAGTCCTCCAGACCCTTCGGGAACAGAAACTCTACGCCAAACTCAAAAAGTGTGAGTTTTGGCTCCGTGAGGTCGGTTTCTTGGGGCACGAAGTGGATCTCTACGCCAAACTCAAAAAGTGTGAGTTTTGGCTCCGTGAGGTCGGTTTCTTGGGGCACGTAATCTCGGCGGCTGGAGTCGCAGTGGATCCGAAGAAGATAGATTCGGTGACGGACTGGCCCCAACCGACGACGGTGACGGAGATTCGAAGCTTCCTGGGATTAGCCGGGTATTACCGGCGCTTCGTGGAGGGTTTCTCCAAGATAGCCACCCCCTTGACCCGTTTGACTAGAAAGGGGGAAAAGTTTATCTGGACGGACAAATGTCAAAGAAGCTTCGAGGAGCTCAAGGATAGATTGACGCGAGCCCCGATTCTCGCCCTGCCAGAACCAGGGGAGGATTATGAAGTATATTGCGATGCGTCGCGAAATGGATTGGGTGGAGTACTCATGCAACGGGGAAAGGTAATAGCCTATGCGTCAAGGCAGCTCAAGGAGTACGAGCGGAATTACCCCGTGCATGATTTGGAACTCGCAGCGGTGGTGTTCGTCCTCAAGCTTTGGAGACACTACCTGTATGGGGCACACTGCAATGTGTACTCAGATCATAAGAGCCTCAAGTACCTTTTCACCCAAAAGGAGCTAAATCTGCGACAAAGGCGGTGGCTTGAGCTACTAAAGGATTACGATCTAACGATCCACTATCACCCGGGAAAGGCCAACGTGGTGGCCGACGCCCTGAGTCGCAAGGGACAGGCCGAGGAAGCGGATGTAAGCGCCATTACACAGCAAGATAGTCTGATTGCGGAATTTTCGCGATTGAGACTAGAAGTAGTACCGGCAGGTACAGTCGCACAACTTCTGACACTGGTGGTCAGACCTACTCTGCTGGACAGGATTCTCGAAGGGCAATCGACTGATGACCAACTCCAGCTGGTGCGAAGTAGAATAACCGCCGACAAGGAGGGCGATTTCACGGTGAACTCCGACGGTACGATACGATTTCGGGGACGAATCTGCGTGCCGGATCTACCGGAACTCAAAGAGGAAATCCTACGGGAGGCGCATACCGCCCCGTATGCGGCGCATCCCGGGGGAACGAAGATGTACAAGGACGTCAAACAGACCTTCTGGTGGCCCAAAATGAAGGGAGACGTGACTCGATTTGTGGCACACTGCCTGGTGTGCCAACAGGTGAAGGCCGAGCATCAGCGCCCGGCAGGAAAATTGCAACCTTTACCGGTGCCCGAGTGGAAATGGGACATGATTACCATGGATTTTGTGACCGGATTCCCGAGGTCGCCACAGGGACACGATGCAATATGGGTGATTGTGGACCGTTTGACGAAATCGGCCCACTTTCTGCCCATACACACGACGTGGACTCGGGAACGACTGGCACAAACGTACATCGACGAGATAGTAAGGTTGCACGGAGTACCGACATCCATCACGTCGGACAGAGACACACGTTTTGTGTCGAACTTTTGGCGAAGCCTGCAGCAAGCAATGGGGACCAAGTTGCACTTCAGTACGGCTTTTCACCCGCAAACCGATGGACAATCAGAGCGGGTGATACAGATCGTGGAGGACATGCTTCGAGCATGCGTTTTGGACTTGGGCGAAGGGTGGGCACGGTGTTTGCCCCTGGTGGAATTTGCCTACAATAACAGTTACCAGGCCAGCATTCAGATGGCGCCATACGAGGCACTGTACGGGCGCCGCTGTCGGTCTCCAATATGCTGGGACGACTTGGGTGAGCGTAAGTTTCTGGGCCCAGATTTGGTGGAGGAGACCGAAGCAAAGGTGCGACTGATTAAACAAAGACTACTGACCGCCCAAAGCAGACAGAAGAGCTACGCGGACAACAGACGCCGAGACTTAGAGTTCATGGTGGGCGAGCATGTGCTGCTCCGGGTTTCACCCTCCAAGGGGAACCGACGTTTCGGCATAAAGGGAAAGCTAAGCCCGAGGTACGTGGGACCGTTCGAAATCCTGGAACGCGTAGGACCGGTGGCGTACCGTTTAGCCTTGCCACCGAACCTCGAACGAGTCCACAACGTGTTCCATGTCTCAATGCTCCGGAAGTACCTCGCTGACCCCTCTCATGCCTTGGATACCTCCACCATCGAGTTGCGAGAGGATTTGAGCGTCGAGGAGACGCCGGTGCGGATTTTGGCAAGAGAGGACAAGAAGTTGCGAAATCGAACTATCTCCTATGTGAAGGTCCAGTGGAGCAACCACGAAGAGCGCGAGGCGACGTGGGAACTGGAATCGAAAATGAGGGAATGTTTTTCCGAATTGTTTAGTGAGGTTTGTACTTAAGTTTCAGGACGAAACTTTTTATAAAGTGTGAGTGGTGTAGTGATCCGACCCTTAGGGGTATTTTTGACTCGCATGTGATTCCTTAAGCCTTAAGCGAAATAAAATTATTTAATTTTCAAAGGTCGGCCGGGGCGGGGTGCGTGTATTTTTCTGCGATAGAGCGCGGAAAATGATGACCGACGGTGCGATCGGATTCGAAATCCGATGTCGGGATCTCCCGGAACGGGATCCTTAGTGACGCGGGGATTAGTCACGCATCGAAATCCGTGCAAAATATCTTGCACTCGTAGGAGATAAGGTGGGTTATCTCGTAGGGGATAATTAATTAATTAAGTAATTAATTATCCGTTGATGAAAATTTGAATTCTCTTACGTACGAATAAAAGGGGGAAATTAATTGTATGTGTATTTAAAATTGGGAATTTATTCCCGAGATTATTTAATGAAGGTGATTAAATAATCGGTGACCAGGATTTAAAAAGGTGGGGTTTATCTCGTGGGATTAGATATTTATTGTTAAGGGATAAATATCCGGATATTCGTGGGGTTTTTCCTTTTTACGTACGTATGAGATAAAAAGGAAAATAAAAGAATAAAATAAAAGAGGAAATCAAATTAATAAGAGGATAATTAAATTCCGTTACCGGAAAGAAAATCCTAATTTAAAATACCGCCGTCTCAAACCCTCCTCTTTCGTACGTACCGAAAACCAACGAAACCCTAGTTTGAAAAGAGAGAAAGGAACCGAGAGAAAAGAGAAAAAAAAAGGCGAAACCCTAACCGGAGGAGAAAAGAAGGAAAGAAGGAGAAAGCGGAGAAACTCGATCGCCCGATTGACGTCCGGAGACCGGAGAACAAGACGCCGTCATCTACGGGGAGCGGATCCGGATCTCCAACGCCACGAGAACCAAGATCGGTTCTCTTAGTTCCGATAAATTAAGGTTAGTGATCATCGTTACGTTTGTCAAATTAATCGGGGATTTTTCGTGTTCTTGTAAGGTCGTTTTAAGTGGTACCCCGATCGCGGATTTTCGTCGGGTTTCGATTCACGTTCTCGATCGGGGGTGGTCGATGGTTTTTATCGGATTTAATCGGTGGTTTTTATTCGGTCTTTTAATTGAGTTTCCGATCGACGTTTTGGTTGTTTGTCGATCGTTGGTTGGTCGTTAGATTTACCGCGATTTATTCGGGAATTTTTGGGGGTGTTTTATTGGAGCATAGTGGATTAACGGGAGGCCGCCGCCGCCGTTGTTAAACGGGAGGCCGCCGCCGTCGTTACCATGTTCGCGGGGTCGTCGCCGGGATCCCACGGGAGCGAAAACGGAGAAGAAATCGCGAACGGGAGCGAAAACAGGAAAAAAAATAGGGTTTACTATTCATTCTCGGCCCGCGGTCCACGGGCCGGGGCGTGCACCCGGTGCACGCCCCGCGGCGCGGAAGCCGCAGACCCGGCGCACGAATCCGTGCGCCGGCCCGGCCCGCCTAGGTGCGGTGCACGCCGCAGCGTGCACCCGGTGCGCGCCGCAGGCCCCTGCGGCCGTGAACCCGGTGCACGCTCGGATCGTGCACCGGCCCGGCCCGAGAAGCGCGGTGCACGCTCCCTGCGTGCACCCGGCGCATGCCGCCACCGCCTGATGCCGTAAACCCGGTCCACGCTTGCTCCTGTGCACCACCCGACAGCCCCAAAGTTCGGTAGCTCCGTTTTTGTCCGTTTTTCCACCGTTTTGAGCGCCGTTTTCGCCGTTGGGATCACAATCTCCGCGGTTTTCTTGGCATGGCCACTTGGGATCTTCTTGGTCACTATTTTATTATGTTGGGCGCCGCGCGGGGTTCCGATTTTCGGCGAACCGGACGGTGTTGGACTTTTCCGTCAAAAAGAGTAAATTGGGTCTTTCCGAGTTAAGATGTTAGTGTGTGTTTCTGATCATGGTTATCCTTGCGGACTTTCTTTAGGTCCAGGTGTGCAGCAGGGGTGCGCAAAGGATTCAGGAGTTCCGATTTCTCTTCAACAAGGTGGGTACGGTTGCTATAAGTGCAACAAGTGCAGTAAGTGCATCTATCGTCATTAAAATGCTCTCAATTTACCTAACAAAGTAGATGGATAGTTTAACCTTTCGCATAATTATATTTTTATCTAACAATTGAAGCGGCTGCGGTCGCGGGGCTCACTACACGCCGATCTCGGCAAATCCGGTTTCGGATGCTGCACGTACACAGGCGGATTGGCCTCCGCATGGGTGTACTTTTTCGGAAGAGTGGTCTTTTTGACCCGTGTGCCTCACAAAGGAGTGGGAGCCATGAGGACCTCTTCGCGCCAGCTGAAAATAGCACATCAGCACCGCGAAAGGGGTAAAAGCATCAAAGAGGTGATTGTGCACGAGGGGAGACTTTAGTCTCTCCGACAGGTACTCTGGGGTTGGTGCCCAACTTAATTGATAAATCTGGGGTTGGTGCCCAGCTTAATTATGTACAGGGTTTTAACGAAAGGTTTCGGTGTAATCGGTTCGTTTTTCCTTCCTTGTTATTATTAGACATCTACTTTGTTTGTCACTGACTTTACCCACTCCGTGACAGGTGCTACTAGGTGCGTTAGCCGGGATGGCGGTGAGACTGCGTCGCGAGGACCGTAGTCAGGATACTTGGTTTTTATCTCATTTCCCTTTAAACTTTGAGTAGTTAATTTGCTTGTGGATTACTTTAGTTGTGGACATGTATTAGTTAGCTCTGTGGATGAGATGTACCTTTATGTTTTTTTGATACTTATAGTGGTGTTTTCATACGCGGCACGTTTTCATGATAAACCAAATGATTTCGAAAATGTTTTCTCAAAACGAAGTGCCGTGTGGGCACGGGTTTTGCAACCGCTGGTTTTATCCTTTCCAAACGTTGATGCCGCTTTAATAACTTGCTTGAAAAATAAGGTGTCGAGTGGACGCCGGTCTTTTAAAACAGTAGTTAAATTAATGTAATCTGTTTGTTGATGTATGTCTACTGTATGGTTGATGGTTGATGAGTTGTGATATAAATGAAACGTGTATTGTAATGAGACGCCGTGCATATACAAAGGAGACTCTGTCCGTGGGCGGGGAGAATTTGTGTATGTGGCGGTCTGGCACGCACCGGGGATGAGGTTTATGTCACTATATTGAGAAAAAAAAAATAGACATGCAATTTTCCGCTTCGATTGACTCAAAAACCCCCGGGGGCGTGACACGTGTGTGCCGGTCTATTACTTATTTTAGGATGCGAGCCATGTGTGTCGATCCCGCGGATTCGAGCCATGTGTGCCGATCCCGCTACTGAGTTCTTGAGTTCGACAACAGAGCAGGCAGTGCCAGTTTTACTGGTCCATTGATTGGGTTTATTCTGGCATATGCTTTTATTGTTGCACTCGTGCCTAGGGGCTGAGTGGAGTCTGGTAGCTAAGTTTAGACCAATGCTAGTGTTGTTGGGAGCCGTTTGGGTTAACGGTGGTCCCGTGTCGTTGAGAGTACTTCGACTGTTGTGCGAGATGCTTGAGGATCTTGAGTCTATCCGTTTTGAGAGAGAGCGTGGATTTCGACTATAGCCTGCATGTGCCACTTTTCGATAGCGAGTTAGTCCGATTGGACACCCTACGTTGATATACTAGGGAGGCGCAAGCTTGACTCGGCCAGATGTGGCAGTCAGCTCGATTCGGTCGATTGAGCATCTCGTGTGCGAGGGTTTGCATATATTTCATCGATTTTCCCCATTGAGCATTTAGATAGAGGCATGGTAGCTGTTGAGTATCTCCAGCTTTTCTTTTCAGTCTTTACTGCATCGTTATCTTATGCCTCTAGTAGACTTGGTGGGCAGACCGTCGGGCCTGGTGGCGGTACCCACTGAGAACTACATATTGGTGTAGTTCTCACACCCGTTGGGGGTTTTTCCCCTCCTTTTTCTTTTCTCTCCTTTGTTTTGCAGAATTATTGCGGGAGTTGCTAATTCTGTTGTTGCTTGTCAAGGAGAGGGAGTCGCGAGCTAGATCCCTACCTGTCTTTGGAGAGTAGCTGTACCCCCACATTGGAGATTTGTAGTACAGTCAGTAGACTAGTTTTATTTCCACTTTTGAGAGACTATTGTATTGTGAGGATCTGACTTGTACTGAGAGCCTGTACACTGATGTATTATTTCAGTTTACCTCCCTGTTGAGTTCTGGGTTATTGTATCAGAGGATTTTGTATATGATCATATTTGGGAGATGGATATTGTATCATTATTTCCAGTTGTACAGATGGTTGGATTTTAGTTTTACAGTAGTTTTCTTTATAGCTTTGATATCTGTTTAGCTGTAGTACCTTTTCTTGCAGGCCTATGCGGGGTTTTTGTATAGGCGGCGGATCTGTTGGCGAGCCCGGGTTGCAGTTTCGATCCCGGGGCGTGACATGTCATCCATTCTATAGCATTATGTTGTCTGCAACCAACATAACCACGTAAGAGAATAAACATGCCAATCACTCATCCCATCCCTTGGGAGAGTTACAAAACTCAATCAGGACTCTCGCTACACATCGCGACTCTCTCGTAAGTCATCCTAGGGTCCAACCACAAGCCTAGGGTTTCTAAGTTCTCAATGACCTACATTCTAGACTCTGATACCACTCTAACCTGTCACGCCCAGAGGTCGAAACTACGATTTGGGCTCGCCAATAGATCAGTCATCCATACGGGAAACCCCGCATAGGCGAAGCGTCAAACCTATAAAGTAAAGTCTACAACTAGCTGATATCAGAGTTGAAATAAAAACTGCTATAAATAAAACCTCAAATCCACTGTATCACTGAATACATCTCAATAAACCTCAAATACAACAACTATGAGTAATACAAAAGAGGAAAACTAAAATTATACAATCATAGTATAGGATAAACCCACTCTTGGGGAGGTACATCTAACTCACCAAAGTATAGCACGGGTAGGGATCTAGCTCGTGACTCCCTTACCTCGATTCGACAAGCAAGTCGGTGCAGAACAAACGGGGAGGCCTCTGAAAAATAGTCACCGCAGCGGGTATGAGAACTATATTAATCAGTAGTTCTCAGTGGGTATCGTCTCCAAGACCAACGGTTTGCCCACTAAGTCTACTGGAGGCATAACCAAAATCTTGGGAATCCGAGAATTAGGGTTTTCTTTCACACGTACGAAAATCCCTAACCTTATGATATTTATAAAGATTTTTTCGCCCGTTTTTCTAAAAATACGTGCCAACTATCCGAAACGTCCCATATCCGTTATCATGGATTCCGATGCACTGATAAGCCTTAATGGGTACCGAAAATTCCCAATTCCCCTTTTTGGACCCGAGTGTCTTTCCAGGAGATCCGTAAGTTGGATTCGCGATCTGATCGCACCGCCATTCTCCGTTCGATGAACCCGTCAATAAAACGACCATCACATCAGAAAATTCCCACAAAGAACCCAACCAAATAATTTTCCAAAAAAAACCTACTTTATTCCAATTACCAAAAAATTGATACAATTCCCGAAATTTAAAATTGCTGCTATTACACTCTGTCCGTTTGTAAAGAGAGATCTTGTATATGTGGCGGGTCTTTACACGTACCCAAAGTGGGAATTTTTTAAAAAAAATAATGCTTCCATAAAATCAAAACTTTTATTTGAAAACTGGGTTTCAAATTGCTCCCGGCGCGTGACAGTGCTCTTCTCACATCGAGCCAGATTCACATCACTAAACTACGGTGAGCTATCACCACTCTAGGGTTGCCTGCTAGGGAATATATCACAACCCCAAACATGACACTCCGTAGTACACTGCTCAGGAGGAGCGACCTCCTCGAGCCACAACAGACTATGTGAGTATGATCCCGTCCTCCGATCTAGAGAACTCATCTTATCACAATGACACTACTCTAGGGAATCAACCATCCCTAGTGTCTAACTCAACCAAGGGCACTATAACAACCCTAATGTAGCTAACACTCTATATATAATACTAGGGTTTTTGTAATACTAGGGTTTTTTTTCATGACTTGACCCAATTCTCACGCATCCCACTTTTTGAATTAGCAACCTATGTCACCCAATCCAAACTTGGAAGCGTGTTAGGAATTGCAATCACTCACCCAACAGTAACCTTACATGCATCAAATACCTCATGTACATATAGGATACAAAATAGGAACTTAGGCATAGAAGGACATTCGTCCAAACCTGGAATTGCCTCCGATTGCTCGTAGACACTTGCAATCGGATCCTCACGGCGATTCACTTACCTCAGAGCACTAACGAATAGTACCGCGGTCTTTTCGGCCCATTTCGCAAAATTGCTCGCCGACGCCTGTCATTCTTCCAATCAAAGTTGCTGTAGTGCACCGATTTTCGTGAAATGGCGAAACTCAGCAAAAATACTTGTAACACATTTCAAATATAATTACAAGTGAGTTGGAAGCATTTCGAATCGATGCAAAAGTCATCAAGTCGAAAAGTGAGTTGGAGTTGAGAATTTGAAGCTTCAATTGTGAAGTTTAAGTCCTTGTTTGGCGATTTCCGCGAAAAGGCGAAACTCAGCAAAAATACTTGTGACACATTTCAAATGTGATTACAAGTGGGTTGGAAGCATTTCGAATCGACGCAAAAGTCGTCGAGTCGAAAAGTGAGTTGGAGTTGAGAATTTGAAGCTTCAATTGTGAAGCTTAAGTCCTTATTTGGTGATTTCCGTGAAAAGGCGAAACTCAGCAAAAATACTTGTGACACATTTCAAATGTGATTACAAGTGGGTTGGAAGCATTTCGAATCGACGCAAAAGTCGTCGAATCGAAAAGTGAGTTGTAGTTGAGAGTTGAAGCTTCAAATTTGCAAAACTTAAGTCCTCGTTCGGCGAATTCGCAAAATGGCGAAATGCGGCAAAAAAACTTGTAACATATTTTAAAAATGATTACAGTCGAGTTCGGTGCATTTCGGACCGACGCGAAGGGCATCGGGTCAAAAAGTGAGTTGAAGCCCAAGAACTCGTCAAAATTCAGGAATCCTGAACTTTGTTATATCGGCAAGCTTTTTCGGAGCCCTGTTTCGAAGATCTAGAGTAGTCAAAAAATTAAAAAGAAATCGTAGGGTGTCTCAGAAAAGTTTGCTGATTAAAAGGGGTGAAGTGCTGAGGTGGTATATTGAAATAAAATAGGAGAACGAAGCGAAGCAAAATGCTTCAAGAATTCTGAAACTGCAGTTTTTGCTGATGCAGTTTATCGGCAAGCTTTTTCGGAGCCCTGTTTCGAAGACCTAGAGTAGTCAAAAAATTAAAAATAAATCGTGGAGTGTCTCAGAAACGTTTGCTAATTAAAATGGGTGAAGTGCCGAGGTCAGAAATTAAAGGAAAATAGGAGAACGAAGCGAAGAAAAATGCTTCAAGAATTCTGAAACTACAGTTTTGCTGATGCAGTTTATCACGAAGCTTTTTCGGGGCTCTCTTTAGAGGGCTTAGAGCAGCCCAAAAATTTAAAAGAAATCGTGGAGAGTTTAAGAAAAATTTGTAGAATAAAGGGGAGAAGAAAAATTATGATTTTGATTTTCGAGTTGACGGCAAAACTGGGAGGAAAAGGGGTTCCCGAAATCGCTCTCTGCAGAACCAAACTGCAGGAAACAGGGGCAGTTTGGGAATTTTCTTTATAAGTTGGGGTAGAATGTAATATACCATATTTTCAATATATATACAAGTATAAATAAAAATAGTTTGATAAACTATTTTTATGGAAGTTAGAGGAGTAAAAAATAATTCAAAAGTGATTTGTGCTGAAGTTAGAATAAAAATAAAATATTTAGAATTTTATGTGAGAAAGAGGGCTCAGATTTTAGCAGAAAATTTATAGTGTCAGAAAATTCTGAAAAAAATTGGGGTGGTCTGTACTTATGTTCTAAGACTACAATAAAAGTTTCGCATCAATCGGATACCCGAGTAGTGAGAAAGGGATCTGCCAGCGATTTTGAGTACAACAGGACTTTTGGTAACCCAGAAATAATCCAAACTGAAAACTTAAGATAACTCATGATAAATTAAGGTAAATTGAGTTAGCCGGTCAAATTTGAGCGCAAACAAACGTTCAGAATGGTTCCGCAGGCAAGTATCAGATCAGAATAGGACTAAATAGGAACTTTCTACTATTGGAGGGGGGTCCTTATGTACAAAAGAGATTTTTTCTCTTTTCTCTTCTTCTTCTCCACCCGACACACACCCAACACTCCTCTCTTTCTCTCACCCTTGAACAAAACAAAAGAAAAGAAGAAAAGGAAAGAAAGAAAGAAAAAAAAGAACATCTAGGGAGGTTCTAAAGTGAAGCTCCAACTTCCATCTTCTTCCATTCTCTTCTCTCTTGAGCTTGGAGCATCAAAGAGGTGAGTAGAAAATTTAGGGCTTCATTTTACAAGCTCTTTTTTTTTTGGTTAAAAAATGTGGGAAAACACCACAATGTGACTTTTCCACTATTTTTAGAGAGTTTTATGAAAGTACAAGAGATCAATATATTTCTTTGCTAGATCACATTCAAATGGGGTTTTCATCATCTTTTCTTTCTTTTGGTCCAAGAACCCTCAAAAGAGGTAAGTAAAGAGATTTAAAATTTACCCTTTAGATCTCTCTTGGGTTTAAAGAGAATAAGCAATCATTTGATATGAATGATCTCTACATGTAGGTTTTCTTGTGAACGTAATAGAGGGTATTTTGGAGCATTTTGAAGTGAAACATTAGCTTTCATTGCTTCTCTTTTGATCAAGAGAATATCAATAAGGTAAGATTAAAGTTCTAGGATTTCTAGTTTTGAGCTCTTATGGAATTTAAAATGACAAGGAGATAATTTCCTTCATGGTTATATCATATTTAGGATTTTCTTTTTGAAAATCAAAATATTAATGAGGTCAAAATATCCCTATTACAAGAGTATGTTAAGAAGGGACTTTTACAACTCTATTTCTTTATGGTCAAAATGAACCTATAAAAAGAAATAAAGAAGGAACCTAAGATTCTCTTTTAAAATTTTTATAGAATTAGTAAATCATATAAATAATTCCTTCATGATTTTCCCTTCATTTTAGGAAAATCTTGGAGACCAAGAGATCAACTTTTGTTCTCTTTTGGGAACAAAGAGAAACACAAAAGGTGGGGGATTCTTTCAAAAATGGGTGACCTCTCTCCTTTGTCTTTTGATTTTCTGACCTAGAAGCATGTTAGTGAGCATATTAGGAAAATAAGATTGTGAATATGGATAATTAGGGTTTAGCCCTAAAAGAAATTATATTAACCTCTTGTAGGTTAAATTTGTATGAGCATAAATAGCAAAGAATAAATGCTTGAAATTGATCATGTTAGGATATAACCCTAGGAACCATGTAAGAAGCATAAGGAAAATGAATGATGGTTGTAAGACCTAGGAGAAAATAAGAAAAGTGAATGGATGCAAAATTAGGAGAAAACCTAGATTAAGGATTTAACGAGTGGCATGAAACCTAGGAATCAACTCTAAGGAAATGAGTGACATTTTTTTTAGGGAATAACCTAAGGTTGATTATAGAGTGTACAACATAGAGTCAAATGTACTCTAAGTTATGTGGAAAAGAGAAAACATAGAGTCAAATGTACTCTAGGTTATGTGGAAAAGAGAAAACATAGAGTCAAGAGTACTCTAAGCTAAAGGAAAAAAAAAAATGTAATTAGAGTTAATAGACTCTAAGCAAAAGGAATGGAATTAGAGTTAATGAACTCTAGGTTAATGTGGAAGATTGAAATAGAGTTAATAAACTCTAGGCAATGTATGGTGTCCTTGTGACATAGTGGAAACCCTAAGGCTAATTAAGACATAGGGTTGCGAAATGAGAACAAGTAGGATAAAGTTTAAAAAGGGTTAAAGAGCTAAGAAAAAAATTTGCCAAGTGGCAAGATTAAGTGTAAAAATAAATGAACAAGAGGTTCAAATCTAACTTGGTGTTAGAGACACCCAATTTATCCTAGATCAAAGAACTTAGGATAAAAGAGAAAAAAAATGTATAAAATAAAATAAAATAAAAGAAAACGTATTGCGGCATGAATGCTAACGGGAGGGTTGAGCATATGTCACTCCCGGGTGGATGAGGGCCAAGGTGCTTTAAACTCATATGAAACCAAAGTGTAAAGAAAATGCTTAAAGAACAAAAGAAGATAAAGGCTAAATTGAATGAAAGAAAGTAATGCTTAAAGAAAGGTAAAATGGGAAAATAAAATACATTGGGCCGAGCACTACGGGAAGCGGTGCTACAACCTGTTCTTGTTTGATTGGGGTTGTAGGCATCCGTCTTTTGGAACCCTCGGACCCGGTAAATGTAAGCTATAAAAGAAAAGTCTAAATGGCTAATGGGAGGGTTGAGCATATGTCACTCCCAAGTGAATTAATGAATTAAAGGCAAGTTGCCATCAGGAGGGTTGAGTATATTTCACTCCCAAGGGGAAGTGTGTGAGCAAGACTCAGCTTCCCAAGTGAAAAGCAAGTAAAGAGTTAAAAGCTAAATGAAAAGAAAAGAGAATATAGAGTGGCCTATGTGGCCGGGTTAGCGTAACCCCTTTTATAGCGGCATAGTGGCCGAGCTTTTGGGTAGTAGCCAGAGTGGCAAGTTTTGGTAGCAATGAGACGAGGAGCATACACAAATAGTGTAGAGTTATTCATACATGTTATGATCATGTTAGTTGGCATCTGCAGTTATTTTTAGCATAGATTATCTTGCTATCTTGCTTCCATTGGACGAAGTGGTGTAGAACATTCTTTCTCGGTGATTGAACCCACTGAAAACTTTAAGTAGTTCTCACACCCTTGGGTGACCATTTTTTCAGGTCCAGGTACATCGAGCGAGGCGCGCGACAGGGGCAAGGGCCCAGCAGAGTAGCGACCTAGCAGTCTAGAGTCGCCAGCACCCTTTTGGAGCATTTACTATTTTGAGCGAAATTTGTATGTGAGGACACATTGTAACCTTAAATGTTTAAGTTTATTTGGAAAAAAAAAAGTTGTAATTTTTATATTGTAGTGGTATGTTAAAGAGGGTTGTATACAAGTAAAGTTTAATATTTCTCTCAAGTATTGTACTTTCATTTTCTTCTAACTGTTCGTTTGAATGAATGAGAGTTTTTAAATTCATAGTTTAGTTCTCTGATTGTTTACTCTTCCGCTACACTAAACTGTGATTGTTGGAATAAACCGTTCCTTTCGGGTCTTGAAAGGTCATGCCCGATTGGCGGGTCTGTTGGCGCGCCCGAACCGTCCAAATTGGCGGGCTCGGGGCGTGACAGTTGCCTAGGGTTCCTCTCTAACCTTCAATTAGAGAATAATCCAATCAATTTAAATCAAAAATTCCAAAACCCACGAAAATCCTAAACTCTCCCTAGATTCACTTTTACCTAAAATTACTCCGAAATATATAGAGAATCTACGATTAAACTAGCGTAGAAGCATCTAGGGAACACAAGACTATCAATTTTAAAAGATTTACAAAAATTTGAGCTCGAGACTCGAAATCCATACTGTGGCCACTCGCCGAGCTTCCACGCACGCTGAAAGCTCGATTCGACACCACCAAGCGACTCCTGAGGTCGAACTCCATCGGGGCATCGAGTTTTGGGGAGAGGGAGAGAAAGAGAGCTCTTTCTCCCTCTCGTTCTCTCTCGTCTCTCTTTCTCTCTCTCTTGCTCTCGGTGCGTGCGTGCGTGTGTGCGTACAGAGAAGGGGGAGAAGGGGTGCCCCTTTAAAAACCCCAGCCCTAAAATTACAAAAATTCCCTTACTGGGCATTTCTGTCACGCATAGTCCGGACCCTCCCTCGAAGGTTCAGACCTAAAATTACAAAAATTCTCTGTCACGCATTCTCTGTACGCATAGTGCGTACAGAGAAGGGGGAGAAGGGGTGCCCCTTTAAAAACCCCAGCCCTAAAATTACAAAAATTCCCTTACTGGGCATTTCTGTCACGCATAGTCCGGACCCTCCCTCGAAGGTTCAGACCCCGAAAGTTTCCCTTTAAGGGTTTGCAGTGAAGGTCCGGACCATGCCCTCAAGGTCTAAACTTGACAGCCAAGGTTCGGACCTTGGCCTAAGTGTCTAGGACCCTGAACCTCTCTAGGCCCAAATTTGTTTCATCAAAAATTTCCTAATTTTGCTCCTTAGAATTTCAACATTCCTCTAATTGTCTCGGAATCCTTAGAACCCAACTTTGAGTTATCCAAAGTTACCTTTTGATTGTTTTCAGTCAACTTGTCCAAGTTCAATATTCTTTTATTTCCGTTTTCGCGCCAAATTAGCGCAAAAAAATTCCAACTAGCTTGAAATTTCACCAGAACCATAAGAATAGTCCTTCAGGCCCGTTTTCAGTAGAACTTAGCAAATTTGCAAAGAGCATGCTACATGTATACCCCAAAGGGGTGTACATCTCACACCCCCACCATCTAAGGATGGGGGTATGGTGGGGTGTCACTTGAAGTGACCCCTAAAAAACACCCCCACCTTTAGATGGGTGGGGGTGTAATCTGTACACCCCTTTGGGGTGTACTTGTAGCATTTTCCATTTGCAAAAGTTCGGGTCATTGCAAACACATAGGTCCCTATACCTCTATGGATCTAATCCTCAAGGCTCAGGGAGCTCTACATACACTCCCAAATGCTCAACTCATCATTTAGTGATAAAGGAGACTAAATATGCAATACTAAATCTCAAGTACAATAGAAAAAATAAAAGATCACCCCTGCTTGGTCATATTCCCCGCCTCAAGTCGAGCTTGCTTTATGAAGGGCGGGTCTCGATCTTCGAGATTAATATAGGAATTCCTCTGGCGGGAAGCCGAGTTGGACAAGAGTAAGGTCCTCCTTCCTCAATCTTGCTTACTTCTCTTGGAAATCTTGGCACTCCTCGGCTAAGCTGGCTCTTCCTCTTCTCTGTTCTGGATTCCTTCCGGGTAGACCTGGTTTCCCTTCTATTTATAGAAAGACCAAATGGAGAGAGAGAGAGAGAGAGAGAGAGAGAGAGAGAGAGAGAAGTTGATGTGACTACTCAGTGTTGTCATGACGGCGCAGTGTGGCGCAACAGGGTTGGTGTACACAGCATGCAACAATCTCTATCCGCATTATTAAGCCACCATAATTCCAACTTAGCCTCTCTAATCTTTGAAATTACCCAAAGGACCAACTGACACAAAGTGAGCCAACTCACCCGGCAATGAACCGAGGCAGCACTTCAACATCTTCTTCAAGAGATCGGCTCTCCCAGTTGATTCGGTTCCTTACAGGCATCGATTGTTGTTTTGGAAGCTCCATCATAAAAAATAAATAGGTGGCAACAGAGATCGCGTGCTACGGATAGTATTCCAGCCTATATCTATATGAGTTGACCTGGAATGCTATCAATAGTAAACGGGCTCCGTTCCCACCAATTTGTTTTCAATGATAGAGTTTCCAAATTGATGATCGACAAAGTTGAACATAATTTAGACCATTGAAAATATTTAGAAATTAAATTTTAAATTTTTTCGACATCATTGACCTAATAATCAAAAGGTTAAAAAATTTATTATTTTAATAGTAGATATTGATTGCAAAGAAATCTAAAAATATTTAACAGTGTAAAGAAATATAAATTTATTGAATTTTGGTTAAACAAATTTTAAAACTATTTAAAACAAGATCCATACTCTCGATCTTGATTGCAAGAGTCTATCATCACTTTTTGATGGATATTCATTTTTAGTCATCATTTTTATGTCCACTTGATGAACAAGAAAATAATATCGAAAAAGCAAGAAATTTAATTTTTAGATTGTTTAAATAGTCTAGATCATATTTAACAGCACCGATCGTCATTTTGGAAGCTCCATCATAAAAAATAAATGGGTTGCAACGGAGCTCGTTTTCTACCGATAGTATTCTAGCCTAGCTCTAGCTATGTGAGTTGAGCTGGAATGCTCTCCGTAGCTTGCCACCAATTAGTTTTCGATGATGGAGCTTCCAAATTGATGATCGGCATCGTTGAGCATGATCTAGACTACTGGAAGTATTTAGAAATTAAATTTTAAATATTTTCGACATCATTGAACTAACGATCAAAACGTTGCAAAATTTATAATTTTAGTAGTAGATATGCGTCTTTTACTTGTTTAACATTGTAAAGAAATCTAAATTAATTGAATTTTGGTTTGAGAATTGTTTAAACTATTTAAAATAAGATATATACTCTCGGTCTTGATAACAAGTGTAGTGAGACGGATCAGTTGCGGTGAGCCGAACCGAATAGGATGAGCTGAATGCCTTGCGGAAATATGGAGACAATGTTTCGGTTGATGCTTGTGTGTTCGACTCATGCTCAAGTTAACGGATTCGGTTGCTGATGGGATAGCCGCCTGAAACTACGCTGACACTTGGGCTTGTTATGATGAGGACAGGTGGTGTGGCGTGTCGTGCACTCAACTTTATCAACGCCGCTTGCGTCAGCCCTACATTGCCAGTTTTGTTTCCTCTGTTCTCAGCTGGTTTTCTCTATAAATGGACCTAAGAACGAGTCTACTGGGAGGACACATTGTTGACGTTGTGAGAGGCTAGTTTCAGCCAAAGGTTGGAGATCTTCAGCAGACTAAGGAGTTCGAGGACCTCTTCCTTGAATTGGTTTGTGCCCTGTGAAGCCTTCATTAGCGATCAACTATAGCCTTCAACCAACTTTCTGTCTGAGGTGGGGGGTGTCACCAAGAAAGGGTGATCTCTTACTTTGTCTATTGTCTTGATACTTTTCTTAGTGGTTGTTTCTTACCTTAGCTGTAAGGGTGTGTTGTAGTAGGAGTGTTCTGTTGATCTCCCTGAGTCTTGAGGTTTTGGAACCCTAGGGGTTAGTGACCTAGTGTTTGGGGTGTTTTGCTTGTGGACCTCATGATAGTACCATGGGTTTGTGGAACCAAGGGTTCGACTGAGTGTGAGAGATGTTAGACTCTATCTTAGGAGTAGCCTAAGAAAAATTAGAGGATATACTCTAGTGTGGTAAGCTAGGTAGCTAGTCTCCGAGCCGATATGTGACGTGAGAGTGCTTGACGGATGTCACGCCCCTAGAGCAATTTAAAAGCGGAAAGCAGCCCTATTTTTTTTTAAAAAAAAAAAAAACTCCCGCCCAGGCACGTGCACAGACCCGCCACATATACAAGGTCTCCCTACATAAACGGGCAGAGTCTCCCCCGTATATGCACGGCGTCCCTATGTGAATAACATAGACCGAATATAAACATCAACCACCATTACCTTAAAAGTTACAAATACCAGAGTATGACTTTGAAAACACTAATATCTTATTTCATAAAACGGTGCACCCCCAGCGCATCAATATATTCGAAAGGATAAATCCATAAGTTTTAAGAACAGTGTCCACACGTCACTTAATTTTCTAAAGTCATTTTCGCATTTTTTTTTTAAGTATGAAAACCTGCGTCCACACGACGCGTCCATAAAACCACATTCTGAGGACATAATTCTACAAAACATAAGACCGTCTCAACATCCACACCACACACGTCCACATGCACAGTATATGACCATAAGGGAAATAACCGACTAAACATGAAAGAAGAAAAGAACCTGATCGAGGAAATCGCACACCTCACCAGGTAGCGTCCTCACCATCGTCCTGATCCCCAGACCCGACCGAACCTGTCACACAGTGGGAGTCAGTAACAGAACTATGATAACGTAATAGATATTTCTAACGACCATAATACAAATAAGGTACTATAGTAGTAAAAGAAGCCAAACAATATCCAAAATACCGAAACCGTACTGTTACCAACCGATAGGAAAAGCAGCGGACAAAGAGGATCGATGCATCGTCCGGGACTAGCTTTGACTACCACGCAGCATTCGACCGCCCCGAACAATTGATGACACAGGCAGAGTTGAAATCAACCTTCGTTCGATCAAGCCAAAGAAGAAGGGAACCGTACTTGTGACAGGGGCAGAGCAGCTATAAACACCTTTTGCCCAGTTCAGGATAGGCCGACGAGTCTCAGCGTCGGCCATCAGCAGGAAACCGACTAGAGGGTGCCTGTGTCACCCCTTCCGCTAGTGCTTATATATTAGCTATTATATTTGTAAAAGTACTAAATAATTGGTGCTTATAAATTTTTACCATTAAATTATTCTTATGACTAATTTAACCTATTAGATTTTGTCCCTAACACGTAGTTGTTCGCATCAGTTCGCATCATTTGACGTATATGTTCAAATAAGAAATTTAATTAACTTTTCAATTGGTCGTGTTTTAGAGGAGAAAATAATGAAATGAAGTTCGAGGAAACCATGGTGCAGGATGATCATGGCATGCATGGTGCATGCATGGTGCATGCACTGGGTGCAAGAAATAATCTCTCAACTTCTCTATCTTTTTATTTTATATGTGGGTTTTCTCTCTCTAGAGTTGGGACCTAGTGATAGATAGTACTTCTATTTTTCTCTTATCATTTTTTTATTTTTCATTTCTTTCTTTTTCTGATGTCTACTTAAGATGATTTGAGTATAATTTGGATATTTTAATTAATTCTCAATTTATGTAAAGTTTTGGAATCTTAAATGACTTCAAATTCATTTAGGATTCCAATTTTATTTTGCATCTATTTCAAATTCATTTAAGAAGATGTTGTAATGCACAATAGGTTACTGCAGTAGGGGCGTGATCCTATCAATATGCCCGCTTTCAAGATTCATCTTGTCCAAGTACGAGGATAAAGGATCTACGAGTTTGTGTTAAAAGGACGCTTAGAAAATCACTCTTTCAAGAGTAAGTCTCTTGGCAATCCATACTTTTTTTATTATCTTGATTTGATGATTTTTATACTGCACTATATTGAATGCAATAAATTATTGATATAGAATTACTGCTAAGTTAATTTTTTGCTTCATAACTACAAATTGATATTGAATGAAATGTTTGTTGTTACTTCAGTTATTTTGCTATAATGGATAAAAGTTAGATGACCAAACCTAGAAATAGTGATGCATATAAAAATGAAATCTTACAATTTCTGAATTTTGCATTTTATAATGCATCCTATAGCGGCAAAAATAATGTACCCTTGTGTACACTGTGTTAATTGTTCATTACAAACATATGAGGATGCGAAGATACACTTGATATGTGATGGCTTTCTAAGTGGATATACTAGATGGGTTTGCCATGGAGAAGAGCCTTCCTCAATTACTGTTGCCAACTCATTTTCAACTTCTCAATCTTTGCATGTCCAAGAAGTGTTACAAATGGAAGAGTGCATCCCTATGACCCAAAATTTTAGAAGATCAGATGACATGCATGCACTTTTACATGATGCTATTGGCTTAGCCAGTGTACCAACTAATGAAATAGATGTACCAATTAATGAATTTGATGGAAGGCCGAATCCTAAACAATCTAGTCAAGATACTAATGGAAATCATGATTTTCACAAACTATTAAAAGATACAAATAAATAATTATATCTAGGATGCAAGACATTTTCAAAACTATCTTTTATACTCCATTTGTTCCATTTGAAATATCTAAATGGTTGGTCGGGAAAGTCATTTAGCATGTTACTAGAGATATTGGATGAAGAATTTTCTGAAAGTACTGCATTACCCCGTTCTTCATATGAAGCAAAAAAAATTATTAAGACCTTAGTAAGTTATGAGAAGATTCATTGTTGTCCAAATATTTGCATATTATTTCGAGGTGATAAAGTAAATCAAAAAGTTTGCGATGTTTTTGGGACCTCTCGTTGGAAACATACTAATATGGAAAATGATCATATTTCAAACAGTGAAGAAAATACTTCTAACATACATGCAATACCAAAACAAAAGAGAAAGATTCCAGCAAAAGTTTTACGATATTTTCCTCTTATACCAAGGCTGCAAAGGCTTTTTGCCTCAACCAAAACATCAAATGATATGAGATGGCACACCGAGGGTCGTAAGAAGGATGGGCTATTGAGACATCCTACATATGGTAAAGCGTGGAAAGCATTCAATGAACGATATATAGACTTCTCCTCTGATTCCCGCAATGTGAGACTTGCTCTTTGTAGTGATGGTTTCAACCCATCTCGAATAATGAGTACTGCTTATAGTACATGGCCGGTTGTGTTGGTTACATATAATTTACCACCCTGGATTTGTATGAAACAATCTTCTTTTATATTATCAAGGATTATTCCAGGTGAAAAAGATCCGGGAAATGATATTGATGTTTCTCTACAACCTTTAATTGAGGAATTGAAAAAACTATGGAAAGGCGTTGAAACTTATGACGCTTCAAGCAAAAAAAATTTTCATATGCGGGCTGCATTGTTATGGACCATAAATGACTTTCCTGCATATGGAATTTTGTCTGGTTGGAGCACTAAAGGAAAGTTTGCGTGTCCTTGTTGTGCGGAGAAAACACATTCTAAGTGGTTACGTCATGGAGAGAAGTTTTGTTACTTGGGCCATCGTCGTTGGTTACCTGAGGGGCATATATTTCGTAATCAGAAAGAATTTTTTGACGGCACAGAGGAGATAAGAACTGCACCTATTCGGATAGATTGAGTTGATATATTAAGCCAAATACATGACATGCAATTCAAATTAGGCAAACCGCCAATAGTAAATAATCAAGGAGCAAATAGTAAGAGATCCAAAAGGAAGAGACGAATGAGAAACGATAATACAACATCAAGTGTTTCTAATTCAGAACCCATTGGCGCATTGAGGTGGTGGAAAAAGAAAAGCATTTTTTTTGAATTACCATATTGCCAATTTAATTTGTTGCACCATAATTTAGATGTGATGCATATAGAGAAAAATGTGTTTGATAATTTTGCTGGCACTTGAATCTTGATAAAAAAACAAAAGACAATACAAAGGCACAACAAGATTTAGTAGAATTGGGCATAAGATCTAAACTCCATCCCGAGTTACTTGCAAATGGTAAAACAAGATTACCTCCAGCTTGCTTCACAATGTCTAAAAAAGAGAAAAGAATTCTTTGTCGAGTTCTCAAGAATATTAAAATGCCCGATGGTTATGCATCCAACATTTCAAGATGTGTGAATGTTAACGAGTGTAAGATTATTGACCTTAAAAGTCATAATTGCCATATTTTGATTGAGGATATACTGCCATTGGCGTTATGAGCATCTAGTCCATCAAAGAAAGTGATTTTAATCACAATTGAATTGGCTTTTAAAAAAAAAAAAATCGTTATGTTCAAAGGTGTTGGATGTTAATGAGCTGGACAAATTACAAAACCGCATTACACTTATTCTTTGCCACATGGAAAGAATCTTTCTACCATCAATTTTCACCATAATGATTCACTTAATGATTCATTTAGTAGAAGAGGCAAAACTCGGTGGTCCGATATAATATCGCTGGATGTATTCTTCGGAGAGGTAAATAATAATTAATTACTTATTTCTTCTTAACTTAATTCTGACGGTACAAGTATATGCTATCTTATCATTCTTATTCTTGATTATTATAAGAATTTTGTTCGAATGAAATCAAATGTTCGTAATAAATCTCATCCTGAAGGGTCAATAGCTGAAGGATATATAGCCGAAGAATGTTTGACATTTTGTTCGAGATATTTAGATGGAGTTGAAATAAGATTTAATCGACTGTACAGAATCCTGATCCACCTAAAAATGAAACATAATGCGTGAATAAGCATAGAAAGGAACAGTTTTTAACAATGCCATACATCAAGAATTATCTTATATTAATTTTCAAGAGAGATAAAAACATGCATTAGCAAAAAAATAAATGTAGTTACAGCAAATTGATTTTAGAGTTCCGAAGTGGCGACAATATTTTCTTTGATTTTTCTTTTCCAAGTTCTCATATACTCGTTGTTATATAATTGTCATCGGAAGTAATAATATATATATATATATATATATATATATATATATATATATATATATATATATATATATATATATTATTGGGTTGTCATATAACTAATAATTTTTTTGATGTTTAATTTTTTTTAGGTTGTTGGGGGCAAAACAAATATGGTTGAGACATTTTTTCCAAATAATTTTTCGTCGAATGCAAGTCACGAGCCCACAAATGAAGGACAATAAAAAGTAATTTAAATTTTTGTGAATGATTGACAACTCAAATGTTGACAAATTATTAAACTTTTTTGATTACAGCATTTCTACTCTCTATGATAACTATTGAACGATATGTTATATGTTTTAGTTGATATGCTATCTTAAATTATGAAAGTGTTGATGATGTTCTTTACTTTTTATTGAGAATCATTTTGATTCTTGTGTTGTTAGTGTATGTTTTAAATTAAATATTAATTTTCATATGTTTGTCGTCGAATCTGTAATATTATGTGTATAAATACGGTTCAAAATAATTATTAAATATATTTTTATTTTTTATTTTTTACGTAGAGACGGTTCTAACCGCCTCATTGTAATGAGAATTTATTAATCTGTAGAGGCGGGTTAAACCGTCTCTAAATAGCAAATTTTTGTAGAGGCGGTTTAAACCAACTCTATAAAATAATATCAGTAAAGACGGTTTGAACCGCCTCTACAATACAACATTCGTAGTGGCGGTTTAAACCGTCTTTATGTTATTATAAAATTTAAAAAATATATAGAAAAAATTAAATAAAAAAATTTGGTGCAGTGGTCAAAACCGCCGCCACTAGAGGACCGCCTCTAGTATTTTCCGGCGGTCCTCCAAATCGCCTCTACAATGTAGAGGCGGCGTCTACGCCAGCGGTCCAGAAGTGGTCATTAGAACCGCCTCTAGAACTTGTAGAGACGGTTTAAACCGTCGCTATGATAACTAAGAACCGCCTCTACAAGCGCTTTTTGGTGTAGTGCGCGAGCCGAATATGAGGGAGCTGACCCAACGCATGCTAAGCTCGTTAAGATTTTGAATTGAAAATTTCAGCTCGTGTTTAGTTCATTTATTAAACGAGCCGATTGATATTGAGCTTAGTTTGAGCCGAACACGAATTAGCTTGCTAACAGCGAGCTGGATTGCCACCCCCTACACAGCCATTGTAATGTGATGGTTTGGACTTATTTTTAGAATTTGCTTAATTTAGTCAATCAAAGAAATTGTCTAATTATAAAAAATATAAAATAATCTCAAAAATATTTAAAAAAAGGTTTAAAAATTTTCAAATTTTTTTTGAAGCCTTATATATATATATAATATTTATATATGAAACAATTAAAATGTAATTACTCTGTACATGCCCAGAGCATCTGCTCCTTACATTACTTGCATAATTTTTGTCTTCAATTAAAGGGTATAATGACAAAAGTAGAATATTTTCAAAATGTGTTGAAAGTATAATTTAAAAGACCGTGGATCAAAGTGAAACTTAGTTAAAAGTTGGAGGACCAGCGATGAGCCTAATTTGGAATTGAGTTGCCCTGATAAAGTGCCAGTTTGTGCTTTGGAGGCCAACAAAATCCGAGAGCCCTTTCAATTTTCTTTCTTCTAAATCTATAAAACGTTGGTAATAATATGGTGATTTTAGATATTGCAATTCCAAACTAGGCATTAACTTAGATGCGAGTGCAGGGAGCATTAAGAAAGATTTGAATGAGCTGCAATATATGGTTGGAACTTGTGTACTCATCAAATTCCTAACTCCTAACTACCAGTGTACATGTATAGAGCGCCACTTTTTAAACAGTTGGGCTAGAGGGATGGAGTACCAGCGTTAGTAATTGTGGGTATCGTCCTACAGATTGCACGTGCCTCGAACAGAAATTAAATCAGAAATTCGGGACATCACTGAGGTTCTGGGTGGTAAAGAAAATATCAGGAATTTTCTAAAATCATGTACTACTTTTTACAGTATGTAGTAGTAGTAGTTGTACCGTTTCTAATACGCAAAACAACAGGTGAAAGAGTTAAAATACAAATAATGTTCGTTCGTGAGGGACCCAGTGAGTAATTAATCAAGGGTTAAAAAATAGGAGGTAGGAACAAACATTAAAAAGATAAGCAATTAGGTTCTCTTTTGATTTGATGATCAAGACAATATTATACTATTGCCTCAATAATTGGAATTTTCTTATATACGCACGAGATCAATCGCGACATATTCAACTCAAAGGCTCGGCTCAAACAGTCTCAGCTAAGTGTCATTAATAATTTTGAACTATATATATATATATATAAGCCAGATATATATTGTGAACCAAATTAGTTACTTTCCGAAACAAAAAAAAAAAAAAAAAAAAAAAAAAAAAAAAATCCTTTTGAATTAGAGAGTGAAGTTTTGTCTTTTACGAATGTTTCTTCCAACTGCAAGAGCAGCCACAAATTAAATGCTAGGGTTAAAATTTTACGTTTTTAAAATTTTGTTAATTTTTTGTGGAGAATTTTTTTGCTTTAATTTTCAGGAGAGCGGTAGGTACATAGATGGGGTGGATGGTTTTTCATAATGATTTACAGTGCGATCCATAGGGAGGTGGAGGTGCATGGGAGTTAGCTACTCAACTTTAATCTTGCTGTCCCACTTATTTATGCATTTCACATGTATGGTTTGGAACTTTATCGTGGGCTTCGAATCACCTCCCACACCGTCATAAATGGCTAGTGTACATGGTTAGTGTAGTTAATTTGAGTATTGGACGAATTTCTTTGAGGTTATCAATTAAGTTGAACTGGATTCTCCACACCTCATCACTTTCTCAAACTATATTTCTTCCCCATCAATATCTTCCCAAGAGTGGATTCTACCCACAACTTAAGACGCAAGGTACGTAATTTGAGAAATTAATATTGCAAAAGAGAGGAATATATATATATATATATATATATATATATATATATATATATGGCAGCATGCAGCATGTCACAAATTCAAACAATTTTTTTTGAGTAAAAAAATTATAATTGAGATTCATGAGAAATGGAGTTGGACGACACAACCTTATATATGCCCCTTGCCGTGCAGCTAGCAAATAAAAGAAATGCCAAATGGCATAAAATTATAAATCAAAAGAAGAGACTATAAGTTTTTAAGAGACTCTCATTTATTACCTCTTTTAGAAATTCTAAAAAACTCCTGATCCCTTTTAGTATCCGTATCCGCAATCTCGAGATTTGTAGAGATTTTTTTAGAAGATCGCAATAAAACCTTGACAGTGATCTCAAAATTTTGATAATCTAAATTAAGTAAAATTCAGCCACCTATAGAAAATTTTTGACAAGCGTCTCACAATAATTTCGGGAACTAATGAAACTGGTATTACCATTTATTAGAAAGTTATGATGGCATATTTAATTTGTAGTTGTTGAAGTGATTTTAACTGCATGTTAGCTTGAACTTTTCTAGCTGCTTATTCATGTACACTAGCTATATCACTAAAATGAGAATAGAAAAATTAGAAGAGAAAACAAATTAATCACTTCATTAAAATTTTTAAAGTAGTTAAGCATTACACAAGATTTGTTCGTACGAGCTTGCGTGGGAAAAAATTATATTAATAAATGAGTTGGCTTGTTAGGACTAGTTCAATATAATTAATTTTTATTTACAGCTACCCTTTCTTTGGATGCACTATCTCCTCTACAGAATGTGAAACAGCGACCTTGTATAGCTCATTACTGCTATTTTCCATCAGGGTAGAACATTATTGCACAAATTTTTTGTTGGGCAGTGTTTGGGTATAAATGAGATTTGTCAAACATAATTTAAAACTAATGTAGGAACTCGTGAGATGCATGGGGCATATAAAAATTATATTAAAAATTTACAAATTAAATAACTACATAAAATTATAAAAAAATAGAAAATAATATATTTTGATTAGTTAATAATATTAAAAATATATTAAAATATTTTTATAAATTTTTATATCTTAAAAATATTATTTTATTTTGCATATATATTAGAATTTACAGGATCATAAAAATTTAGCAACAACGAACGAAAGTAAAATCACAGTTTTCTAAAAAATAATAATAAAACGTTAATCGAAATAAAAAACTGCATATGCTAAGGTACCGTTTGGATTGGGGATAAGAGAGAATGAGTTATACCAGGGATAAGTATAAAGTTAGGCATAAATTAGGTATAATGTGAAATTGTGTTTGGTTGGGAATGAGGCTTATACCAGGTATAAGAAAAAAATGTTTGGTAGCGATTGAAGAATAAGAGGAATAGAGAGTTGACTTTTGTGTTAAAAGATTAAAATATTCTTTTCTTCTTAATAATTTTTTTAAAATTAAAATTTCAAAATTTATTCAAATTTTAATATTTATTAATTTTAATTTTTACAAAAATTTTAAGTGGGAATAAAAAAAAAGTTAATTTTAAAATTTTAAGTAGAAGTAAAAATTTTAATTTTTAAATTTATATAAATTTTAAAAAAATTATAAAAAAATTGTATAAATTTTAAAATTAATATTTTTTAAAAGCAAAATAAAATTTTTAGATTTATTAAAATATAAAATTAAAAAAATTAAAATTTATAAAATTAAAAATTTAAAATTTAAATATTTTTTAAAATTGAAAAATTTTAATAAAAAAAAAAATCAAAAAAAGTATAAATTAAAAAAAAAAAAAAAAAAAAAAAAAAAAAAAAAAAAAAAAGCAAATGCTCCTTCCCAAGTCAGAGCCTTTGCCTTGGGAAGGGGCAGAATAGGAGAGAGAGAGAGAGAGAGAGAGAGAGAGAGAGGGAGTAGTTGTTGAGGGGTGTGGGGCGAATGGGATATTCCTCCTTTGTACCCAATCCAAATAATGCCTAAGAGTTTAGAGTTTTCATCGTTTGGGTACAAAGGGGGGATATCCCTCCTTTGTACCCAATCCAAACAATGCCTAAGAGTTTAGAGTTTCGATAGAAAAGTTAGACAAGAACAATCAGCGTAAAATTTGTAAGCATTTCTGTCGAGAAAGAATTAAGATAACAGATGCAAGAAATAAAAATTTATAAATATTTATATAGAAATAAAGAGAAAAGTGAAAAGAAATAATGAAACAACAATAGAAATGACAATGAAGGATGGTTTGATTTGACAAAGGATTGAAATAGTTGAAGAAATACGAAGATAATTTTGATCGACAAAAAGAGAAGAGAGGTTTTGATTCGATAAAGGATTAAAACGGTTGTAGAAATTAAGATGAAAAAAAATTTAGTCGACAAAGGAAAAGAGGACCGCATGTGATCAGATTAATTCAAAAAAAGAGAATAAAAAAGAAACGGTCTAAAAAAAAAGAAATTAAGTTCAATACAAAAATGCATTATAAGATTGAACAGCCAGTTTGGTTCAAAAAAGAAAAAGAAATAAGATAAAAATTAAGCTGGTTCTGTCCAAAAAAGAAACCGATCAAGAAATAGTTATAACAAAAAGAAGAACCAAGTTCAACACATCTATATATCTAAATGACAAAGTAAGTCGATTCTGCTAAAAAAAAAAAAAAAAATTATAAAATAACCTAGTTAGGTGAGAGAGAGAGAGAGAAGAGAAGTGATTTGGTAAAAAAAAGACGATACGGTTCGCAATGGTTCAATTTTTAGGCGATTCAAAAAAAGACAGATGAGGGAGAGAAGTGGAATTGTTCGGTTCAACCAGAAACAAATGGATGGGTTTAGAAAAACGGTTTGGTTTAAGCCACGTTGCAAAGTTATTGGTAATTTATATATTTATATATTTGTATATTTATATAAATATTTGAATATTTTAAAAAAATAAATTTTGTGAATTTGAAAAATTATTGTTTAGAAAATAAACTCATCAAAAAATGAACTATTAAAATTAAACAGTCATCTAAAAATAGGGGAAAAGAATTTTTATAAAAAAAAAAAAATCTTTCGCTATGTGAAACAAATTAATCTATAACTCCCGTACGTAAAAAAAAACTTATGAAATTCGAAGACCGGAAAGATCAGATGCCCTAATCATATTTAATGATATTGACTGTCGGAATGCTCAATAATTAATAAGAGAATCAAATGAACTTGATCGTATTTAGCAGTGTCCAACGTCCAATGCTTAATCATTAAGAATAACTTTAAAGCACTACTAAGTACTTGTTGCTGTTGGGAACTCAGGGCACACTTGGATTACAAGAGAAATTAAATAAAAATAAGTCGAAATCGAGAAAAGAATGATGAAAACGATAATTTATTTGGTTCATAAAAAAATTTAAAATTAAAATTATATCCAAATTAAAATTTAAAAAATTAAATTTTTATTAAAAGTTAAATATATTGTTTAAATTTTTAATCAAAATTTGAATTTAAATTTGAACTTACAACTTAAACTTAAAATTTTAATTAACAATTCAAATTCAAGCTCAAAGTCAAAATTTAAATTTAAAATTATTAATTTAAAATTTTAAAAATTAAACTTAAAATTTTATATTTATATTTTAAATTTAAATTGAAAATTATGATTTAATCTAAAGAATTTATATGATTTATAATTAAATTCAAATAATTACTAAGAAAAAAAAAAAATCTCAATCACTCTGCAATCAAAGCTAGCTCCCGTTACGAAGGTGAGAGTCATTTAAAAAAAATTTCGAATCCTCCAAAATGAAAATTGGAATGACAATCTCTCAATCCAAATGTTAAAAATAAAAAAGATTCATTTGGATTCCGTTCCAAATTTTAAATACTTTAAACCAAACATGATCTTAATTTTATTAATAGCACTTGAATATAGCTCTATATAATCAATTGTTCCTAGCGCAAGTGGCAAAGGGGTTAGTGGTTGGTATCCGACGTTCCGAATTCGAACTTTAATTGTTTCAGATTTCCAGCTAAATTTATTTCTTAAAAAAAAACGAAGCGAATAACATCTTATATTTTTCTCAAAAAAAAAAAAAAAAAAAAAATTGCTCCATATAAAAATGTGAGGTATGCAGTATAATTATGTATGAAAAGCACCTTCTTTACAAAAAAATATATTATAGAGCACTCAAAATCTGAATATAATTTTTGGAATATGCATGTTTTATTATGATTTAGAAAATCCTACATATGGAAAGATGTAAATATTCCATGTATTTTACTATACTATATTTTTTTAGAACTATCAGGTATTAGAATTTCAAAAATTAGGAATTTATTTTTTAAATGTCGTTCGTCACGTCACGTCACCTCACATGTAGTAAAATAAATTTTATTCATCATCAAATATCAGAAGCAATGCATGAGTTGTATGGATATGCAACTCAAGCGTGAGTCCTCTATAATTTCGCTGTTCCTGTTCCATACTAAAAGTAGACGAATTTAAGGGCACCTTAGTGCAAAGGCTCTGTGGCAGCGAAAGAAAGCCAACAACTACCTTGAAGGGTATCATCACACTGGAAAATTTGCACTCACTCGGGAGGCAAACAACTACCAAACTATCTAACTCATTAGCGTTCGGAGTTATTTCTGTGGTCCTGGTGCCCCCTCGTGCCCCTCGTGCCCCCGCCCACCACGCGCACCCCCCCGCCTCTTAAATTGGTGAAAAATAAGAAAAGAAAGGGTGAGTTGCGAACATAGCAGCAGAGTCCTATATAAATCCACCACCTCCTTTGGCCCCTTCATGCGAATATACAAAATTAACCTTCTCTACTATTACCATCCTCATACTTCCATTTGACCGACGGCACATTTTCGAATTGACAATGCGCCCCTCTCTTCTTCTCCTCCTTTGCTCTCTTGTTTGTTTTTTAGCTTTAGGGACCCTCTGCACTATTTCCGATGCACGCGCCTTCTTTATCTTCGGTGATTCTCTCGTCGACAATGGCAACAACAACTACTTGGCTACCACAGCACGGGCCGACTCCCCGCCTTATGGGATTGACTACCCTACCCACCGACCGACGGGCCGATTCTCCAACGGGCTCAACATCCCTGACATTATCAGTTAGTTAACTACATGCAGAAATTAAACACCATGCATGCATGATCACATTAATTTTGTGCATATATCCTATCTTTTTACTTACATTCATTCTAGTGCAATCAAATTATCTTAGGTGAGTATCTCGGAGCAGAATCCACATTGCCTTACCTGAGCCCTGAGCTTCAAGGCCAAAAACTACTTGTAGGTGCGAATTTCGCGTCGGCAGGGATTGGAATCCTCAATGACACCGGAATTCAATTTGTACGGACATCACAAATTTATTCCGTCTTAAATGTACTTCAATTTTCATAATCGACATGTTCTAATTTGGATATTCTGTGTGTGTGTGTGTATATATATATATATATATATATATATATATATATATATATATGTAGGTAAACATAATTAGGATTACTAGGCAATTGCAATACTTCCAGCAATACCAGGAGAGGGTGGTTGCCCTTGTAGGCGTGGGCCAGGCAAAGAAGCTAGTGAACCAAGCTCTCGTTCTCATCACTCTTGGGGGTAATGACTTTGTTAACAACTACTACTTGGTCCCCTACTCCGTAAGATCCCGCCAATATGCGCTTCCGGACTATGTCCAGCTTATAATATTCGAGTACAAAAAAATTCTAGCGGTACGTTTCATTCACCAGTGCATATATATATATATATATATATATATATATATATATATATATAATTTTCCAGCATTTCAAGTCAATTATGTTAGCTTGTTTAGTTTCAAGTTTGATCTTACTTGGATTCAATCAACTCATTTGAAAAGAAGAAATAAATTATATAAATGACTAGATTTGAATAATTAATTGGCCCATCTCTCTCTCTCTCTCTATATATATATAAATATTGTTAAAATGCAAAGCAAATCCCTTAGAGCGTGCTGGTCCAATTTAATTTTCGTGAATTGTTCGCATGCCATGCCATTTGGAGTAAAAGAACGCTTAGATCCATATTCTGAATTAATGCAGAAGATTTTACAATTAAATTTTCTTGACGAAGCTATATATATCTTAATTTGCAAAGGTGAGAAATCATGGAAAGTTAATTTAGACCAGCACGGCAGCATGGGCTCTTTAATTTTCTTGTTAATGGAAGCAAGTTGATTTTAAATAATCAACTTACTATCCAAAATGTGACGTGAAGAACAAATTCTCAAAGTTCATCAGAGAAATTTAATTTATATGGTGTACTCAAGAATTAATTCCCAAGTTAACAGAGTAGCATATATATGCCATGCATGTGATTTTACTTCTTTGATTAAATCACCTTCCCTGCTTGCGCGTATCTGATTTTCTGTCAGCAGTGCCAAGAAGAATAAGCGCAAAGCCTGCAGTTTGCTGCAATTGACATATACTTTTCTTAATTGGACGTGGGCTAGCTACAAGGTCCTTTTTCATTCTCTGGCACAAAATTTAACAGCTAGGCGGTGAAATTTGGCCTATTGCAAAATATATTGTAATAACTCACATGCCCACAAGAGGTCCATGACATTATATACTCTGCTTCCATGCACTTTATTGCTGCTATTCTTCTCATCAAAAATAACAACTGCACACAAGTTTATCCAAAAGATTGCTGTGAATTAGCTAACACTTATAGAGCTAAGGCCATGGAACTACATAGTCGTTATTGACAATTAAATATTTGATTTCACAATAAACTAAATATGATTTAGGATATTTTTACTCTACAGAAAATAAATTTAATGATTTTTCTACTTGGTATACTTTTTAATTGAAACATTTTAAATTCAACATGACTTTTTTGCCTTAACAATGTAGAAGAGTCTAATTTAATTGAGTTTTTGCTATTGAAATTCTTCCAACTATTTTGATCAAGATCAACATGCTTGCCCTTAAACTTGTCGAGTACTTGTATCCCTTTTTTATAGGATTATTCGGTTCGAGCCATTTATTTTGTGACAGCCTCATGTATTAGAAAATAATATTCAAAAGTCATAAAATTTTGGTTCAGAAAAACCTAAATTATATTTAACTGTCTAAGCTGTTGATTCAGAATCCCTATAATAAAAAAGAGAGTCCATAGCTCAAAGCCCTCACTGCTATTAAAATTTTAGGGCTAGTTTGGATTTGTGTTGTCAAAATTATCTGCTTTTATACTCATTAAGGTCCAAAAAATTTAAGAGCACTTTTAATCTTTCCTCGAATTGCAACCGGAAAGATTGAAAGGTCTGTAATTTGAGTCGTACCAGGGAAACACAATCCTAAAGCAGGCACTGAGCTGTTTGAGAAACTGCCATAGAAAATATAGTTTCACAGCCATAGTAATCTTGATAAATATGAAGTGTTCTTTTCCTTCTCCTACAGTTGTCCTGCAAAAGAAGGGTATGGCGAGTTGTAATTACTAAAATTGGTTGCTGGAAATTTACTCTAGTGGCAACCACCACTGATCAAGCAATAAATAGGAGGGCAAATAGTAAATACAAATGGGTAGATTTGGTAATTAATCTCCCTTGGTGCACGGTGGTCCAAATCAACATTATGAAGAATTAAATTAGTAGAACTAATAACGGAAGAGATACAGCTAGACATTACCAAGCAGTACAGTACACCTTTGGCTTAAGGACCTTGTTATTATAGCAACATCTCTTCACATTGGGGGTGCCCAATTTCAAGAGTAAAGTGCTTGAATAGTTCTTGTACATTTGCAATATTGTGTCTTAAAAAGTGCGCATTTAAATTTCCCTTTGTCATCCAACATCCATTTAGTAATATGCTCTCTCGCCCTATATATGAAATGGCCCTTTTAATTAACCCAAGTGAAAGAGAAGGTCATTTTATAGAAAAAGAGGAAAAGCGATTATCCTACGGGACTATGATCGCCTGCGCAACAGATGACTTGAATGGCAGACGGAGCGGTGAAATATAAACTAGTTAGTTTAGGTACTTTAATGCTCAAGTGACAAAGTTAGCTGAGACTGGTTGGTTTTACGTAAAACAGGCTTGAATGCATCTAATAGGTTTTAGGCTGAAAAGGAGTTGCCCACCCACGTATTTTCATTTTCAGATTTTTTTTTGTTTTCTTTTTTTTTTTTTTTTTAGAAAAAAATAATATGCTATTCGTTTCGTTTATTTTTTAAATAAATTTAGCTGAAAATATAAAATAATCAGACTTCGAATTCAAAATTTTAAATAAAAACCGTCAAATTTTTTGCTAGTACCGTCGATGTTTTCAGAATTTTGTTTAAGTGAAAAACGAAGAGCCAAAATTGAAATAAATTCCTTATTCCACCTCGCTCTCCTTTCCTGTCTCATGTCCTTCTTTTGCAAATAAACAAGGTTGACTCTAAAACGGGCTTTTAGTTTGGAAAAACCAACTACCAATTGACTTAATTATTTATTTATTTATTTATTTTTTATTTATTTATTTTTTTTTCTGTCTAAAATATCTGTTTTTCTTATTTTTTTTCCCCCGAAAATCGTTATTGAAAGTTTTTTTTTTAACAAATACGAACTCCACCATTGCATGCCTGGGAATTTCCAGAGGCTCTACGATTTGGGCGCGCGGCGAGTCATCGTCACCGGGACGGGGCCGCTCGGGTGCGTGCCGGCGGAGCTGGCGCTTAGAAGCCGGGACGGCAACTGCGATCCGGACCTGATGAGAGCTGCAGATCTGTTCAATCCCCAGCTGGTGCGCATCATAAGGGAGCTCAACAGCCAGATCGGATCTGACGTGTTCGTCGTCGCCAATGCCCAGCGGATGCACTTTGACTACATTTCCAATCCACAGGCCTACGGTAACAATATTAAACTGCTTGAACAAATTTTCTTTTTTTTTTTTTTTTTTTTTTTTTTTTTTTGGCTTAAATGACGGAAAACCCCTGTAGATATTAGGGATTTCACATCACCACTGACACTATAACCTATAATTCACCAATCGACATGGAAACAAAGTGGAGAGCATATTAGGTGGTAGCACTATGCACAGAAATAATATCACTTACAGCGGTAGAATGTATTCACACCAGATGATTTGATGATATTCTGACAAATAGTCACAGGATTGTAGGCAAACCACATAAGTATCCCCTGAGTTCTAAATGTACAGTTGGTTATGTTAAATATGATGTAAAATATTTAAAAATTTTAAAAAATAAATTTTATAATTTTTTAATATTATTTGTCTAGTTATTAAAAAATTTAAAATTAATAATTTTAATGATCGTTGTGAGTTATTTGCAAGTTTAACGGTACAGAATTATTTAAATCATATAAAATTTTAATAAAATTTTTTTATACTATCTAAAATAAGATCAATATTTTTGATCTAAAATTCTATCAATGGTATTTTTTAAGATTTTTATTTTTAACCGTTGATTTTGAACCATTTCGATCATTAAGTAAATAATATCAAAAAATTATAAAATTTATTTTTTAGATAGTTCAAATATTTTAAATCAAGTCTAACAGACTGATCTTCGATTCGAAGATCCCATATAAAAAAATAACTTGATAATACTAAAAACTCCATCCTTATAAAAGTACAAAGTCAAACTCTATATTTCGGACAAAATATCATGTATGTGAGTCCGTACGTAAAATCATCTAATTTCTTTATATAAAAAAATATCATCTATTTGCATGCATACTTTACAATAATCTGAATTTTTACACATGCGCCCTGTCACAACAAATTAAACCTTTAAAAAAGTTTCCACTGTTCTGACCTTAAGTGATAAAAACTTGTAGTTTAAGGTAGCGTTTGGTTCGGGGATTAGAAAAATTTTGTTATACCAGGGATAGGTACAGATTCTGGTATTAGCAGGAATTAGTGTAAATTTGCGTTTGGTTCGATTTATGAGTTATACCGGAATTAAAGTAAATTGTGTTTGGTAAATTATATAGGAATAAGGAGAAGAAGAAGAATTGGTAAAAATTGTGTTTGGTTGAGTATAGAGGAATAAGAAGAATTGATAAGTGATAAATTTGTGTATTGACTATTTTGCCCTTTATGATATATTATATAAATAAAATAATTTATTATATTAATCAACCTAATAATAAATTTAAAATATTATTTAAAATTGTAAAAAATATTTAAAAATATATAATAAATAAATATTATATATTTATTTATAATATATAATATTATAAATAAATATATAATATTTATTTATAATATTATATAATACAGAAGAAAGCAATATATAATATAAATAAATATATTATAAATAATATATTTATTTATTTATTTATAATATAAATAAATATATTATAAATAAATATTATATATTTATTTATAATATATTTATTTATTTATAATATAAATAAATATATTATAAATAAATAATATATTTATTTATTTATAATATAAATAAATATATTATAACTAAATATATAATATTTATTTATAATATATTTATTTATAATACAGAAGAAAGCAAGGATGCCTCGAACCCCGCGCCGCAGTTGGGTTCCTGCTAATTCCATCAATTTTCTGGAATTCAAATTCCAGGATCCATACCCACTATTCCAGCTACCCTAGAATCCGGATTCCCCCCTATTCTGTCCCCGTTTGGGTATGGACACGGGGATAAGGGGGGTATTCCCCCCTTATCCCCCTTACCAAACGCCCCCTAAGGGAATATATATTACCGACAAAATATTAGGTATGTGAACCCGTAAAATCATTTATTCATTTGTTTTCTCTTTAAAAAAATAAAAATAAAAATATACAGAATTTATTTGGACTATTGATCCTTTCGAGTTGGCAATCCGACTATTCAAAAATTTAATTTTACGATCTAATTTTTTAATTTATTTGATTTAAATTAGTCAACGGTATTTTGACTTTAAAATTTGAATCCCTCTTTTATTTTTACTGGCTTAATTTGTTAGTATACTGAGAACTATAAATTTATTTAAAAAACTAATTAGCTTAAAAATTGAAGTCAAAATATTATTGATTGATTTAAATGAAATAAATTAAAAAGTTGAACAATTAAATTTAAATTTTGAAATAATGGATAGCCAACACAAATGATGCACAGTTCAGGTTTCGTATATTCTTATAAAAAAAAATAAATTATCTATTTGCATGGATACCTTACAATTAACAATCTGAAATTTTATACATGCACCCTATGACGAGAAATTCAGCCTATAAAGTAGTTTTCACCTTTCCAAACTTAGTTAGAAATATGAAATAATTAGACTTTAAATTTAGAACATTGGATACTATTTATCAAGTTGTTTTCTATTTGTGCTGGAGACAGCTGCCACCTTTCTAACTTCTTGTAATGCAAAAGTTAATTGAATGACTAGGCAACTTAAGCTGATCAGGAAAGTTTCTTTAAAGAAACTACACTCGGAAGAGATATAAAATGAAAATTCAAATTTAAAGGGTAAGAAATGGAAATAGATGATTCTGTAAGGGTTATATGTGAAAACCCACTCATAACAATTAGGTGACATGGCTAAGTCTTCAAATCTCAGCTGTGATGAGCATTTTTTTCCTGCAGGTTTTGTCACTGCGAAGGTTGCATGTTGTGGTCAGGGGCCTTACAACGGTATCGGGCTCTGCACGCCAGCATCAAACGTCTGTGCCAACCGCGATATTTACGCATTCTGGGATCCGTTTCATCCAACCGAGCGAGCCAACCGGATCATCGTGGGCCAGATTATGAACGGCTCGCCTGATTACATGCACCCAATGAACCTGAGCACCATTTTAGCTATGGATAATGCAAAGGCTTAGCCATTTTGAAGCAGCAGTTTATTTCGCTTTGCGCAAACTAGGCAGTGTCCTTATTGTTTCCTTAGACTAGTGTTGTAGTGTGCTGGTAGGGTATCCTCCGGGTGAACACTTTGGAGGAACTGTTGCTTCATAGTACCAAATTATGGTCATAAGACACATTTGTTTTTATGAAATCAATCTAAAGACAACTAATTCGTTGAGTTTTAGTGTCGGAACATGGAAAGTTACAGCTAAGTGAATACTTGCTGACCTTACATAAGGTTGGCTGGTTTGGATTCTGCCTTTCGTAGCTACTAATGAAGGCACCCGCATATTGTGGCATGCTGGTTCTATAAAAGTACACAACAATCAGTATTCTGAATAGTTTTGGGACAAAAAAGAAAGAAAGCAAAAGATAGAAATAAGGAAAGAAAAAGAAGAATACTAAATAGAAACGAAATAAGAGTATGAATAACTAGAGATAAACTGATCGATTAAGAAAAGCAGGAGAGTATGAATAACTAGAGATAAACTGATCGATTAAGAAAAGCAGGACAAGTTTCAAAATTACGAGGCAAAATTTTATAGCAAAATATTTTGAAAACAAATTAAATAAAGAAATAAATGATTGACTGACTTTTAGTAAAATAAAATTTTGCAAAAACTTCAATAGATTGAACTGTAGAGTTAGCAGCCATAAAAATAAAAGTTGAATAATAGAAAATGAAGAAGGAACTAATGCAAATGAAGAAGAAACAGGAGCAAGAGTGGCATAAAAAGTACTAAAAATGTAAATAGAAATAAAATACCGAATATTTTCAAAGTCAGTTTTTACTAGTAAATTAGTTCAATAGGAAGCATTGCCTTAGTTTTTACTAGTAAATTAGTTCAATAGGAAGCATTGCCTTAGTTTTTACTAGTAAATTAGTTCAATAGGAAGCATTGCCTTAGTGGGCAATTTTGAAGGCATAATAACCACAAGAGTTGGCAATTGGGCATGAGATTTGCACAAAAAGATAAATCCTAATCCATATTTTATGTGGATTAGGTCAAATTAAAATCGGCCAATGTGGACACATCACATGATAGCAATCTCCCACTTGGCCACTGTTGAGACTAGAATTTCTGCCACTTGAGAAAGCGACACGTGGCGTTTACCATCAGCTAGGGGTCCCAGCCAACAGGGGTTTGAGTTAGTAAAAAAAGACTCGCGTCTCGAGGCAAGTCCCAAGGACGGAGGCGCCCAGCACGCGGCATATTATCTCATGAAGGCATCAATCGACAGTGATTGAGAATAACCCCGAGTACGGAGGTCTGCAGCATGCGATACGTTATCGGATGAAGACATCGGCCGATGAGGGAAGCAACCGATGCAAAGACTATCACATCGTTTAGTATTGGACTGCGGTGTGAAGGAAGAGATCTGACTTCCCTGGTCATACGGCGAAGCAGGTAGAGGCGGAGTCAACCTTCGGTTGATCAAGCCGAAGAAGAGAAGACCCATGTCTCGATCAAGACTGGTCCCAGTCGCGTAAGAATATAGCACGCGACGTGTGCCATTGGCTGAAAGCCTCAGCCGATAGAATAAACAGCCGGCGACAGTAAGTGCATTCGGGCTGTCCGTAGGCCAAAGACATCGAACAACCTCAGTCAAGCAACGGAAGAGGCGAAGTCAAGGTCAATCCTCGGTTGCCTGAAGCTCTCGAAGGAAAGATCTTGAGAAGGATGAAGGCGAGATTCAAGCGCGAATCTCGTAGCAGACCCCGAAGCGGCAAGCGGCGTCCAGCAAAGGGAAGAGCCGAAGATCACGCTTCAATACGACAATTAAGGGGCTAACCTAGAAGGGCAAGCAACATCCAGCGCCGGAAAGCGCCGAGAATTACTCTCTGATGCAACGATCAGGGGAAGAACCTAGACGGAGAAACAACTACTGTCCTGTTCGAGGGCTTTCGGCTCAAAAGGAAGTGGTTGCTAGTTATGCGATAACTTCCCCCAATTAACGCCGATAAATTCAAATCGGTGCCTAATAAGTCGGTTCGGGATGTGTATAAATATCCGAACCATCGAAGAGATTGGGGTTCGACAACCTCGTAAGTCCAGTACCACCCCAGCTCTTCCATTTATCTAGGAGTAGGCTTAACTTAACTCATTTTTCTTCTTTTTTTACTGCTTTCCTAGGAGTAGGCTTAATTAATCCTTCTATCCCTTTTCTCCACTTGTATCCCCTTCTTCTTTATCAATATAAAGTGTAAACCGGCCTTTCGGTCGTGTCTTTATTTATCCTTACATTTAGAGTGTAAACCGACCCATCAGTCGTGTCTTTATTTGCCTTTCTTGCGCTTTAAAGTTATAATCGACTTATCAGTCGTTCATTTATCTATATACGTTTCGACTCATCTAAGTCGAAACCGGCGATCCCTCTCTACCTCCGCGAACCCGCTTCGGCAGTCACCGATCGTTGCGGTTGCGAGGAGTTACCAGAGGAGAACCCGGCCGAGCGGATCTCTCCTCAACTCGATCGCTTGATTGTTGGCACGCGGCGCACTTCGACACCTCTGGAGGGTCACCCAAAGGGGCCCATCGCGCGCAAGCCATATTTTGGCCCCAACAGCCACATTGGTCAATTTTCTCTCATATACATTTTACTTTTTATACGGGTAATGGACGTATGACCTGACGAAAAAAATACAAAATGCAGGAGTGCCATATTAAGTCACCACCCAACTAATATAGCACATCACTGACTAAAATCGTCTATACCCCAGACGTTTCAACACACACCGGATCAAACATCACAAATCCCCTTCCTGTATTCACAGAGCTCTACCCTACAATATCTATTGTACTCATGACTACCTCAAGTAACACAACCAAGATAATTGTCAGGGCAATGAGTCATAAGACTTTCATGGTGTGCTATCGAAATATCTTCCTCAGCCCATCACATTAATCTGTATCGGTTCAAGCATTTTACTAGACATACTCTACGAGATCGTATTTTTCTTATGACCCTGAGATACACGGTAAGTTAGTTACATTGAATCGCTATATAAACCCATGACAAGGGAAAGGTGTCACGCCCCGGGTGTAAACCAGAACCCGGACTCGTCTACAGATCCGCCGTGCACACGGTATTTTTCGTGTACACGAAGCGCTGGTAACCTGCTCAAATGTAAGTGAAACAATACTGGAGCATAAAACAGAGCTATACTAAAAACTAATACACCTCAGACAAATGCTGGAAATAAAGTACAATAAACTCTCAAATAAGTACATATGTCTCTCCCAGCTCACGAAGTAAATACAACCAGCTGGCTACAGCCAGACCCAAAAGAAAAGAAAAGTACAACTGTCTGAATGTCCGTGGTACATCAAAACTATAGAACTCGGCACCGGGGAAGTAGCTAGCTAATCAGCGATCCTCTTACCTCGCTCCTAGGCAGAGGGTCCCGCAACTCCAGCAGATGACTCTGCAAAACAAAGGGGACAAAAGGAAGAAAAACAGTGGGGGTCAGAACTACTATAAACAGTAGCCTCCCCTAGTGGGTAAACCTCAAAACTCTGAACTGCCCACTAGGACTACAAGAGGCAAAAGTAAGCCAGGGTGGTAAGCTATAAATACGAACAATTGGTAAAAGTTACCACTAAGATGCCTCTAAAATGATGAGCTAACAAAATAGCTAAAGTGCATGCCTCAATGCATATAAGCCTGCCTGGGTAACCCAATCTAGACACCGGTGAACACCGGCGCTGCCTGCTATGCCTACTGACTCACAACTCGGCTGTGGGGTGCAGAGCGGTTCCTGACCGACATGGTCCCACCCCTAGGGCAACAGACCGGCTCCTGACCGGCACGGTCCTGCCCCTATGGCAACAGACCGGCTCCTGACCGGCATGGTCATAAGTACACACACTCCGGAGTGGCACTCGAGGGGAGCGACCCTCACGAGTGAAATAAGTCGCCACAAGTAACTTGGTACAGTAAGACTGGATCAAGACTCTAATCAAGTAGGAAAACCCGTCCACTAGAGAGGTCCCGATCCCCTATCCCTCAATCTAATGAAATAAAACAGTCCGGTCAACCGCCTAGAATCCGCGGTTGCCGCAACTACCCTGTCCTCAACCTGCCTGTCCCCAATTCCCCAATAACTGGCTACACTATTCCAGTTCCAGCTCTAACCTGAGCATACAATCCCCTATGACTAGATGACTGGAGAAAGAATAAAACATGGTTTCTCCTAAGTCAATTCCTCATGATAGTGTAGCAGAAAAAAAGTGGCCTAGCTAGATGATCATACAAGCATGCAAGTCCATTATTTAGCAAATGTAATTTCAATTATTCCGATTCTTGCAAGAGTTAGAATATTCCTTTGTTGACTATCTTAATTATTAACATGCCGTCAGTTAACTCATATACATGCATAAGTCTCCCCACTTATATTTACAACATGATATGGTTTCAACTTGTAACAATTGAAAGTATTAAATAATTTATCCCCTTTCATAAGAAATGATTATTTCTTGTAGATGCAAGTGCTAACAACCCATTATTAATTCCATTCAAGCATGCTAGATTTAGTCCCCTGATACAGCTATCAACATGATTTCGGGGCATCTCTTAATAAGCCTAGTGGGTAATCAAAAGTGAGAGGTGACAACGGTACCCACCTCAAGCGCTAAATCCTGGTCCCCAAAAGTAAAGTCCACGCTCCGTCCAATAATATCCTCAATGCTGCACAACATACCACATAGAGCATACACAGTTAAATATACAATGCTCCATCCAAAATCTGCCCCCTTCTACAACAATCTGAAGTTTCACAGTTTTCACCTGCGGAAAGATGCCCTGAAAAATCCCCAAAAAATACTGTCACGATCCTCGCGACGAACCCGTCGAAACGAGTACCTGCACGCCCAAATCCGAGTTTCCTACGCCGAGATATAAAATCGGCAAGGGAAACACCCCAAACTACACTGTGCAAAAATACAGTGTTAAGAACTCGGGAAGAAGAAAGATTCTCACCTTCGAAGCAAACTTAGAAAATTCTGAGAAAAATCCAAGAGATTCCTTGCGAAAAATAGATGAGAATTGTCTTTTGAATCACCTTGATCCGATGCCTGTACGCAAAGATACAGCAAAAACTCCGCAGTGCTGTCCAAAAATCCGCGAAGAAAATAGGTCAAATGAAAGCTCGAGAAACTCCAAAATCCGCACGGAAAACGAGAAAACTCCAAATACCAAAGTTGGAGTCCTACCAGTCGAGAGTCCAACGGCGCGAGAATCGCCAAATTTTGAGATCGGGGTGAGTCGGGGGAGTCCTCGCACTAAAATGCGACGAAACGGGTCGCCGAAGAACGAGCGTCGCGCCGCGCCGTAAAAACGCGAACCTCGGGATGCGTGCCAAAGAAAATCCCAAGAATCCACCAAAGTGAAGGGGGCTATGCGAGGTAAAAATCCCCTGAAGGGTCCACAGAGAGAAGAGGTCAAAAAGCCTGAAAAAATGAACCAAGGGAGCCTATTTATAGGCCCAGCCTAACCTGTGTTGGGCCGGATTCGGGCGCAAGATTCGGGCGCCCGAATCCGCCAACACAGGTCGGACGAGGCCCCGTCCGACGCGCCCGAATCCTCACGGTGCCGCCACGTGTCCCCGCAACAACAAACAGCTGTGCAAGGGCTTCCCGGGCGCGCCACGTACCCCCCCCCCCCCCCCGCGGTCAGCGGGGTAGGTGGGGTGCGCTGCGCGCGTGGCGACGCGTGGCGCACTCGAGTGCGGTCGCCACGCGTCGGCCGCCTCGCTACCCCGTACCCCACTGCACCTGCCATGGACCGCAACTACGTGTGTCATGCCCCGGGGTTGAAACTGCGACCCGGGCTCGCTAACAGATCCGCCGCCTATACGGTGAACTCCGTATAGACGAAGCGTCAAACCTGCAAAGAAAGATACTATACTAAACAGATATCAGAGCTGAGAGTAAACTGCTAGAAATAAATATAAAATACAACTCTCACAATATACAACAAGTCCTCACCAAAAACAAAATACAAAAGACTCTCAAAGAAAGAAGAAAAGTACAACTCAATACCTCACTACATGGTCGCTCAACATACCACTCTCAAAATCTGGTAAGGGTACCTTTACTCTCTCTCTCTCTCAGGAGATGACTGGAAGGGATCTATCTCGCGACTCCCTTACCTCGGTCTGAAGAAGCAGCAGCTGGAACAGCAGGAACAGGCGTAGAAATTCCCTGGGGAAAAAGACACTACGACGGGTGTGAGAACTACTTCCCACGGTAGCTCTCAGTGGGTGCCGTCAACAAGCCCAACGGTCTGCCCACTAAGTCTACTAGAGGCAAAAGAAAGCAAAGGCAGTGCTGAAGGAATAAAGAACTGGAAAAATAAACTCGACAACTACTATGCCCCTATCTAGATGCTCAAAAAGCGAGACAGATGGAAAACATGATGCATCTACTAACTCTCAGGTGTAGTAACCCAATCTAATAAGGACTGCCACACAGGGTCCAGTCAAACCAGCGACCACCTACTGCCGCACATCCTCAACAGGACGGGTCTACCGTAGGGTGTCCGTGACTGCCACAACTGGGCCAATCAAACCTACGACCACCTACTGCCGCACATTCTCAACAAGACGGGTCTACCGTAGGGTGTCCGTAATTGCCACAACTGGGCCAATCAAACCTACGGCCACCTACTGCCGCACATCCTCGTCAGGACGGGTCTACCGTAGGGGGACCGTGACTGCCACAACTGGACCAATCAGACCTACGCCCACCTACTGCCGCACATCCTCAACAGGACGGGTCTACCGTAGGGGGACCGTGACTGCCACAACCGGGGCAGTCAGACCTGCGCTCACCTACTGCCGCACATCCTCAACAGGACGTGTCTACCGTAGGGTGTCCGTGACTGCCACAACTGGGCCAGTCAGAGGGACGGCGTCGACAACAACTAATACCACAACTCTAACCCACTGGCTAAAGGTACTCACGGCCGGGACTACCGTCTACTCGACGGCTCCTACCACAAAGCACCAAACTCAGGAAGGACCGACACCATAAGGGTTCGAAAACCCCGATAGGTCGGTGCCTAGAACCCTATCAAATAAGAACAGACTCCAGGCTCCGCCTATCGAAGTTCCCGGCTCCCTTACAGTTCGGGGACACGACAACCTCAGAACAACAAGCGGAAGACATCAACCAGGGCCCGAAAGTCCCAGGAGACCAATACCTACAACCCTATCAAACAAGTACAGGTCCTAGGCTCGGCCCTCGTGGCTTTCGTCCCGAAAATAGGAACGGCCCCTAGAACCCAGATCACCCAAACTCTCTTGGGTGAGGAAGTTGTAAAAAAGAGATGACAGTTATTACTGAAAATTATTTTTCTCTGAGAAACCCCATTTAATATATTTTAGTTCTTTCAAGAAAATTGTTTAAATAAGTTTTATTTTTCAAACCCCGAAGGGCTATTGCCATCACCCAAATCAAACAAGAACAGGCTCCGGCGACCCCTCGAGATTTGGAAGAAAAACATTAGTTTACAGAAGTCATGTGTGTCTAAAAAGAACAATCTGGGTCCTAGGTCCTGCTGACACTAGTAAACAACTGCCACTAGCCCAGTGGCGACAAATAAAATATCTCGTGACCGCCGTTTATCCAAACGGCTCCCGCCACAGATGAACGATCTACTATATCTACCAGACTCCACTCTGCTCCCAAGCACGAGTGTAAAGTGCAACCCACACTAAGAGAAATCCGACCACTCGGCCCACTACCCGGGCGAGTAAAACACTATGTCCAGGAGAAATAAAGTGTGGATGTCTAAAATAAAATAACATAGCCCAAGTTGAAGTTTTCTACAGTCTGGTTAAACATACTGCATATGACGGGGGTGCTAAGTCAAGTTCCAAGATGACAATGAATCACAGATAGTAGGAAACAGGAGATTGCATGATTATCAAATAACACTAGAATTATTCGCTATCACCTTCAAGCATACTACACAAAAGTATCACTATCATGCATGATTCTACTATAGTAGATTTAATGAACTTCCATAAGTCTTGAAGACAGGCCACCCACCTGAAGGTGCACAACTGTCCAGGGTTATACAGATAAGAAAGTCCAGAAACAGCCAAATCACAGTATCCTCCAAGCTAGCAACACTGTAGTAGTGCTCACAATGTCCTGGATACAAACATAATCCATAATTTATACTAAAATCCATACAAATTTCAAGTTCCAAAAATTCTGCATGAACAGTCCTCTTATCACGAAATTTTCACCTAAAAATCATTTTCCAAAAATTCCGATAAAAATATGACGGCGATCCTCGCGAAGTGTAGATGTCGATAGGCTCTTGAATCGTCGAAATCCGATGTCCGGATAGGGAGATAAAAATCCGCGAAGTGGGTGCTGTCCAGGAATCTCACAGCAAAACAGGGGCTCAGTAAAGCCTAGAAAACTGTGCCAATGATCCAAATCTAGCCGAAACACTCAACACGAAAGTCGAAGACATACCTCTTGTGAATCCAACGCCGCAAAAATCGTCCAAAAAGACTGTCGGGGTAGCTCTATGGAACTCTCAGACCGAAAAGCGACGATAACGGGCCTCCAACTGTAAATCGTCGTACTGCGCTACGATGCCAGAAACGTCATCGCCGGGGCTTCCAAAAAATCTGGGCCTCTGCCAGAAGATGCGCGACTCGAAGATCTACAACTTTCCTAAAGGGGCCATGGGCAGAAGAGCTCGGGAAAGGGGGCAAAAAATCCCAGCAAACCAGGTATTTATAGGCCCAGCCCGAAAATCCAGCCTTTTGGATTTTGGCCCAACATTTCGGGCGCCCGAAATGTTTCGGGCTGCTACAGTAACGGGCCCGACCCGTTACTGTGCGCGCCCGAAACCACCTCGGGCCGCCACGTGGCCCAGCTCTGCTCCCCGCACCCGGCGCACGCGCGCCAGCGAACCGCAACACGCCACGTGCCCCGGCAGGGCGACGTGCACCGCAGCGCCCGACCAACCACGGGGCGCCACGTGGCGCCCCCACGTCACCCCGGTCAACGCCCACACTGCGCCCACGTGCGCGGCAGCGCCGCCGCCGGCTCCGGGTCGGGCACGCCTCCCGAGGCAGTCGCCGCCAACGCGTGGACCGAGCGCACCAAGACCCGCCAACCACACGTCGTGTGAAGACCCGTATCTTCATGGTCATTACAGTGCGATTGACAGCTTGTGGAGGCCTATTTCTATGAATAGTGCTGATTGCGCGCAAATCGGACCCCGGAAACGGACTAAGTGCGAGAAATGGATCAAGATTGCTTAATTGGGAATTTCGTCAAAAAATAAAGGTTGTTTCGCGCAAAACGGACACCGTATTTGGATTCAGCGCAGAAAAACGATCAAAACGGCTATTTGGTTGCTTTATTTGGAATTTTGGACCTCGAAATTGGACTCAGCGCGCGAAAATAGCAAAAAGGGACATTTTTGGAGCTTATTGGACCAAATTCCAGGCGGCTGGTCCACGGAGGTGAGCGTGCACCAGGCACAGTGGCGGTGCGGGCAGCGACGTGTCACAGCAGGAGAGGCGGGTGCGGGCCACGTGGCGCGCCTGCGTTGGGCAGAGCGCGCCCACGTGCACCGCGCCGCGCTGCGCGTCCCCGCGCAGGGGACACGCGGCGCCACGCCAATGGCGGGCGCCGCGCGTGGCGTGGCCGCATCCGGGCCATCTGCCAGAAGGCGGGGCGCCCGGATGGGCGCCACGTGCCCCTGGCACGCGGCGGGCTGGGCCGGGGTTTGGGCCTGGCCCAGCACTGTGCTACGCACAGTGAACCCCTTGGGGTTTTTCTCTTCTTCAGCTTTTTTCTTCTTCTATTTTTGACCTTCCTCCTCCTCCATTCTCCTCTTTTGGATCCTTCCAACCTTGGGGACTTCTACAGAGGAATCTCATGCAACCCTCCTTCATCTTCTTCAGCAAAGAGATGGGTTATAGAGGCTTCATCACCATCATCTTCTCCTTGAGGCAAGCACCACCATTGTTGCAGTTTGTGAACCTTCCCGTCGCGTTTTAGTGGAAAAATTCCCCAGGACTCATTCCTTGGAGTTTTGAGCTCATTTTTGGTTCTACGTTTTCACAAGAGGTAAGGCTACAATTTTTGTATAATATTTTCCCCAGATCTCATGTTTTTGCAGAGTTTTAAGGCCATCTTTGGAACCCTTTATTTCAGTCTGGAATCCTAAACAGTCCTCAGTGTTTTGGTCTTTCTGGGCTGTAGGATGGGAGTTTTTGGATGAGTTTTGCGGGGAAATTTTCAGGACTCAAAGATCTACAATATTGGTATGTATAATTTTCTCCAGATCTGAGTTTATATTAGGGTTTATGCATGATCTTTGGAGCACCTTGCTGCAGTCATGTACAGATGGAACTTGGTGGATAGTTCATAGTGTTTATGGGTTTTCTCCTTCATCCGAGCATGAAAATTGGAGTTCTTTAGCTCAATTTGTATCTACTCTCGACAAGGAATCCAATGGTACCTCTCTTGCAGGATTTGGAGCACGTTTGATTAGGTAACTTTAATGATCTTTTTAAGTGCGATTATATGGTTTACTGCAGTCCCTGTTTTAGTTTTGATTTGAGCAATGCACCTTGGAATGCAGATAACTTTGTGGATATAAGGTCTTTTTCAGAAATTCAAGTTGGTACTTCTTCTTAACTTCAAGGTGAACAAATTCTTTTTTATGATCTGTGGATGAATCCCTTTGGAACAGCCCCTAATTAAGCTTAGAAATGATAGCAAGTTTATGTTAGCAATTTTTTTGGACAACATTGTGATTCTTGCTACAATTGAATGTTAAAGGAAATTAAGGGTGGATTTTTTAGGACTTGAAGATGTTTGTATGAAAGAGGAGACCTTTGTTTTACTGCTGGAGACTTCATTTTGAGGTATTTGAGGTTGCACATACTTTTTATTTAACCTTGTTGCACTTGCCGAAATTCTGGAATTTGAATGCGCAGTGTGCATTGTTTCAGTGATTGCGCCCAATCCGTGAGGCGGATTTGGATGATTTTCGCGGCATCGGTCTCCTGGGAGGATAAGGATTACTCACGCCAAATTTCAGCTTCAGCGGGCAGCGGATCGTCAAGTTTCAGGTGGGTGGTTGTGCTTTGCCGAAAACATCGATTTACCCACTTGGGCTATTGGTTTCCTTCATGACATTGTGGTTGTTGTTCTCTTCTTCTTGGTGTAATATGCTTGGATATCCATGTGTAGATTAAGTTAATTGATCCTCAGTGTATACATGAGTGAATGAATAGTTTGATTGATGTTGCATTATCTCACATGAAGTTCATTATAAGTGATCATTCTTAAACCTATGTTATGTGAGGGTAATTGGGAAATCACTCTTCAACCTATACCTTGTGATGAATGGTTAACATTATTATGTGAGAATGATGGTGATAGATATATGTGAGTGGTTGGTTGATTTATGTGAGGACTTGATGGGGTTATGTGAGAAGTGCTTGGTTCCTTGTGTGAGAAGGACTTTGTTGATTTATTTGAGGATGACTTATATGAGAGTAGTTGGTTAAGTGATCCTTAGCCTCCACTTTGTGATATGAATTATAGTTGTCGATCCTTAACCTACAATATGGGATATTGGGCATTGATGTTGATTCTTAAACTATCTATGAAAGAATGAATAGTTGATTGATCTTTGATCTAGCTTATGTGAAAATGGGTGTTGATGTAGGATATTGATCTAGTTGATGTGAGAATGGCCTATGCTTTTGATTTTCAATTCATTCATGTTAAGTCGGATATCATTGTGAGTTGAGGCCTCCTCCTTATGAGATTAAGCATTGTTCATGACTCCTATTACCTCCAAATGAGATTGGACGTTGTCGGTAGATCCTATGTTCATTCTAGGTGAGATCAACGAAGGTTGTGGAGCCTTAGACTATTCATTGGTGATACATGATTGAAGGTATATGATTAAATAATGTTAAATGATCCTAAGCATACTCATGTATGAATGTGAGGTTTGACAAGCGTTGTACCATCTTATGTGATTTTGATTAAGTGTGGCACTTCCTTATTTTTATACTTTGTGAGCATCGTGTATGTGGTACAGGCAGGCATTTATATTCTGATGCATACATTTAGCTATCCTTATTAGCTCTGCATTTAGAGGCATTTTAGTGGTAGCTTTCTTTTATCAGTAGTTCTGTTTATAGCTTACCACCTCTCTTATTCTTTTTCTTGCCTCTGGTAGATTTGTGGGTACGTCGGGGTTTGAGGCTTTACCCACAGGGGGAGGCTACTGGTTTTACTAGTGGTTCTCACCCCCATTGTTGTTTTTCCCCTTTCCTCCCTTTGTTTTGCAGTGTCTGCTGTGGGAGTTGCGGATCTTTGGTTGACGGTTCGAGGCGAGGGAGTCGCGAGATAGATCCCTACCAGTGTTGATTTCTACAGTGGGATAGATGTACCAACCCGGATTGTGGGTTTCACTGTACTCAGTTGTATTTTATTATTTCAGTTTATCTCCCTTTTTGGATTTATAGATATTGTATAGATGGCTTTTACTTGTATTCAGTTTGTCGGTGGATCAGATTATTGTATCAGTCTTTTTGGGAGATGGATATTGTACCTTTATCTTTCAGTTGTACAGTGATTCAGCTTTTTATTTTAGCGGCTTTTTTTTTTCAGCTCTGATATCTGTTTAGTTATTAGATGATACTTTGCAGGTTGGACGCTTCGCCTATGCGGAGTTTCGCATAGATGGCGGATCTGTTGGCGAGCCCGGGTCGCAGTTTCGACCCCCCGGGGCGTGACACGTCGCCACGTGTCCGACCCCGGTCCACCGTGCACCCGCGCCAACCCCATGGACCGCGCCTACCGCACCGGCCAACAGGTAAGCGCCACGCGTCCCGCGCCCGGGTGCACGCCCGCGCGGTGGACCGCGCGCCTCCGCCGCCGCCAGCCGCCGCGCTCCGCCGCTCGCCGCCGCGCCGGCGCCTCTCCGGCTGCCGGAACAGTACCCCAAGACCTCGAAATGCGTGTTTTCGCGTCCGGGCTCCGAAAAATTCAAGTAGATAGTCCATTTCGCTCGTTTTCGCGCGCTGAATCCAAATCCGAGGTCTGTTCGGCCAAATTCCACTTCTAAAATTTCCCAAAAATTCTCGAAAAAGTAAACTTGATCTTTTTTTCGTGCCGGGTCACATTCTTGGTTCCAACAAGCGCGCAGAAACCTCAAACACCCAAAATGGACTTTCCGATAAGCAAGCAAGCTCTAAATTCATCAGAAAACAAATTCTTGGGCCCGACACGCGCACACACACTCCCCGAAGCCACTAATCCAACAGTAAACCCTTAAGTAGGGATTCGGGTCCTTACATCCTCCCCTACTAAAAGAAAGTTTCGTCCTCGAAACAAACACAGCTTAAAAGGGAGTCTCCAAGCCCAAAGGTAAGCATCCATCAACACAAACTCCAACTCCCCAGTCACTACACACTCTCCACAAAGCGAGTCCAACAACCGGATAAACCTCAGGAATTCCAAACACTGGGGACGAGGAAGAACAGCCAACTCTACGAGTCCAACTACATGAATTACGCCGCAAAACTTATCAGAAAAAGTAAGGGCCCTACCAGCAGGAAAGTCATCAACCCCCAACTCTCCAATTTAGAAAACAACTGAAACTAGCAAAAAGTTCGAAAGTTCCGAAAGACCAGTGCCCTCGCCCCAATCAAACAAGAACAGGTTCGGGCACCGTCTCCATTTCTGGAGTAGTCTTTCGAATCTTTCATCATGTTCGCAAATTTCAGCACAAGGGTGAGAAAAAAGGAGAGAAGTGTTGATGCCGTTCCTGCTGTGGCAACAAAAACGGGAGCTACGGTCTATCCGTGCCCCTAAAAGAAAGACACAACCCTATCCGTGACCCCTAGAGACACTACCTCTAATCCTAGGCGTCACCTACGCTCAACAAGTAGCACCTAACCCGGAACTGCTGAAGCCATTGCTGCAGGAAGGATGCCTCGGTGACCTGTGGAATGATCTCCTGTTGTCCAACTCGCGGAAAGGTCACTGTTCTCAATCCACAATCAATCATTGCACGATACCACACCAGCCGATCCATCCCGTGTGCTCAAACTGATTCTTGGAGTCTCAACTGTCCCGATCATGCTCCAAGCTTAACCTCTGCTCGTAGGATACTGTGAAGAATCCAGTCGCTCATGCATGTGACAAAATTCCTATCTCTTATCATGCAGAGACGCCAATGCCCTACTATCATGCAAAAGGATGCCGTGGTACCAAAAAGCTCACTCAGCTGACTGAAATTAAAGCCATACCTGCGGCGATAGGATCTGCTGCTGGAGTGCCCTCCACTAGGGCTACGTAAACCCGTCCACTGGGTGCTGAAGACCGTCGTCCCGTCTGTCTCGACGTCGTATCCCACTCTGTCTGATAATGCATCAGAGGGGCTTCTGCTTCATGAACCGGCAAAGCGGGTGCTATAGCAAGGGGTTGCACTGACAAAATGGCTCGGGGACAAGCTGCTCAAAAATGTCCAAACTCTCCACAAAGAAAACACCGTCCCTGTCTCTGGTCACACTGCGACGGGGAATGAGGGCCCCCACGGATGACGCACTCACGACGCTGCTGCCGGAGCTGCTGTCTAGGCTGATATCGTGGCTGCTACGGGGCCCACCAGATCTCTGTCGCCCCTGAAACCCACGACCCTCAGAGTGAGATCGTGGAGATCTGGGAGGTGCCGGCCGACTCGTCTGTCCCTCATCAACCGGTGCTGGGCGCTTCGCCCCCGGAATCACTGCGGGAGCTGGAGCCATCTCATCTATCATTGCCTCTCTGCACTCAACATAAAGTGCCTGCTCCATAGATGCATCCAACGTCTACAATCTACGCGAACGGACGAACTGATAAATCTCTTGGCGCAAACCCCGCTCAAACATATAAATCCGATGCGCCTCATCTCTGGCCGCGTGCGGTACACAGGCCAACAACCGGTTGAAGTCTGCGATGTACTCCTGCACGGGACGATCTCCCTGACGGAGATTCTTCAGTTGCTCTTCCAACCTCTGCCTGACGCTCTACGGGGAAAAAGGCTCCAAGAAATAGGCTGCGGAACTCCGCCCAAGCGAGAAGCTGCGTCCCAGGCGGACCAGCAGGTCGCACACGCCGCTACCAAGCCTCGGCGTTGCTTTTCAAGAAGTGAGTGGCCAACAAAACTCGAAACCTCTCCTTAATAAATAAACTCTCGAAATGACGCTCCATGGCCGTGATCCAAGACTCTACCTCCCACGGCTCAGCACTCAATCCCAAAAAATGGGGTGGATCGAACTGGCGAAACCTCATCAATAGATCCACCACCTCACGCTGCTCTGCACGGGTCAACTATCCCGTCGTGCTGCGGGTACGACTGGGGGTGTCACAGCTGACTGTGCCCTCTGCTTAATCATGCGCACCATCCGATCCATGGTCTCCTCCCGACGTCGGAAGGTCTCCGACAATTGAGCCATCTGGGCCCGAAGCTCCTGTACCTCACTCGGCTGACCCTGTGCTGACTCCTCCTGCTCAGGCTCAAGGGAGGAGGAGGGCTGAGAACGCGTCCACATCCTACGTCGGGGAGGCATCGTGCCCAGCTGTAATCCACAAGTAAACATCAAGACAACACCAAACAACACTCGGCCCAATCCAGCGGAAGTCTAAAGGCATGTCCCCCTTCCCGAAGTACTATGTTGTCTGCAGCCAACATAGTTGCCACAGAAGGAAGACATGTCAATCACTCATCCCGATCAACTCGGAGAGTTAAAAACCCAATCAGGACTCCCGCTAAAATCGCGGCTCTCACGTGAGTCATCCTAGGGTCCAACCACAAGCCTAGGGTTTCTAAGTCCTCAATGACCTAAAACCTAGGCTCTGATACCACTCTAATCTGTCACGCCCCGGGGTCGAAACTGCGACCCGGGCTCGCTAACAGATCCGCCGCCTATACGGTGAACCCCGTATAGACGAAGCGTCAAACCTGCAAAGAAAGATACTATACTAAACAGATATCAGAGCTGAGAGTAAACTGCTAGAAATAAATATAAAATACAACTCTCACAATATACAACAAGTCCTCACCAAAAACAAAATACAAAAGTCTCTCAAAGAAAGAAGAAAAGTACAACTCAATACCTCACTACATGGTCGCTCAACATACCACTCTCAAAATCTGGTAAGGGTACCTCTACTCTCTCTCTCTCTCTCTCAGGAGATGACTGGAAGGGATCTATCTCGCGACTCCCTTACCTCGGTCTGAAGAAGCAGCAGCTGGAACAGCAGGAACAGGCGTAGAAATTCCCTGGGGAAAAAGACACCACGACGGGTGTGAGAACTACTTCCCACGGTAGCTCTCAGTGGGTGCCGTCAACTAGCCCAACGGTCTGCCCACTAAGTCTACTAGAGGCAAAAGAAAGCAAAGGCAGTGCTGAAGGAATAAAGAACTGGAAAAATAAACTCGACGACTACTATGCCCCTATCTAGATGCTCAAAAAGCGGGACAGATGGAAAACATGATGCATCTACTAACTCTCAGGTGTAGTAACCCAATCTAATAAGGACTGCCACACAGGGTCCAGTCAAACCAGCGACAACCTACTGCCGCACATCCTCAACAGGACGGGTCTACCGTAGGGTGTCCGTGACTGCCACAACTGGGCCAATCAAACCTACGGCCACCTACTGCTGCACATCCTCAATAGGACGGGTCTACCGTAGGGTGTCCGTAACTGCCACAACTGGGCCAATCAAACCTACGGCCACCTACTGCCGCACATCCTCGTCAGGACGGGTCTACCGTAGGAGGACCGTGACTGCCACAACTGGGCCAATCAGACCTACGCCCACCTACTGCCGCACATCCTCAACAGGACGGGTCTACCATAGGGGGACCGTGAGTGCCACAACCGGGCCAGTCAGACCTACGCTCACCTACTGCCGCACATCCTCAACAGGACGGGTCTACCGTAGGGTGTCCGTGACTGCCACAACTGGGCCAGTCAGAGGGACGGCGTCGACAACAACTAATACCACAACTCTAACCCATTGGCTAAAGGTACTCACGGCCGGGACTACCGTCTATGTGGTGGCCCAATTTCCCATGCAGCTTTTTCTGGTGAATCCATTGTTTAGAACACCTATTGTTGGTGTGTCTGGCCCATTGTGCGTCAATGAGATGCTACAGATGGACCCTGTGAGATATCTACAGCTGTGTTGGCTTTCGGCTGTGTTTGCCAAAATTTTGAAAAGGTTTTTGGCCAAACAGAGGTTGGAAATGGATTCAGCGCGGAAAAACGCTTGAAAACGGCTATTTGCTTGTTAAATTCTGAGTCCGGATGCCCAAAAACGGACTCCCGAAAGTTTTCGGTGAATTTCGGTGCATGGGAGGGGCCGTGGACCGCCGGCTGCCACGTGGCAGCCCAGGATTGGCCGGTCTGCAGCGCGCGGTCCACAGAGAGCCGCGGCTGGGTGCACGGACCCGGCGCATGACACGTGGCGCCGCCTGATTGGCGGGCCCGTGAGGCGCGGTCTACAGAATTTGCGCGGCGGTGCATGGACCGGGGCGGGGGGACGCGTGGCATCCCGCGGTTGGTCGGTGCACGCGGCGCGGTCCACTGAACATTAATTTGGTGCGTGGACCAGGTGCACGGGACACGTGTCACCACGCTATTCGCGGGCTCACGAGGCGCGGCGCACCGAGTGGCGGTGGGGCGCCTCGGGGCGCGTGCGTGGCAGGCGGCGCCCTGCCCGCACGTGTGACCGCGACAGTGGCAGGGCCACGTGTCGCCCTGCCACTGGCGGGCCCCACCTACCCGCTTTGACCGCGGGGAGGGGCACGTGGCGGCATTTGGCGCGCCCCGCACAGCTGTTCGCTGTGCGGGACGCGTGTCGGGCGGGGAGGCGCGTGACGTGGCCGCCGATGATTCGCTCCGCTCGCTGTCGCCTGTTTGGCGGGCGACGTGGAGGCCCAGGAGAGTTTTGGGCGCGCACAGTGTTGGGCCGGCCCAACACTGTAGCCGCCCGAAAACTTTCGGGCGCCCGAAAGTTGGCATTTCTGAGCTTCTAACCGAGGAGAGTTCTTCACCAAAGTTGACCCTCACACCTTCAAGCTTCCATCTGCAGATTTTGGGAATTTCTTGGGGCACACTTTTCGAGATTCTCATTTTCTTGGCGCGGCGCGACGCTCTTTCTTCGGTGTTTCTTCCGTCGCTCTTCGGTGTACGAGCTCCCCCGACCTACTCCGACCATCTTTTCGAGCGATTTCTTCGCCGCTGGATTTGTAACAGGTAAGGCTACGATTTTGGGTGCACGTACATTTTCAGATTTCGCGTTTTTCGAGGTGTTTTCTCGTGCTCATTGGGACCCTTTTTGCTGTGAGCTTTTGGTGAGGACAGCAGCTTCCTTTGAGGATATCTTCGCGCACAGATCTCGGATCAGGATGTGCTTATAGACTTTTTTCATCTACTCGACGCAAGGATCATCGTGGTATTTTTTTTGGATTTTCCTGAGATCTTCCCGGAGGTATACTTCTCCCTTCTTTATCTGTGCAAGATTTTACAGTTATGTGGATGTATGTTTTTGCGCGCCCGTGTTGTGGAATTTATATCTTGGCCTACGGAACTCCGATTTGGGCATGCAGGTACTTGTTTCGAAGCTATCGACGCGAGGAACGCCAGGATATTTTTATTGGAATTTATTGGACACTTTCTACAGGTGAAATTTCGGCATCTGTACAGCTGAAATTCAGCATGTGATATTTGGACAGATTTTTGGGGATTTGTGTATAACTGTAGCCTATGTTGTACCCAGGTGGGATTTTGGACTGTATTGGACATTCTGGACAGTGAGTTGCTGTTGTTCTGGTATTATCAGCTGTAGGACTTGGACAGATCAGCGCATCAGGTGGGTGACCTCTTTTTCAAGATCAGCGGACTGTGTACTAATTCTAGCTTTAGGGACTTGCATATTTTAATGTTTGTTGTACAGCATGCTAGAATGTATGAATTGTTGATCCTGTTGTAGTTAGATGATCCTGAGATTATTATCTTGCTCCCTACAAGCTGTTATTTATTGTTTATCTTGGAACTTGACCTAGCACCACTGCCATATGATGCATGTTCAGCCAGACTGTAGAAAACCTCAACTTGGGCTAGGTTTTTATTGCTCTAGACATTCCCACATCACTTTTCTTTTTATCACTCTGGACTTAGAGTTTTCCTCGCCCAAGTAGTGGGCCGAGAGGTCGGATTATTGTGGGATGCATTTACACTCGTGTCTGGGGACCGAGTGGAGTTGTTAGCAGTCTGTAGACCAGGTTTCTTTGGGAGAGTGACTTGGGTTGTAGATTTGAGATCTTGAGAGCTATTTTGAGTGACAGTGAGTCTCGGCTGTGCAGTTTTCCAGCCTGTGTGTGAGACAGTGTTCCTTTGGTTACAGTCGATCTTGTTGATCGAGGATTTGGATTATAGCCTGCATGAGCCACATTTGAGCTCGACAGAGATACGCGGATACTTTCCTCGGTGGGGTCGCTCCCCTCGAGAGCCACTCCGGAGTTGGGCCTGTTCTTCTATCGCGACTTGTCGACGCAGTGTTCCCTCTGGCTGGGCCAGTTAGTGGCAGTCACGGACACAGTCCCTCTGGCTGGGCCAGTTAGTGGCAGTCACGGACGCCCTACGTAAGTCCGGTCCCCCGGGACGTGACGGCAGTAGGTAGGCGCAGGTTTGACTGGACCCTATGCGGCAGTCAGTTGAGATTGGGTGATTTGAGTCGAGAGCTAGTTGTAGCATCATGTTCTTTCTGTTCCACTTTTGAGCATCTAGATAGAGGCATAGTAGCTGTAGAGTTTACTTTACCAGCATTTTCCCTTTCCGCACTGCATTGTTACTTTTGCCTCTAGTAGACTTAGTGGGCAGACCGTCGGGCTTGTTGGCGGCACCCACTGAGAACTACTTGGGACGTAGTTCTCACACCCGTCGTGGTGTCTTTTCCCCAGGGACTTCTTCTTCTGCTCCAGTTCCTGCCGCACCTGTTGCTGACCCGACTGATCGAGGTAAGGGAGTCGCGAGATAGATCCCTACCAGTGTCGCCTGAGAGTAGATGTACCTCCCTACTTTTGAGAGTTCATGTCGAGTGACTTTGTAGTGAGGATTGAGTTGTACTCTTCTTATTTTGAGAGATATTTGTATCTGGGTGAGGATTCTGGTTGTATATTTTGTGAGAGTTGTTTTTATTTTATCCAGCTTTTACTTTTCAGCTCTGATATCTGTATAGTGTAGATCTCTTTTGCAGGTTAGTCGCTACGTCTATACGGGGCTTCCCGTATGGGCGGCGGATCTGTTGGCGAGCCCGGGTCGCAGTTTCGACCCGGGGCGTGACAGATTAGAGTGGTATCAGAGCCTAGGTGTAGGTCATTGAGGACTTAGAAACCCTAGGCTTATGGTTGGACCCTAGGATGACTTACGTGAGAGACGTAACTTTTTAGCGAGAGTCTTGATTGGGGTTCTAAACTCTCCCAGTGGATGGGATGAGTGATCGACATGTCTTCCTTCGGTGGCAACTATGTTGGCTGCAGACAACATAGTGCTACGGGAAGGGCGACATGCCATTGACTTTCGCTGGATTGGGTCGTGTTTTGTTTGGGGGTTCTGACTGTTCTTCTTGTTCCCCGCAGGTGAGTGATGCCTCCGCGACGCCGGATGTCGACGCGCTCGCAGCCTTCTTCTTCTGTGCCCGAGCAGGAGGACTCGGGACAGGGACATCAGAGTGAGGTGCAGGTGCTTCGCGCCCAGTTGGCGCAGATGTCTGAGGCTGTTCAGCGCCAGGAGGAGACTTCCCGGCGCCAGAAGGAGACCTCTCAGCGTCAGGAGGAGACCTCGCGACGCCAGGAGGAGGCCTCGCAGCGCCAGGAGGAGGCTTCCCGACGCCAGGAGGAGGCCTTGAGTCGGATGATGCTTATGTTAGAGCAGAGGTCACAGCCTGTGGTAGCACCCCCTGAGAGCTCACCTGTGCCCTCTACGCCAGCTGCAGCGTTCCCTGTGATTCCGTCAGCACCAGCAGTCCCTGTCGAGCCGGTTTCCTGCAGACCACCGTCTGAGTCGGCGGGACCTTTTACTTCTTCTGAGCAGCGGGCAGCGGTGGATCTGTTGATGAGATTCCGCCAGTTCGATCCACCCCGTTTCTCTGGTCTGGGTGCTGAGCCGTGGGAGGCCGAGACTTGGGTTACGGCCATGGAGCGTCACTTTGAGAGTTTGTTCGTCGAGGATCGGTTTCGGGTCTTCTTGGCAGCGCATTTTCTGGAGGGCAACGCCGAGGCTTGGTGGCGGCGTGTGCGACCCGCTGGTCCGCCTGGGACGCAGCTTCTTACCTGGGCGGAGTTCCGCAGTCTTCTTTTGGGGGCCTTCTTTCCTGAGAGTGTCCGCCAGAGATTGGAGGAGCAGCTGAGAAATCTCCGCCAGGGAGATCGGCCCGTGAATGTATACATAGCCGAATTCAATCAGCTGTTGGCTAGTATGCCTCACGTGGCCAGGGACGAGTCTCACCGGATCTACATGTTTGAGCGGGGGCTGCGCCGGGACATTTATCAGCTTGTTCGCTCCCGCAGATTGCAGACACTAGAGGGCTCGATGGAGCAGGCGTTATATGTTGAGTCTGGAGAGGTAGTTATGGATGAGGTGGCTCCAGCCCCCGTAGAGACTCCAGGGGCGAAGCGCCCGGCGCCGGTGGATGAGGGGCAGTCGAGTAGGCAGGGACCCCCGAGACCCCCACGATTCCATCCTCAGGGTCGTGGACGCCAGGGGCGCCAGAGATCTGGATCATCTCGTCAGTCTTCGCAGCAGCGTCGACCACCTCGACCCCAGCAGTCATCTCAGCAGCAGCAGACTTCGCGGCAGTCCCGGCAGGATCGTTGTATCTTTTGTGGAGGGCCGCACTTACCGATGCATTGTCAGCAGAGGCACGGCCGTTGCTATCGTTGTGGGCAGGCCGGTCACATTCAGAGCTCGTGCCCCAGAGCAGGTTCTCCAGCTCCTTCCGCCGCTTCAGCACCTTCTCTTCCTCATCAGACGACAGGGCCTTCTGTGGCCTATGGTAGGCCTGATCATGCTCCATCTTCCTCGCGGCAGCCAGATCGACGACCACCAGCACCGAGCGGGCGTGTCTATGCCGCCCAGATTGAGGATGCTTCTGCCGCAGATCACGTCGTCGCAGGTATTATTTTGATTTCTGCAGTTCATACCCGAGCACTTTTTGATACTGGCGCATCGCACTCATTCATTAGTAGAGCATTTGCATCCCTACATGGTATAGAGGTAGTTTCATTATCGCATGCATTAGAGGTTCAGATTCCAGGCCATGTCTTGCATGTCGAGGAGTGTTGTAGGGATTGCCCTGTACAGTTGGGACCCTGGGTCCTGCCGGCAGACTTGCTCGTCTTGCGGCAGCTCCAGGATTTCGACGTGGTACTTGGCATGGATTGGTTAGCTCGGTATTTTGCCACCATTGACTGCAGAGAGAGGACGGTGACCCTCCGCGAGCCTGGACAGGAGGAGTTCGTTTACAGAGGCTGCCAGAGTACTTTATTTGCCATGACTATTTCTTCGGCGAGAGCCCGGCGGATGATGAGTAGGGGTTGTACCGCTTTCCTGACGACGATTGTAGAGGTGCCTACGGCGGCACTGGGACTCGAGGATATCCCTATTGTCCGCGAGTTCCCAGATGTGTTTCCCTCCGAGTTGTCGACCATGCCGCCGGAGAGGGAGATTGAGTTTGTGATTGATGTGGTTCCAGGAACCGCACCAATCTCAAAGGCACCTTATAGGATGGCCCCTGCTGAGCTGAGAGAGCTGAAGGCCCAGTTGCAGGACTTGATGGATGTGGGCTTTGTGAGGCCCAGTGTATCTCCGTGGGGAGCGCCAGTTTTATTTGTGAAGAAGAAGGATGGGTCGCTTCGATTATGTGTGGACTACAGAGAGCTGAATAAAGTGACCATCCGGAACAAGTACCCCCTTCCACGGATTGATGATCTGTTTGATCAGTTGCAGGGAGCGTCTGTGTTCTCCAAGATTGATCTCCAGTCAGGTTACCACCAGCTGAGGGTGAGGGCCGAGGACATTCCCAAGACGGCTTTTAGATCCCGGTACGGGCATTATGAGTTTACAGTTATGCCTTTTGGATTAACTAATGCCCCTGCAGCATTCATGGATTTAATGAACCGGGTATTTCAGCCGTACTTGGATCGGTTTGTCGTTGTGTTTATTGACGACATTCTGATTTACTCCCGGAGTGATTTGGAGCATGAGGAGCACTTGAGGATAGTGCTGCAGCTTCTGCGAGAGAAGAAGCTGTATGCCAAGTTTAAAAAGTGCGAATTTTGGCTCCGGGAGGTTGCTTTTCTAGGCCACGTTGTATCAGCCGCAGGAGTGGCAGTGGACCCGACGAAGATTGATGCTGTTCGGGATTGGCCTAGACCGACGACGGTTACTGAGGTCCGTAGCTTTTTGGGATTAGCAGGTTACTACCGTCGCTTTGTAGAGGGCTTTGCGAAGCTCTCTACTCCCCTGACCAGTTTGACCAGGAAGGGGATAAAGTTTGTTTGGACTGAGCGGTGCCAGGAGAGCTTTGAGGAGCTGAAGAGGAGATTGATCTCGGCACCAGTTTTAGCACTTCCAGTGATGGGCGATGGATTTGTGATCTACAGTGACGCCTCTCACAGCGGCTTGGGATGTGTTCTGATGCAGCATGGTAGGGTAATTGCTTATGCTTCACGGCAATTAAAGGATTATGAGAAGAATTACCCTACTCATGATTTGGAGCTTGCAGCCGTGGTGTTCGCGCTGAAGTTGTGGCGGCATTACCTCTACGGGGAGCATTGTGAGATTTACACTGATCATAAGAGCTTGAAGTACCTGTTCACACAAAAGGAGCTGAATTTGAGGCAACGCCGGTGGTTGGAGTTGCTAAAGGATTATGATGTGAGTATTCTTTATCACCCCGGCAAGGCCAATGTAGTGGCAGATGCTTTGAGTAGGAGGTCAGTGCAGAGCTTGAGCATGTTGATCACCCAGCAGGCACCGCTTGTGGAGCAGATGAGGCGCTTACAGATTGAGGTTGTATCCCCTGGGGTCTCTGCTAGACTCATGTCTATGGTCTTGCAGCCCACTCTGTTGGAGAGGATTAGAGAGACACAGAGTGAGGACCCCCACTTGACTCGGATTAGATCGCAGATTCAGGCTGATCAGTTAGGGGATTTTGCAGTGGATAGCTCGGGAGTACTGCGGTACAGGGACCGAGTGTGTGTGCCTATGGACACTGAGCTCAGAGATCAGATTTTGAGGGAGGCCCATTATACACCTTATACCATTCATCCTGGTGGTACTAAGATGTATAAGGACCTCAAGGCACATTTTTGGTGGCCCGGAATGAAGCGGGATATTGGAAGATTCGTGGCTCATTGTTTAACTTGCCAGCAAGTGAAGGCAGAGCATCGTGTTCCTGCTGGCAAGTTGCAGAGTCTTCCAATTCCCGAGTGGAAGTGGGACCACATCACCATGGATTTCGTCACTGGACTGCCGAGGGCGCAGAGTGGGGCCGATGCGATTTGGGTTATCGTGGATAGACTCACCAAGTCTGCACACTTTTTGCCTGTACAGATGACTTTGCCGTTGGAGCGACTTGCGCAGTTATACTTGGATGAGGTAGTGAGACTGCACGGTATACCCACCTCGATTGTATCAGATAGGGACCCGAGGTTCGTTTCGCACTTCTAGGGGAGTCTTCAGTCAGCCTTGGGGACCCAGCTCTGTTTTAGCACAGCATTCCTGTGAGGACCCGAATCCCCACACTGTGGTTTACTGTTGGTTTGGAGGCTTCAGGGAGTGCGTGTGTGCGTGCCGGGCCCCAAAATTGAGTTTCTGGTAAATTTGGAGCTTGTTTTCTTTTCTGGAAGTCCATTTTGGGTGTGTGAGGTGTTTGCGCGCTTATTGGGGCCAAGAATGTGACCCGGAACGGAAATTGGATCAAGTTTACTTTTCCGGGAAATTTTGGGAAATTTTAGAAGCGGAATTTGGCTGAACGGACCTCGGATTTGGATTCAGCGCGCGAAAACGAGCGAAATGGACTATTTACTTGAATTTTTCGTAGCCCGGACGCAAAAACACGGAAATCGAGGCTTGGGTCACTGTTCCGGCGGCCGGAGAGGCGCCGGCGGCGGCGGAGCGCGGCGGAACGCGGCGGCGGAGTGCGGCGCAGGCGCGCGGTCCACCGCGGGGCGCGTGCACCGGGCGCGGGCCACGTGGCGGGCTGCGGTTGGCCGGCGCAGCGGGCGCGGTCCACGGGACTTGGCGGGGTGCACGGTGGACCGAGGGCATGCCACGTGGCATCCCGTGGTTGGTGCGGTGTTGTGCACGCGGTCCACGAACTTTTGGCTCTGGTGCACAGTAGACCGGTGGACACGTGGCGTTGTGTGGTTGGCGGGTTCTGGTGCACTCGGTCCACTCAACAGTGGCGGCTGAGGCGGTGCCTCGGGGCGCGTGCCCGACCCGGATCCGGCGGCGGCGCGGCCGCGCACGTCGCGCGACGTGCGCGTTGACCGGGTCGGCGTGGAGGCGCCACGTGGCGCCCCGTGGTTGGTCGGGCGCACCGGTGCACGACCTCTGGTCGCGACACGTGGCGTCCCGTGGTTCGTCGCGGTGCGTGCGCCGGGTGCGGGGAGCAGGAATGGGACACGTGTCGGCCTCTGGGAGTTTCGGGCGCGCACAGTAACGGGCCGGCCCGTTACTGTAGCAGCCCGAAAACTTTCGGGCGCCCGAAAGTTGGGCCCGAAAGTGGTCAACTTGCCTTTTTGGGCTGTTTTCTCTTGTGGGCCTATAAATAGGCCATTTGGGATGCGATTTTCTGCCCTTTCCCGTGGGATTTAGCCTCTGCTCCCTTCACAAGATTTCTTCCTCTCCCTCTTGCCAATCTTCCGGCCAAGTTTCAGATTTTCTGGAAGCCGCGACGACTGTGTTTTCTGCCTCGTAGTGCGGAGCGACGGATTTCTGTTGAAGGCCCGTTATCGCCGCATTTCGGTCTAAAATTTCCACAGAGCTACCCTGACAGTCGTTTTCAGCGATTTTTGCGGCGTTGGATTCACGAGAGGTAAATCTTCGACTTTCGTGTTGAGTGTTTTGCCTAGATTTGGGTTTTTGGCACGGTTTTCGAGGCATTACTGAGCCGCTATTTTGCTGTGAGATTCCTGGACAGCACTCACTTCGCGGATTTTTATCTCCTCATCCGGACATCGGAATTCGACGATTCAAGAGCCTATCGACATCTACACTTCGCGAGGATCGCCGTGATATTTTTATTGGAATTTCTGGAAAATTATTTTCAGGTGAAATTTTCGTGTGAACAGTAGCTGTGTATGCAGATTTTGGGAATGTTGATTTTGTGTGTGAATTGTGTGTAATTGGGAATGGTTGTTGTACCCAGGACTCTGTAAGCACCGTTCTTGTGCTCTTCGCTTTGTGGACTTGGAAATTTGTCGGTTGCTGGACTTGTTATCTGTATCATCCTGGACAGTTAGCGCGATCAGGTGGGTGATCCTGCTTTCAAATTCTATGGATTGCACTCTAATTCTACAAATATAGTAGCATGCATAGTATATGAGCTAGATAATATGTGTAAACTGTATGTTGAAAACCACTGTAGCTAATTGCTAAATCTGTCGATCTCTTGATGAACTCTGCAACTTGGGAACTTAACTTAGCATAATTGCCTGTTATTTAATTATCATGCGCCACTAAACTACAGTAATTTGAACATACATCAGATTTATTTATCACTTTAGCTTTTCCACAGTGGTAGTACTTTTGTCACTCTGGTCATAGTGATTTTTCTCCGAGTCGTGGGCCGGGAGGTTTATTAGCTGGGGATTGCATTTGCACTCGCGTCTGGGGACCGAGTGGCGTCTGTAGCAGTCTGTAGACCAGTTTGCATAGTGATAGTGATAGTGGATCTGGGATCTTTGGGACATGGTCATAGTGACAGTGTGGATTTTTAGCCAGTGAGTGAGATAGTGATTGGATCATAGCCTGCATGTGCCACATTTGTGCTTGACAGTGTTGCGCAGTTATTTGACTCGAGCGGGTCGCTCCCCTCGAGTGCCACTCCGGAGTAGGCGAGACCGGGTTGTAGTACCGGCTTTGAGATTGAGCTAGATACCGGGTTGGAGTACCGGACATACCTACAGCAGTAGGTAGGCGCAGGTTTGACTGGACCCGTTGTGGCAGTCAGTTTGGATTGGGTGTTCTGAGTTGAGTATCAGTAGTGGCATATCGTCCTCCTGTTCTTTCCCTTGAGCATTGTAGATAGGGGCATAGTAGCAGTAGATGTTTACTTTCCAGCTTTTCATACTGCATTTCTTTTGTTACTTTTTGTCTCTAGTAGACTTAGTGGGCAGGCCGTCGGGCTTGTTGGCGGCACCCACTGAGAACTACTGTGGGAGGTAGTTCTCACACCCGTCGTGGTGTCTTTTCCCCAGGGACTTCAGCTCCAGTTCCTGCGGTGCCAGTTGCTGATCCTGCTCTTCCAGACCGAGGTAAGGGAGTCGCGAGATAGATCCCTTCCCCCTTCAGCTTCAGTGTGTTATAGAGGTACCCTTATATTTTGGTTGTGTCATGTTTGAGAGATTATGTAGTGAGGTATCGAGTTGTACTTTTCTTCTTTCTTTGAGAGACTTTTGTATTTGTTGGTGAGGACTTATTGTATTATGAGAGTTGTACTTATTTTATTTCTAGCAGTTTATTTTGCTCTGATATCTGTTTAGTGTAGTATCTTCCTTTTTGCAGGTTAGACGCTACGCCTCTACAGGGCTTCCTGTAGGGACGGCGGATCTGTTGGCGAGCCCGGGGTACAGTCTTGACCCGGGGCGTGACAGATTAGAGTGGTATCAGAGCTTAGGGTGTAGGTCTTGAGGACTTAGGAACCCTAGGCTTATGGTTAAACCCTAGGATGACCCACGTGAGAGCCGAGATTTTTAGCGAAAGTCTGGATTGGGTTTCCAACTCTCCCGAGTGGATAGGGACGAGTGATAGACATGCCTTCCTTCTGTGGCGACTATGTTGGCTGCAGACAACATAGTGCTTCGGGAAGGGGGACATGCCTTTCGACTTTCGCTAGATTGGGTCGAGTGTTGCTTTTGGTTTTGATTGTGTGTTTTGTCCCTCAGGTGGGGATGCCTCCTCGACGTTCGATGGTGACGCGCTCGCAGCCTTCGTCCTCTGAGCCCGAGCAGGAGGACTCGGGGCGAGGACCACAGGCTGAGATTCAGGAGCTCCGTGCCCAGATGGCACAGTTGGCGGAGGCAACCCGACGCCAGGAGGAGGCGATGGCGCGGCTGATGCTCATGATGGAGCAGAGAGCACAGCCGACGGTGGCACCCCCTGAGGCTTCGCCGGTGCCTTCTTCCCCTGTTGTGGCACCCCCTGGGGTGCAGCCTGCACCGGCGGTTCCTGCTGAGCCGGTTTCGAGTAGGCCACCGGCCGGGGCGACGGGATCTTTGACTGCAGCTGAGCAGCGGGAGGTAGTAGATTTGTTGATGAGATTTCGACAGTTCGATCCGCCCCGCTTTTCGGGCATGAGTGCTGAGCCTTGGGCAGCCGAGACGTGGATTACCACTATGGAGCGCCACTTCGAGAGCTTATTTGTTGATGAGAGGTTCCGGGTTATTTTGGCTACCCATTTTCTGGAAAGCAACGCCGAGGCGTGGTGGCGGCGTGTGCGACCAGCTGGTCCACCTGGGACGCAGCTTCTTTCCTGGACTGAGTTTCGGAGCATGTTGTTGGGATCATTCTTTCCTGAGAGCGTCCGACAGCGACTGGAGGAGCAGTTGAAGAATCTCCGCCAGGGAGATAGGCCTGTGCACTTGTACATAGCGGAATTCAATCAGCTTTTGGCATGTGTGCCTCATGTGGCTAGAGATGAGAGCCATCGCGTTTATATGTTTGAGAGAGGACTTCGCCGAGACATTTACCAGTTTGTCCGCTCCCGCCGACTGCAGACCTTGGAGGCCTCGATGGAGCAGGCTTTGTATGTGGAGAGTGGAGAGGCCGTGATGGATGAGGTATCTCCGGCCCCTGTAGCGACTTCTGGGGCGAAGCGCCCGGCATCTCCGGAGGAGGGGCAGTCTAGCAGGCAGGGACCCCCGAGACCTCCACGTTCCCACTCGCAAGGCCAGGGGTACCGGGGACATCAGAGATCGGGGGCGTCCCGCTAGACACAGCAGCAGCATCGACCCCCACGACAGCAGCAGTTCTCACAGCAGGCTTCCCTGCAGCAGCGCCCAGATCGGTGTGTTATCTGTGGAGGCCCACACCTACCGACTCAGTGCCCGCAGAGACAGGGCCATTGTTTTCGCTGCGGGCAGGCCGGTCACTTTGCGAGCATGTGCCCTAGAGCCGGCCATCCAGCTCCTACATCAGCATCAGCACCGTCCATTCCTTACCAGCCAGCCGATCCTTTTGTAGCCCACAACAGGCCAGAGGTTGCCTCATCTTCTTCCCGGCAGCCAGAGCGACGTCCTCCGGCACCGAGCGGTCGTGTTTATGCCGCTCAGGTTGAGGACACTTCAGCAGCTGAGCAGGTCGTTGCAGGTATTATTCTGATCTTAGCACTCCGTGCTCGGGCTTCTTTTGATGCCGGTGCATCTCATTTATTCTTCAATAGAGTTTTTGCATCTATCTGCATGGTATCAGGGCATGTGCATCTTGGCATAATTAAGGGGTAGGGATTTTGTGACCTGCATTAGCGTTTGGATTCATCCTAGTATCTTCCAGCAGAGGCGAATTTTGGGCGTGATCAAAACAACTGAACTTTGAAAGGCACGCCGATTGTTGTGTTGGTTCAGTTGCAGCTCCCCGACTCAGATTGAGCACTTGGAATGGACCTGTTGGTGCGGTATCGTGCAACATTTGATTGCGAACGGAGAACAGTGGCCTTCCCGCGAGTTGGACGACAGAAGAACATTTCTACTGGTTACCGAGGCATCCTTCCTGCAGCGGTGGCTTCAGCGGCTTTGGGTTAGGTGCGACTTGTCGAGCGTAGGTGACGCCTAGGACTAGAGGGTTTGTCTCTAGGGGTCTGGGTTAGAGTGGTGTTCCTTTTAGGGGCACGGATAGACCGTAGCTTCTGTTTTGTTGCCGCAGCAGGAACGGCATCAACCCTTCTCTCCCTTATTTTCTCACTCTTGTGCTGAAATTCGCGAACAGGATGAAAGATACGAAAGACTACTCCAGAAATGGGGACGGTGCCCGAACCTGTTCTTGTTAGATTAGGGCAAGGGCACTGGTCTCTCGGAACTTTCGAACTTTTCGCTAATTTCAGTTGTTTTCTAAATTTGAGAGTTGGAGGTTGATGACCTTCCTACTGGTGGGGCCCTTTCCTTTCCTGTTAAGTTTTGCGGTGTAATTCGAATAGCTTGGACGCGTAGAGTTGGCTGTTCTACCTCGTCCCCAGTGTTTGGGAATTCCTGAGCTTTATCCAGCGGTTGGACTCGCCTTGTGGAGAGTTTGTAGCGACTAGGGAGATGGAGTTTGTGTTGTTGGAGGCTTACTTTTGGGCTTGGAGACTCCCTTTTTAGCCGTGTTGTTTCGAGGAGGAAACTTTCTTTTAGTGGGGGAGGATGTGAGGACCCGAATCCCCACACTGTGGTTTACTGTTGGTTTGGAGGCTTCAGGGAGTGCGTGTGTGCGTGCCGGGCCCCAAAATTGAGTTTCTGATAAATTTGGAGCTTGTTTTCTTTTCTGGAAGTCCATTTTGGGTGTGTGAGGTGTTTGCGCGCTTATTGGGGCCAAGAATGTGACCCGGAACGGAAATTGGATCAAGTTTACTTTTCTGGAAAATTTTGGGAAATTTTAGAAGCGGAATTTGGCTGAACGGACCTCGGATTTGGATTCAGCGCGCGAAAACGAGCGAAATGGACTATTTACTTGAATTTTTCGGAGCCCGGACGCAAAAATACGGAAATCGAGGCTTGGGTCACTGTTCCGGCGGCCGGAGAGGCGCCGGCGGCGGCGGAGCGCGGCAGAACGCGGCGGCGGAGGGCGGCGCAGGCGCGCGGTCCACTGCGGGGCGCGTGCACCGGGCGCGGGCCACGTGGCGGGCTGCGATTGGCCGGCGCAGCGGGCGCGGTCCACGGGCCTTGGCGGGGTGCACTGTAGTAATCCGGAATATTTTATTTTTAATAAATAAAATAAAAGTGGAATTTTAGCCGGAGTTAGATTCTAAAGATCTAAATTGATCTATTTGATCAATTGCCGGGGTGCAAGTTGCACGAATTACAAGGCAAAAAGGCTAATTTCCAATCCGGACATGATCTTGGAAATCCGAGTTTACCGTTGCGATCGTCTCGTCGAACTGAGCAAGTTTCATATTCAGCACTTTTCGATCTGACGGTCGGATCTTCCAGAATTCAAAGAAGAAGGGAGCAAAGGGTTGCGACCAATGGAACCAGTGCCCTATGCGCACAGTGACTTAAGTAACTTACTGTTCATCTACAGTAATCCTGGATTTTAATTGTCCCTAGAACTAATGTTGGCCGATTTACCATCCGGACCCCTAATTTAGCGGAATAAGTAGTCAAACCTAACTATTTTCGACGTTCTGAACGCAATGGCGCAGTTCAAAATTGTGTTTGACGACTCTGGAATCTCGAAAAGCGTGAAAACTGTAAAATGGGACAGTTTTTATGGAACGAAAATTAATCTGGACACCGCGTCGAAAAACAAAAAAATCGCTACTTTGAAGTTTTCGACGTGCCGGACGCAATGGCGAAGTTCGTTTCGCAAAATAACGAGCGGATTTCCTCGAAATACGTGAAAGACACCTAAAAATGGACTAATTTGCAAGGAATATTAATATTTTATGTGTTAGAATGTTAGGGCTTTAAATATGAGGGTGTTGGGTGCAATTTACACCCACTGAGATAGGTCTCGGATGCTAGGGCTTAGTGTGAACCGGGTTTGGGTCAAGTGTACAAGGAATCATGCATTAATGGTGTATACGTTGAGCCGAGCTCTCTGCCTCTTCCACTTCGTAACTGGCAGCTCCACCACCTTCTCCACCTTGCAACGGACGCGTCTCCTCGGCTGCTGAACGCCTGCCCGCTCGCGTCGCCGGGAATGACCCGAGGAGCCTATAAATAGGTGGCCTCCTCTTGGGTTTGGAGCAGAAGCCATCTGGAGTTGTAGGATTAGTCCAAACCACTCCTGAGAGATCCCCTGAGCGACCGCAACCAGGCCTAGGTGAAGCCGCCGCCGCGCGCCGCCGCCACCACCTTTTCTTCTTCTTCCTTACTCCGACGAGAATAAGGTTGGAAACTTTTGAAATTTTCTGCGGCCTTGGACCCTTGCATGAGGTTCCTTACATCGAGGGGATCCTCCCTGTGCAACCTGAGCCCTCGCCGCCGTCCCCGTTGCCGGCAGAGACTTAGTTCGCCGGAAATTATTGTTTTCCCGACGAACTTGATCTCTGATTTTTCCGACCGTTAAAACTTAGATCGGAACCGTTAATCTTCTTCCCCTTTATGACTGCAAGCTACCCTAGAAGTCTAGGGATGATCAGTTGAACGGTTGAGCCGCGCGAAGAAGCCCTAGCTTCGGGTTTTTTTTTGCGTTTTCACCCGAGCTCCGCCGTCCGGCGCCGCCGCTCATCGGAACAGCCGGCCACCGCCACCAGAAGACTCCTGGCATCGAGTGGGACCTTTTGGTCCAAGTCCCATCAGCTCAAACCCAACCGGCCGAAATCCGCCATTAACGGCCATCATCTTGGCCGAGCTCCGCCGCCGGCGATCGACGGGGCTTCGTCAAATGGGATAGCGGCTTAGGTGAGTTCCCTTGACCTCTGTGATGCTCCCCATCCATTTGCATGCGGATTCTAACGTGTGGTTTAGCGTAACCGAAGTTGCACCACTTTGGTCCATGTTTTGGCCGAGCTCCCCTCCGGCCGCCGCTGCTGCCCGCGCTGCCGGCCACCACCACGGGAGGCATGGGGGAGTCGAGGGGACTCATTCGGTCCAAGTTGTTGGGTCTCAAAAGCCTCCGGTTGAGTTCCACTATTAATGGCCACCGAGCTCGGGTGAGGTAGGCCGCGGGTTGTCGTCGTCGCCTCCGGTCGCCGGGGGGACACCCAGGTAACTTACTAAACTTGCTGGCATGCTTCCCCTCCATCTTAGAAGCCTCAAAATTTCCTCTTTGCTGAGATTAGGCTCGGGCAAAGTGTTATAGTTAATGTTTATATATTATGCTCACAAGGTGTTCGATGATATGCTTCACAGAGTTTTTAATTGGAATTAGGGTTTACAATGAATATGAAAGTTGTTGTAGAACATCCCCTGAGCTCAGTGCTCACTTCAGATCAAATTAGATCTGTGTGGATGCGTGTGTAGTGCTTTGTCTAAGTGTTAGAGAGCAAGAACTCGGATCTGGTTGATCCATCACTTTTGGACTGAAAGTAAGGTGAGCATAGGTATCCTGGCACTGTCCAGAGTCACTTTCATATACAAAGTTCATCTGTTTGACGATCGGATTAAAAGATACAGCGAAATCGACCTTTTTCAATAATGTTGGAACAAAACTAAGTTCCGGGCTGTTAGCGAAGCCGCGACAGTGCATTTCTGGCTAATTTGGGGTCACTGGACGCGATGCTCGCGTTAGATTTGGTGTTTGAAGTCCCGGAGAAACAAAAATGCATTTTGGCTATGTTAGAGAGGAATTTTATGGCCTGAAGTTTGCCTCGGGTCTCGTACTGCTCCCAAATGGTGAGCACGAGCTTCGTCATGTTGTAACGGACACGCTGAAACTTACGGCGCTATCTTTGGATTCCTGGTTTGGAAGAACGGGTCAAAACAGTGTTCAAATAAGCGTAATAATGCGATTATAGAGAAAATAATGGATTAAGTTGCAAATGTAGCATGCTGGCTGTCGTTAGACAGTATATACACACCTTCTAAACCTTTTGTTAAAGTTCCGAGGACTCTAGTTGAGTGGGAAACGGATCTTGTTTCGTAAATCGGCAAAATTGTCGGTTTCACGAATTACGGTGCGAGTTCGTGTTGTAATTTGGATTCCCCGTGTTGTGACAAAAGTATAAAAATAATGTCGGGATAGGTTTGGTTGAGTTGTTCCCTAATCATAATTTTGATTTAGGTTGACAAAGTCTTCGAGCGTCCAGTTGGAGTCGAGGTTCGCCTGCGCATTAACAGGTGGGTTATCTTCGGTCCGGGCTTTATCAGTTCGGCCCTCGGTGTACGGTATTGGTTGGACTCCTGTTTTTGTCAATCTAAGTTATATTAGAGCCTATCTGCCTTTTATATATATATTGCTTTGACTGATTGGTCATTAGTTGCACTCCTATGCTTGATTATTATATTGATCTATTAATGCTTGAGCCTGCCATTCCTTTGATTCAGTAGTTTACTACTTCATACCTGCTTTATGACTGCTTATGGTTGCTTTAGTGATCCTTATCTTATGTGATATTTAAATTGCTCCCAGTGGTCATTCTATTACTCTATACATTGCCATGTTTTCCTTGGTCATCTAATAGTTGAGCCTGCTTCTTTGTTGTTCACCTGTTATGCTGCTAAATACATGATCTTCTAAAATAAATGTTTTTACCAAGCCCTGTAGGGCAGCGCTCCACGAGTTTTGGGACCCAAAAACTTATTGTTTTCAAAGGTTTTCTTAAAAACATGTGTTTAGTTGCATAAGGGGTTAGTCTGGCATTTATATCTTATCTTGGAACATTTCCATGTTGGATTGGTGAGCTTGCTTGTTCTGCTGATCAAATGATACACTGCTTAGCACATAGATTTATTTAACTGCTGTTTTACCCAGCTTCGTAGGGTCGCCGGAGTCTGTTCTTGTTTGATAGGACAAAGGCATTGCTCTGCGAGGTTGGACCTAAAACCCAAGCTTCGTGGTGTCGCCTGAGTCTGTTCTTGTTTGATAGGACGAGGGCAATGCTCTTCGAGGTTTGGACTTTTCAAAACAGTTTTCTTAAAAATATGTGTTTAAGTTTTGTATCATTTGATTGGTTGGTACGATTGAGTTGAGATTTGCCTTGAGCTTGCATATGAGTTGAGATTTGCCTTGAGCTTGCATGAGAGTTGAGATTCAGTTGTTAGTACTTGCATCCCAGTGGGGATTTTCCCGGCTTGTGGCCGATTACCCGGTCAGTGGACCGCCAGTTTGAGCATTTGCATATGATTAGCCCGCACCGTTGTTCTTCACGTACACCAGCGGACCGATCACCCGTAGCGGTGTACTTTACCGGTAAAGTGGTTAGCAGTTGCAACCCGTGACCCTCAGTGGAGGGAATGTCAACCAGGTGGTGCCAGGTGGGCAGCCTTGCCTGAGGTCTTGTGGGACCAATATGGTAGCTTGTGATTGGGTCTTTGTGGTTTCATCTATTTGATGCATGTGTTGTTAAGTTGCTTTAACATGCTTCTTTGATTCTTTGATCTGGCTTCTAGTTATCTACCTTTATATGATTCTATGTGATGCCTTTGATTATAGTTTCACTGTTATCTTGCTGGTTGTCCTAACTCCTTGATGCGTTGATTATCCTGATACATGTTTGTCTTGTTTTAAATTCTGCTAAAATTATCTCCTATGCTTGTATCCAGATTATGAGTTTTGCTTTCTTTACAGCACCAGTTATATATCTGCTTTACCTTAACCCATGATCTATTACTATCCTCTAGCATTGTATACCAGTAGGTACGATCTGCTATTTCTCGGCTCGTCGTGCCCACTGGGATACACTCCGGTGTGTCTCACACCCTCGGGTGACTGTTTTTCAGGTCAAGCGGGTGCTGAGACATTGGGGCGGTTTGGTGAGGTATCGAGATAGGTGATCGACCCTGGACAGCTGTATAATTTATTTAAAGGTTAAGTTGAAAAATTATTGTTGAGAAAAGAGTTGTAATTTTATTATAATAAGTAATTGTAGTTAGATTGTACTCTGATGTTACTTGCCATGTTAGCCGTGCATATATATAAGAGGCTCAATCCCAAGGGGGAATTGGGACTCTTCTATATATGTGGCGGTCTGTTGCGCCCTGGCTGGTTTTCAAACTCTGATTTTTTAAAAAAAAAAAATTTAGACGCTGGTTTTTAAATTCGGGGCGTGACATGCACGGTGGACCGAGGGCATGCCACGTGGCATCCCGTGGTTGGTGCGGTGTTGTGCACGCGGTCCACGAACTTTTGGCTCTGGTGCACGGTAGACCGGTGGACACGTGGCGTTGTGTGGTTGGCGGGTTCTGGTGCATTCGGTCCACTCAACAGTGGCGGCTGAGGCGGTGCCTCGGGGCGCGTGCCCGACCCGGATCCGGCGGCGGCACGGCCGCGCACGTCGCGCGACGTGCGCGTTGACCGGGTCGGCGTGGGGGCGCCACGTGGCGCCCCGTGGTTGGTCGGGCGCACCGGTGCACGACCTCTGGTCGCGACACGTGGCGTCCCGTGGTTCGTCGCGGTGCGTGCGCCGGGTGCGGGGAGCAGGAATGGGACACGTGTCGGCCTCTGGGAGTTTCAGGCGCGCACAGTAACGGGCCGGCCCGTTACTGTAGCAGCCCGAAAACTTTCGGGCGCCCGAAAGTTGGGCCCGAAAGTGGTCAACTTGCCTTTTTGGGCTGTTTTCTCTTGTGGGCCTATAAATAGGCCATTTGGGATGCGATTTTCTGCCCTTTCCCATGGGATTTAGCCTCTGCTCCCTTCACAAGATTTCTTCCTCTCCCTCTTGCCAATCTTCCGGCCAAGTTTCAGATTTTCTGGAAGCCGCGACGACTGTGTTTTCTGCCTCGTAGTGCGGAGCGACGGATTTCTGTTGAAGGCCCGTTATCGCCGCATTTCGGTCTAAAATTTCCACAGAGCTACCCCGACAGTCGTTTTCAGCCATTTTTGCGGCGTTGGATTCACGAGAGGTAAATCTTCGACTTTCGTGTTGAGTGTTTTGCCTAGATTTGGGTTTTTGGCATGGTTTTAGAGGCATTACTGAGCCGCTGTTTTGCTGTGAGATTCCTGGACAGCACTCACTTCGCGGATTTTTATCTCCTCATCCGGACATCGGAATTCGACGATTCAAGAGCCTATCCACATTTATACTTCGCGAGGATCGCCGTGATATTTTTATTGGAATTTTTGGAAAATTATTTTCAGGTGAAATTTTCGTGTGAACAGTAGCTGTGTATGCAGATTTTGGGAATGTTGATTTTGTGTGTGAATTGTGTGTAATTGGGAATGGTTGTTGTACCCAGGACTCTGTAAGCACCGTTCTTGTGCTCTTCGCTTTGTGGACTTGGAAATTTGTTGGTTGCTGGACTTGTTATCTGTATCGTCCTGGACAGTTAGCGCGATCAGGTGGGTGATCCTGCTTTCAAATTCTATGGACTGCACTCTAATTCTACAAATATAGTAGCATGCATAGTATATGAGCTAGATAATATGTGTAAACTGTATGTTGAAAACCACTGTAGCTAATTGCTAAATCTGTCGATCTCTTGATGAACTCTGCAACTTGGGAACTTAACTTAGCATAATTGCCTGTTATTTAATTATCATGCGCCACTAAACTACAGTAATTTGAACATACATCAGATTTATTTATCACTTTAGCTTTTCCACAGTGGTAGTACTTTTGTCACTCTGGTCATAGTGATTTTTCCCCGAGTCGTGGGCCGGGAGGTTTATTAGCTGGGGATTGCATTTGCACTCGCGTCTGGGGACCGAGTGGCGTCTGTAGCAGGCTGTAGACCAGTTTGCATAGTGATAGTGATAGTGGATCTGGGATCTTTGGGACATGGTCATAGTGACAGTGTGGATTTTTAGCCAGTGAGTGAGATAGTGATTGGATCATAGCCTGCATGTGCCACATTTGTGCTTGACAGTGTTGCGCAGTTATTTGACTCGAGCGGGTCGCTCCCCTCGAGTGCCACTCCGGAGTAGGCGAGACCGGGTTGTAGTACCGGCTTTGAGATTGAGCTAGATACCGGGTTGGAGTACCGGACATACCTACAGCAGTAGGTTGGCGCAGGTTTGACTGGACCCGTTGTGGCAGTCAGTTTGGATTGGGTGTTCTGAGTTGAGTATCAGTAGTGGCATATCGTCCTCCTGTTCTTTCCCTTGAGCATTGTAGATAGGGGCATAGTAGCAGTAGATGTTTACTTTCTAGCTTTTCATACTGCATTTCTTTTGTTACTTTTTGTCTCTAGTAGACTTAGTGGGCAGGCCGTCGGGCTTGTTGGCGGCACCCACTGAGAACTACTGTGGGAGGTAGTTCTCACACCCGTCGTGGTGTCTTTTTCCCAGGGACTTCAGCTCCAGTTCCTGCGGTGCCAGTTGCTGATCCTGCTCTTCCAGACCGAGGTAAGGGAGTCGCGAGATAGATCCCTTCCCCCTTCAGCTTCAGTGTGTTATAGAGGTACCCTTATATTTTGGTTGTGTCATGTTTGAGAGATTATGTAGTGAGGTATCGAGTTGTACTTTTCTTCTTTCTTTGAGAGACTTTTGTATTTGTTGGTGAGGACTTATTGTATTATGAGAGTTGTACTTATTTTATTTCTAGCAGTTTATTTTTGCTCTGATATCTGTTTAGTGTAGTATCTTCCTTTTTGCAGGTTAGACGCTACGCCTCTACAGGGCTTCCTGTAGGGACGGCGGATCTGTTGGCCAGCCCGGGGTACAGTCTTGACCCTGGGGCGTGACAATTCCACCCACAGACCGATGGACAGTCTGAGCGCACCATACAGACCCTTGAGGACATGTTGAGAGCGTGCGTTATGGATTTTGGAGGAGGGTGGTTGTAGTGATCCGGCCTTTCGGGGTATTTTGACTTACTTGTAGTCATTTAAGCCTTAAGCGAAGTAAAATTATTTAAGATTCAAAAGTCGGCCGGGGCGGGGTGCGTGTATTTTTCTGCGATAGAGCGCGGAAAATGATGACCGACGGTGCGATCGGATTCGAAATCCGATGTCGGGATCCCCCAGAACGGGATTCAAAGTGATACGGAGATTAGTCACGCATCGGGAACCGTGCAAAATATCTTGCACCCGTTAGAGATAAGGTGGGTTATCTCGTAGGGATAATTAATTGATTAATTAATCGTCTGGTGACGAAAAATTAAATCCTCCTACGTACGAATTAAATAAGGGATTTAAATTAGTGGGAATTTTATCTCGCGGATTGGATAAGAGATAAAATCCGGATATTTAATTTGGGGATTTATTTCCCATGATTATTTAATAAAGGGGATTAAATAATCGGTGACCGGGATTTGAAAATTGGGGATTTAAATATCCGGTAATTTGAATCCAATTGGGAATTTGATTTCCCTTGATTAATTAATAAAGGTGATTAATTAATCGGTGGTCAGGATTTAAAGGTGAGAAATATCCCGTCAGTCGGATATTTTCTTGAGAAATAGGAACGGGGAATTTCGGATTTTTCCTACGTACGTAAATAAAGAAATTAAGTAATCGGGTTATCGGTAGGGATTAATTAATTGATGAATTAATTAATCGGAGTCCAAAATACCCGAAAGGGGTTTTGACGGTGCGTACTTACAAATTGGATAAATTGATAATAAGGGTTATTTATTCCCCCGCTTACCGAATGGAAACCCTAATTTAAAATACCGCCTCCTCAAACCCTCCTCTTTCGTGCGTACCGAAAACCAAACGAAACCCCAATTAGAAAAGAAAGAGGAAAACCCTAACCGGAGGAGAAAAGAAGAAAAGAAGGAGGAAGCGGAGGAACCCGATCGCCCCGATTCACGTGCCGGAGATCGGAGAACGAGACGCCATCGTCTACGGGGAGCGGATCCGGATTTCCGACGCCGCGAGAAACAAGATCGGATCTTTTATTCCGATAAATTTAAGGTTAGTCATCATCGTTTCGTTTGTTAAATTAATCGGGGGTTTTCCGTGTTCTTGTTAGATTATTTTAATCGGAACATCGTTCGCGGATTTTCGTCGGGTTTTGATCCATATTTTATCCTCGTTCTTGATCGGGTGTGATCGAGGATTTTTTTTATCGGATTTTAATTGATGGTTTTTAACGGGTTTCATGTTATCGAACTTCCGATCGACGTTTTGGGTGTTCGTCGATCGTCGGTTTAGCCGTTAGAATTACCGGGAATTTTCCGGGAATTTTCTGGGAATTTTTCGGGAATTTTTCGGGCGACTCCGGCGGGACATAGTGGGTTAACGGGAGGCCGCCGCCGCCGTTGTTAGACGGGAGGCCGCCGCCGTCGTTACCATGTTCGCGGGGTCGTCGCCGGGATCGCACGGGAGCGAAAACGGAGAAGAAATCGCGAAACGGGAGCGAAAACGGCGCGAAAACGGCGAAAATAGGGTTTACTGTAGCAATCCGTACAGCGCGGTCCACGGGCCTGGGCGTGCACCCGGTGCACGCCCCGCGGCGAGGAATCTGCGGACCCGGTGCACGCAACCGTGCACCGGCCTGCGCGGTGCACGCTCTAGGCGTGCACCCGGCGCACGCCTCCGCACCCGGGAAGCGCAGACCCGGTGCACGCTTGTGTCGTGCACCGGCCCGGCCCAAGACTTGCGGTGCACGCTCCCTGCGTGCACCCGGCGTACGCTGCGCGGCCGCCCGATGCGCAGACCCGGTCCATGGTTGCTCCTGTGCACCACCCGACAGCCTAAAATTCGGTGGCTCCGTTTGGGTCCGTTTTTCCACCGTTTTGAGCGCGGTTTTCGCCGTTGGGATCGTTATTTCCGCGGCTTTCTTGGTACAGCCACTTGGGACCTACTTGGTCATTATTTTATTTTGTTGGGTGCCGATTTCGCCGACGCTCCGTGCCTCGACGAAATTGTCGGGGGCGCGCCGTCGGGTCTTTTTCTCATCTTTTCGTCGTCAGGGCTTCTCGGCTGGACCATGACGTCCCGAGTTGGCTACTAGTTGAGGGATTGGTTTTTGTAGGATTTCCGTTAGCGGATTTTGGGTTCCGACGGAGTTCGCGATGATGTAGTCGCGATCCGGTTGTGGTTAACCATCAGTTTTATCGTCGGGGACCCGGTTTGATTTGAGTCATTCGGTTTTACTTGACGGTTTTGATTTGTTGGGTTTTTGATTGACGTCCCGGTCCTCTAGGTGCAGTGGTCTCAGTTTTGGGGGTTTAATGTTACAGTGGTCGGGACCACTGATTTTACCTGATTAGGGTAAGGTGTTAATTTGTGCTGTTGGATATTTTAGTAGGCCGCGAGGAGCTCCGTTTGGCTTGTGAGGGTCGCGGGCGCGGACGTATATCTTCAACCAGGTGGGTACAGTTGCTATAAGTGCAACAAATGCAGTAAGTGCATCTTTCGTCATTAAAAGTGCTCTCAATTTACCTAACAAAGTAGATGGACAGTGTAACCTTTCGCATAAATATTTTGTTTAATTTAACATAATAATTGTGGCGGCTGCGGTCGCGGGGACTTTGGATGCTGCACGTACACCGGCGGAATAGGCCCCCGCAATGGTGTACTTTTCCGGAGAAGTGGTCGTTATGACCCGTGTGCCCCACGTGTGTAGGGTGGGGACCTCTTCACGCCAGCTTCAGTGTTCGCACTAGCACCGTGAAGGGGTTAAAAGCATCATGGGGTTGGTGCCCAACTTATTCGGTATTCTGGGGTTGGTGCCCAGCTTAACTCGGTATTCTGGGGTTGGTGCCCAGCTTATTTTGTGACAGGGTTTTAGCGAAAGGTTCCGATGAAATTGGTTTGTTCTTTAATCCATGTTATTGTTAAGACATCTACTTTGTTTGTCACTGACTTTACCCACTCCGTGACAGGTTTGACTAGGTGTAATAGTCGGGACGACGGTGAGGCAGCGATTAAAGGACATTAGTTGGATAAGGTTTATTCCATCATTCTCGCTGGGGTTATCTCATCTCTTTATATCTAAGTTTAAGTTTTCAATTGTTTGATTGTGGAATGTTGTGGATGTTGGATCGTGTGACTGTTTTGCGATGTGGTCTTTATATTATTCCTTAATGACTCATATGCGGCATGTTTTATACCGAACAAAAAGGGGTTTCGAAAATATTTTCCAAAACCAAGTGTCGTGTGGGCACTGCTTTGAAAACCTGTGGATTTATCCTTTCCAAAACGATGTAGCCGCCTTACTGTGAATGTGTAGACGTTTTTAAAGGAATGGGTGTCGAGTGGACACTGTTGCAAACTTGTAGGTTCCTCTTAATGTGATTAAATGTCTTTACACTCTCGTACTTGTTGACTGTGACTGTGTGGTTAAAGATCGTATGTTGATGTTGCAAATGAGACGCCGTGCATATACAAAGGAGACTCTGTCCGTGGGCAGAGTGAATTTGTGTATGTGGCGGTCTGACACGCACCGGGGACGAGGCTGATGCTTATTTATTAAGAAAAAAAAAATTACACACGCATTTTCCGCTTTTCTTGACTTAAAAACCCCCGGGGGCGTGACAGATTAAATGGTATCAGAGAAAAACAACTTTAACCACAGCAGTCAGTAACCAACATCCACAATGCATGATGCCACAAGCAAATTGAACATGAGATAACCAAGGTGTAGGTGCAGTAGATCGTGAGTGTACGGGGGAAAAAGGGAATTAATTTCGGTGCGTCTGTAGGTCGTGGTGCTAGACCAGTTAGGTCTAGGGTTGACTTGGTTTCTTTGTATACAGCGAATGATGGCCCGAGATGGGTTATCAGCGGAGAACACAGGGGCGGAAAGTACGGTGCCAACCGCGGCGGAGTATCAACTTCTCCGACAACAATTGCGAGAGATGGTCGGGCAGTTAGCAACCCTTAGAGAACAGATGCGGCAATGGGCGCAACAGCCGACTACACCAGTGGAGGTCGCCCAGGCCTCTCTACCCAGACCAGCCGCACCAGCGATGGAACTGCCGGTAGTGGACAGCGAGACTATGGTCGCCCCTCCTCCGACCACGGTGACCGAGATACCTTCGGTGCATCCGAAGACGCCTTCAGTGGACCCGACACCAGCAACTTCGGGACCTATGCCGGGGGCCACTGTTGGAGACCCCTCGAGAGAGACCGTGGTGATACCTACCCCTAGAGTGTCCGCCGATGCAGCGGGGGAAGCCCCTTTTCGGCCAACCGAACGGGATAGGGTGAGAGCGAATTTGGCGAATTTCAAGAGGTACGATCCACCCGTGTTTGAGGGAGAGACGACCGACCCTTGGGCCGTGGAAAAATGGGTGGATACCATGGAGAAGCTTTTTGAAGACCTATTGATGGAGGAACATGAATGGGTCCCTTTGGCAGTCCATTTTCTTGAGGGAGACGCCCGCAGGTGGTGGAAGACGGTGCGCCCGGACCCCTCGGAGGGCACCGCCCTTCCATCTTGGACCACGTTCCGAGAAAAGCTGTTTGAGGCATTTCTCTCCGACCGCATCAAACAGCAGATGGAAGATGACCTAAAGCACATCAAGCAGGGTAGGCGAACGATTATGGGATACCAGCGGGCATTTGTGAGGATGATCAAATGTGTTCCCTTCGTTATAAGAAATGAGTCTCACAAAGCCCGTCTTTTTGTGGACGGATTACGAAGGGACATCTTCGAGGTGGTGCAAGCAGCGGATTTGCACACCTTCCAGGGGGTGGTCGATAGGGCCACTGCGGCGGAGCGCGGATTGGCAATGCCACGAGCCCGACAGGAGAGCTCAGATCACAGCGGGGATAAGAAACGAACTCGGCCAAATTTAGGAAGAGAGCATACTAAGAGGAGCCGGCCTTCTAAACACCCGAGGTTGCGACGAAGAACCAAGAATGTGCCGACGGGAGGACAAAGGCCGGTGAACAAGCCTTGCATCATTTGCGACGGAATACACCAAGCGATCGAGTGTCCCCAGAAGCAAGACCACTGTTTTCGATGCGGCAAATCGGGGCACTTCCGTTTCAACTGCCCCTTCAAGACGGGGACGACGCCCGTGGCAGCATCTATGCCTTCGTCTCAACAGGAGGAGGGAAAGTCTATACGATGACTCATCAGGGGACGGATCCACGGAGCACGATGTAGCAGGTAATACTCGAGTTTCAGATCTTCGTGCTAGAACCTTTGTGTTAACACCTAAGCATCCCACTCTTTCACCTCGCTTTATGTTTTCACCCTATCGTAGTTATTAGAAGAAATTCCCATCGTAGAAATAAGTTCGGTCGGATCCTCCGGCTACCCCCCGAGGCAGGCGGCTGCACTCCTTCCTGCCCAGTGAGGGTGAGGCGGGTTCTTAGCCTCTAAGAACGAATGAGGTTTCCGTTAAAGGTTATCGGTGTAGCGCTTGGGGCCGACAGTCGCGGCAATCTTTAAGCGGTAGTTGACTGCTTGAAGTTCCAAGCGAGTCTCCGGGAACCGGACTTACCGGAACTTGTAAACTTAGCTTGTAGGAACGCCTTCTGCTCGCTTTTCCTTGTTGCGGGCAAGGAGCTTGGTAGAAGGCAGTCGGGTAGCGTTCACGAGTACCGTATGGATCTCGACACGAGAAGGACAAGTACTCCTCTACCTCGGATAGGTGACCTATGCGATCAACTACAAGGAGCAACTGAGTCCCTAAAGATTGATCTGCGGTCCGGCTACCGCCAGCCTAGAGTCCGGGGTAATGACATACTGAAAACGGACCTGCGAGCTCGGAATAGTCAGCAAGAGTTTACGGTTATACCGTTTAGACTCGTTAATGCACCAGCGGCGCTTATGGGCGTGATGAAAAGGATACTCAAGCCCTTCTTAGACCGGTCGGTGATGGTCCTTTAGTGGACGTTCCGATCTACTCTTGCACAGACAAGGGGTATTGGGAACACTTGCGAGTAATCCCCCAGACCCTCCGGGGTCAGAAACCATATGCCAAAACTTATAAAGTGTGAGTTATGGTCCGCGAGGGGGACTTTTTGGGGCATATCGCTTCGGTGTCTGGAACTGCAGTGGATCCAAGGAGGATTGAATCAGGAATCAACTGGGCTCGACCAACAGCGATAATGGAAATCCAAAGCTTCTTAGAACGGGCAGACCGCTACAGATGCCTCGTGGGAGGCCTTTTCCCCAAATCGGTTAACCCGAAGGGGGGAGAGATTCGTCTAGATGGCCCAGTGCCGGGAGGGTTTCAAGGAACTTAAAGATGAACACGCACAGGCGCCGGTGCTCACATTGCTGAAGCCCGGGCAGGACTATAAGATTTAGTCTGACGAATCTCCAAGAGGATCTTGGGAGACCAAATAACGGACACGCGACTACAACTGGTGCGAGACAGAATGTCCTCGGAGCAAGGCGGAGTTGTATGACTGAATCGGATGATGTAATAAGGTGCCGGGGACGAACTTGTGTACCCGATAAGCTAAAGAAGAGGGAAGAAAGTCTAGCTAAGGTATGTAATACCTCCTTTACCGTGCATCCCGGAGGTGCAAAGAGGTGCAAGGATCTATGGCAGACCTTCTGGTGGCCCAAATCGGAAGAGCGACGTGACACAATTTGTGGTACACTGCCTGGTGTGCCAACGGGTGAAGGCCGAACACCAACGGCCGGCAGGGAAATTGCAACCGTTACTAGTGCCCGAGTGGAAATGGGACATGATTACCATGGATCTCGTGACCGGATTCCCGAGGTCGCCGCAGGGACACGATGCAATATGGGTAATTGTGGGCCGTTTGACGAAATCGGCCCACTTTCTACCCATACATACGACGTGGACGCGGGAACGACTAGCACAAACTTACATTAACGAGATAGTGAGGTTGCATGGGGTGCCGACGTCTATCACATCGGACAGGGACACGCGATTCGTGTCCAACTTTTGGCGAAGTCTGCAACAAGCAATGGGCACCAAATTGCACTTCAGTACGGCTTTTCACCCGCAAACCGATGGACAATCAGAGCGGGTGATACAGATCGTGGAGGACATGCTTCGAGCATGCGTTTTGGACTTGGGCGAAGGGTGGGCACGGTGTTTGCCCCTGGTAGAATTTGCCTATAATAACAATTACCAGGCCAGCATCCAGATGGCACCGTACGAGGCCCTGTATGGGCGCCGCTGTCGGTCCCCAATATGCTGGGACGACTTGGATGAGCGTAAGTTTTTAGGTCCGGATTTGGTGGAGGAGACCGAAGCAAAGGTGCGATTGATTAGACAAAGACTACTGACCGCCCAAAGCAGACAGAAGAGCTACGCGGACAACAGGCGCCGAGACTTAGAGTTCATGGTGGGTGAGCATATGCTACTCCGGGTTTCACCCTCCAAGGGAAACCGACGTTTCGGCATAAAGGGAAAGCTGAGCCGAGGTACGTGGGACCGTTCGAAATCCTGGAACGCGTAGGATCGGTGGCGTACCGCTTAGCCCTGCCACCGAACCTCGAACGAGTCCACAACGTGTTCCATGTCTCAATGCTCCGGAAGTACCTCGCTGACCCCTCTCATGCCTTGGATGCCTCTACCATCGAGTTGCGAGAGGATTTAAGCGTCGAGGAGACGCCGGTGCGGATTTTGGCAAGAGAGGACAAGAAGTTGCGCAACCGAACGATCCCCTACGTGAAGGTCCAGTGGAGCAACCACGAAGAGCGCGAGGCGACGTGGGAACTGGAAGCGAAGATGAGGGAATGTTTTCCCGAATTGTTTTAGGGAGGTTTGTGCTTAAGTTTCGGGACGAAACTTTTTATAAAGTGTGAGTGGTGTAGTGATCCGGCCTTTCGGGGTATTTTGACTTACTTGTAGTCATTTAAGCCTTAAGCGAAGTAAAATTATTTAAGTTTCAAAAGTCGGCCGGGGCGGGGTGCGTGTATTTTTCTGCGATAGAGCGCGGAAAATGATGACCGACGGTGCGATCGGATTCGAAATCCGATGTCGGGATCCCCCAGAACGGGATTCAAAGTGATACGGAGATTAGTCACGCATCGGGAACCGTGCAAAATATCTTGCACCCGTTAGAGATAAGGTGGGTTATCTCGTAGGGATAATTAATTGATTAATTAATCGTCTGGTGACGGAAAATTAAATCCTCCTACGTACGAATTAAATAAGGGATTTAAATTAGTGGGAATTTTATCTCGCGGATTGGATAAGAGATAAAATCCGGATATTTAATTTGGGGATTTATTTCCCATGATTATTTAATAAAGGGGATTAAATAATCGGTGACCGGGATTTGAAAATTGGGGATTTAAATATCCGGTAATTTGAATCCAATTGGGAATTTGATTTCCCTTGATTAATTAATAAAGGTGATTAATTAATCGGTGGTCAGGATTTAAAGGTGAGAAATATCCCGTCAGTCGGATATTTTCTTGAGAAATAGGAACGGGGAATTTCGGATTTTTCCTACGTACGTAAATAAAGAAATTAAGTAATCGGGTTATCGGTAGGGATTAATTAATTGATGAATTAATTAATCGGAGTCCAAAATACCCGAAAGGGGTTTTGACGGTGCGTACTTACAAATTGGATAAATTGATAATAAGGGTTATTTATTCCCCCGCTTACCGAATGGAAACCCTAATTTAAAATACCGCCTCCTCAAACCCTCCTCTTTCGTGCGTACCGAAAACCAAACGAAACCCCAATTAGAAAAGAAAGAGGAAAACCCTAACCGGAGGAGAAAAGAAGAAAAGAAGGAGGAAGCGGAGGAACCCGATCGCCCCGATTCACGTGCCGGAGATCGGAGAACGAGACGCCATCGTCTACGGGGAGCGGATCCGGATTTCCGACGCCGCGAGAAACAAGATCGGATCTTTTATTCCGATAAATTTAAGGTTAGTCATCATCGTTTCGTTTGTTAAATTAATCGGGGGTTTTCCGTGTTCTTGTTAGATTATTTTAATCGGAACATCGTTCGCGGATTTTCGTCGGGTTTTGATCCATATTTTATCCTCGTTCTTGATCGGGTGTGATCGAGGATTTTTTTATCGGATTTTAATTGATGGTTTTTAACGGGTCTCATGTTATCGAACTTCCGATCGACGTTTTGGGTGTTCGTCGATCGTCGGTTTAGCCGTTAGAATTACCGGGAATTTTCCGGGAATTTTCTGGGAATTTTTCGGGAATTTTTCGGGCGACTCCGGCGGGACATAGTGGGTTAACGGGAGGCCGCCGCCGCCGTTGTTAGACGGGAGGCCGCCGCCGTCGTTACCATGTTCGCGGGGTCGTCGCCGGGATCGCACGGGAGCGAAAACGGAGAAGAAATCGCGAAACGGGAGCGAAAACGGCGCGAAAACGGCGAAAATAGGGTTTACTGTAGCAATCCGTACAGCGCGGTCCACGGGCCTGGGCGTGCACCCGGTGCACGCCCCGCGGCGAGGAATCTGCGGACCCGGTGCACGCAACCGTGCACCGGCCTGCGCGGTGCACGCTCTAGGCGTGCACCCGGCGCACGCCTCCGCACCCGGGAAGCGCAGACCCGGTGCACGCTTGTGTCGTGCACCGGCCCGGCCCAAGACTTGCGGTGCACGCTCCCTGCGTGCACCCGGCGTACGCTGCGCGGCCGCCCGATGCGCAGACCCGGTCCATGGTTGCTCCTGTGCACCACCCGACAGCCTAAAATTCGGTGGCTCCGTTTGGGTCCGTTTTTCCACCGTTTTGAGCGCGGTTTTCGCCGTTGGGATCGTTATTTCCGCGGCTTTCTTGGTACAGCCACTTGGGACCTACTTGGTCATTATTTTATTTTGTTGGGTGCCGATTTCGCCGACGCTCCGTGCCTCGACGAAATTGTCGGGGGCGCGCCGTCGGGTCTTTTTCTCATCTTTTCGTCGTCAGGGCTTCTCGGCTGGACCATGACGTCCCGAGTTGGCTACTAGTTGAGGGATTGGTTTTTGTAGGATTTCCGTTAGCGGATTTTGGGTTCCGACGGAGTTCGCGATGATGTAGTCGCGATCCGGTTGTGGTTAACCATCAGTTTTATCGTCGGGGACCCGGTTTGATTTGAGTCATTCGGTTTTACTTGACGGTTTTGATTTGTTGGGTTTTTGATTGACGTCCCGGTCCTCTAGGTGCAGTGGTCTCAGTTTTGGGGGTTTAATGTTACAGTGGTCGGGACCACTGATTTTACCTGATTAGGGTAAGGTGTTAATTTGTGCTGTTGGATATTTTAGTAGGCCGCGAGGAGCTCCGTTTGGCTTGTGAGGGTCGCGGGCGCGGACGTATATCTTCAACCAGGTGGGTACAGTTGCTATAAGTGCAACAAATGCAGTAAGTGCATCTTTCGTCATTAAAAGTGCTCTCAATTTACCTAACAAAGTAGATGGACAGTGTAACCTTTCGCATAAATATTTTGTTTAATTTAACATAATAATTGTGGCGGCTGCGGTCGCGGGGACTTTGGATGCTGCACGTACACCGGCGGAATAGGCCCCCGCAATGGTGTACTTTTCCGGAGAAGTGGTCGTTATGACCCGTGTGCCCCACGTGTGTAGGGTGGGGACCTCTTCACGCCAGCTTCAGTGTTCGCACTAGCACCGTGAAGGGGTTAAAAGCATCATGGGGTTGGTGCCCAACTTATTCGGTATTCTGGGGTTGGTGCCCAGCTTAACTCGGTATTCTGGGGTTGGTGCCCAGCTTATTTTGTGACAGGGTTTTAGCGAAAGGTTCCGATGAAATTGGTTTGTTCTTTAATCCATGTTATTGTTAAGACATCTACTTTGTTTGTCACTGACTTTACCCACTCCGTGACAGGTTTGACTAGGTGTAATAGTCGGGACGACGGTGAGGCAGCGATTAAAGGACATTAGTTGGATAAGGTTTATTCCATCATTCTCGCTGGGGTTATCTCATCTCTTTATACCTAAGTTTAAGTTTTCAATTGTTTGATTGTGGAATGTTGTGGATGTTGGATCGTGTGACTGTTTTGCGATGTGGTCTTTATATTATTCCTTAATGACTCATATGCGGCATGTTTTATACCGAACAAAAAGGGGTTTCGAAAATATTTTCCAAAACCAAGTGTCGTGTGGGCACTGCTTTGAAAACCTGTGGATTTATCCTTTCCAAAACGATGTAGCCGCCTTACTGTGAATGTGTAGACGTTTTTAAAGGAATGGGTGTCGAGTGGACACTGTTGCAAACTTGTAGGTTCCTCTTAATGTGATTAAATGTCTTTACACTCTCGTACTTGTTGACTGTGACTGTGTGGTTAAAGATCGTATGTTGATGTTGCAAATGAGACGCCGTGCATATACAAAGGAGACTCTGTCCGTGGGCAGAGTGAATTTGTGTATGTGGCAGTCTGACACGCACCGGGGACGAGGCTGATGCTTATTTATTAAGAGAAAAAAAAAATTACACACGCATATTCCGCTTTACTTGACTTAAAAACCCCCGGGGGCGTGACAGTGGTACCGGCACTTAGCTTTGGTTGAGTTTGCGTACAACAACAGCTATCAAGCGAGCATCCAGATGGCTCCGTTTGAGGCGTTGTATGGACGCAAGTGTCGGTCGCCCCTGTATTGGAGTGATGTGGGTGAGAGGAGGACTTTGGGACCGGACTTACTGCTGGAGGCAGAGGAGAAAGTCAGATTGGTTCGCCGACATCTTGAGATAGCCCGGAGTCGCCAGAGGAGCTACGCTGATACTCGGCGGCGAGACCTAGAGTTTCAGATCGGTGATCATGTCTTTTGAAGGTCTCGCCTTCGAAAGGGGTCAGGAGATTCGGAGTTCGGGGAAAGCTCAGTCCCCGCTTTATTGGACCCTTCGAGGTACTTGAGAGGATTGGCCCTGTGGCCTATAGAGTTGCTCTTCCACCTCGCCTGGCCGGAGTTCATGACGTCTTCCACGTCTCAGCTTTGAGGAAATATGTTTTCGACCCCTCGCACGTGATCGACTTCACTTCTTTGGAGATCGGAGAGGATCTTGGCTACGAGGAGCGCCCGTTGCGAATTCTCGCTCGAGAGGTGAGAGAATTGCGCAACCGGGCCATACCTTATGTGAAGGTTTTGTGGAGCAATCACGAGGAGCGGGAGGCTACTTGGGAGCTGGAGACGGTGATGCGGGATACCTAGCTATCCCTTCCTATTCGAGACTTCTGATTGAGGTACGCTTGTTTGTTTCTTGTTTCGAGGACGAAACTCCCTTTTAGTGGGGGAGGATGTGGTGGCCCAGTTTCCCATGCAGCTTTTTCTGGTGAATCCATTGTTTAGAACACCTATTGTTGGTGTGTCTGGCCCATTGTGCGTCAATGAGATGCTACAGATGGACCCTGTGAGATATCTACAGCTGTGTTGGCTTTCGGCTGTGTTTGCTAAAATTTTGAAAAGGTTTTTGGCCAAACGGAGGTTGGAAATGGATTCAGCGCGGAAAAACGCTTGAAAACGGCTATTTGCTTGTTAAATTCTGAGTCCGGATGCCCAAAAACGGACTCCCGGAAGTTTTCGGTGAATTTCGGTGCATGGGAGGGGCCGTGGACCGCCGGCTGCCACGTGGCAGCCCAGGATTGGCCGGTCTGTAGTGCGCGGTCCACAGAGAGCCGCGGCTGGGTGCACGGACCCGGCGCATGACACGTGGCGCCGCCTGATTGGCGGGCCCGTGAGGCGCGGTCTACAGAATTTGCGCGGCGGTGCATGGACCGGGGCGGGGGGACGCGTGGCATCCCGCGGTTGGTTGGTGCACGCGGCGCGGTCCACTGAACATTAATTTGGTGCTGGACCAGGTGCACGGGACACGTGTCACCACGCTATTCGCGGGCTCACGAGGCGCGGCGCACGGAGTGGCGGTGGGGCGCCTCGGGGCGCGTGCGTGGCAGGCGGCGCCCTGCCCGCACGTGTGACCGCGACAATGGCAGGGCCACGTGTCGCCCTGCCACTGGCGGGCGCCACCTACCCGCTTTGACCGCGGGGAGGGGCACGTGGCGGCATTTGGCGCGCCCCGCACAGCTGTTCGCTGTGCGGGACGCGTGTCGGGCGGGGAGGCGCGCGACGTGGCCGCCGATGATTCGCTCCGCTCGCTGTCGCCTGTTTGGCGGGCGACGTGGAGGCCCAGGAGAGTTTCGGGCTCGCACAGTGTTGGGCCGGCCCAACACTGTAGCCGCCCAAAAACTTTCGGGTGCCCGAAAGTTGGGACACGCCCGTCATTTCTCCATTTGTTTAGTGCGTCCTATATAAAGCCCGAGCCGCGTTTCCTTGCCTATTTTTGGCATTTCTGAGCTTCTAACCGAGGAGAGTTCTCCACCAAAGTTGATCCTCACACCTTCAAGCTTCCATCTGCAGATTTTGGGAATTTCTTGGGGCACGCTTTTCAAGATTCTCATTTTCTTGGCGCGGCACGACGCTCTTTCTTCGGTGTTTCTTCCGTCGCTCTTCGGTGTACGAGCTCCCCCGACCTACTCCGACCATCTTTTCGAGCGATTTCTTCGCCGCTGGATTCGTAACAGGTAAGGCTACGATTTTGGGTTTCACGTACATTTTCAGATTTTGCGTTTTTCGAGGTGTTTTCTCGTGCTCATTGGGACCCATTTTGCTGTGAGCTTTTGGTGAGGACAGCAGCTTCCTTTGAGAATATCTTCGCGCATAGATCTCGGATCAGGACGTGCTTGTAGACTTTTTTCATCTACTCGACGCAAGGATCATTGTGGTATTTTTTTTGGATTTTCCTGAGATCTTCCCGGAGGTATACTTCTCCCTTCTTTATCTGTGCAAGATTTTACAGTTATGTGGATGTATGTTTTCGCGCGCCCGTGTTGTGGAATTTATATCTTGGCCTACGGAACTCCGATTTGGGCGTGCAGGTACTTGTTTCGAAGCTATCGACGCGAGGAACGCCGGGATTTTTTTATTGGAATTTATTGGACACTTACTGCAGGTGAAATTTCGGCATCTGTACAGCTGAAATTCAGCATGTGATATTTGGACAGATTTTTGGGGATTTGTGTATAACTGTAGCCTATGTTGTACCCAGGTGGGATTGTGGACTGTTTTGGACATTCTGGACAGTGAGTTGCTGTTGTTCTGGTATTATCAGCTATAGGACTTGGACAGATCAGCGCATCAGGTGGGTGACCTCTTTTTCAAGATCAGCGGACTGTGTACTAATTCTAGCTTTAGGGACTTGCATATTTTAATGTTTGTTGTACAGCATGCTAGAATGTATGAATTGTTGACCCTGTTGTAGTTAGATGATCCTGAGATTATTATCTTGCTCCCTACAAGCTGTTATTTATTGTTTATCTTGGAACTTGACCTAGCACCCCTGCCATATGATGCATGTTCAGCCAGACTGTAGAAAACCTCAACTTGGGCTAGGTTTTTATTGCTCTAGACATTCCCACATCACTTTTCTTTTTATCACTCTGGACTTAGAGTTTTCCTCGCCCAAGTAGTGGGCCGAGAGGTCGGATTATTGTGGGATGCATTTACACTCGTGTCTGGGGACCGAGTGGAGTTGTTAGCAGTCTGTAGACCAGGTTTCTTTGGGAGAGTGACTTGGGTTGTAGATTTGAGATCTTGAGAGCTATTTTGAGTGACAGTGAGTCTCGGCTGTGCAGTTTTCCAGCCTGTGTGTGAGACAGTGTTCCTTTGGTTACAGTCGATCTTGTTGATCGAGGATTTGGATTATAGCCTGCATGAGCCACATTTGAGCTCGACAGAGATACGCGGATACTTTCCTCGGTGGGGTCGCTCCCCTCGAGAGCCACTCCGGAGTTGGGCCTGTTCTTCTATCGCGACTTGTCGACGCAGTGTTCCCTCTGGCTGGGCCAGTTAGTGGCAGTCACGGACACAGTCCCTCTGGCTGGGCCAGTTAGTGGCAGTCACGGACGCCCTACGTAAGTCCGGTCCCCCGGGACGTGACGGCAGTAGGTAGGCGCAGGTTTGACTGGACCCTATGCGGCAGTCAGTTGAGATTGGGTGATTTGAGTCGAGAGCTAGTTGTAGCATCATGATCTTTCTGTTCCACTTTTGAGCATCTAGATAGAGGCATAGTAGCTGTAGAGTTTACTTTACCAGCATTTTCCCTTTTCGCACTGCATTATTACTTTTGCCTCTAGTAGACTTAGTGGGCAGACCGTCGGGCTTGTTGGCGGCACCCACTGAGAACTACTTGGGACGTAGTTCTCACACCCGTCGTGGTGTTTTCTCCCCAGGGACTTCTTCTTCTGCTCCAGTTCCTGCCGCACCTGTTGCTGACCCGGCTGATCGAGGTAAGGGAGTCGCGAGATAGATCCCTACCAGTGTCGCCTGAGAGTAGATGTACCTCCCTATTTTTGAGAGTTCTTGTCGAGTGACTTTGTAGTGAGGATTGAGTTGTACTCTTCTTGTTTTGAGAGATATTTGTATTTGGGTGAGGATTCTGGTTGTATATTTTGTGAGAGTTGTTTTTATTTTATCCAGCTTTTACTTTTCAGCTCTGATATCTGTGTAGTGTAGATCTCTTTTGCAGGTTAGTCGCTACGTCTATGCGGGGCTTCCCGTATGGGCGGCGGATCTGTTGGCGAGCCCGGGTCGCAGTTTCGACCCGGGGCGTGACAGTCTACTCGACGGCTCCCACCACAGAGCACCAAACTCAGGAAGGACCGACACCATAAGGGTTCGAAAACCCCGATAGGTCGGTGCCTAGAACCCTATCAAATAAGAACAGACTCCAGGCTCCGCCTATCGAAGTTCCCGGCTCCCTTACAGTTCGGGGACACGACAACCTCAGAACAACAAGCGGAAGACATCAACCAGGGCCCGAAAGTCCCGGGAGACCAATACCTACAACCCTATCAAACAAGAACAGGTCCTAGGCTCGGCCCTCGTAGCTTTCGTCCCGAAAATAGGAACGTCCCCTAGAACCCAGATCACCCAAACTCTCTTGGGTGAGGAAGTTGTAAAAAAGAGATGACAGTTATTACTAAAAATTATTTTTCTCTGAGAAACCCAATTTAATATATTTTAGTTCTTTCAAGAAAATTGTTTAAATAAGTTTTATTTTTCAAACCCCGAAGGGCTATTGCCATCACCCAAATCAAACAAGAACAGGCTCCGGTGACCCCTCGAGATTTGGAAGAAAAATATTAGTTTACAGAAGTCATGTGTGTCTAAAAAGAACAATCAGGGTCCTAGGTCCTGCTGACACTAGTAAACAACTGCCACTAGCCCAGTGGCGACAAATAAAATATCTCGGGACCGCCGTTTATCCAAACGGCTCCCGCCACAGATGAACGATCTACTATATCTACCAGACTCCACTCTGCTCCCAAGCATGAGTGTAAAGTGCAACCCACACTAAGAGAAATTCGACCACTCGGCCCACTACCCGAGCGAGTAAAACACTATGTCCTGGAGAAATAAAGTGTGGATGTCTAAAATAAAATAACATAGCCCAAGTTGAAGTTTTTTACAGTCTGGTTAAACATACTGCATATGACGGAGGTGCTAAGTCAAGTTCCAAGATGACAATGAATCACAGATAGTAGGAAACAGGAGATTGCATGATTATCAAATAACACTAGAATTATTCGCTATCACCTTCAAGCATACTACACAAAAGTATCACTATCATGCATGATCCTACTATAGTAGATTTAATGAACTTCCATAAGTCTTGAAGACAGGCCACCCAACTGAAGGTGCACAACTGTCCAGAGTTATACAGATAAGAAAGTCCAGAAACAGCCAAATCACAGTATCCTCCAAGCTAGCAACACTGTAGTAGTGCTCACAATGTCCTGGATACAAACATAATCCATAATTTATACTAAAATCCATACAAATTTCAAGTTCCAAAAATTCTGCATGAACAGTCCTCTTATCACGAAATTTTCAACTGAAAATCATTTTTCAAAAATTCCGATAAAAATATGACGGTGATCCTCGCGAAGTGTAGATGTCGATAGGCTCTTGAATCGTCGAAATCCGATGTCCGGATGGGGAGATAAAAATCCGCGAAGTGGGTGCTGTCTAGGAATCTCACAGCAAAACAGGGGCTCAGTAAAGCCTCGAAAACTGTGCCAATGATCCAAATCTAGCCGAAACACTCAACACAAAAGTCGAAGACATACCTCTCGTGAATCCAACGCCGCAAAAATCGTCCAAAAATACTATCGGGGTAGCTCTGTGGAACTCTCAGACCGAAAAGCGACGATAACGGGCCTCCAACTGTAAATCGTCGTACTGCGCTACGATGCCGGAAACGTTGTCGCCGGGGCTTCCAAAAAATCCGGGCCTCTGCCAGAAGATGCGCGACTCGAAGATCTACAACTTTCCTAAAGAGGCCATGGGCAGAGGAGCTCGGGAAAGGGGGGAAAAAGCCCTAGCAAACCTGGTATTTATAGGCCCAGCCCAAAAATCCAGCCTTTTGGATTTTGGCCCAACATTTTGGGCGCCCGAAATGTTTCGGGCTGCTACAGTAACGGGCCCGGCCCGTTATTGTGCGTGCCCGAAACCACCTCGGGCCGCCACGTGGCCCAGCTCTGCTCCCCGCACCCGGCGCACGCGCGCCAGCGAACCGCAACACGCCACGTGCCCCGGCAGGGCGACGTGCACCGCAGCGCCCGACCAACCACGGGGCGCCATGTGGCGCCCCCACGTCGCCCCGGTCAACGCCCACGCCGCGCCCACGTGCGCGGCAGCGCCGCCGCCGGCTCCGGGTCGGGCACGCCTCCCGAGGCAGTCGCCGCCGACGCGTGGACCGAGCGCACCAAGACGTGCCAACCACACGTCGCCACGTGTCCGACCCCCGTCCACCGTGCACCCGCGCCAACCCCATGGACCGCGCCTACCGCACCGGCCAACAGGTAAGCGCCACGCGTCCCGCGCCCGGGTGCACGCCCGTGCGGTGGACCGCGCGCCTCCGCCGCCGCCAGCCGCCGCGCTCCCGGCGCCTCTCCGGCCGCCGGAACAGTACCCCAAGACCTCGAAATGCGTGTTTTCGCGTCCGGGCTCCGAAAAATTCAAGTAAATAGTCCATTTCGCTCGTTTTCGTGCGCTGAATCCAAATCCGAGGTCCGTTCGGCCAAATTCCACTTCTAAAATTTCCCAAAAATTCTCGAAAAAGTAAACTTGATCCATTTTTCGTGCCGGGTCACATTCTTGGTTCCAACAAGCGCGCAGAAACCTCAAACACCCAAAATGGACTTTCCGATATGCAAGCAAGCTCTAAATTCATCAGAAAACAAATTCTTGGGCCTGACACGCGCACACACACTCCCCGAAGCCACTAATCCAACAGTAAACCCTTAAGTGGGGATTCGGGTCCTCACAACGTGTGCCCGCCAACGCCCTGCTGCCACGTGTCGTGCTCCCGTTCCACCGAAGCCGCGCCCTTTTTCCCTGAACCGCGCCGCGTGCACCCGCCAACCTAGACACGCCACGTGGCCCGTGCGCGGTCCATGCGCCAGCCGCGCCTCCCCCGTGGACCGAGCGGCGTGAGCCGGCCAATGACAGGCCGCCACGTGGCTCCCGCCGGTCCACGGTCACCCCCCATGCACCAGTTTTCCCCGAAAACTTTCGGTAGCCCGTTTTTGGTCATCCGGAGTCCAAATTTAACAAGCAAATAGCCATTTTCAAGCGTTTTTCCTCGCTGAATCCAAATCCAACCTGTGTTTGGCCCAATTCCATTTCTAAAAATCGACAAACAGAGCCGAAGGCCAAATCAGCCAAAGATATCACACAGGGTCCATCTGTGGCATCCCTTTGATGCACCGTGGGCCAGACACACCAATACTAGGTGTCCTACACAGTGGATTCATCGGAAAGGTTGCATGGGAAAAACTGGACCACCACATCCTCCCCCACAAGAAAAAAGTTTCGTCCTCGAAACAAAAGTCATACCTCAAGCCGGGGCCTCGAACAGGCGAGGGTAAGCGTCCATCATCGCTGACTCTAGCTCCCAAGTAGCCTCACGCTCATCATGGCTACTCCAGAGGATCTTCACATAAGGGATGGCTCGACTACGCAACTCCCTAACCTCACGATCCAAGATCCTCAATGGCCGCTCAACAAAGCTCAAGTCCTCAGCAATCTCCAGTGGGGTGTAATCGATGATGTGCGACGGGTCATACACATATCTCCTCAGAGTCGATACATGAAAAACATCGTGGACACCAGCAAGTCTGGGAGGAAGTGCAAGCCTGTAGGCAACTGGCCCAATCCGCTCCAATACCTCGAAAGGACCAATATAATGAAGGCTCAGTTTCCCACGGATCCCAAATCTCCGAATCCCCTTTGAAGGCGAGACTTTCAAAAAGACATGGTCGCCCACCTGAAACTGTAAGTCTCGCCGTCGAGTGCCAGCATAGCTCCTCTGTCGACTCTGGACGGTCTCGAGATGTCGAAGTGTCAATCTGACCTTTTCTTCCGCCTCTACTAGAATATCAGGACCCAAAGTCTTCTTCTCATCCACGTCACTCCAATATAGGGGTGACCGACACTTGCGTCCATACAACGCTTCAAACGGAGCCATCTGAATGCTCGCTTGATAGCTGTTGTTGTACGCGAACTCAACTAATCCCAAGTGTCGGTACCACCCTCCTTCAAAGTCCAGAACGCAAGCTCTCAACATATCCTCAAGGGTCTGAATAGTGCGCTCTGACTGCCCATCGGTCTGTGGGTGGAATGTCGGACTAAATCGGAGCTGCGTCCCCAAGGCTGTCTGTAAACTCCTCCAGAAATGCGAGACAAACCTCGGGTCTCTATCTGATATGATGGAAACGGATACCCCGTGCAATCTAACCACCTCTGCCAAGTACACCTGTGCTAGTCGCTCCATCGGCCAAGTCATCTGAACCGGTACAAAGTGAGCGGACTTGGTGAGCCTATCCACGATCACCCAAATCGCATCCGCTCCAGCCTGAGCTCTGGGTAATCCGGTGATAAAATCCATGGTAACATGCTCCTATTTCCATTCAGGGATTGGGAGACTCTGCAACTTGCCAGCAGGTACTCGATGCTCAGCCTTTACTTGCTGACAAGTTAAACAGTGTGCTACGAATCTCCCAATGTCTCTTTTCATCCCATTCCACCAAAACTGTGCCCTGAGGTCCCTATACATTTTAGTCCCACCAGGATGGATGGTGTAAGGTGTATAGTGGGTCTCTCTCAAGATCTGCTCTCGAATCTCTGCATCCATGGGCACACAAGCTCGGTCCCTGTACCGCAGTACTCCCGAAGCATCAACAGAAAAATCCCCTATCAAATCAGTCCGAGTCTGCTCTCGAATCCTCATCAGGTGGGGGTCCTCACTCTGTTTCTCTCGAATCCTGTCCAACAGAGTGGGCTGCACGACTAGAGACATAAGTCTAGCAGAGACCCCAGGGGACACAAACTCAAGCTCTAACCGCTCATCTGCTCAAGTAATGGCGCCTGACGGTGATCATCAAAGATAAACTCTGCACTGCTCTTCTGCTCAGGGGCATCAGCGACCACATTGGCCTTGCCAGGTGGTATAGTCTGTCTACAATCGTAGTCCTTTAACAACTCTAAACCATCTTCGCTGTCTCAAAATTGAGCTCTTTCTGTGTGAACAGGTATTTCAAGCTCTTGTGGTCAGTATAAATCTCGCAGTGCTCGCCATACAGGTAGTGACGCCACAACTTGAGTGCAAATACCACTGCAGCTAGCTCCAGGTCATGGGTAGGGTAATTCTTTTCATAATCCTTCAGTTGCCGAGAGGCATAAGCGATTACCCTTCCCTCCTGCATCAGCACGCAACCAAGTCCACTGTGTTACGGCATTTTGGTGTTGGCATATTTCGTGAGTCAAGTCAGTGAGTTGAGTCGGAGTCTTGAAGTGATCAAATTGTCAATCAGCAATCGAAGACTTAGAGAAGATTCAACAAGAGCTCAAGTTGACACTTAGTGTTTTGAGTCTTGAAGATTGAAGGTGAAGAATTATGGATCAATTGCATCAATCTTAAGAAAAATGGATTCGGATTGATCAGGTACGTTTAACTAAATAATTTTGGTGATCCGAATACTTTCTTATAGTGTAGAAACACTTGGTTGAATTTTTAATTGCATAAAAATTAAAAACTGGACATGGGACATGTTCAGGATCCGGATCAGACAATCCAATCCGGATCCCGAAGGGTGTTAGTTCATTGGCAAATCCAATCCGGATCAAAGGCCAATTCCGATCCGGATCCCGAACATGGGATTTTGCTGGAATATATGAACGATCCGGATCGGGCATTTCAATCCGGATCCCGAACCCTTGTTTTTCTGGAATTGTCTGACTCGCTACGACGATCCGGATCGCAGTAAATCCGATCCGGATCGCCGTCCTGAAAAATTCCAGATAAGGTAAGTTTTTGATTCTTATCTCTTTCCAAAGGTTTCTAACCTATAAATAGACACTTAGGGTTTCTCAAGAACGGGGACCAATACCGAAAACACTCGAGAGCAACCCTAGAGGCTAGGTTTTTACCGTTCTTCTTTTAAGCCTCTTTTAGGTCAATTCGACGGTTCTTCCAAGATCTATCTTTTGTCGAATTGATCTAAACTTTGCTTAGAGATTCTTTCTACGGTTCTTCAATGATAATCTAAGCAAAGGATCACCATCGAAGCCAATATTCTTACCGGCTGAGTTTGCGTCGTGGATTCGACGTGGCATCGTGGATTCGGTGTGCTAAGGCGTTTCGTGGATTCGAAACGTGTGCTCGTGGATTCGAGTGGCGTTCGTGGATTCGAACGTGTGCAGTGGACGTGCAATCGGTGAGCGCAAGGTCCGAAGAAGTTGAAGGGGGGTTTGAGTCCGTGGAGTCGGTAATCACCTTGTTATTCTTCTTTTCTTAGTGGATTGTTATTGCGTGTTGGTCCCGTGGTTTTTCTCCTGGATTGGAGTTTCCACGTAAATCTCGGTGTGTTGATTTTTATTTTTCGCATTGGTTTTTATTTTGCACTGAGATTTGTTTTTTAAATATTACACCTATTCACCCCCCTCTAGGTGTTTGATAGTACCTATTTAGATCCTTGTGGATCCTAAAAATCAACAATTGGTATCAGAGCGGGTTTTAGGTTTATCTATCATGTCGGATGAAAGTGGTAATATTTTTAGACCTCCTCTTTTTGATGGGACCAATTATGCATATTGGAAAGTGCGGATGAGAGCTTTTCTCATCTCTATTGATGAGCGTGTTGGCAAACCGTTGAATACGGTTGGGTGCATCCTGTTGAGGAAGTAGGAAATTCTACTACCCCAAAACCTCGCTCTAGATGGTCCAAAGAGGAAATCGAAAGATCTTCTTACAATGGAAAAGGTATGAACGCTTTATATAATTCTCTTTCCTCGACTGAGTTTACACGAATTTCCGCGTGTGAAACCGCGAAGGAAATTTGGGATATTCTCAAAATTACACATGAGGGTACTAATCTTGTAAAAATTCAAAAGCTCCAGATGCTTACAAGTCAATTTGACTCTATTCATATGGAAGAGCATGAATTGTTTACAGATTATTACACTAGACTTCAAGATGTAATTAATACATGTGCTAATTTAGGAGAAAAGATCCCGGAGTCGAAAATTGTAAGAAAGATTCTTCGGACTCTTCCGGAACGGTTTAGGGCAAAGGTTACCGCCATTGAAACCGTTAGTCATCCGGATGAGATGAGTGTAGAGGAATTAGTAGGTGCTTTACAAACTTATGAGATGACTTTTCCTACTAATCAAATTTCTTCCAAGTCTTCTTCTAAGCTTACAGGTATTGCATTCAAATCAACAAAGGAAGAAGATGGCGATTCGAGTTCCGACGATGAAATCTCTTTTGCCGAGTTTGAAGAACAATTGGCGCGGATCACAAAGAAATTTCGTCGGAAATTTTGGAAGAATCGAACCGATGGATCTTCATCCACGAAACCATCTAAAGGATCATCGGGTTCTAAATCCTCTAAACTCAAAGGCGTTGCAAAACCTTCTAAAGAAAAAGAAAAAGATGATTTCGAAGGGGAAATCCGATGCTATCGATGCAAAGGCTACGGCCATATTTCAACGGATTGTCCTTCTAAGAAATCATACAAAAAGAAGGCTTTGCAAGCAAAAACTTGGGACGATTCTAGTTTCGATGAATCGACCTCAAGTGAAGAGGAAAAAGAAAAAATTGTTGCTTTTCATGCCTCTCAAATTCCCTCTTCTAATTTGTGCTTATCATCTTTAGTCACTGACTCTATTCCTTTGATTTTGCATGAAACATCAACATCCGGAGGAGAGTCATCAAGTGAGGGGGAGTCGGACGAAGAAGAACTCGTTGAGGCATACCAACAACTTCTTGCGGAATCAAAGAAGATGGCCAAGCATATCAAGAAGTTGAGGAAGCAACGACTTGAAGTTCAAGACGAGAATCAAGCTTTAAAGATCAAACTTCATGATCTCGAGGAGGAACAAGGACGTTTATTGGATAACAATAAAATCCTCCAAGAAAAGCTAAACCAATCGGAGACGAACGCAAAATCATATATGGACAAGATTGGTTTTCTTGAAAAGCAGTTTGAGGAGATTCATGTCACCAACCAAGCTTTGACCAAGCAAGTTCATCAACTTAAATCCGACATACAAAGGCTTTCAACCGGTTCCAAGAAACTTGATTGTATGTCCGGATTAGGTCAAACAAGCAAGGTTGGTTTGGGATTTAAAAAGAACCAAACTGTGAAGGCTTCAAGTTCCACAATAAATTGAAAGGAAGAACTTGTCACCTATGTGGACTTGAAGGACATTTGGTGAAGAATTGCCCGAAAAAGAGAAAGAAAAATTCTTCGGCAACTTCATCTACGGAGCGGACTCAACGGAATCAAAAGACACATCAAGTCAAAGGAGTTCACTCAACCCACCAAAGGTCCGAGCCACAACATCAATCATTCAAGTGGATCATTGCAAGGCAAAGACCTAAGGTGGACCAACAGTCAAAGCTACCAACCCCCGGGCACAACGAATCAAGACAACCCAAAATCCACGATTTTGGATTCGGAAAGGTGATATCTTTCCTTGTCTTAAGTTCTAAATAGCTTATGACTGTATGTAATGCTTTGATTGGTTTTCCCTTTCATATTTTTCTTAAATCTTTGCATTACATGATTTCAATGCTCTTCATTTTTATACTTTGTTTTTGAACAAAAGGGTTTTTATTGAACAAGTGCATTGAATAAAAAGGGCTTCACGTTCATTCACTCCAAATTAATTTTATATGGATTATCAACTTTACTCCATAATCATAATCTTGAAGATACTTCATTATAGGAGTTTTTTTAATTAAGCATTGGTCATATTGACTTTAATTGCATCTTTTCACGCATTTAGAAATCTATTATGCTTTTGACATCATAATATTTTGATGTTGCAATGATCATTTATGTTAATTAAGTCATCTTTTAAGTGATCAAAGTCAATTTCTCTCTCAATGATCTCTTGGTATAGTCATTATCTTATTTGACTATTTAGTCGAGTATGAATGCGAGATCAATTTTTGGTTGAATACCTTATATCTTAAATAATTGATAGCCAATTGAGGGGGAGTCAAAGAAAAGTAAAATGCTCAAAAGATGTGGAAAGAGTTACATCCCAATGAGGAGTGTGAAAACTACCACCACATGGAGGAAAGAGCTACCACCTCGGTCGTCCGAGTACTGTGTGCAGCTACCACATGTATACCAAGCAAGGTTTTTCAATTTTTGAATTAAATAAAATGCATATTGAAATACTTGACTCTGTCAAATTTCAAGGTTGGTATAAGGTGGAATTTTAATGAAAGATGCTCAAAGAGCCACTCTCTTCAACAGATTGTCTAGATATATTATCTAACTTATTGGGATTTCAAACATCTATTGATCTTGGTATTTCATTTTCTTTACCAAATTGATGATTTGATAAAGGCATTACGCATAAGATCATGTTAGATGTAATTGAAGTTGTTCAACTTTAAGGGTTTTAATTTTCATAAATTTTCGTTTCATTTTTGAGTATTTTTGATAGATTTGGTATAATCTATTTCTTGTTGTATGAAACGATGACTTTTGTTTAAAGTTGATGCGCTAAAGTGCTTACATACTCTTTCTGATTTTTATGGAATTTTTCTAAATTATTCTGATGAAAGAAATTTGGATCATACACCTCAATCTCAAGAAAGGGTAGAATTCAAGATTGATGTCATTTGAAAATCTCCGTAAGTCATCTTTGTAAATCCGTTACATCTTGATAGAGTTTGGATCTCAAGATTATTTTTGATGACTTGTGAATATAACATGAAAAGTTGTTTATAATGTTTTATCTTTGTTTTTCATGATTTAGGAGTAAATCTTTTTAATTTTGTGAAATTAATTGGATTGAATGGCATCTGTGTGAATTCATTGTTTAAAGCACTTAAATTGATTTCTTGATGGAATACAAATCGGTATTTGAAAAGATTCTAAAATCTGGATTTGTTTCAAGAAATTTTTGATTTTTGCTTTCTGGTACCGGTACGCAATCTGCATTTTTGTTATATACCGGAACTGAGCTTTTATCTCTCTTTCTCTATGAACTAATGTTGTTAGATTTCCTTTTGTCTAGTATGTTCACTGTTTGACAATTTGTGACAAAAAGGGGGAGAAGAGAAATGACGGAGATGAGATCATCGAGATAGGACAAAAAAAAAGGGGGGGGGGGGGGGGGAGAACAGAATATAATGATCGTATCACAAAGGGGGAGAACATAGATGCTCAAGATAGGGGGAGATAAAGAAAAGATTGAAAGAGCCGAAAAACAAAAGAACCAAAAGGACGAATCAAATGTAGGATTTTAATTTCTAACGACTAACGTTTGATTTTGTTTGGAGTTTTGTTTTGCAGGAATTACATCACTTGAAGACTCCAAGTCCTAAGTCATAGAGTATGTTCTAGGACTGTTTGGTTCAAATGTAATTTTGTATTTATTGGATCTTTCACGCAAAGAAAATCAATGTTTTGGTGATAACATTGAATTTCGATTTTTTGGTTTAAGATGAGTGACTTGAGCGTTTTTATGTATTTTTGGGTTTTGTCACGAAATTGCCAAAGGGGGAGATTGTTACGGCATTTTGGTGTTGGCATATTTCGTGAGTCAAGTCAGTGAGTTGAGTCGGAGTCTTGAAGTGATCAAATTGTCAATCAGCAATCGAAGACTTAGAGAAGATTCAACAAGAGCTCAAGTTGACACTCAGTGTTTTGAGTCTTGAAGATTGAAGGTGAAGAATTGTGGATCAATTACATCAATCTCAAGAAAATGGATTCGGATTGATCAGGTACGTTTAACTAAATAATTTTGGTGATCCGAATACTTTCTTATAGTGTAGAAACACTTGGATGGTTTTTTAATTGCATAAAAATCAAAAACTGGACATGGGACATGTTCAGGATCCGGATCAGACAATCCAATCCGGATCCCGAAGGGTGTTAGTTCATTGGCAAATCCAATCCGGATCAAAGGCCAATTCCGATCCGGATCCCGAACATGGGATTTTGCTGGAATATATGAACGATCCGGATCGGGCATTTCAATCCGGATCCCGAACCCTGTTTTTCTGGAATTGTCTGACTCGCTACGACGATCCGGATCGCAGTAAATCCGATCCGGATCGCCGTCCTGAAAAATTCCAGATAAGGTAAGTTTTTGATTCTTATCTCTTTCCAAAGGTTTCTAACCTATAAATAGACACTTAGGGTTTCTCAAGAACGGGCGACCAATACCGAAATCACTTGAGAGCAACCCTAGAGGCTAGGTTTTTACCGTTCTTCTTTTATAGCCTCTTTTAGGTCAATTCGACGGTTCTTCCAAGATCTATCTTTTGTCGAATTGATCTAATCTTTGCTTAGAGATTTTTCTACGGTTCTTCAATGATAATCTAAGCAAAGGATCACCATCGAAGCCAATATTCTTACCGGCTGAGTTTGCGTCGTGGATTCGACGTGGCATCGTGGATTCGGTGTGCTAAAGGCGTTTCGTGGATTCGAAACGTGTGCTCGTGGATTCGAGTGGCGTTCGTGGATTCGAACGTGTGCAGTGGACGTGCAATCGGTGAGCGCAAGGTCCGAAGAAGTTGAAGGAGGGGTTTGAGTCCGTGGAGTCGGTAATCACCTTGTTATTCTTCTTTTCTTAGTGGATTGTTATTGCGTGTTGGTCCCGTGGTTTTTCTCCTGGATTGGAGTTTCCACGTATATCTCGGTGTGTTGATTTTTATTTTCCGCATTGGTTTTTATTTTGCACTGAGATTTATTTTTTAAATATTACACCTATTCACCCCCCCTCTAGGTGTTTGATAGTACCTATTTAGATCCTTGTGGATCCTTAAAAACCAACACACTGTGCGATGCATCACTATATATCATATATCCTTTCCCCATAATAGGGAGGGAAAGGATAGGAGCTGACATCAATCTGTTCTTGAGTTCCTCAAAGCTCCTCTGGTAATCCTCACTCCAAATAAACTTGATTCCTTTACGAGTCAGACGAGTGAGGGGTGTGGAAAGTTTCGCAAAACCTTCCACAAACCGACGGTAATATCCCTCTAAGCCCATGAAACTGCGGACCTCAGATACCGTCGTCGGTCGAGGCCAATCCCGGACTGCCTCTATCTTCGCCGGGTCTACTGCCACACCTGCGGCTGATATCACATGGCCCAAAAAGACAACCTCCCGAAGCCAAAATTCACACTTAGATAACTTGGCATACAACTTCTTCTCTCTAAGAAGCTGCAGCACAATCCTCAGGTGCTCCTCGTGCTCCACATTGCTTCGGGAATAGATCAGGATATCATCAATAAATACCACCACAAACCGATCTAGGTAGGGTCGAAAGATCCTGTTCATTAAATCCATAAAAGCAGCAGGGGCATTTGTCAATCCAAAAGGCATGACAGTGAACTCATAATGCCCGTACCGCGAACTGAATGCTGTCTTTGCAATGTCCTCGGCCTTCACCTTCAATTGGTGGTAACCAGACCTTAAATCAATCTTAGAAAAGACACAAGACCCTTGCAGCTGATCAAAGAGATCGTCAATGCGCGGCAAAGGGTACTTGTTCTTGATGGTCACTTTATTCAACTCTCGATAATCAACACACAGTCGAAGTGAACCATCTTTCTTCTTCACAAATAGCACCGGCGCTCCCCAAGGCGATACACTAGGCCTTACAAAACCTTTGTCCATTAGATCTTGAAGTTGCGCCTTTAACTCTCTCAACTCGGCCGGTGCCATTCGGTAAGGAGCCTTAGAGATTGGCGCAGTTCCTGGAACTACGTCAATGAAAAACTCGATCTCCCTATCCGGCGGCATACAAATCAGCTCAGGAGGAAACACATCCGGGAACTCATGGACAATAAGGATATTCGTGAGTCCCGGTGCCGCCGTAGGCTCCTCAACCACAGAAACCAAGAAGGTCACGCATTCGCTGCGCATCATCTGCCTCGCACGGGAAGTCGAAACTACTGAGGCGAAAAAAAGAACTCTGGCAACCCCTATAAACAAATACCTCCTGGCCTGGCTCGCTAAAGGTAATAGTCCTCGCAGCGCAATCAATCGTCGCGAAATAGCGAGCCAGCCAATCCATCCCCAGTACAATGTCAAAATCTCACAGCTGACCAAGGACCATCAGGTCCACTGGCAAAATCCAAGACTCAAGCTGTACGGGGCAAGACCAACAACACTCCTCTACATGCAATGTATGATCAGGAATCTGTACCTCTAATGCATGTGGCAACCGACCTAACTCTAGTCCATGAGAGGATGCAAAGGATCTACTAATAAAGGAATGTGATGCACCGGTATCAAATAAAGTACGAGCTCTAGTACCGAAAAGTAAAATGATACCTGCCACCACGTGGTCGGCTGCCGAGGAGTCCTCCACCTGTGCGGCATAAACCCGCCCGCTCAGAGCTGGTGACCGATAGTCTGCAGGGTGGGAGGAAGAAGCCCTGCTCGCTAGAGCATAGGGCCGCTGCTGAGGCGCCGAAGGCACTGACGCTGCGGAAGGAGCCGGTGATGTCGAGAAAGGGCAGGTAGCTCGCAGATGACCTGGCTGCCCGCATTTGTAATAGCGACCTTGCCTCAAATCACAAGTATTCGAGGGGTGCTGACCCCGGCAGAAAACACACCCAACCGTAGACCGGGGCTGCCTCGACTGCTACTGCGGCTGCCTCTGCCGCTGTGACCCCTGCTGTCGCGACTGCGACCTCTGCTGCTGCGAGTGCTGCTGCTGTCGCTAGGGCTGCTGCTGCTGCTGCTGTGGGGGCCTCTGGGATCCCCCAGGCCCTCGCCGCTCCGAACGCCCACGGCCCGTAAACTGAGGCGGTGGCGGTCGGGGCGGCCTCCAGGAGCTGGCCTGTCCTCCATCATCTGGCGCAGGTCGCTTCCTCTCAGAACTCTGAGCGACCGAGCCCCCACGTCTCGCGACGACATGATCCCCCCTCTCTACCCACTGTGCATGGTCCACCGCCTCTGACAAAGTCTGAAGCCTCTGGGCATGCACCAAGGTATAAATCTCCGGGCGCAGCCCCGTCTCAAAAAGCTCCACCTGGTGCGGCCCGTCCCTAGCAACATAAGGTACGCAGTTGAGCAACTGCGTAAACTCCTGAAAGTAGTCCCAAACCGCCCGGTCACCCTGCTGGAGATTCTTCAGATCATCTTCTATCTTTTTCTTTACACTCGTGGAGAAATAAGTATCAAGGATCATCCGTCTGAACTCTGCCCAAGGTAGCTGTCGGGTAACCTGGAACTCCAACGGCTCAACCCGACGCCACCAAACATCTGCATCCCCCTCTAAACAGTGTACTGCCATGTGCACTCTGTATCTATGATCAATGAAGAAGTCTCGAAATAACTTCTCCATTGCTGCCAGCCACGACCCTATCTCCCAAGGGTGAGTGCTCCGCCCTGAAAACCTAGGCGGTCCCTGCTGAGAAAACTGGGTGAGTCTGTCAGCAAAATCCTGCTCCTCAGCTGGGGTCAACGGTCTGAACACCCTCTGGGCCCCACTGCTCGACGACGGTGCCGTAGGGGCTGATGGAATAGTCGACGGTACAACCAGTGGTACAGGGGCCTCTACAGTAGTAGGGGGAGGTGCCTCAACCTGAGCAAGCAACTGCTCAATCCTCTGCTCCTGTCGGCGGTGACTCTCCGCCAACTGGGCCACCATGGCCCTCAGCTCCCCAATATCAGAAGACCCGGACTGCTCCGGCTCCTCCGGGGGTATAGGGGTCCCCCGGGTAGAAATCTGCCGCTTAGGACGCATCCTGCCACACAAAAAATCACGGGTCAGTAAACAAAACCACACTCGACCCAATCCAGCGAAAGTCATGGTCATCCTCCTATTTCTGTAACTTTATGTTGTCTGCAACCAACATAATAGTCCACCAGAAATAGGATATGCCAGTCCCTCTGCACTCACAGGAAGAGTTTTAATAATAATATGCCGACTTTCGCAAAATATTGAGTCACTCACGCCCTGCCATCCTAGGGTCTGCCAAAAGCCTAGGGTTTTCTAAGTCCCAACTGACTTATCCCTAAGCTCTGATACCAACCTAATCTGTCACGCCCCGGGTGTAAACCAGAATCCGGACTCGTCTACAGATCCGCCGTGCACACGGTATTTTCCGTGTACACGAAGCGCTGGTAACCTGCTCAAATGTAAGTGAAACAATACTGGAGCATAAAACAGAGCTATACTAAAAACTAATACACCTCAGACAAATGCTGGAAATAAAGTACAATAAACTCTCAAATAAGTACATATGTCTCTCCCAGCTCACGAAGTAAATACAACCAGCTGGCTACAGCCAGACCCAAAAGAAAAGAAAAGTACAACTGTCTGAGTGTCCGTGGTACATCAAAACTACAGAACTCGGCACCGGGGAAGTAGCTAGCTAATCAGCGATCCTCTTACCTCGCTCCTGGGCAGAGGGTCCCGCAACTCCAGCAGATGACTCTGCAAAATAAAGGGGACAAAAGGAAGAAAAACAGTGGGGGTCAGAACTACTATAAACAGTAGCCTCCCCTAGTGGGTAAACCTCAAAACTCTGAACTGCCCACTAGGACTACAAGAGGCAAAAGTAAGCCAGGGTGGTAAGCTATAAATACGAACAATTGGTAAAAGTTACCACTAAGATGCCTCTAAAATGATGAGCTAACAAAATAGCTAAAGTGCATGCCTCAATGCATATAAGCTTGCCTGGGTAACCCAATCTAGACACCGGTGAACACCGGCGCTGCCTGCTATGCTTACTGACTCACAACTCGGCTGTGGGGTGCAGACCGGTTCCTGACCGACACGGTCCCACCCCTAGGGCAACAGACCGGCTCCTCACCGGCACGGTCCTGCCCCTATGGCAACAAACCGGCTCCTGACCGGCATGGTCATAAGTACACACACTCCGGAGTGGCACTCGAGGGGAGTGACCCTCACGAGTGAAATAAGTCGCCACAAGTAACCTGGTACAGTAAGACTGGATCAAGACTCTAATCAAGTAGGAAAACCCGTCCACTAGAGAGGTCCCGATCCCCTATCCCTCAATCTAATGAAATAAAACAGTCCGGTCAACCGCCTAGAATCCGCGGTTGCCGCAACTACCCTGTCCTCAACCTGCCTGTCCCCAATTCCCCAATAACTGGCTACACTATTCCAGTTCCAGCTCTAACCTGAGCATACAATCCCCTATGACTAGATGACTGGAGAAAGAATAAAACATGGTTTCTCCTAAGTCAATTCCTCATGATAGTGTAGCAGAAAAAAAGTGGCCTAGCTAGATGATCATACAAGCATGCAAGTCCATTATTTAGCAAATGTAATTTCAATTATTCCGATTCTTGCAAGAGTTAGAATATGCCTTTGTTGACTATCTTAATTATTAACATGCCGTCAGTTAACTCATATACATGCATAAGTCTCCCCACTTATATTTACAACATGATATGGTTTCAACTTGTAACAATTGAAAGTATTAAACAATTTATCCCCTTTCATAAGAAATGATTATTTCTTGTAGATGCAAGTGTTAACAACCCATTATTAATTCCATTCAAGCATGCTAGATTTAGTCCCCCGATACAGCTATCAACATGATTCCGGGGCATCTCTTAATAAGCCTAGTGGGTAATCAAAAGTGAGAGGTGACAACGGTACCCACCTCAAGCGCTAAATCCTGGTCCCCAAAAGTAAAGTCCACGCTCCGTCCAATAATATCCTCAATGCTGCACAACATACCACATAGAGCATACACAGTTAAATATACAATGCTCCATCCAAAATCTGCCCCCTTTTACAATAGTCTGAAGTTTCATAGTTTTCACCTGCGGAAAGATGCCCTGAAAAATCCCAGAAAAATATCGTCACGATCCTCGCGACGAACCCGTCGAAACGAGTACCTGCACGCCCAAATCCGAGTTTCCTACGCTGAGATATAAAATCGGCAAGGGAAACACCCCAAACTACACTATGCAAAAATATAGTGTTAAGAACTCGGGAAGAAGAAAGATTCTCACCTTCGAAGCAAACTCAGAAAATTCTGAGAAAAATCCAGGAGATTCCTTGCGAAAAATAGATGAGAATTGCCTTATGAATCACCTCGATCCGATGCCTGTGCGCAAAGATACAGCAAAAACTCCGCAGTGCTGTCCAAAAATCTGCGAAGAAAATGGGTCAAATGAAAGCTCGAGAAACTCCAAAATCTGCATGGAAAACGAGAAAACTCCAAATACCAAAGTTGGAGTCCTACCAGTCGAGAGTCCAACGGCGCGAGAATCGCCAAATTCTGAGATCGGGGTGAGTCGGGGGAGTCCTCGCACTAAAATACGACGAAACGGGTCGCCGAAGAACGAGCGTCGCGCCACGCCGTAAAAACGCGAACCTCGGGATGCGTGCCACAGAAAATCCCAGGAATCCACCAAAGTGAAGGGGGTTGTGCGAGGTAAAAATCCCCTGAAGGGTCCACAGAGAGAAGAGGTCAAAAAGCCTGAAAAAATGAACCAAGGGAGCCTATTTATAGGCCCAGCCCAACCTGTGTTGGGCCGGATTCGGGCGCAAGATTCGGGCGCCCGAATCCGCCAACACAGGTCGGACGAGGCCCCGTCCGACGCGCCCGAATCCGCACGGTGCCGCCACGTGTCCCCGCAACAGCAAACAGCTGTGCAAGGGCTTCCCGGGCGCGCCACGTACCCCCCCCCCCCCCCCCCCCCCCGCGGTCAGCGGGGGTAGGTGGGGTGTGCTGCGCGCGTGGCGACGCGTGGCGCACTCGAGTGCGGTCGCCACGCGTCAGCCGCCTCGCTGCCCCGTACCCCACTGCACCTGCCGTGGACCGCGACTACGTGTGCCCGCCAACGCCCTGCTGCCACGTGTCGTGCTCCCGGTCCACCGAAGCCGCGCCCTTTTTCCCTGAACCGCGCCGCGTGCACCCGCCAACCCGGACACGCCACATGGCCCGTGCGCGGTCCATGCGCCAGCCGCGCCTCCCCCGTGGACCGAGCGGCGTGAGCCGGCCAATGACAGGCCGCCACGTGGCTCCCGCCGGTCCACGGTCACCCCCCATGCACCAGTTTTCCCCGAAAACTTCCGGTAGCCCGTTTTTCGTCATCCGGACTCCAAATTTAACAAGCAAATAGCCATTTTCAAGAGTTTTTCCGCGCTGAATCGAAATCCAACCTCTGTTTGGCCCAATTCCATTTCTAAAATTTGGCAAGCAAAGCCGAAGGCCAAATCAGCCAAAGATATCACACAGGGTCCATCTGTGGCATCCCTTTGATGCACCGTGGGCCAGACACACCAATACTAGGTGTCCTACACAGTGGATTCATCGGAAAGGTTGCATGGGAAAAACTGGACCTCCACAAAAGGAACATACCGGAGGGGCCTGAAGAGGAGTTGTCTTCTCCGCAAAGACAAGGCCGGAAGCCAAAGTGGAGGGTCTGGCTGAAAAGAATGAAAAGTTCTGTAAGAGGGTATCAAGAAGACTCGAAGAAAGAATAGAGAACATACCCTCGGATTTGGACAGAGGATCGATGTCTAAGTCAAACCGATCGACCATCTCGTCAAAAGCAATGCCGAACAAGGCATCGCAGGTGTTCCTCCACGATCGCCGGAAGGGCTCATCGGAAAAGCCTCCGGAAACTGTCTCAAACGATAAGGGAATGAAGTGTCGTTTTAGGCGGTTTCCAGCAGCGGTAATTCGGTCTACCTCGGCTACTCCCTTTATTGGATGACGACTGCGATGGGAGTTATCGGTAAAGTAAAGGCCGGGGCCGGAAGTACTTGGATTAACCTGAATTGTCGAGCTGAAAAGTGGGGCGAATAAACCCTGGTGCCTGGCACCAACTTGGATCGGCTTTTAAGGCCAATGTGTAGGTCTCGGGTAGTGAGGAAGTACTATACAGTGGTATGCTCGGCAAGTTCTGCCGATTCCGCCCGGTTGCAGATGTACTTAAATATCTCCCAGAACCAGAAGGCCCGTTGCTGTGGGTGGCAAAGGGCGTCCAGCGGCCCATCGGCCGTTCCTCTTCGGTATAGAACACCAGGAAGTAACGCGAGAATCCATGGAAAAAAGAGAGAGCAAAAAGTGGCGAGAAAGATAATACAAGCAGGATGAAAAGGCAGTAAAGGATCACCAGAGTATGGGATATTTAAACTCCGAAAGATGGCGTGCGCCTCAAGATTAGGGTTTCGAACCGATGAAACAGGAACCGCCGTCCCTCGAAAATCGACAATATTTATGGCGAAACGATCTACGAGCGGGCGCGAACGGTCGGATGAATCGGTGACGTCAGATCTGCTCAAGTTATGATCAATTGCGGAAATTGAGGAGCAAAACCTTAATGAGGAAGCGACCAAAGCAAAATCTGTTGGGTTATAAGTAATGGATCTAAATAGGGGAAAAAACACCTAGAGGGGGGTGAATAGGTGTAAACAATAAACACTCAAAAATCGTTGCGCTATAAAACCCAATGCGGAAAAATAAATGAACACGCAAGATTTTTACGTGGAAAAACTCCAAACCGGAGTAAAAAACCACGGGACCGATAACACGGCGAAATCCACTAGAATTAACACACGTACAAGGTGATATAACGTACTCACAGACGACTCAACCTTTTACCATACGCTCCTAGTAGATCTTCCCGCTCGCTCCACGACGCTTCTCGAATCCACGATCCGCGCCCAACGCTGAATCCACAGCGTCCAACGTCGAGTCCACGACGTCCAACCGAATCCACGGTCTTCACCCAATGGCACGCTTCGAATCCACGAACGTACCTCGCTCCGAATCCACGAGAGCGGTTGCACCTTGAATCCACAAGGCCACGCGAGTCCACGCGCCGATTTTGGGGTAAATCGTTGTTTGTTTGGGTGGTGATGATCCGCCGAATACTTAGATCAAAGATAGATCGGAAATACCATCTAAGTATTCATTGATTTGATTCTACTCAAAATGTGAGTATGGAAAACCTAGAATCAAATCAATCAATATAGATGAAGAAACATAGAATAAATCTATTGATTTCCTTTCTTCTCTATATGTGGATTTTCTTTCGGCTATTTTCGTTTCGATGTATTGTAATCTATTGCGGATGCCCTAGAAATGAATATAGGGCTATTTATAGGTTAGAAACCCTAGGAAGAATATTCGGATCAAAAACAGCCTTTTCTGGAAAGTTTTCCGACGGCGATCCGGATTGGATTTGACGATCCGGATTGCAGAAGCACAAATGACGGTTTCCAGAAAATTGCCTGTTCGGGATCCGGATCGTAGTCCACGATCCGGATCGTTCATACAGTTTTACCAAAACACAATGTTCGGGATCCGGATTGCAATTCCTGATCCGGATCGTTCAAGCAAAAGGTAAAACTATGTTCGGGATCCGGATCATGGAATGCTGCGATCCGGATTGAACCAGTGTATGAACGAACACCCTTCGGGATCCGGATTGAAAGCCACGATCCGGATCCTGAACATGTCCCATGTCCAGTTTTTGATGTTTAAGCAAATAAAACCTCTTCCAGGTGTTTCTACACTATAAGAAGTATTCGGATCATCAAAATTCTTTAGTTAAACGTACCTGATCCTTTTGAATTCTTCTTTCTTGAGATTGAGGTATATGATCCAAAGTTTCTTCATCTTCAATCTTCAAGACTTAATACATTCACGAAATACGCCAACTCAAATTCCGTAACAATCTCCCCCTTTGGCGGTTTCGTGACAAAACACAAATCCACAAAGAAAATTCAAAAAGATATTTTTGTTGCTATCACCATACAACAAAAATTTACAAAAGAGATCCAGAAATTAAAAACATGAGATAAACTCCTAAGACAGACTCTAGACTTAGACATCTGTTATCTCTGCACACAGAAATCATTCTTGACAAAAGAAATCGTTAGATACCTCAAGAATTGAAACATACAAAACCAAGTACAGAGATAGAGTTTATTCTCATCATGACATTTGAAAATTCAGATATGTAAAAGAATCATAGTTAAAACCAACATATCTTCTAAGCATTCAAAAACCAAATGTCAAAGTATGTTAGTCCAACATCAACTTGTTAGTCATATTACATGCCCAAATAGTTAGTCGAATAGTTAGTAGGAGCATGTCAAACAATCAACAAAAAAAACCAAAGTTGAGTTGAAGTCATACTTACCTTGATATTCACAAAGATCATTGTTTCATTGTTCAGAGTTCTTGCTAACTCTCTCTAACTCTCTCCCCCTTTTTGTCACAAAACAAAGGGAGTTAAAAAGATAAACAAAAATTAAATACCTGCAAAGTTAGAGCAAAACGATTAAAACATAAATTTACTCCTGAGAGTCGGAGTCATCGGATGTTGTGCATCCCATTTTAGCAAACAACTTCTTCACTAGTTTCTTCACTGATGAGACTGACTTATTCAGAGTGATTTGCGAAGCTGTGAGGACTTCCATCTCATTTTTCATAGTATGAAGATCTCCTCTCATTTCAGTGAACTCAGCAGATATACGTTCCTGCTCATCTGAAAGCCGCTGTTGTTCTTTAAAGATTGAGGTGACAGAGGCATCATCGTCAGAGGTGGATGGAGGTGCCTGCTGTGAAGGAGGAACTGGGGCTGTGGAAGTGGTTGCTTGTGGTCGAGCTCGTTGTCCAATTGGAGGAGATGGGGGATCATCTTGCTTGTTGACAAAGACTTGACAATGGTTGTCTCATTTATTGTCCCCAAACTATACATGTAGGAGCTCGCGCTTGTATCCACTTTAAACTTCTAAGGATGCGCATGATAATCATGGGATATGGTAGTCGCTCTGTGGGTGAGAGTGTTCGACATACCGCGTCATCCTATTCCAAATGAGATAAGGAATGTTCAAGTTTGCTCCCATCAATGCAGTCGGGTTGTCAAGAAGATAAAGAAATAGCATTCTATCCCATCGAAGGACTTTCGTGTTCATGTTGGGAAGAATGTTGTAGCAGACAATGAAGTTTATGTACTTGTACTCTTTCTTAAGTTCCTTGGAGAAAACAGAATTTCGGCAGACAAAGTATCCGGAAGCAGATTCCATTTACTACAACTCTCCAAGAGTTGGTGTTGAAGTTTTGAGTCTTCAGGTAGTGGAGTCCATCAGATCTTGCTTTCATATTAAGCACCTCTCCAATCAGTTGGGGAGTGACTTTGATCTTGATACCTTTTACCACGGTATGAAATTCTCGTCGTCCGTCCTCATGATCAATTAGACCTGCAGCATTCTGATAAAACATCCGAACTGAGTGTGGACAATACCCAGTTGACTCAGGAAAGTTGCAAATTGGACCGGCCAACTTGATCAAACAAGCTCCAAACTCTGCAGATCGTTCCATCATTGTTGTATTGACATGTCTCTCTCCAATGCATTCCCTTTTTCAAAATCTTTGATTCTTGTGGAGCTAATGAATTCCTGAGGAGGAGGCTGGCTATCGATAGGTTCATTGATCGAAATGCCCGGGCACTACTCTTTTCCTTGCACCAGTTTTCATCCTTTTTCCGGTAGGCTCCATTGGTGCTTTCCTTTCTCAGCTGCTGTAGGAGGAACTTTTGTCTTCTTTGAGCTTCTGCAGGTGCTTTCCTTTGGATACAATAGGGACATCTTCTCAATCTCAGGTTATCCCAGTCAATCGAGTCCGTTTCCGAATCAGTGTCGGAATCAGCCTCAGCTCGCTTTGTTCTCTTGCTTTCTTAGGTTTGGCAGTGTCCTTCACATGGACCATGGCAGCAAGTAGGAAAATGATCCAGGTGATCACCATTGCTGAAGTGCTTTGAGTTTGAGAAAGTGTCCTGTGAAAACCAACTCAAGAACATATGAAAAATCGTCAATTTTGAAAAATTTGAAAAATTGTACCTAGACAATCATAATCATGTAGAGAAGCCAAGAATCAAATTAGTTTTCCAAAAAGAATTTTAAAAATAGATCAATTCATGATTTTCAAAAATTCCTCTTTTATGCCCTAAAACCGAATTTTTAGAAATCGAAGCCTAAAAACTCGTTTATCTTGAGAAAACCCAGCATAAAAGCAAAACTAATTGACCCAGAGTTCTTATTTCAAAAGAAATTTGATCAAAAACCATTCACAAACGAAAAAAATTCCAATTTTCAACTCACGTGATGAAGAAAAACTGTAAAAACCGAGTTTTGATCAATAAAACTTACTTGAATCCGAAGAACTTTGAGTTTGGAAGCACCAAGAAGCAAGAAATCTAGAGAGAGAAGCTCTAGAGATTTGAGAACAAAAGATTAGGGTAAAAGAAATGAATCTCTTTGTTCTTAAAAAACCCTAGCCGTGATCCGGATCGGATCGAGAATGTGATCCGGATCGGCTACCCGCAGGAAAAATCCTGCGTTCGGGATCCGGATCACTTACCCCGATCCGGATCGGCTTCAACTTTTTCTCAGAAAAGTTCAGAAAAATTCAATAAAATCCAGAAAAAGTATGTAAGCACTTTACCATGTCAACTTTAAACAAAAGACATCGTTTCATACAACAAGAAATAGATTATGCAAAATCTATCAAAAATATCCAAAAATGAAACGAAAATTTACGAAAGTTAAAACACTTAAAGTTGAACAACTTCAATTACATCTATCCTGATCTTATGTGTAATGCCTTTATCAAATCATCAATTTTAGTAAAGAAAATGAAGTACCAAGATCAATAGATGTTTGAAATCCCAGATAAGTTAGATAATATATCTAGACAATCTGTTGAAGGAGTGGCTCTTTGAGCATCTTTTACTAAAAATCCCACCTTATACCAACCATGAAATACGACTGAGTCAAGTATTTCAATATGATTTCATCAACAATTTTCAAAACAAAATTTGCTTTTCATTCATGGAGTTTCTTTTTCTTTCATTTTCTCCATGTGGTGGTAGTTTTCACACTCCTCATGGGATGTAACTCTTTCCACATCTTTTGAGCATTTTACATTTCATTGACTCCCCCTCAATTGGCTATCAATTATTTAATATATAAAGTATTCAACCAAACCATTGATCTCGAATTCATACTCGACTAAGCAATCAAATATGATAATGACTATACCAAGAGATCATTGAGAGAGAAATTGACTTTGATCACTTAAAAGATGGTTTAATTAACGTAAATGATCATTGCAACATTGAAAATATTATGACATCAAAAACATAATAAATTTCTAAATGCATAAAAAGGATGCAAATAAAGTCAAAT
>CM054931.1:20095143-20205850 GCA_029168755.2 Tillandsia fasciculata | reverse complement strand
CCAAAGTTGAGTTGAATCATACTTACCTTGATATTACACAAAGATCATTGTTCATTGTCAGAGTTCTTGCTAACTCTCTCTAACTCTCTCTCCCATTTTTGTCACAAACAACAAAGGGAGTTAAAAAGATAAACAAAAATTAAATACCTGCAAAGTTAGAGCAAACGATTAAAAACATAAATTTACTCCTGAGAGTCGGAGTCATCGGATGTTGGCATCCCCATTTTAGCAAACAACTCTTCACTAGTTTCTTCACTGATGAGACGACGACTTAGTTTAGAGTGATTTGCGAAGCTGTGAGGACTTCCATCTCATTTTTCATAGTATGAAGATCTCCTCTCATTTCAGTGAACTCAGCACAGATATACGTTCCTGCTCATCTGAAAGCCGCTTTTGTTCTTTAAAAATTGAGGATTCGGATGCTCCCATCCGGGGTGAACAGGGCATCAGGTCAGAGGTGAGATGGAGGTGCCTGCTGTTGAAGGAGGATATGGGGGCTGTGGAAGTGAGCCGAGCTTTTTGTGGTGAGCCTGTTGTCGAATTGGAGGATGATGGGGGATCATCTTTGCTTTGTTGACAAAGACTTGACAATGGTTGTCTCATTTATGTCCCCAAACTATACATGTGGAGCTTGCGCTTGTATCCACTTTAAACTTCTTAAGGATGCGCATGATAATCATGGGGTATGGTAGTCGCTCTGTGGGGTGAGAGTGTTCGACATACCGCGTCATCCGATCCAAATGAGATAAGGAATGTTCAAATTTGCTCCCATCAATGCAGTACATGGATTGTCAAGAAGATAGAGAAAGAGCATTCTATCCCATCGAAGGACTTTCGTGTTCATTTGGGAAGAATGTTGTAGCAGACAATGAAGTTTATGTACTTGTACTCTTTCTTAAGTTCTCTTGGGAGAAAAACAGAATTTCCGGCAGACAAAGTGTCCAGAACGCAGATTCCATTTACTCCAACTCTCCATGAGTTGGTTTGTGAAGTTTTGAGTCTTGAGGTAGTGGAGTCCATCAGATCTGCTTTCATATTAAGCACCTCTCTAATCAGTTGGGGAGTGACTTTGATCTTGATACACCTTTCACCACGGTATGAAATTCGCTCGTACGTCTCCTCCTCATGATCCATTAGACCCTGTCCTAGCATTCTGGATAAAACATCGCGAACTGAGTGCGGGCAATACCCAGTTGACTCAGGAAAGTTGCAAATTGGAACGGAAGCCCAGCTTGATTAAACAACCTCCCAAACTCTGGAGAGCGTTCCCATCATTGGTTTGGTATTGACATGTCTCACCAATGCAATCTCTTTTCTCAAAATCTTTGATTCTTGTGGAGCTAATGAATTCCGGAGGCTGAGGCTGAACGCTATCGATAGGTCTTTTTGATCTGAAATGCCCGAGCACTATCCTCTTTTCCTTGCCCCAGTGTGTGTTTTCAGAGCTTTTTCCATTTTGGTGGGCTCCATTGGTGCTTTCCCTTTCTCAGCTGCTGTCGGGAGGAACTTTTGTCTTCTTTGAGGCTTTGCAGGTGCTTCCCTTTGGATACAATAGGGACATCTTCCTCAATCTCGAGGTTATCCCAGTCAATCGAGTCCGTTTCCGAATCGTGTCGGAATCATCCTCAGCTCGCTTGGTTTCTTTGCTTTCTTAGGTTTGGCAGAGTGTCCTTAACATGGACCATTGCAGCAAGTAGGAAAATGATCCAGGAGATGCCATTGCTGCTAGTGCTTTGAGTTTTGAGAAAATGTCCTGTGAAACCAACTCAAGAACATATGAAAAATCGTCAATTTTGAAAAATTTGAAAAATTGTACCTAGACAATCATAATCATGTAGAGAAGCCAAGAATCAAATTAGTTTTCCAAAAAGAATTTTAAAAATAGATCAATTCCATGATTTTCAAAAATTCCTCTTTTATGCCCTAAAACAGAATTTTTAGAAATCGAAGCCTAAAAACTCGTTTATCTTGAGAAAACCCAGCATAAAAGCAAAACTAATTGACCCAGAGTTCTTATTTCAAAAGAAATTTGATCAAAAACCATTCACAAACGAAAAATTTTCAATTTTCAACTCACGTTTGATGAAAAACTAAAAAAGTAAAAACCGAGTTTTGATCATAAAACTTACTTGAATCCGAAGAACTTTGAGTTTGGAAGCTCCAAGAAGCAAGAAATCTAGAGAGAGAAACTCTAGAGATTTTAGAACAAAAGATTAGGGTAAAAGAAATCAAATCCTCTTTGTTCTTATAAAACCCTAGCCGTGATCCGGATCGGATCGAGAATGTGATCCGGATCGGCTACCCGCAGGAAAAATCCTGCGTTCGGGATCCGGATCACTTACCCCGATCCGGATCGGCTTCAACTTTTTCTCAGAAAAATTTAGAAAAATTCCATAAAATCCAGAAAAAGTATGTAAGCACTTTACCATGTCAACTTTAAACAAAAGACATCGTTTCATACAACAAGAAATAGATTATGCAAAATCTATCAAAAATATCCAAAAATGAAACGAAAATTTACGAAAGTTAAAACACTTAAAGTTGAACAACTTCAATTACATCTATCCTGATCTTATGTGTAATGCCTTTATCAAATCATCAATTTTGGTAAAGAAAATGAAATACCAAGATCAATAGATGTTTGAAATCCCAGATAAGTTAGATAATATATCTAGACAATCTGTTGAAGGAGTGGCTCTTTGAGCATCTTTTACTAAAAATCCCACCTTATACCAACCATGAAATACGACTGAGTCAAGTATTTCAATATGAATTTCATCAACAATTTTCAAAAACAAAATTTGCTTTTCATTCATGGAGTATCTTTTTCTTTCATTTTCTCCATGTGGTGGTAGTTTTCACACTCCTCATTGGGATGTAACTCTTTCCACATCTTTTGAGCATTTTACATTTCATTGACTCCCCCTCAATTGGCTATCAATTATTTAATATATAAGTATTCAACCAAACCATTGATCTCGAATTCATACTCGACTAAGCAATCAAATATGATAATGACTATACCAAGAGATCATTGAGAGAGAAATTGACTTTGATCACTTAAAAGATGGTTTAATTAACGTAAATGATCATTGCAACATTGAAATATTATGACATCAAAGCATAATAAATTTCTAAATGCATAAAAGGATGCAATTAAAGTCAATTATGATTTATGCTCAATTAATGTCCTATGTACAAAACATAGATAAAGAACAAAACAAAAAACAAAAACAAAACCTAACCTAAGCAAAGGTTTCAAAAGAGTTATTTCAAGGAAAGCATGCCAATTGCTTTACGCAAGTGAATAAAACGTTTTTGATCCAAAGGTTTTGTTAAGATATCAGCTAATTGATCCTCAGTTGAAATATATGACAGTTGAAGAATGTTTGATTCAACTAGCTCTCTAAGAAAATGATATCTAAGTTCAATATGTTTTGTTCTAGAGTGCAACACAGGGTTTTTAGAAATGTTAATAGCACTAGTGTTGTCACATAAAATGGTTACCGAAGATGTTGAAATCCGGAAATCGCTCAACACGCTTTTCATCCAAATCAATTGGGTTGAACAACTTCCTGCAGAAATGTACTCCGCTTCGGCAGTCGAGAGTGCTATGCAGTTCTGCTTTTTACTGTGCCATGCAACAAGGCAATGGCCAAGATAGAAGCATGCACCACTCGTGCTTTTCCGGTCATCCACTGATCCAGCCCAATCGGCATCTGAGTATCCAACAATATCCAAAGTCGTTCCCATAGGATACCAAATTCCGAAATTGATTGTACCTTTGATATACCGGATGATCCGTTTCACCGCTTTCAGGTGAACCTCCTTCGGTGCTGATTGATATCTCGCACAAATCCCAACACTGAAGGATATATCCGGGCGACTAGCCGTGAGATATAGTAGACTTCCAATCATACTGCGGTACAGTTTCTCGTCTACATTCTCACTTTGTGATTCACTTCCAAGTCCCTTATGGCTAGTTCCCATTGGAGTCGGAAAATCCTTAGAATTTTCAAGATCAAACTTTTTGACCAACTCCAGTGCATACTTGGATTGACACAAGTGAATTCCTTCATCGTTTTGTTTAACTTGTAATCCAAGAAAATAATTCAATTCGCCCATCATGGACATCTCAAATTCGCTTTCCATGGTCTCCGCGAATTTAGAAGCATCATTATCTCTTGTTGCTCCAAAAACAATGTCATCGACATAGATTTGAGCAACTATGAAATTGTTTTGATAATGCTTCACAAAGAGAGTCCTGTCAGCTCCCCCTCGAGTGTAGCCCTTTTCCAAAAGGTGCTTTGTCAACCTTTCGTACCATGCTCGCGGTGCTTGTTTCAGACCGTAAAGAGCCTTTTTCAGACGAAAAACATGGTTAGGTAGTTTATGATCCACAAAACCTTTCGGTTGAGCCACATAAACTTCCTCATTTAAAAACCCATTTAAAAAGGCGCTCTTAACGTCCATTTGAAATAATTTGATTTTAAAATGACAAGCAATCGCAAACAATATACGAATGGACTCGAGTCTAGCTACAGGGGCGAAAGTTTCATCAAAGTCTATACCTTCTACTTGAGAGTAGCCTTGAGCAACTAACCTTGCTTTGTTCCTGATGATAGTACCTTCTTCATTTTTCTTGTTCTTGAAGATCCATTTGGTACCTATCACATTGTGTTGCTTCGGAGGCTTCGTTAATTCCCAGACTTTGTTTCGCTCGAATTGATGGAGCTCTTCCTGCATTGCTTTAATCCAGTAGTCATCTTGGAGAGCTTCATCAACATTCCTTGGTTCGATTTGAGATACATAGCATGCAAATCCGCAAACCAATTGTCTCCGTGTTCTAACTCCTTCATGTGGATCTCCAATGATGTTCGACTCAGGGTGATCCTTTGAGATCCGTAACGTTTGAGGTAGGGGAGTAGACGGAGGTACACGAGATGATTCCTGCACATCAGTTGAACTTGAAGAGCCGTTAGATGCATCATTATAATCGTAAGAATTGTTAGAAGAAGATGCATTAGCAGGTGAATCATCATCAAGAGAGATATCGAGGGTAGATTTTTCAGATTCAAAGTGAAAAGCTTCATCTACCTTAACATTTATTGATTCTACGATCGTCTTAGATTCTAAGTTAAAAACTCGATATGCTCTGCTGTTTGTAGAATAACCTAAGAAAATCCCTTCGTCACTTCGAGAGTCAAATTTTCCAAGATTCTCACGATCGCGTAAGATAAAACACCGACTCCCAAAGATGCGAAAATATTTGATGTTAGGTTTTCTACAAAACCAAAGTTCATATGGTGTATTCAATGTCCCCGGGCGCAAATACACGCGATTAATAACATAAACAGCAGTGTTCACCGCTTCAGCCCAAAAATAAAAAGGTAAGTTCCGGCTGTGAAGCATAACACGTGCCATTTCCTGTACGACCCTGTTTTTGCGCTCGACTACACCATTTTGTTGAGGTGTGTAAGGTGCGGAGAATTCATGTTTAATGCCATTAGAAGTGCAAAAATCAATGAATTTGGAATTTATGAATTCCCCACCTCTATCACTCCTAACTCGAGTAATCCTTTCATTCTTTTCAATCATAATACGATTGCAGATTTCGAGAAAAGAATCAAAGGTATCAGCTTTTTCTTTTAAGAAAGCTACCCAAGTATATCTAGAAAATCATCAACCAACAAGAAAATATACCATTTACCTCCCAGAGATGGTTGACGAGTTGGCCCCATTAAGTCCATATGCAAAAGTTCCAAAGGCCGTTTTGTACCTATGTGGTTCAAGTTCTTGTGTGCAGTCCTAGACTGTTTTCCCTTTTGGCAACCGCCACACACAAGGTTTTGTTCAAAAGAAAGTTTCGGAACCCCCTTGACCACATCTTTGTTCGAAATTCTAGCAAGTTCCTTAAAGTTTATGTGACCTAGCCTTTCATGCCAAAGTGTTTCATTTTTCAAAGATGCTAGGTTACATTTTTCAGAAATCTTAGTAGGAACTACATAACAATTGTTTTCTGATCTAACCCCCTTTAAAAAGAAAGCATGGTTCATGTCAGTTACAGTGCACTTATCAGATGAAAAATTAACTGAATAACCACTATCACAAAGTTGACTTATGCTTATGAGGTTAGTCTTAAGGCCATGAACAAATAACACATTATCTAGAACCGGGCCATCTGGAATAGCTACCGTTCCCTTTCCAACAATTTTGGAAGACCGACCATCTCCGAAAACAACAAGTCCTCCGGAGTTTTTCTCAAATGTTTGAAAACAGTTTTTATCGCCGGTCATATGACGGGAACACCCGCTATCCAGGTACCAAGACGAACTATCATATGCATGCAAGGAAACATTGGTAGCAAGACAGGGAAAATTTCACCTTTGCGCACCCAAACCTTTTTGGAGTGCGTCGGTAATGATCGTGAAGTTGATTTCCTAGGTGAGAGCGTCTTGCTTGAAGAATTGCTGCTCCTTGATGATGTCGTCTTGAGCGGTGTACTACCAAGGCTCTTTTCCTTCAATTGATTGCAGTTGATTTTCGAGGAATAGCCTTTTTGGTAGTCATTGCAAGAGGTGCTTGAGGTGTGCGTTTGGCTTCCGTCTTGCAATTTCTCCTTATGTGCCCTGAAATGCCACAACGAAAACATACCTTAGTCTTGTCGATCCCGAGGAGGATGTAGTAGGTTTGTTGTCGTTGCTTGTCGTGAATTCCGGTGTCGGAGGAGGAGATACCGACTGAGGCACAAATACTGTCCCACTCGAACTTGGAATGTCTCCAGTTTGAGTGTATCCGAGGCCGAACTTATTTCTTTGACCGAGACCAAGAAGTCTGTCCAACTTACTCCTTCCAGAAGAAAATCTCTTTAAGTCATCCTTCAGTTGGCGTATGGTCTCCGTCATTTCCAATTTTTCCTGTCGAGCCTCGCCGTTGAGCTTCAAGAAGTAATTCGCTTTGTTCACCATATCCATATAATTCTTCTCGAGTTGCTCATTGGACTCTTGAAGGGAAACATTTGTCTTAATCAGATTATCCCTTTCCACTTCAAGATCGGTTGAGAGAGAGGTTACCCTTTTTACTTCTTCTTCGAGATCCTGCAATCTCCCTTTCAACCCCTTGTTTTGCTTAGCCAGTTTCTTTGAATCCCTCAAAAGCTTATGGTAGGCTAGAGCAAAATCTTCACCTTCCGAATCATCTGATTCATCGTCCGTTGCAATCTTTTCAACAGTGGAGTTGGACAGTGAATCGGATGTACTTGCCATTAAGCACATGAAGGGTGAAGATGTAGTGGACGCGTGGAAAGCTGTCGCGTTGTCTTCTTCATCACTTGAGGATGACTCATTTGACGTGGAGTTGTCATCCCAAGTAACGACTTGCATCGCTTTCTTCTTTGCCGGATTCTTGTTGGGACACTCCGTTGCAATGTGGCCGTAGCCTCGACATTTGAAGCACTGAACTTGTCCCTCAGAACTTTTCTTATCCTTTGAGAAGTTCTCTTGCTTTCTTGACTTGTAGCTTGAAGAACCCTTGCCTTTCTTCGACTTTCCGAAGGATGAGTTTTGCTTGAATTTCCCCTTCGAAAGTTGCGGCGAAACTTCCTTGTCAAGAGAGCGAGCTGCTTCTCAAAGTCCTCCATAGAAAGGTTCTCGTCGTCGTCCGAGGAGGATGAATCCGCGTCTTCTTCTTTAGTTGATTTCAATGCGTAACCTGAAGACTTAGAAGAGGATGCCTTTCCAGAAGAATAGTTAGTAGGAAAAGTCATTTCATAAGTTTGTAAAGCACCTACTAATTCTTCTACACGCATTTCGTCCGGGTGTTTAATTGTTTCAATGGCTGCGACCTTCGGGCGAAATCGTTCAGGAAGAGTTCTTAGAATTTTTCTTACAACTTTAAATTCTGGAATCTTCTCTCCCAAGTTAGCACATGAGTTTACGATCTTGCAATCGTGTGTAATAGTCAGTGAAGGATTCATTCTCTGCCATAGAGATAGAGTCAAACTTGCTCGTGAGCATTTGCAGTTTCTGAATCTTCACTAGGTTAGTTCCCTCATGCGTAACTTGAAGAACATCCCAGATTTCTTTCGCAGTCTCACATGCCGAGACGCGAGAGAACTCAGTTTGTGACAGGGCATTAAATAAAGCATTAATTCCCTTGCCATTGTAAGAAGATAAGTCTATCTCTTCCTTGGTCCATTTCGACCTAGGTTTTAAGGTGCGAACATCATCTAAAATTTCAGTTGGATTAGACCATCCTAATTCAATTGATTGCCACACCCTTTCGTCGATGGAAATTAAAAAGGCTTTCATCCGTACTTTCCAGTACGCATAATTTGTTCCATCAAAGAAAGGGGGTCGATTGATGTTTCCACCTTCAACCATTGTTTACAACCCTATTCCCGCTCTGATACCACTTGTTGGGTTATAAGTAATGGATCTAAATAGGGGAAAAAACACCTAGAGGGGGGTGAATAGGTGTAAACAATAAACACTCAAAAAATCATTGCGCAATAAAACCCAATGCGGAAAAATAAAAGAACACGCAAGATTTTTACGTGGAAAAACTCCAAACCGGAGTAAAAAACCACGGGACCGATAACACGGCGAAATCCACTAGAATTAACACACGTACAAGGTGATATAACGTACTCACAGACGACTCAACCTTTTTCATACGCTCCTAGTAGATCTTCCCGCTCGCTCCACGACGCTTCTCGAATCCACGATCCGCGCCCAACGCTGAATCCACAGCGTCCAACGTCGAGTCCACGACGTCCGACCGAATCCACGGTCTTCACAATGGCACGCTTCGAATCCACGAACGTACCTCGCTCCGAATCCACGAGAGCGGTTGCACCTTGAATCCACAAGGCCACGCGAGTCCACGCGCCGATTTTGGGGTAAATCGTTGTTTGTTTGGGTGGTGATGATCCGCCGAATACTTAGATCAAAGATAGATCGGAAATACCATCTAAGTATTCATTGATTTGATTCTACTCAAAATGTGAGTATGGAAAACCTAGAATCAAATCAATCAATATAGATGAAGAAACATAGAATAAATCTATTGATTTCCTTTCTTCTCTATATATGTGGATTTTTCTTTCGGCTAAATTTTTCTTTTTTCGATGTATATGATCATAGCCGATTGCGGATACCCTAGAAATGAATATAGGGCTATTTATAGGTTAGAAACCCTAGGAAGAATATTCGGATCAAAAACAGCCTTTTCTGGAAAGAAATTCCGACGGCGATCCGGATTGGATTTGACGATCCGGATTGCAGAAGCACAAATGACGGTTTCCAGAAAATTGCTTGTTCGGGATCCGGATCGTAGTCCACGATCCGGATCGTTCATACAGTTTTACCAAAACACAATGTTCGGGATCCGGATTGCAATTCCTGATCCGGATCGTTCAAGCAAACAGGTAAAACTATGTTCGGGATCCGGATCATGGAATGCTGCGATCCGGATTGAACCAGTGTATGAACGAACACCCTTCGGGATCCGGATTGCAAGCCACGATCCGGATCCTGAACATGTCCCATGTTCAGTTTTTGATGATTAAGCAAATAAAACCTCTTCCAGGTGTTTCTACACTATAAGAAGTATTCGGATCATCAAAATTCTTTAGTTAAACGTACCTGATCCTTTTGAATTCTTCTTTCTTGAGATTGAGGTATATGATCCAAAGTTTCTTCATCTTCAATCTTTAAGACTTAATACATTCACGAAATACGCCAACTCAAATTCCGTAACAAAATCGTTAAAAGATTTGATCAACATGCGTGGAAGAATGATCTACCGTTGAGGGCAAATATCTCGATTAAAGAGCCGAGAGAATGGAAAGATCACATTATGATAGAATACGAGGAGAATGATCAGAGATCCCACGGCTCACGTTGGTCGTCCCTGAGACTTTGACAATCGCCCGAACGACACATCAGCGATTGCCGAGGGGGTATTGTTGAGACCAAAATTTTCGCCACGCGAGGAAACGACACATGGCGTATACCTTCGGCTAAAGACATCAGCCGACAGAAGAATGAATCAACGAAAAGGGACACGTGTCCTGACTAAGACCGATCCCAGTTGCGCGAGATCGGGACACGCGACATATGCCATCGGCTGAAGACATCAGCCGATAGGAGAAGCGACCGACAAGAGGATTTTCGCTTCATCCGGGACCAGCAACGGCCGAAAACAAACATTAGACCGCCTCAACCGAGCGTCGAAAGAGGTGAAGTCAGGGTTAACTCTCGGCTGCTCGAAGTCATAGAAGGAAAGACTCTGGAAGGAAAGGGTACGAGATTTGGGCGCAAATCTTGTAACAGCTTTCGGAACGGCAAGCGACGCTCAGCATTGGAAAGCGCCGAAGATCACGCTTTGGCGCGTTGATAAGGGGATGAACTTGGATAGAAAAACGACTACTATCCTATTGAGGAAATCGACTTAAAAGAAAATAGTTGAGGAATTTACGATAATTCTCCCCAATTCACGCTGATTATTCAAATCGGCGATTATACACATGGTTCACGAATGTATAAATACCCGAACCATCGGAGAAAAAGGGGTCCTGCAATGTCGTAAGCTAGTGACCACCCCTACTTTTTCATATCTTTCATATATGCATTTACTGCTTTCCTAGGAGTCGACTTAATTGTAATTGGCTACCAGTTCCCCTTGTAACCCTTTCTCAAGCAATACAATTTCTAATCGGCTCCTTAGCCGTGTCAAATCTCTGTCTCTACATCTCGGTTCAACTCCTCTAGGCCGAACTATCTCTATTTCTCTATCTCCATATCCCGATTCGGTTATTCTAAGCCGGATGGTCGTGAGAGTTTGATTGAGAAGAACTCGGCCGAGCGGATCCCTCCTCTGCCCTATCGCTTGATTAATTAGCACGCGGCGCATTCACATCATAGGGTCACTGTCACGCCCCGGGAGAGGTTTAAAAGCAGAAAACGATCATATTCTTTTTCAAAGTCTTTCCTCCCGTTACGTGCCCAGACCCGCCACATATATAAGATCTCTCAAATCAAACGAACATAGCCTCCCCTGTATATGTACGGCGTTGCACAAAATACATACATCAACCACATCCAGTTTTTCACACATAGAGTGCTAAATAAAAAGATAAGCTAGTCTTTTGAATCATACAAGAGAAGATCACCTACTCGGTATACTCCAAGTTGAAAGGATAAACCACAAGGTTTAAAATCGTGCCTATCCGACACTCAGTTTTGAAAACAAATTTCGCAAACGTTTTGTCCTTTTGAAAAGCTCCACATTCCACATGTACTATAAACCATAAAACCAAAATCCAAAAGATTATCATGAATCCAAAGTGTCCACATGTTCAGCATCCACATCACAGTTTTCACATCACGAAATATTCATGTCTCATGCAAGTATATCCACCAAATGTAGTAATTAGAGATGAGGAGTAAATGTCACCGGAATGACGATAAACCAATCACTCCCGCGTCGACGCCTCTCCCCTGTCCCCGCCCGAACCTATCACATGGTGGGAGTCAGTGACAAAAACCATAGAAAGGAAAATAGATAAAACGATGATTTAATGCAATATTTAGGTACAATAAGGTAAATAGGACTTCAAATCAGAAACCGAAACTCCCAAGTCATCCGTACCGCTTTTCCCCGGTTCCCACCACGAAACTCAGGAATACAACAAACCTGTTCATATCCTTAGTGCTCTAAAAACCCACATCGCCCTGATTCACGATTCCGCTATGTCTGCGGGGGTCCCCTCACGCTTGACTGACGTGGGGATCACGGGTCCTACAGACCATTTCTTTAAAAAAGTACGCCCTTGCGGTGGTCAAACTGCTAGTGTACGTGACAGCGCCATGAGCCTCACAATCCCATACTCGTGAAATAATTTGCAGTTACTGAAACCGAAAGATCAAAGATCCGTCCTCGTCCTTTACGTATGTACCATGTCCTTCCTTTTATTTGAAAATAACAATACCAAAAGAAACAACAAGAGGAAGAGGAGGGTTGAACACCATCGTTCAACAATGTCCCCAAGCTTAGTTTGGTTACCCACCTCTACCGGCGATGAAACAACGCTCAAAGACTCTTCAAAAACCTTCGCGACCTAGTCCGGATTGAAACGGCGGACCCCTCGGTGGCGAACGGAGAGTCCAGGCCCCTACCGCTATATCGGCGATACCCGTAACTACAAATAAGCAAAAACACCTCCTGACGGTAAAATACACCAAAAACCAACACCAAAACACATCCGGATAGCAATTTCCGTACATCGTGGGTCAAGCCGGGGTTCCGACGGTGAAAACTGCGAGGATATATGTTTAAGGGAACGAGTCGGGCATTTTTACGACAATGCGGAGTGGCGGCGGCGTGCAAGCCAACGGCTGTTGCGGCCGAGTCGCATGGCAAGAGCCACACACGGGCGGAGCCCCGTGCGGGTAGCGCGGCACGCGCGCGGGCGGTGCCCCGCACAGGCGTCGCTCCACATGGCTGCACCCCGCACGGGCCGTGCCCCCACGCGGGCGGCTCCCCGAGAGGGCGGCACCCCGTGCGGCGGTGCTTCGTGCGATTGGCGGCGGCGGCCTCCCGTGTACGGCGACGTTGGCCTCCCAACAACTTCGACGGTAGCGGCGGCCTCCCATCATGATCAATGGCGGTGGCGTCCTCCCGTCTTAATCGGCGGCGGCGGCAACGACTCTGCTTACAACCCCGCTCTGATGGCAACCCAAGAAACCCAAACAAAAGCACAAAAATCCCACGAAACCCAAAACGAAGCTAACGAAAAGCCAAGAACCGACCTTTCGACGACGGAGAAGACGATGCGATGTTCGGACCCGCTCTCCGACCTCTAGTTCCCGACGGTGATGATGCTTCTGCTCCCGATCTCCGATGACGAAGGCGTTTCCTAACGAAAGCACCGATGCGCAACGACGAGGAAGAAGATGAACCGGTCTTGTCATGCCCCGGGGTCAAAACTGCGACCCGGGCTCGCCAACAGATCCGCCGCCGATACGGGAAGCCCTGCATAGACGAAGCGTCTAACCTGCAAAAGATAATACTACCAACTATACAGATATCAAAGCTGAAAATAATTGCTGTAATAAAAATCTGAAACCACTATACAACAAAAATAAATGTACAATATCCATCTCCCAAGATAATAATACAAGTAGAATCCACCTATACAACATTTATGAATTCAAAGAGGGAGATAAACTAAAATAATAATATATTAGTGTACAATGAAATCCCACAATTCGGGATGGTATATCTTTCTCACCAAAATGGACTACACTTGTAGGGATCTATCTCGTGACTCCCTATCCTCGGTTCGTCACGCCAGCTAGAGTAGGACGGAGGGAAAAGTCTAGGCAAACCTGCCATCGACAGAGGCTGTGAGAACTACATCCTACAGTAGTTCTCAGTGGGTACCGTCTCCAAGACCAACGGTCTGCCTACTAAGTCTACTAGAGGCATAAGATAACAGAAATACTGAAAAGGATAAAAAGCTAAAAAAAATTCTACAACCACCATGCCTCTATCTACTATGCTCAAAGGGTGATACAGATGAAAATAATGCATCGACTCTATCCCAGTATACTCAATTAACCCAATCACACTGACTGCCACATAGGGTCCAGTCAAACCTGCGCCCATCTACTGCCATTACATCCACAGAGGACTGGACTTATGTAGGGCGTCCCACATGGACTGCGTCGACAAGTCGCAATAGCAATGTGACAGGCCCAGCTCCGGAGCGGCAGTCGAGGGGAGCGAACCTACCGAGGAAAGTGTGGGTTATGGGAACCAAGGATCTAAATAGAAGAAAAACCACCTAGAGGGGGGGGGTGAATAGGTGTAAACAATAAAACTCAGAAATCTTTGCGTAAAAATAACCCAATGCGGAAAATAAAAAATGTACGCAAGATTTTACGTGAAAAACTCCGTCACAGGAGTAAAAAAACCACGGGACCGATCACACGGGAAATCCACTAAGATTAAACACGTACAAGGTGATATAACGCAACACTACGACTCAACCTTTTCCATACGCTCCGAGTAGGTCTTCTCCGCAGTCCGCCTCGATCACACGATTAGCGTCCAACTTCGAATCAACGAAGTCCAATGTCGAATCCACGACGTCTTACCGAATCCACGGTTGTTACCAATTTGGTACGAATCGATCACACGAACGCACCTCGCTCCGAATCTATGAAAGCGATAGCACCTTGAATCCACAAGGCCATACGAATCCATGCACCGATATTTCTTTCGAAAATCGTTGTTTGTTTATTGATGGTGATGATATTTGAATACTGTCACGCCCTGAGTTTAAAAACCAGCGTCTAAATTTTTTTTTTTTTTTTTAAATCAGAGTTTAAAACCAGCCAGGGCGCAACAGACCGCCACATATATAGAAGAGTCCCAATCCCACTGGGGATTGAGCCTTTTCTATATATGCACGGCTAGCTTGGCATATAATCATAGTACTAACTACGTACATCTATTACACTTAACAATTTCAGATATCTTTACAATTGAATTACATCTTCTTTTTCATAATGCAATTACAAATACTTCGGCTGTCCAGGGTCAAGCTCTATCTCGTGATCTCACCAACTCGTCCCGACATCTCAACACCCGCTTGACCTGAAAAAACAGTCACCCGAGGGTGTGAGACACACCGGAGTGTATCCCAGTGGGCACGACGAGCCGAGAAATAGCAGATCGTACCTACTGGTATACAATACTAGAGGATAGTAATAGATCATGGGTTAGGGTAAAGCAAATATATAACTGGTGCTGTAAAGAAAGCAAAACTCATAATCTGGGTACAAGCATAGGAGATAATTTAGCAGAAAAGGAAACAAAATCCAAACAATCATATATCAGGATAAAAGCAGGTTATAGCTAGAGCAGGGTAACATAACTAAGAAACTATAATCAAGGCATCAGAGAGTTAGGACAATCAGCAATATAACAATGAAACTATAATCAAAGGCATCACATAGGATCATAAGAAAGTATGTTAAAGAAACTTAACAGCACATGCATCAAATAGATGAAAACACAAAGACCCAATCACAAGCTACCATATTGGCCTTCACAAGACCTCAGGCAAGGCTGCCCACCTGGCACCACCTGGTTGACATTCCCTCCACTGAGGGTCACGGGTTGCAACTGCTAACCACTTTACCGGTAAAGAACATCGCTACGGGTAGCAAATCCGCTGATGTTCGTGAAGTACAACGGTGCGGGCGAATCATATGCAAATGCTCAAACTGGCAGTCCACTGACCGGGTAATCGGCTACAAGCCGGAAATTCCCCACTAGGATTCAATGATAAGATCAACTGAATCTCAACTCTCATGCAGGAATAATCAGCAACTAAACAATAAATCTCAACTCACATGCAAATCCAGGCAAATCTCAGCTAATCATAAGCTCACAGATAAACTCAACTCAATCACACAAACCAACCAAATGATACAAAACTTAAACACATATTTTTAAGAAAACTGTTTTAAAAAGTCCAAACCCCGAAAAGCATTGCCCTCGTCCTATCAGACAAGAACAGACTCAGGCGACACTACGAAGCTTGGGTTTCCAAACCTCGTAGAGCAATTGCCTTTGTCCTATCAAACAAGAACAGACTCTGGCGACCCTATGAAGCTCGGTAAAAACATCAGTTAAACAAATCTATGTGCTCAGCAGTGTATCATTTGATCGACAGGACAAACAGGCTTACTCATCAACCATGGAAATGTCCGAGTAAAAGTATAAATGCTAGAGGTGCTATGAACAATCATGTAAGGCAGAATAGAACTGATAACAGGCATAGATCAGGCAGATAGCAGGTATAATGAAATCAAAGAAAGGCAGGCTCAAAGAGACTAAGTTAAGCTGCAAAAACAGGGGTCCAACCAGTATCGCACCCCAGAGGGCCGAACTGATAAAACCCGACCGAAGATAACCCACCTGATATAACGCTGGCGGCTAATCTGAACCAACTGTACGCTCAGCACACCAGATGCTACCGAATAACCCTGAATGTAAATTAAGGTTCAGGAATCAACAAACTAGTTTACTAACCAGTATACGATGTGATTTTTGCATCTAGACCTCTAGGGTTTTCAAATTCTCACTTTTAGTGCCAATTTGGGCACTGTTTTTGCCCGTTCTCTCAACTGGAGATTCATTTTAACATTCTGTCACTTCCAGCAGGTTACTTATGTTTTGCTGAACACCGTGCTCACCTATTTGTGGCAGCACGAGTTCCGAGGCAAACTTTGGCCCATAAAATATGCTCTTTTGAGCCAAAATGCAAATTTATTTCTTCGAGACCTCAAACAGAAATTCTAACGCGAGCATCGCGTCCAGTGACCCCGAATTAGCCTGGGGTACACTATCGCGGCTTCGCCAACCCTTTATAATAAGGTTTTGTCCCAACATTATTGTTTTATGTTGATTCTACTATATCTTTTAATCTAAACTTCAAACAAGAACATTTTGTATATCAAAGTTGGTCTGGGCACTGCCAGGACCTCAGTGCTCACCCTGGTTGAGGCCCAGGGGTGCTGGTTCAAGCAGAACCAAGGTCAAGCTTACACCCTAATTCACAATGCACCAAACTTTAATCCACTCAGTTTCTGTTTGAACTGAAGTGAGCACAGAGCTCAGGGGACTATTTGGAGCAAGTTTCATATACAAAGTTTTGTCAAATTCCAACTCTTTCTTCTCAGTGGCATTTAATCAAACATCTTAGGGGCATATTATATACACATACACATAAGCAACTTTGAAGTTGGAATCTCTGCAAATACTAAACTAGAGGCAGTCTAACTTGGATTGATTTGATCCATGAAGAATCTGGAGCTTTTCCCCCCCTACTTGGAGCAACTCGAAACCCCTCAGATGGCCGAGCTCGAGGAAGAAGAAAATGGGGATAACATTGAAAATCGTGATGCTCCAACTAGAGGGTCTGGGGCTCAACTAAATGCACCAATAGGTGCAACTCACCCCACTGAAACTTTCCATGCATGCGGCTGGCCCCGGGGTGCGGTGGCGGCGCGGCGGAGCAAGCTCCGGTTTGGAGCTCAATGGGCTCTAATGGCGAATTTACACAGAGACCACCTGGAGCTCTACAACTTGGAGGGAAATGCTCCTTGGGTCACCACGAAGCTTCCCAACCATCTCCCCCCCCCGGCCGAAAGTGGCCGGAGCTCCGGCGGCCGCAAAGTTATCAATTTCGGGTTCATCCATGGCCGCATCATTTTGATGCTGCATGGGTGCCATGCAAATGCATGAGAGCACTCCTCTCATTCCCAGTAGGCTTCTGGGTAGGTGGCCGGCGTCGGAGAAGCTCGCCGGCGCCGGAGTTGCATTCTCGGCCGCATGCATAAAAAGCTCAAAATTAGGGCATCAACTTTCTCCTAAGTTACTCCACCCTCCTCCCCCATACTTTGCAGATTTCTTCTATATGTCCTACAGTCCCTACACACCAATTTTGGTGTGCTAAAGTCCAGTGGTTGCCGAGTTCTTCAAAGGTGGAGCTAAACTAGGTTTCCGGCGACCCCATGCCCCCGCCGGCCATGCGCTGTGCATGGGGGCTCGGGTCTCGGCCAGTAGCATCCTAAGGACCTAATAGGTCCACTGTTAAAGGCCCCGGGCTCAAACATTCAAAGGTTAGTGAGCCTTACCTTTGCCGGACTCGAGGAAGATAGGAAGTAGCCGGATCTCACCCTCCCTCCGTCGCGAGGCTTCGGCAAGCTTCAGCAAGTCCTTCAACCACCGAGGACACCACAGGAACACCCTAGCCCTTCCTGGAAGATCTTTGATCCAAGGTTTTCCTTCCCTCACTCTCTCTCGGGTTTGCATATAATGGTGGTGCTCCTTCGTCTCCCCCAACGCTCGAGGCTGAGTCTGGGAGTTATAGGGGAGGGTGGACGCTTCCAATTCCCACAAACCCCCGTTCAAGAACTCCAACAGCCACTTGCCTACTTAATGCATTGATTCTTTTGTAATATGCCTTTGGGTTCGGTTCACACTTAACCCTAGCATCCGAGGCTTTATCTGGAGTTGCAAAATGCACCCAGCACCTTGTGGTATGAAGCCCTAGCACTTAGGCACATAAAATATGAAGTTTTTATTACAATTTAATCCATTTTGAGCACTCTTCACGCATTTCGAGACCTTCCGGTCGCCGTTTCGCGAAACGGACTTCGCCATGACGTCCGGCTCGTCGAAACCTGTCAGGTAGCGTATTTGTTTGGTTCGTTCGACGCTCGAATTAAAAGTCGTTCCATAAAGTTCGTCGAATTATCGCGCGTGGCACGCACTTCGATGCACCCGGGTCGCCAAACGCGAAATCCGTCAGTGCCATTGCGCTCAGAACGTCGAAAATAGCTAGGATCCATTACTCATACTCCTATGTTAAAACTCTGAATAGTGGTTCGGCCATTAGTGATCTCGAGGGATTAAAATTCGAGAGTTACTATTCACTGTAAGTCGCGGGGCCCGCTTTTTTATTTCTGATTTCTGGAAGATCTGACCGTCGGATCGAAAACATATGAATATGAAACTTCTATGTTTCGACGAGACGATCACAATGGTGATCTCGGATTTTCCAGATCAGACCCCGATCAAAAGTCGATATTTCTGGGCCTACTATTGACCCACTATCTCTCCACTTTTACCAGAATTAATAATTTAAAATATTTAAAAGCAAACAGAGGTTCATAATCCTGGATTACTACAAATACTTAGATCAATATAGATAGACTAGGAAACACCATCTAAGTATTCATCGATTTGATTCTTCAAAAGAAAGAGATTGAAAAAATCTCGAATCAAACTGATAAATATAGAGAAAGAAAACCTAAAATAAAACGGTGTTTACCTTTTCTTCTCTATACGTGGATTACCTTTTGATTCTGTTTAGAAATATTCAGAATTTTAGGAATTTTAGGAATACCCTAAAAAATGATATTAGGATTTATTTATAGGTTAGAAAACTTTTGGAAAGAGATAAGAATAAAAAACTGACTTCACATAATTTTTTCCGCATGGCAATCCGAACTGGATTTTGGCTGATCCGGACTGTCTTTTTTTCAAGAAAATTTCCTGAAAAACAGTTCGGGGTCTGGACTAGAATTTTCTGATCTGGACTGATTCATGCGAAATATCAAAAACATAGTTCGAGGTCCGGACTGGATAGAGGTTGATCCGGACTGGAATTTCGCATGAACCAAACCATGTTTGGGGTCCGAACTGGATGTGGTTGATTCGGATTCAGAACATATAAGATGTCCAGTTTTGATTTTTAAGCAATGAAAATTATTCCAAGTGTTTCTAAACTATAAGAATGTATTCAAATCATCAAAAATATTTAATTTAATGCACCTGAATATTTTGAATCCATTCTTCTTGTGATTGATGTATGTGATCTTCAAGTCGTCAACTTCAATCTTCAAGACTCAAAACACTTCACGAAATACGCCAATACAAAAATACTTAACAATCTCCCTATCACGCCCCGGGGTCGAAACTGCGACCCGGGCTCGCCAACAGATCCGACATCTGTACAGAAACCCCCGCACAGACGAAGCGTCTACCCTGCAAGTCAGATCTATAGCTAAAACATGTATCAGAGCTGAAACCAGAACCAGTAGCTACAAAAAACAACTGAACATCTGATATATATAAAACCTCAATACATAGTCTCCCAGCTATGAAAAGTAAAAACAATCCTCTCAGACTGTCCAGTACAAAAGTGGAATCATAAAAGATACAGGGTGCATCTACCTCTGACTCTCAAATAAAAAGGGGTAATGAGCTACTCGGCCACGTCCTCACCTCGATCAGCTGTCTCCGCGCGAACCAAGCTGGAATAGCAACCTCAGGAAATCTGTCACCGCAGCGGGTGTGAGGAACTACTGCAAAAGGTAGTTCCCAGTGGGTACCGTCAGCAATATCCACGTAATGCCCACTAAGTCTACTGGAGGCAAACAGATAGGTATGCAGATAGATAATAGGAAAGCTGAAAGAAAACTACAGCTAATATGTCTCAATCATCATGCTCAAAGAAACTCTACTATGAACATGCTATGCATACACTCGCTACTACTAAATGCCTCAAGTACCATGCTCAAAGGAAAACTCATCTAAGATCATGTCATGCACCCATCTGCACACGAAATGCTCACAAACTCAAATCTCAATGACTGCCACATCGGGTCCAGTCAAGCCTGTGCCTGTCGTCTAGGAACGCGCCTGTCTACTACCACGCATCCACATGAGGACGGGATTTACGTAGGGCGTCCTAAACTGACTATCTCAATCTCACGCAAAGCGACCTAACACTCCTCCACGTGCAAAATGTGATCGGGAATCTGAACCTCTCGTGCACGTGGTAAAAGTCCTACCTCTAACCCATGTAATGATGCAAATGATCTACTAATAAAAGAATGCGATGCTCCGGTATCAAATAAAGTATGAGTCCTAATGCCAAAAAGTAAGGTGATACCTGCCACCACATGATCTGCTGCCGAAGAGTCCTCTACTTGCGTAGCATACACTCGCCCACTCTAAGCTGGAGGCCGATAGTCAGTGGAATGTGAAGAATATGGCCTGCTCGCTGGAGCATAAGATCGTTGAGCCGCCGGTCGCTGCTGAGGTGCAAAAGGGGCAGATGCTGAGGAAGGGGCGGTCGAGATCGAAAAGGGGCACGAAGCTCAAATGTGGCCGGGCTGTCCACACCCAAAACAACGACCCCACCGCTGATCGCAGGTGCCTGGCTGATGAGGTCCTCTGCAAAAGATACATCTGTCTGATGGCTAGGACTGCCGTGATTGCTGTTGCAGCCTTCGAGACTGCTGCTGAGACCTCTGCTGTCTCGACTGCAACCTCTGCTGCTGCTGCTGCTGCTGCGGTGGCCTCTGGGATCCAGCAGGCCCTCGCCGCTCAGAACGCCCACGGCCGGAAAACTGAGGCTGCGACGGTCGTGGCGGCCTCCAAAAGCTGGCCTGTCCCACATCATCCTGTGCTGGTCGCTTCCTGTCAGAGCTCTGAGCGACCATACCGCCACGTCTAGCAACTACGTGGTCTCCTCTCTCAACCCACTGGGCGTGCTCCGCAGCCTCCTCGAGAGTCTGTAGCCGCTGGGCATGCACCAGAGTGTAAATCTCCGGGCGAAGATCGGTCTCGAAAAACTCCACCTGGTGAGGTTCATCTCGGGCGACAAAAGGTAGGCAGTTGAGCAACAGCGTAAACTCCTGGTAGTAAGCCAGTACTGGCCGGTCGCCTTGCTGCAGGTTTTTCAGATCATCCTCCAGCTTCTTCTTCACGCTCGAAGAAAAGTAAGTGTCCAAGATCATCCGCTTGAACTCCGACCAAGGTAGCTGCCGAGTGATCTGGAACTCCAAGGGCTCCACCCGATGCCACCAGGCGTCTGCATCTCCATCCAAGCAATGCACTGCCATGTGCACTCTAAACCTCTGATCAATGAAGAAGTCCCTGAACAACTTCTCCATTGCCGCTAGCCAAGCCCCAATCTCCCACGGCTGAGTGTTCCGCCCCGAAAACCTAGGCGGTCCTCGCTGACAAAACTGAGTGAGCTTGTCAGCGATCTCCTGCTCCTCCGCCGGGGTCAACGGCCGAATCCCTCCCTGTGCCCCATTGCTCGAAGATGGTGCCGTCGGTACTGGTGGTATAGCTGGTGGTGCAGGAGCCTCAAAGACAGTAGGGGGAGGCGCCACTCTCTGAGCGAGTAACTGCTCGATCCGCTGCTCCTGTCGGCGGTGACTCTCTGCCAACTGGGCCACCATGGCCCTCAACTCGCTGAGCTCAGAAGGCCGAGACTGCTCTGGCTCCACCGGGGGTGCAGGGGTATCTCGGGTAGGGATCCGACGTCGAGGAGGCATCCTGCCACAAGAAACCACAAATCAGTAACACAACCCCACACGACCCAATCTAGCGAAAGTCAAAGACATCCCCCTATTTCTGTGACTTTATGTTGTCTGCGGCCAACATAACTGTTCACCAGAAATTGGATATGTCGATCCCTCTTCACTCACTGGAAGAGTCAAACAAATAAATCAATGACTTTCGCAAAATATCAGGTCTCTCGCGCCCTATCATCCTAGGGTCTGTCAAAAGCCTAGGTTTTCCTAAGTCCCAACTGACCTATCCCTAAGCTCTGATACCAACTTAATCTGTCACGCCCCGGGTGTAAACCAGAACCCGCGCTCGCCAACAGATCCGCCGTGCACACGAAATTTTCCATGTACACGAAGCGCTGGTAACCTGCTCAAATATAAGAGATACAATAAAAGAGCATAATACAGAGCTGAACTAAAAAGAACTACATAATATCTCAGACTGGAAAATGATACAAGCTGTAAATATACAATAAACTCCCAGCTCACCGAAATAAATACAACCAGCTGGCTAAAGCCAGACCCAAAAGTAAAGTGCTACAGCCTGAGGTACAAAAAGGGGTACAATAAAAGTCCACCTACTCTCACGGTCGGGGCAGACGATCTAGCTAGTCCGCTATCCTCTTACCTCGATCCGCCGCTGATGGCCCAGCAGCTCCCGCAGACGACTCTGCAAAATAAGGGGGAAGAGACAGAAAACAACTATGGGGGTGAGAACTACTAGATAAACCAGTAGTTGTTAAGGAATTTGAGTTGGCGTATTTCGTGAAAATGTTTAAGTCTTGAAGATTGAAGATGAAGAAGTTTGGATCATATACCTCAATCTCAAGAAAGAAGAATTCAAAAGGTTCAGGTACGTTTAACTAAAAATTTTTGGTGATCCGAATACTTCTTATAGTGTAGAAACACTTGGATGAATTTTTAATTGCATAAAAAATCAAAAACTGGACATACTACATGTTCAGGATCCGGATCAGACATCACAGTCCGGACCCCGAACATAGGATAGTTCATGCGCAATTCCAGTCCGGACCCCGAACGTGGAATTTGTAGGAATTGCATGAACAGTCCGGACCGTGGGAATTTCAGTCCGGACCCTGAAGGTATGTTTTTCTAGAAAAAGTCTATTTCGCCACGACAGTCCGGACCGCCGAAATTCCAGTCCGGACCGTCATCCTGTAAAATTCCAGAAAAGGTTAGTTTTTTATTCTTATCCTCTTCCAATGGTTTCTAACCTATAAATAAACCCTACGATTCATTTTTTAGGGTACGACCGAAAAAGAAAAATCCACATATAGAGAAGAAAGGAAATCAATAGATTTAATTCTATGTTTCTTCATCTATATTGATTAATTTGATTCTAGGTTTTCATACTCAGATTTTGAGTAGAATCAAATTAATGAATACTTAGATGGTATTTCCGATCTATTTCTAATCTAAGTATTCGGCGGATCATCACCACCCAAAAACAACGATTTTCCCAAAAATCGGCGCGTGGACTCGCGTGGCCTTGTGGATTCAAGGTGCAACCGCTCTCGTGGATTCGGAGTGAGGTACGTTCGTGGATTCGAAACGTGCTACTGGGTGAAGACCGTGGATTCGGTCGGACGTCGTGGATTCGACGTTGGACGCCGTGGATTCGGCGTTGGACGCAAATCGTGGATTCGAGGAGCGTTGCGGAGCGAGCGGAGAAGATCTACTAGGAGCGTATGGAAAAGGTTGAGTCGTAAGTGAGTACGGTATATCACCTTGTACGTGTTTTAATTCTAGTGGATTTCGCCGTGTCATCGGTCCCGTGGTTTTTTACTCGTTTTCCACGTAAAAATCTTGCGTGTTATTTTTTATTTCCGCATTGGATTTTATTGCGCAACGATTTTTGAGTGTTTACTGTTTACACCTATTCACCCCCCTCTAGGTGTTTTTTCTCCTATTTAGATCCAATTAATACATAACCCAACAAGTGGTATCAGAGCGGGAATAGGGTTGTAAACAATGGTTGAAGGTGGAAACATCAACAGACCCCCATTTTCGATGGAACAAATTATGCCTACTGGAAAGTACGGATGAAAGCCTTTTTAATTTCCATCGACGAACGGGTGTGGCAATCAATCGAGTTAGGATGGTCTAATCCAACTGAAATTATTGCTGATGTTCGCACCATTAAACCTAGGTCGAAATGGACCAAGGAAGAGATTGATTTATCTTCTTACAATGGCAAAGGTATTAACGCTCTATTTAATGCTTTGTCACAAACTGAGTTCTCTCGCGTCTCGGCATGTGAGACTGCGAAAGAAATCTGGGATGTTCTACAAGTTACACATGAGGGAACAAACCTTGTGAAGATTCAAAAACTGCAAATGCTTACGAGCAAGTTTGACTCTATTTTCATGGCAGAAAATGAATCATTCACGGATTATTATACACGATTGCAAGACATCGTGAATACATGTGCTAACTTGGGAGAGAAAATTCCAGAATCTAAAATTGTAAGAAAGATTTTAAGGACTCTTCCTGAAAGATTTCGTTCCAAGGTTACGGCCATTGAAATAGTTAAACACCCGGACGAAATCCGTGTAGAAGAATTAGTTGGTGCTCTTCAAACTTATGAAATGACATTTCCTACTAGCTATTCTTCTAGAAAAGCATCCTCTTCTAAGTCTTCAGGTTTTGCATTGAAATCAACTAAAGAAGAAGACGCGGATTCATCCTCCTCAGACGATGACGAGAACCTATCTATGGAGGACTTCGAGAAGCAACTTGCTCTCTTAACAAGGAAGTTTCGCCGAAACTTTCGAAGGGGTAATTCAAGCAAAATTCCATCCTTCGGAAAGTCGAAGAAAGGCAAGGGTTCTTCAAGCTACAAGTCAAGAAAGCAAGAGAGTTTTTCAAATGATAAGAAAAACTTAGAGGGACAAGTACAATGCTTCAAGTGTCGAGGCTACGGCCATATTGCAACGGAGTGTCCCAATAAGAATCCGGCAAAGAAGAAGGCGATGCATGCTGTCACTTGGGATGACACCTCAACGTCAAATGAGTCATCTTCCAGTGATGAAGAAAACAACGCAACGGCGTTCCACGCGTCCACATCTTCACCCTTCATGTGCTTAATGGCAAGTACATCCGATTCATTGTCCAACTCCTCCTATGTTGAAAAGAATGCCATGGACGACGAATCGAGTAACTCTGAAGGTGAAGATTTTGCTCTTGTCTACCATAAACTTTTGAGGGATTCAAAGAAACTGGCAAAGCAAAACAAGAGTTTGAGAGGGAGATTGCAGGATCTCGAAGAAGAAGTAAAAAGGGTAACTTCTCTCTCAAACGCTCTTGAAGTGGAAAGGGATAACCTGATTAAAACAAATGTTTCCCTTCAAGAGAAAAATGAGCATTTCGAGAAGGAACATATAAAAATGGTGGATAAGGCGAATTACTTCTTGAAGCTCTACAGCGAGGCTCGGCAGGAAAAGATGGAAATGACGAAGACCATTTTCCAACTCAAGGATGATTTAAAGCGATTTCTTCTGGAAGGAGTAAGTTGGATAAGCTTCTTGGTCTTGGTCAAACTAACCGGTTCGGCCTCGGATACAATCGAACGGGAGACAGTCCTAGTTCGAGTAAGACAGTTTTTGTGCCTCAGTCGGTGCCTCCTCCTCCGACACCGGAATTCACGACAAACAACGACAACAAGCCTACTTCACCCTCTTCGGGATCGTCAAGCACAAAGGTATGTTTTCGTTGTGGTTTTGCAGGGCACATAAGGAGAAATTGCAAGATGGGAGCAAAACGTTCAACTCAAGCACCTCTTGCAACAACTACCAAAAAGGTGATTCCCCGGAAATCAAAGGAAAACTTTTCAAAGGAAAAGAGCCTTGGTAGCTCACCTCGCAAGACGACGTCATCAAGGAGTAGCAATCAATCAAACAAGACGCTTTCACCAAGAAAAATAACTTCATATTCATTGCCAACGCAATCCAAAAAGGTTTGGGTGCGCAAAGGTGAAATCTTCCCTTGTCTTGTTGTTAATATCTCCTTGCATGCTTATGACAATTCGTCTTGGTATCTGGATAGCGGGTGTTCCCGTCACATGACCGGTGACAAAAATTATTTTCAAACTTTTGAGAAAATCTCCGGAGGACTTGTAGTTTTCGGAGACGGTCGTTCTTCCAAAATTGTTGGAAAAGGAACTATTGCTATTCCAGATGGCCCGGTTCTGAACAATGTGTTATTTGTTGAAGGCCTTAAGACTAACCTCATCAGTATTAGTCAACTTTGTGACAATGGTTTTTCAGTTAATTTTTCTTCTGTTGAATGTATTGTAACTGATAAGGACCATGTTTTCTTTTTAAAGGGGTTAGATCTGAAAATAATTGCTATGTTGTTCCAAATAAAATTTCTGAAAATTGTAACCTAGCTTCTTTAAATAATGAAACGCTTTGGCATGAAAGGCTAGGTCACATAAATTTTAAGGAACTTGCAAGAATTTCAAACAAAGACGTGGTCAAGGGGGTTCCTAAACTTTCACTTAAAGAAAACATTGTGTGTGGCGGTTGTCAAAAGGGAAAACAATCAAGGACTGCACACAAGAACTTGAACCACGTTGGTACCAAACGGCCTTTAGAATTATTGCACATGGATTTAATGGGGCCAACACGTCAACCATCTTTGGGAGGTAAATGGTATATTTTTCTATTGGTTGATGATTTCTCTAGATATTCATGGGTAGCATTTTTAAAAGAGAAAGCGGATACTTTCGATTCTTTTCATGAGATTTGTCATCGTATTATGATTGAAAAGAATGAAAAGATCGTTCGTGTTAGAAGTGATAGAGGTGGAGAATTCATAAATTCTAAATTCATTGATTTTTGCACTTCAAACGGCATAAAACATGAATTCTCAGCACCCTATACACCTCAACAGAATGGTGTAGTCGAGCGCAAAAACAGGGTAGTACAAGAGATGGCACGTGTTATGCTTCATAGCCGAAATTTACCGTTATATTTTTGGGCTGAAGCTGTGAACACTGCAGTCTATGTAATTAATCGAGTGTATTTGCGCCCGGAAACTTTAAATACACCATATGAACTATGGTTTTGTAGAAAACCAAATATCAAATATTTTCGTATCTTTGGGAGTCGTTGTTACATTTTACGTGACCGCGAAAATCTTGGAAAATTTGACTCTCGAAGTGACGAAGGGATTTTTATGGGTTATTCTACAAACAGTAGAGCATATCGGGTATTTAACTTGGAATCTAAAACGATGGTAGAATCTATAAATGTTAAAGTAGATGAAGCTTTTCACTTTGCATCTGATAAATCTACCCCTGATATCTCTCTTGATGATGATACTCCTGCAAATGCATCTTCTCATAATAATTCTTCCGATAATGATGATGCATCTAATGGTTCTTCAAGTTTATCTGATGTGCAGGAATCATCATATGTACCTCCGAGTACTCCGGTACCTCAAACGTTACGCATCTCCAAGGATCATCCGGAATCAAACATTATTGGAGACCCACAAGAAGGAGTCAGAACTCGGAGACAGTTGGTTTGTGGAGTCGCATGTTACGTCTCCTTGATAGAACCAAAGAACGTTGATGAAGCTCTTCAGGATGACTACTGGATTGAAGCGATGCAGGAAGAGCTCCATCAGTTCGAGCGAAACAAAGTCTGGAAATTAACGAAGCCTCCGAAGCAACACAATGTGATTGGTACTAAATGGATTTTCAAGAATAAGAAAAACGAGGATGGTATCATCATCAGGAACAAAGCACGTCTAGTTGCTCAAGGCTATTCACAAATAGAAGGTATAGACTTTGATGAAACTTTCGCCCCTGTAGCTAGACTCGAGTCCATTCGTATCTTATTTGCAATTGCTTGTCATTTTAAAATAAAACTCTTTCAAATGGACGTTAAGAGCGCGTTTTTAAATGGGTTTTTGAATGAGGAAGTTTATGTGGCTCAACCGAAAGGTTTTGTAGACTTTAAACTACCTAACCATGTTTTTCGTTTGAAAAAGGCTCTTTACGGTCTAAAACAAGCACCGCGAGCGTGGTACGAAAGGTTGACAAAGCACCTTTTGGAGAAGGGCTATACTCGAGGGGGAGCAGATCGGACTCTCTTTGTGAAGCATTATCAGGATAACTTCATTGTAGCACAAATCTATGTCGATGACATTGTATTTGGTGCAACTAGAGATAATGATGCTTCTAAATTCGCTGAAACCATGGAGAGCGAATTTGAGATGTCCATGATGGGCGAACTGACATACTTTCTTGGATTGCAAGTGAGACAAAATGAAGAAGGCATCCATTTGTGTCAATCCAAGTATGCAATGGAGTTGGTCAAAAAGTTTGGTTTAGAAAACTCTAAAGATTTTCCGACTCCAATGGGAACTAGCAACAAGGGATTAGGAAGTGAATCTCTTAGTGAGAATGTAGACGAGAAACTTTATCGCAGCATGATTGGAAGTCTACTTACCTCACGGCTAGTCGCCCGGACATATCCTTTAGTGTTGGGACCTGCGCGAGATATCAATCAGCACCAAAGGAGGTTCACCTGAAAGCGGTGAAAAGGATCATCCGGTACGTCAAAGGAACTGTAAATTTCGGAATTTGGTATCCTATGGGAACAAGTCTTGACATTGTAGGATATTCAGATGCCGATTGGGCAGGATCTGTGGATGATCGGAAAAGTACGAGTGGTGCATGTTTTTATCTTGGCCATTGCCTTGTTGCATGGCATAGTAAAAAGCAAAACTGCATTGCACTCTCGACTGCCGAAGCGGAATATATTTCAGCGGGTAGTTGTTCAACCCAACTCATTTGGATGAAAAGTGTGTTGAGCGACTTCCGGATTTCAGCAACTTCGGTAACCATTCTTTGTGACAACACAAGTGCTATAAATATTTCCCAAACCCTGTGTTGCACTCAAGAACAAAACACATTGAACTTAGATATCATTTTCTTAGAGAGCTAGTTGAATCAAATATTCTTCAACTTTCCTACATTTCAACTGAGGATCAATTAGCTGACATTTTAACAAAACCTTTGGATCAAAAACGTTTTATTCATTTGCGTAAGGCAATTGGAATGCTTTCCTTGAGATAATTTCTTTTTGAAACCACTGCTTAGGTTAGGTTTTGTTTTGTGTTTTTGTTCATTATCTATGCTTGTACATAGAACATTAATTGAGCATTAGTTATATTGACTTTAACTGCATCCTTTTATATGATTAGAAATTTATTATGCTTTGGATATCATAATAATTCATTTGATGCAATGATCATTTATGTCAATTAAGTCATCTTTGTTTTGATCAAAGTCAATTTCTCTCTCAAATGATCTCTTCGTATAGTTTTTATCTTATTTGACAATTGAGTCGAGTATGAAATCGAGATCAATTTTTGGTTGAATACTTTATATTTTAAATAATTGATAGCCAATTGAGGGGGAGTTAATGTAAATTATTATGCTCAAAAGATGTGGAAAGAGTTACATCCCAATGAGGAGTGTGAAAACTACCACCACATGGAGGAAAGAGCTACCACCTCGGTCGTCCGAGTACTGTGTGCAGCTACCACATGTATACCAAGCATACTTTTTTCAAGTTGATTAGATAAAATGCATGTTGAAATACTTGACTCTGTCAAATTTCAAGGTTGGTATAAGGTGGGAATTTTAATAAAAGATGCTCAAAGAGCCACTCTCTTCAACAAATTGACTAGATACATTATCTAACATATTTGGGATTTCAAACGTCTATTGATCTTGGTATTTCATTTTCTTTACCAAATTGATGATTTGATAAAGGCATTACTCATAAGATCATGTTAGATGTGATTGAAGTTGTTCAACTTTAAGGGATTTAATTTTTATAAATTTTCGTTTCATTATTTGGATATTCATGATAGATTTAGCATAATCTATTTCTTGTTATATGAAACGATGATTTTCATTTAAAGTTGATACACAAAAGTGCTTACAATCTTTTTCTGGATTTTCTGGAATTTTTCTGAATTTTTCTGAAGAAAAAGTTTGGAGCCGGTCCGGACTGGACAAGCCGATCCGGAGCCCGAACGCAGGTATTCCTGCGGGTAGCCGATCCGGACTGGATTCTTGAGGCAGTCCGGACCGCGGCTAGGGTTTTATATAGAACAAAAGGGTTTTGAATTTTCTTTACTTCAATCTTTTGTTTCTAAGTCTCCAGACCTTCTCTCTCTAGAAAGCAACGATTTTGGAGCCTTCCCAACCCATCTTCTTCGATTCAAAGTGAGTTCTTATGATCAAAATCTCGGTTTTTCACAGTTTTTCTCATTTTTGCTCAAAACGTGATGAAAATTTTGTAACTTTTTCGTTTGAGATTGGTTTTTGATCAAATTTCTTTTGAAATAAGAACTCTGGGTAGATTAGTTTTGATTATATGCTAGGTTTTCTCTTGATAAACGAATTTTTAGGCTTCGATTTCTAAAATTTCGGTTTTAGGGCATATAATGAGAATTTTTGAAAATCATGGAATTGATCTATTTTTAAAATTCTTTTTGCAAAACTAATTTGATTCCTAGTCTCTCTACACGATAATGATTGTTTGGGTACAATTTTTCAAATTTTTGAAAAATTGATAATTTTTTTCGTGTTCTTGAGTATTTGTTCGCAGGATCTTTAATTTGTTAAGCACTTGCAACAATGACGTTTGCATGGATCATTGTTCTGTTGGTTGCCATGGTGCACACACGTGCGAGTATAAAAAGAGAACAAGATGAATCAACTCAAGAAGAGACAAGAAATGTTGGTCAAAACAGTTCAGAATCTGATGAAGAAGACTGGGAAGAAATCTGTAGACAAGCACAACGAGCTGTTGATGAAGAGGACAGGCTGTTTTTGAGGAACAAAAAGCTAATGAAGTCTACCTCAACATCCAAGCAATATACGAGACGGAAGAATGTCAAAAACACTGGAATTCAAATGAATAAACCTCTCACTAGAGCACGCTCTCTTCCTAGAGAATCTCCATGGATTGAAGGCCAGAATGCGCCGTCTGCATCTACACTACATCCATCGACTTCCAGGGGAGACACTTCAGAAACTGACGTATTGTCCTCCATCCGTCAAGAACAGAGAAGACTGTCTGCTTAACAAGAAAGATTGTCGATAGATCTCCAACAAATTACCTCTGAACATAAAAAGATGAGAAAAAAATGTTCCACAATAGCAAAAATGCTTAAAGGAATTTTGAGGAAATTGGATTGTAGCAGTTCAGATACTTCTGATTTGGCTTGATCCAGTCTTTAACTTTCTTTGGCAGGTTTCAGGTTTTAGTTTAGTTCTCAAGTTTTTCTTCTTTTAAAACTTTTAATTCTCCCTTTTATTGTGTAATTTTGGCTTGATTTTGTGACAAAAAGGGGGAGAGAGAGAACAAACATGATCGACTGATAGTTGTGAACTTTGAACAATGCAGGTAACTGATAGTTGTGAACTTTGAACAATGCAGGTAAGTACAACTTTCAACTTTGGTCTTATATTGTGTTTGATGCATGCCTCAACTAACTATTCGACTAACTATTTGGGCATGTAATATAACTAACAAGTTGTTTGTTGACTAAAATTCTATGACATTTGGATTTTTAATGCTTAGAAGATATGTTGATTTTGATTGTGATCTTATTACATATCTGAATTTGTAAATGTCATAGTGAGTATAAACTCTATCTCTGTATTTGGCCTTGAATGCTAAAATTCTTGAGGTATCTAACGATCTCTTTTGTCAAGAATGATTTCTTTTGCAGAGAGCACAGATGTCTAAGTCTAGAGTCTGTTCTAGGAGTTTATCTCATGTATTTATCTTTATTTGGATCTCCATTGTAAATTTTTGTTGTATGGTGATAGCAACAAAAATATCTTTTTGAATTTTCTTGAGTGGATTTGTGTTTTGTCACGAAACCGCCAAAGGGGGAGATTGTTAAGGAATTTGAGTTGGCGTATTTCGTGAAAATGTTTAAGTCTTGAAGATTGAAGATGAAGAAGTTTGGATCATATACCTCAATCTCAAGAAAGAAGAATTCAAAAGGATCAGGTACGTTTAACTAAAGATTTTTGGTGATCCGAATACTTCTTATAGTGTAGAAACACTTGGATGAATTTTTAATTGCATAAAAAATCAAAAACTGGACATACTACATGTTCAGGATCCGGATCAGACATCACAGTCCGGACCCCGAGCATAGGATAGTTCATGCGCAATTCCAGTCCGGACCCTGGTTATTTCAGTCCGGACCCCGAACGTGGAATTTGCAGGAATTGCATGAACAGTCCAGACCGTGAGAATTTCAGTCCGGACCCCGAAGGTATGTTTTTTTGGAAAAAGTCTGTTTCGCCATGACAGTCCGGACCGCCGAAATTCCAGTCCGGACCGTCGTCCTGTAAAATTCCAGAAAAGGTTAGTTTTTGATTCTTATCCTCTTCCAACGGTTCTAACCTATAAATAAACCCTACGATTCATTTTTTAGGGTACGACCGAAAAAGAAAAATTCGCATATAGAGAAGAAAGGAAATCAATAGATTTAATTCTATGTTTCTTCATCTATATTGATTAATTTGATTCTAGGTTTTCATACTCAGATTTTGAGTAGAATCAAATTAATGAATACTTAGATGGTATTTCCGATCTATTTCTAATCTAAGTATTCGGCGGATCATCACCACCCAAAAATAACGATTTTCCCAAAAATCGGCGCGTGGACTCGCGTGGCCTTGTGGATTCAAGGTGCAACCGCTCTCGTGGATTCGGAGCGAGGTACGTTCGTGGATTCGAAACGTGCTACTGGGTGAAGACCGTGGATTCGGTCGAACGTCGTGGATTCGACGTTGGACGTCGTGGATTCGGCGTTGGACGCAAATCGTGGATTCGAGGAGCGTTGCGGAGCGAGCGGAGAAGATCTACTAGGAGCGTATGGAAAAGGTTGAGTCGTAAGTGAGTACGGTATATCACCTTGTACGTGTTTTAATTCTAGGGGATTTCGTCGTGTCATCGGTCCCGTGGTTTTTTACTCCGTTTTTGGAGTTTTTCCACGTACAAATCTTGCGTGTTATTTTTTATTTCCGCATTGGGTTTTATTGCGCAACGATTTTTGAGTGTTTACTGTTTACACCTATTCACCACCCTCTAGGTGTTTTTTTACCTATTTAGATCCAATTAATACATAGCCCAACAGTAGCCTCCCCTAGTGGGTAAAACCTCAAACTCTGACGTACCCACTAGAACTACTAGAGGCAAAAGGAAGGAACAGTGGTAAGCTATAAAGGCTGCTGATAAAATGAAACTATCACTACTATGCCTCTAAATGTAATGCTAAAAAGTAACTGTATGCATGCAAATATATGACCATCTGCCTGAAAAACCCAATCGATGGGCCAGTAATCACTGGTACTGCCTACTCAACTATCTCAAGTATCTGCTAACCAATCGGTACTCATTGACCAATGCTCACTGTCTGGCACTCACTGGCATCAGTCGCCTACTCCGGAGTGGCCTCGAGGGGAGCGACCCACACGAGTAAAGTTGTGATGACCCGGATCGCCGCAGAGCTGCTGCAGTGCGTTGGGGTGGCCATTGGAGGCCTACATGGTGTGTTGGAGGTGTTTGTGGCGTAATTGGACATAAGTGTTGGACGTCGGACTTATATGGACCCTGTGAGTGATCAGAGGACCCCGTGGAGGGTTTAGAAGTGGTTTCGCGCGAATCGGATATTTAATTTGGGCTCCGCGCGAAATTTGGGCTAAGAACGCATTTCCGAGTGCCTTCGGCAAATTTTAGAGTTGGAATTTGGCAAAACGGACGTCAAATTCGGATTCAGCGTGCGAAAACGGTCAAAATGGACTACCCACTTGATGTTTTTGAGCTCGGGTTACTGTTCACTGCCGGAACAGTGATTCCGGCGATCGCCGGCGGCGGCCGGCGGCGGCGGGCAGCGGCGGAGAGCGGCGGCGCGGCCTCGGGCAGGCGACAGCACGGCGGCGGGCAGGCGCGGGCAGCGCGCAACGCGCGGGCAGGGGCGCGGGCAGGGCGCGGTCCACGCGCCGGCGTGCACCAGAGCGGGGTGCCACGTGGCATGACTGGATTGGGTGGCTCACTGGTCTCGGTCTACGGAGCTGTGGTGTGCACGGTGGACCGGGCGGGAAAACACGTGGCATCTTCCTATTGGTTCGGTGCATGAAGTAGGGTGCACCGGGTGCAGTGAGCGAGAGGGTTGACACGTGGCGCGCGGGGATTGGGCGCGCCACTGTGCGCGGCAGGCGCGGGCGGTGCGCGGTGTACGGTGGACTGGATAGGGACACGTGGTAGATGTTCATTGGTTCGGTGTTTGGGGTTATTGTGCACCGGGTTCAGCGAAATTATGGTTTTGACACGTGGCGAGCGAGGATTGGGCGAGCTACTGTGCGCGTACGGGCGGCAGGCGGCGGGGCAGGCGCGCAGGCGGCAGGCGGCGGGCAGCGGTGCCGGCGGGCGTGGCGGCCACGGCGCCGACGTGGCGCACGCGTGCGCCACGTGGCGGCCGCCCATTGGCCAGCGCCAACTGCCCGTTGACCAGAGCAGCGCCACGCGGCGCGAGGTGGTCGGTCGGATCGGCTGTTTCGTGTTCGTGGACACGTGTCGAGTAGCGGAGCGGGTTGGACGGCCGTGCGGTCCGACCGAATCCCGTGCGCGGAGTGGGCCGGGCCGGGCCGGGTTACTGTGCGCGCCCGGTTTCGGGGCCCGAAAGTTTCGGGCGCCCGAAACCAGGGACACCGAGGGTATTTTCTGATTTGTTTTTGGGCCTATATAAAGCAGCCCATTCCCCTCTCTTCTCCTTTCTTTTTCCGAAGCTTAGAGAGGGAATGGGAGGGAGAGTTCTATACCAAATCTCTTCCTCTTGATGCCCTTGATCTCGTGGTGGATCCCCGGAATTTCTGGAAGCTCGGCAACGGCGATATCGATTTTACAGTTCGCCTCGGTTTTCCCCCATTTTGGCCCATTACCGTCGTAGATCAGTCAAAATTTCACTGTGGGCAAACCAGGAGGAGTTTTTGGACGATTTCTTCGACAGCGTGTTCCTAAGAGGTAAGGCTTCGATTTTCGTGTTGATCGCTTCGCTCCGTTTCGCACTTTTGGCACGTTTCCCGAGACATCTTTGACCCCCTCTTTTGCTGTTTGGGTGTTTGGACAGCGGTACCTTCGACGAATTGTTTCTCGGCGTAGGAATATCGGATCGAGGCGATTCAAGAGTCGATTTTGGGCTACTTTTCGCAAGGAACGCGCTCGTATTTTTCTTGGAATTTCCTGAGATTTATTTCGAGGTGAAAATTACTGTTTTCTCAGTGTACAGTGTGCAGTTTTTCTTCACAGTTTGATGTTTGGATTACCACCTTGCCGAATTTATAACTTGACTTACCGAACTTGGATTTGGGCGTGCAAGGTACCGTTTCGAAGCTATCGATGCGAGGATCGCTGTGATATTTTTCTGGGATTTTTCTGGGCACTTTCTGCAGGTGATAATTTAACAGTTTTGGGACTGTTGTTGTATGTATCTATAAGAGCATTATTTGGGAATTTAAGTGAGTTGAGTGGACTTTGTATTGTGCCAGGAGTGTTACAGGTGTACTGTACTTGTTGGAGCACAGGATTGGAGTTTTTGGTATTTTTAGCTGTACGGACCCGAACTGTTAGCGCTTCAGGTGGGTGGTTGTTGCTTGCCTCTATATCTGACTTACTCACTAAGTTTATTAGAAAACCCCACTTTTGATCATGTTGATTGAATATCATGCATGATTGACTGATATACATGTGAGCCTATCATCTGAGATTAATTTTGTTGATATAGCATGTTGGGGATATTATTGGGATAATATTGCTGTCGGAACGGGATCATTGGAATAATCTAATAGTGATAATTAACATGCTATATTAGCACCTAGATTTTTATGAAAGTGGATTAAATGACTAATGGTTGGGACATATTGACACATCAATGTGCGGGTTTCACTTTGGGGATTTATTATGGATCAGGGATCATACACATGTGTAGTTAACTGATGATTTTGGCATGAGAATGATATTTATGTGGATTTATTATTTGTTACACATGTGAAACTGTTACTTGATATTATTCTCCCTTTTACACTGCATGAGGACTTTTGCATGCTTATTTGGACATCTAGATAGGCCACTATTTTATTGCTACACTATCATATTGGGATTTGACTTAGGAGAAACCATGATTGCTTTCTTTCTCCTTTTTATTTAGACTTTTAAGTCATGTTGCTCGGATTCGAGCAGAGGTTTGGGATAGTGTAGCTGGGACCTTAGGGTCAGAGACAGGGTGTACCTGATGTTGGATTGTGGGTTATTACGGCAACCGCGGACAGTAGGCGGTTGACCGGATCTTGATTATATTACCCAATTGTGGGTGGTGGGTTGTTGCGGTGACCGCGGACTTTGGGCGGTCGACCGGATGTTTACTGTTGCATCAGATTGGGTATCAGATTTCTCTAGTGGATAGTATTTTCCACTTTTTGAGTATTATTGCATCAGATCGGGGTTTCTTTTAGTGGACGGAGTTTCCCACTTTGATCATAGTCTTGATCCAGTCCTGCTATATGAGATATGTGTGACAGGGTTACTTTACTCGTGTGGGTCGCTCCCCTCGAGTGCCACTCCGGAGTAGGCTTTAGACCGTGTTGGGTTCCGGTCATTTGGACAGTGGAGATACTGAGTTCTTGAGTTCGGCAGCAGAGCAGGCAGTACCAGTTTTACTGGTGGCACTAGATTGGGTCTATTTAGCCAGATGTTGTTTCCTGGTGCATTCATACCGTCATTTCCTTCGGTATTGCATTTAGAGGCATACTTGTTGTGGTTTTCCCCTTTTTTTTCAGTAGTTCTGTTTACAGCTTTACCGCTTGTCCCTTTTCTTGCCTCTAGTAGACTTAGTGGGTACGCCGGAGCTTGAGGCTTTACCCACAGGGGGAGGCTACTGGTTTACTAGTGGTTCTCACCCCCACTGTTGTTTCCTCTTCTTCTCTCCCCCCTGTTTTGCAGAGTCCTCATTGGAGTTGCTGATCTTCGGTCATTGTTCGGGGCGAGGGAGTCACGAGCTAGATCGTTACCACCCGAGGAGTGTAGCTGCATCCCCTGGTTGGAGATTCCTCGTAGCTGTTGGCTGGTTTTTACTGTTTATCTGGAGGAGAGAGATCTTTTGTATGTTGGAGAGACTGATGTTGAAACTGATGTACTATAGTTTTAGTTTATCTCCTTTTATAGTTGAGAGATGCTGTACTGAGGACATTGTATGATGATTATCTGTATTTAAGGAAATGGATATTGTACTTTATTTCATATTGTACAGTGATTGGATTTTATTTTACAGCATTTTTATTTCAGCTCTGATATTCGTGTAGCTATAGTACTATCTTTTGCAGGTTAGACGCTTCGCCTATGCGGGTTTTGGCATAGGTGGCGGATCTGTTGGCGAGCCCGGGTCGCAGTTTCGACCCCGGGGCGTGACAAAAGTAACCATGTCACCAATATCTCACAATAGCAGGACTGGATCATGACTATGATCAAAGTGGAAAACTCCATCCACTAATGAAATTCTGATCCCTAATCTGGTGCAATAATAAAACATCCAGTCGACCGCCCAATGTCCGCGGTCACCGCTAAAACCCATAAGCCCAAATCTGACAAAATAACCCACATCTGGTCAACCGCCTAATATCCACGGCTACCACAATGCCTCTCAAACCATAATCGAGTCTAACCTGTCCCAGACTCAATGGCCGCAACTACACTACCCCAAAACCCTGCTCAAATCGAGCAACATGCATCTGAATAAAAAGGAGAGCAATAAAGCATGGTTTCTCCTAAGTCAATTCCAATATGATTGTGTAGCAATGAGTAGGGGCCTAACTAGATGTCCATACAAGCATGCAATTATCCTCTTTTAAAACTGTAGAAAAGTCTCTGATATTTAAAAAGATTGATCTTACTGTACCAACATGATAAGTCATTTGCATGCGAGATTATGATATAGCATTTGTCCTAACAACAGTGTCCCAATTTAACATAAATGAGCTGTCATATAATTTGTGGGGTCTACTTATGCAATTCACAATTGGAATATCGATTATCAGTTTTAAAATAGGGGATCTCTAATACTCCTAGTGAGTTAGTCAAAAGTGAGGTAAGCAACAACCACCCACCTCGAAAAGCGCAATCCACACCCAAATAGCCTCCTCGCTGTCCACAGTCCTCCAACTCCGCAACCCGCCGAAAACAGTGCACAACTGTACAGAACAACGCACCCGGTGTAAACACAAATCCCAAAATACAGCTTTTGCTATTTTTCCAAGCAGCACGGAAAAAGAGGAGTTTTCACCTCTATATAGTGCTCCGAAAAATCCAGAAAAAATACGGTTGTGTTTCCTGCGACGAGTAGATCAGAAACTAGTACTTATAAGCCTTGATCCAAAGCTCCTAGGCCGAGATATAAATCGAACAAGCCGGTGCTGTCCAAAATTCATCACAAAAAAAGGGGGGGTCAAAAATGCCTCGGGAACCGTGCCAAAAGTTCGAAACGGGCGAAGTGGTCAACACGAAAATCGAAGCCTTACCTCTTAGGAACACGCTGTCGCAAAAATCGCCCAAATATTCCTCCTGGTTTGCGCACAAGAAAATCCCGACTGAAATGCGACGAAAACGGGCCGAAATGGAGAAAAGTCGAGGCGCACTGTAAAATCGAGATCGCCGCTGTCGAGCCTCCAAAAATCCTGGGAATCCACCACGAGATCAAAAACTACAAGAGGAACAACTTTTTTAAAGAACTCTCCCTCTCATTCCCTCTCTAAAGATCGAAAAAAGGAGAGAAAGAGAGAGAGGTGGAGGTATTTATAGGCCCACAGAACAATTAGGAAAATTCCCTCTGTATCCTCACTTTCGGGCGCCCGAATAATTCGGGCCCCGCACAGTGCGGCCCAAAAGCCCGGCCCAGCCCGTGCTCGGAAGAACCTGGGCGTGACACGTGTCCGCAAAACAGCGGACAGCGGCGCCCGCAAATGTCACGCCCCGGGGTCGAAACTGCGACCCGGGCTCGCCAACAGATCCGCCACCTATGCAAAATCCCACATAGGCGAAGCGTCTAACCTGCAAAAGATAGTACTATAGCTACGCAAATATCAGAGCGAAAATAAAATGCTGTAAAATAAAAATCCCGTCACTGTACAACCTGAAATAAAGTACAACATCCATCTCCTCAAATACAGATAATCATCATACAATGTCCTCAGTACAGCATCTCTCAACTATAAAAGGGAGATAAACAAAAACTATAGTACAACAGTCTCTACATCAGTCTCTCCAAATACAAAAGATCCCTCTCTAAAGTAAACAGTAAAGACCAGCTGACAGCTATAAGGAATCTCCAACCAGGGGATACAGCTACACTCCTCGGGTGGTAAGGATCTAGCTCGTGACTCCCTCGCATCGAACAACGACCGAAGGTCAGCAACTCCCACAGAAGACTCTACAAAACAGGAGGAAGAAAAGAGGAAAACAACAATGGGGGTGAGAACCACTAGTAAACCAGTAGCCTCCCCCTGTGGGTAAAGCCTCAAACTCCGGCGTACCCACTAAGTCTACCAAAGGCAAGAAAAGGAATAAGAGAGGTGGTAAGCTATAAACAGAACTACTGATAAAAGGAAGCTACCACTAGAATGCCTATAAAATATCAAGCTAAAAGAATAGCTAAAAGTATGCAGAATATAAAAACCTGCCCGAAAAATCCAATCTAAACACCAGTAAACACTGGTACTGCCTGCTGTGCCTACCGAACTCAAAACTCAGCTGCGGGATGCAGACCGGCTCCTGACCTGCACGGTCGCATCCCGAAAAGCAACAGACCGGCTCCTGACCGGCACGGTCACACACATTCCGGAGTGGCACTCGAGGGTAGCGACCCACACGAGTAAAATAAGTAGCCATAAGTAATCTGATATAGCAGGACTGGATCATGACTCTAATCAAGTGGGAAAATCCATCCACTAAAGAAAGCCCGATACCCAATTTGATGCATAAGTAAACATCCGGTCAACCGCCCAATGTCCGTGGTCGCCGCGACACCCCACAATCGACAATCAAGCCCAACAACCGACACCCGGTCAACCGCCCAATATCCGCGGTTACCACAATAACCCACAATCCACAATCGGATAGAATAATCAATATTCGGTCAACCGCCTACTGTCTGCGGTTGCCGCAATAACCCACAATCCAACATCAAGTATACCCTGTCTCCGACCCCAAGGTCCCGGCTACACTATCCCAAACCCCCGCTCGAACCCAAGCAGCATGACTCGAAAGTCTAAATATGGAGGAAAAAAGAAACAATCATGGTTTCTCCTAAGTCAAATCCCAATATGATAGTGTAGCAATAAAATAGTGGCCTATCTAGATGTCCAAACAAGCATGCAAAAGTTCTCATGCAAGATGAAAGAGGGGATATCAAATAACAATTCCACATGTGTAACAAATAATAAATCCACATAGATTTAACCATCATGCTAAAATCATCAGTCAACTACACATGTATATAATCCCTGATCCATAATAAATCCCAAAGTGGCACCCGTACATAGATATATCATCATGTCCCAACAATTAATCCATTTAATCTACTTTCCTAAAATCTATGTGCTAATATGACATATTAATTATCACTATTAAATATGTCCCCGCAATCATATTTCCACAACAATATTATCCCAATAATATTTCCAACATGCTATGTCCATAAAATTAATCTCAAATGATAGGCTCACATTTATATCAGTCAATCATGCATGGTAATCAATCAATATGTTCAATACTGGGCTTCTCTAATAAACTTAGTGAGCAAGTCAGAAGTTGAGGCATACAACAACCACCCACCTCGAAAAGCGCAATCCACAGCCGTAAAAGTCTCCTCGCTGTCCAACCTTCATTTCCTCGCAAAACATCCCCGATCTGCGAACCACTAAACAAGAGTTATTTCCGATATAAAATCAATCCCCAAAAATAGCACCTTGCTGTTTTATAAATTAGCAGTGAAAACATGGATTTTCACCTCTCTGCAGTCCTCAGAAAAATCCACAAAAATAACCGCTGCGATCATCGCGTCGAACCGGTCGAAACGAGTACTCACACGTTCCGATCAGATACATGTAGGCCAAGATATAAATAAAACACCGCTACATACTCAAAACCTCCCACAAATAAAATTCCTGTAGCAACCTGTCCAGAAAAGTGGGATTATCACCTTCGCAGCAATCTCCAAAAATCCCAGAAAAATTACCACTGTGTTCCTCGCGACGAGTAGATCAAAATTGAGCCCTTAAATGCCTTAATTCGATGCTCGTAGACCGAGATATAAATCAAACATGCCCATGCTGTCCAAAACCCATCACAGAAAAAGAGGGGTCAAAAATGCCCCGGGAACCGTGCTGAAAGTGCGAAACGGGGCGAAGTGATCAACACGAAAATCGAAGCCTTACCTCTTATGAACGCGCTGTCGTAGAAATCTCCCAAAAATTCCTCCTGGTTTGCCCACAGCGAATTTTTGACTGAACTGTGACGGTAATGGGCCGAAATGGGGGAAAAACCGAGGCGAACTGTAAAATCGATATCGCCGTTGCCGAGCCTCGAAAAATTCTGGAAATCCACCAAGAGATCAAAAAAAATCAGAGGAACAACTTTCCTAGAGGACACTCCCTCCCATTCTCTCTCTAAGCTTCGAAAAAAAGGAGAGAAAGAGAGAAAGGTGGAGGTATTTATAGGCCCAGAAATCTTTAGGAAAAATTCCCTCTGTGTCCCAGTTTTCGGGCGCCCGGAAGGATTCGGGCCGCTACAGTGCGGCCCAAAACGCGGCCCAACCCAGCGCTCGGAAAATCCCGGGCGCGACACGTGTCCGGATAACAGCGGACAGCGACACCCGCCTATCGGGCGCCGCCACGTGTCCCGCAACCGGCATGCGTCAAGCTGCTGGCGCGGCGCCACGTGGCGTGGCGCCGCCCCGCCCGACACGCCAGCCGGCGCTGTCAGCGCGCCGCCCACGCGTCTGCGCCCGCGTGTGCGTACGGCCGCAGCCTCGTGCCCGCGGGTGCACCGAGCGCACCTGCACCAACCAACCCGGGGCCGCCACGTGGCGCGCCCCGGTCCACCGTGCACCGCGCCTCACCCCACGCCTGCCCAGCCTGCCCGCGCACCCCCGCGTGCGCCGCGCTCACAGCACCGGGCCAGTAGCACGCTGCCACGTGGCCCGCCAGTCCACCGTGCACCGGCGGCCCACCCCCATGGACCGGGAGGCGTGCGCCGGCCCAATCAGAAGCTGCCACGTGTCCTAGGCCGGTCCACGGCTCCCCCATGCACCAAAAAGCACCAGAAACTTTCGGGTATCCATTTTTGGGCGTCCGGACTCAGAAAAATACAAGTAAATAGCCGTTTTTCAACGTTTTTCCGTGCTGAATCCAAATACGCCCTCCGTTTTGCCCAAAGCTCCTTCCAAAATTCGACGGGGGTACCCGAATACACTCGGAATCTATTCAACGCACTAAGTCCATTTCATGAGTCCGATACACACCCAAACACTCCCATCTCCCAAGATAGTCCTCCAGAAGCCACTGATCAAGCCGTAACCCCCAATGAAGATCCAGGTCATCACATCGAATCGGGCGCCGCCACGCGCCCTGCCCCCGGCTCGGCGCCAACCGCGGGCGCGACGCCAACCGCAGGCGCGGCGCCACGTGGCTCGGCGCCGCCCCGCCCGACACGCCAGCCGGCGCGGCAGCGCGCCGCCCGCGCGCCTGCGCCCGCGCACGCGTACGGCCGCAGCCGCGCGCCTGCGGGTGCACCGCGAGCACATGCGCCATCCAGTCCGGGGCCGCCACGTGGCGCGCCCCGGTCCACGCGCCAGCCGCGCGGTCCCGTGGACCACGCAGCGCAGACCCGCAAATGGGCGGTAGCCACGCGTCCCCGCCGGTCCACCGTGCACCAGCGCCATTTCTCCGTGTACCAGGCACTGTGTGCCGGCCAATCGCAGCCCGCCATGTGTCATAGGCCGGTCCACGGCTCCCCCCGTGCACCATTTTGCATAGAAAACTTCCGGGTGTTCGTTTTTGGGCGTCCGGACTCAGAAAAATACAAGTAAATAGCCATTTTCAAGCGTTTTTGTTACGAAATTTGAGTTGGCGTATTTCGTGAAATTTGTTTAAGTCTTGAAGATTGAAGATGAGAAGCTTAGATCATATACCTCAATCTCAAGAAAGAAGAATTCAAAAGGATCAGGTACGTTTAACTAAAGATTTTTGGTGATCCGAATACTTGTTATAGTGTAGAAACACTTGGATGAATTTTTGATTGCATAAAAATCAAAAACTGGACATGGGACATGTTCAGGATCCGGATCGTGGACCTCAATCCGGATCCCGAACGGTGGCTTGTTCATGCGCAGTCTCAAGTCCGGACCTTGGAATTTAAGTCCGGACCCCGAACGTGGAAATTGTTTGAAACTGCATGAACAGTCCGGACCGTGGATCTCAGTCCGGACCCCGAATGTCCTCTTTTCTGGAAAAAGTCTGTTTCGCTGAGACAGTCCGGACCGCCAATTCCAGTCCGGACCGTCGTCCTGTAAAATTCTAGAAATGGTTAGTTTTTGATGCTTATCTTCTTCCAATGGTTTCTAACCTATAAATAGACCCTATGATTCATCTTTTAGGGCACGGAAAAATAACGGAAAAATACGACCGAAAAAGAAAAATCCACATATAGAGAAGAAAGGAAATTAATAGATTTAATTCTATGTTTCTTCATCTATATTAATTAATTTGATTCTAGGTTTTCCAAACTCAGATTTTGAGTAGAATCAAATTAATGAATACTTAGATGGTATTTCCGATCTATTTCTAATCTAAGTATTCGGCGGATCATCACCACCCAAAAACAACGATTTTCCCAAAATCGGCGCGTGGACTCGCGTGGCCTTGTGGATTCAAGGTGCTACCGCTCTCGTGGATTCGGAGCGAGGTACGTTCGTGGATTCGAGACGTGCTGCTGGGTGAAGACCGTGGATTCGGTCGGACGTCGTGGACTCGACGTTGGACGCTGTGGATTCAGCGTTGGGCGCAGATCGTGGATTCGAGAAGCGTTGTGGAGCGAGCGGAGAAGATCTACTAGGAGCGTATGGTAAAAGGTTGAGTCGTCTGTGAGTACGTTATATCACCTTGTACGTGTTTTAATTCTAGTGGATTTCGCCGTGTTATCGGTCCCGTGGTTTTTTACTCCGGTTTGGAGTTTTTCCACGTAAAAATCTTGCGTGTTATTTTTATTTCCGCATTGGGTTTTATTGCGCAATGATTTTTTGAGTGTTTATTGTTTACACCTATTCACCCCCCTCTAGGTGTTTTTTCCCCTATTTAGATCCAATTAATATATAAACCCAACAAGTGGTATCAGAGCGGGAATAGGGTTGTAAACAATGGTTGAAGGTGGAAACATCAACGACCCCCTTTCTTCGATGGAACAAATTATGCGTACTGGAAAGTACGGATGAAAGCCTTTTTAATTTCCATCGACGAAAGGGTGTGGCAATCAATTGAATTAGGATGGTCTAATCCAACTGAAATTATTGCTGATGTTCGCACCTTCAAACCTAGGTCGAAATGGACCAAGGAAGAGATTGATTTATCTTCTTACAATGGCAAAGGAATTAATGCTCTATTTAATGCTTTGTCACAAACTGAGTTCTCTCGCGTCTCGGCATGTGAGACTGCGAAAGAAATCTGGGATGTTCTTCAAGTTACGCATGAGGGAACTAACCTTGTGAAGATTCAGAAACTGCAAATGCTTACGAGCAAGTTTGACTCTATTTCTATGGCAGAAAATGAATCTTTCACAGACTATTACACACGATTGCAAGACATCGTGAACTCATGTGCTAACTTGGGAGAGAAAATTCCAGAATCTAAAGTTGTAAGAAAGATTCTAAGAACTCTTCCTGAACGATTTCGCCCAAGGTTACAGCCATTGAAACAATTAAACACCCGGACGAAATCCGTGTAGAAGAATTAGTTGGTGCACTTCAAACTTATGAAATGACATTTTCTACTAACTATTCTTCTGGAAAAGCATCCTCTTCTAAGTCTTCAGGTTTTGCATTGAAATCAACAAAGAAGAAGACGCGGATTCATCCTCCTCGGACGATGACGAGAACCTATCTATGGAGGACTTTGAGAAGCAGCTCGCTCTCTTGACAAGGAAGTTTCGCCGCAACTTTCGAAGGGGTAATTCAAGCAAAACTCCATCCTTCGGAAAGTCGAAGAAAGGCAAGGGTTCTTCAAGTTACAAGTCAAGAAAGCAAGAGAACTTCTCAAAGGATAAGAAAAGTTCAGAGGGACAAGTACAGTGCTTCAAATGTCGAGGCTACGGCCACATTGCAACGGAGTGTCCCAACAAGAATCCGGCAAAGAAGAAGGCGATGCAAGTCGTCACTTGGGATGACAACTCAACGTCAAATGAGTCATCCTCAAGTGATGAAGAAGACAACGCGACAGCATTCCACGCGTCCACATCTTCACCCTTCATGTGCTTAATGGCAAGTACATCCGATTCATTGTCCAACTCCTCCCATGTTGAAAAGAATGCAACGGACGACGAATCGAGAATTCTGAAGGTGAAGATTTTGCTCTTGCCTACCATAAGCTTTTGAGGGATTCAAAGAAACTGGCAAAGCAAAACAAGGAGTTTGAGAGGGAGATTGCAGGATCTCGAAGAAGAAGCAAAAAGGGCAACTTCTCTCTCAAACGCTCTTGAAGTGGAAAGGGATAACCTGATTAAAGCAAATGTTTCCCTTCAAGAGAAAAATGAGCTTTTCGAGAAAGAACATGTAAAATTGGTGGATAAAGCGAATTACTTCTTGAAGCTCTACGGCGAGGCTCGACAGGAAAATATGGAAATGACAAAGACCATACGCCAACTCAAAGATGACTTAAAGCGATTTTCTTCTGGAAGGAGTAAGTTGGACAGCTTCTTGGTCTTGGTCAAACAAACCGTTTCGGCCTCGGATACACTCAAACTGGAGACAGTCCAAGTTCGAGTGGGACAGTTTTTGTGCCTCAGTCGGTATCTCCTCCTCCGACACCGGAATTCACGACAAGCAACGACAACAAGCCTACTTCATCCTCTTCGGGATCGTCAAGAACTAAGGTATGTTTTCGTTGTGGTTTTTCAGGGCACATAAGGAGAAATTGCAAGATGGGAGCCAAACGCTCAACTCAAGCACCTCTTGCAATGACTACCAAAAAGGTGATTCCTCAGAAATCAAATGCAAATCATTCGAAGGAAAAGAGCCTTGGTAGTTCACCGCGCAAGACGACATCATCAAGGAGCAGCAATCAATCAACAAGACGCTTTCACCTAGGAGAATAACTTCACGACCATTACCAACGCATTCCAAAAAGGTTTGGGTGCGCAAAGGTGAAATTTTCCCTTGTCTTGTTACTAATATTTCCTTGCATGCATATGATAATTCGTCTTGGTATCTGGATAGCGGGTGTTCCCGTCACATGACCGGTGACAAAAACTGTTTTCAAAATTTTGAGAAAATCTCCGGAGGACTTGTTGTTTTCGGAGATGGTCGGTCTTCCAAAATTGTTGGAAAAGGAACGGTAGCTATTCCAGATGGCCCGGTTCTGAATAATGTGTTATTTGTTCATGGCCTTAAGACTAACCTCATAAGCATAAGTCAACTTTGTGATAATGGTTATTCAGTTAATTTTTCATCTGATGAATGTACTGTAACTGATAAGAACCATGCTTTCTTTTTAAAAGGGGTTAGATCAGAAAACAATTGTTATGTAGTTCCTAATAAAATTTCTGAAAAATGTAACCTAGCATCTTTGAAAAATGAAACACTTTGGCATGAAAGGCTAGGTCACATAAACTTTAAGGAACTTGCTAGAATTTCAAACAAAGATGTGGTCAAGGGGGTTCCAAAACTTTCTTTTGAACAAAACCTTGTGTGTGGCGGTTGCCAAAAGGGAAAACAGTCTAGGACTGCACACAAGAACTTGAACCACATAGGTACAAAACGGCCTTTGGAACTTTTGCACATGGACTTAATGGGGCCAACTCGTCAACCATCTTTGGGAGGTAAATGGTATATTTTCTTATTGGTTGATGATTTCTCTAGATACTTGGGTAGCATTTTTAAAAGAGAAAGCTGATACTTTTGATTCTTTTCACGAGATTTGCCATCGTATTATGATTGAAAAGAATGAAAAGATTACTCGAGTTAGAAGTGATAGAGGTGGGGAATTCATAAATTCCAAATTCATTGATTTTTGCACTTCTAACGGCATTAAACATGAATTCTCAGCACCTTATACACCTCAACAAAATGGTGTAGTCGAGCGCAAAAACAGGGTCGTACAGGAGATGGCACGTGTTATGCTTCATAGCCGGAACTTACCTTTATATTTTTGGGCTGAAGCGGTGAACACTGCTGTCTATGTTATTAATCGAGTGTATTTGCGCCCGGGGACTTTAAATACACCATATGAACTATGGTTTTGTAGAAAACCTAACATCAAATATTTTCGTATCTTTGGGAGTCGGTGTTTTATTTTACGTGATCGCGAAAATCTTGGAAAATTTGACTCTCGAAGTGACGAAGGGATTTTCTTAGGTTATTCTACAAACAGTAGAGCATATCGAGTTTTTAACTTAGAATCTAAGACGATCGTAGAATCGATAAATGTTAAGGTAGATGAAGCTTTTCACTTTGAATCTGAAAAATCTACCCTCGATATCTCTCTTGATGATGATACACCTGCTAATGCATCTTCTTCTAACAATTCTTTCGATAATAATGATGCATCTAACGGTTCTTCAAGTTTATCTGATGTGCAGGAATCATCTCGTGTACCTCCGACTACTCCTTACCTCAAACGTTACGCATCTCCAAGGATCACCCTGAATCGAACATCATTGGAGATCCACAAGAAGGAGTTAGAACACGGAGACAATTGGTTTGCGGATTTGCATGCTATGTATCTCAAATCGAACCAAAGAATGTTGATGAAGCTCTTCAAGATGACTACTGGATTAAAGCAATGCAGGAAGAGCTCCATCAATTTGAGCGAAACAAAGTCTGGGAATTAACGAAGCCTCCGAAGCAACACAATGTGATAGGTACCAAATGGATTTTCAAGAACAAGAAAAATGAAGATGGTACTATCATCAGGAACAAAGCAAGGTTAGTTGCTCAAGGCTACTCTCAAGTAGAAGGTATAGACTTTGATGAAACTTTCGCCCCTGTAGCTAGACTCGAGTCCATTCGTATATTATTTGCGATTGCTTGTCATTTTAAAATCAAATTATTTCAAATGGACGTTAAGAGCGCCTTTTTAAATGGGTTTTTAAATGAGGAAGTTTATGTGGCTCAACCGAAAGGTTTTGTGGATCATAAACTACCTAACCATGTTTTTCGTTTGAAAAAGGCTCTTTACGGTCTGAAACAAGCACCGCGAGCATGGTACGAAAGGTTGACAAAGCACCTTTTGGAAAAGGGCTATACTCGAGGGGGAGCTGACAGGACTCTCTTTGTGAAGCATTATCAAAACAATTTCATTGTTGCACAAATCTATGTCGATGACATTGTATTTGGTGCAACAAGAGATAATGATGCTTCTAAATTCGCGGAGACCATGGAAAGCGAATTTGAGATGTCCATGATGGGCGAATTGACTTATTTTCTTGGATTACAAGTTAAACAAAACGATGAAGGAATTCACTTGTGTCAATCCAAGTATGCAATGGAGTTGGTCAAAAAGTTTGATTTAGAAAATTCTAAGGATTTTCCGACTCCAATGGGAACTAGCCATAAGGGACTTGGAAGTGAATCACATAGTGAGAATGTAGACGAGAAACTGTATCGCAGTATGATTGGAAGTCTACTATATCTCACGGCTAGTCGCCCGGATATATCCTTCAGTGTTGGGATTTGCGCGAGATATCAATCAGCACCGAAGGAGGTTCACCTGAAAGCGGTGAAACGGATCATCCGGTATATCAAAGGTACAATCAATTTCGGAATTTGGTATCCTATGGGAACAAGTTTGGATATTGTTGGATACTCAGATGCCGATTGGGCTGGATCAGTGGATGATCGGAAAAGCACGAGTGGTGCATGCTTCTATCTTGGCCATTGCCTTGTTGCATGGCACAGTAAAAAGCAGAACTGCATAGCACTCTCGACTGCCGAAGCGGAGTATATTTCAGCAGGAAGTTGTTCAACCCAATTGATTTGGATGAAAAGCGTGTTGAGCGATTTCCGGATTTCAGCAACTTCGGTAACCATTTTATGTGACAACACTAGTGCTATTAACATTTCTAAAAACCCTGTGTTGCACTCTAGAACAAAACATATTGAACTTAGATATCATTTTCTTAGAGAGCTAGTTGAATCAAATATTCTTCAACTGTCATATATTTCAACTGAGGATCAATTAGCTGATATCTTAACAAAACCTTTGGATCAAAAACGTTTTATTCACTTGCGTAAAGCAATTGGCATGCTTTCCTTGAAATAATCTCTTTTTGAAACCTTTGCTTAGGTTAGGTTTTGTTTTTGTGTTTTTGTTCTTTATCTATGTTTGTACATAGGACATTAATTGAGCATAAATCATATTGACTTTAATTGCATCCTTTCATGCATTTAGAAATTTATTATGCTTTTGATATCATAATATTTCAATGTTGCAATGATCATTTATGTTAATTAAGTCATCTTTTAAGTGATCAAAGTCAATTTCTCTCTCAATGATCTCTTGGTATAGTCATTATCTTATTTGATTGCTTAGTCGAGTATGAATGCGAGATCAATTTTTGGTTGAATACCTTATATATTAAATAATTGATAGCCAATTGAGGGGGAGTCAAAGAAATGTAAATGCTCAAAAGATGTGGAAAGAGTTACATCCCAATGAGGAGTGTGAAAACTACCACCACATGGAGGAAAGAGCTACCACCTCGGTCGTCCGAGTACTGTGTGCAGCTACCAATGTATACCAAGCATTTTTTTCAAATTGTTGATAAAATGCATATTGAAATACTTGACTCAGTCAAATTTCATGGTTGGTATAAGGTGGGATTTTTAATGAAAGATGCTCAAAGAGCCACTCCTTCAACAGATTGTCTAGATATATTATCTAACTTATCTGGGATTTCAAACATCTATTGATCTTGGTATTTCATTTTCTTTACCAAATTGATGATTTGATAAAGGCATTACACATAAGATCAGGATAGATGTAATTGAAGTTGTTCAACTTTAAGTGTTTTAATTTTCGTAAATTTTCGTTTCATTTTTGGATATTTTTGATAGATTTTGCATAATCTATTTCTTGTTGTATGAAACGATGATTTTTGTTTAAAGTTGATACACAAAAGTGCTTACATACTTTTTCTGGATTTTATGGAATTTTTCTGAATTTTTCTGAAGAAAAAGTTGAAGCCGATCCGGATGGGCAAGTGATCCGGATCCCGAACGCAGGATTTTCCTGCGGGTAGCCGATCCGGATCTGGATTCTCGGGCCGATCCGGATCACGGCTAGGGTTTATTAGAAACAAAGGGTTTTGATTTTCTTTTACCCAATCTTTTGTTTCTAAGCCTCCTAGAGTTTCTCTCTCTAGATTTCTTGATTTTGGAGCCTTCCCAACTCAAAGTTCTTCGAATCAAAGTAAGTTTTTTGATCAAAACTCGGTTTTTCACAGGTTTTATAGTTTTCTCAAACGTGATGAAAATTTGGATCTTTTTCGTTTGTGAATGGTTTTTGATCAAATTTCTTTTGAAATAAGAACTCTGGGTCATTAGTTTTGATTATATGCTGGGTTTTCTCATGATAAACGAATTTTTAGGCTTCGATTTCTAAAAATTCGGTTTTAGGGCATAAAAGAGGAATTTTTGAAAATCATGGAATTGATCTATTTTTAAAATTCTTTTTGCAAAACTAATTTGATTCTTAGCTTCTCTACATGATTATGATTGTTTGGGTACAATTTTTCAAATTTTTGAAAATTAACAATTTTTCATGTTCTTGAGTTGTGCTCACAGGACTCTTCTCTCTTAAGAACTTGCAGCAATGGAGTTTTCATGGATAATATTCCTACTGGTTGCAATGGTGCACTCACGAACTACTACCAAGCCTAAGAGGGCTAGGAAAGGTCGAAATGATTCAGATTCTGATTCAGAGACAGAATCAATTAATTGGGATGAGCTGATGGTAGAAGCAACTGCTCCTACTGCGTCCAAAGGGAAAGCCACTGCTGAAGCTTCAAAGGCAAAGCCTCAACCTACTGCTGCTGAGAAAGGAAAAGCTCCGATGGATGATACACCTCTCAGATCAAAAAGGAAAGAGCGTTGCACGAAAAAGAGGAAGTTCTCGAGGAATGGCACGATATGTGGAGCATGCTCATCCCACGGAGAGACTTCCCTTCCCAATGATTATTATGCGAATTCTAAAGAATTCAAGGTCATACTTCTTCATCGACGTATATGCATAGTTTGGGAACAATTAATGACAACGGTTTAAAGTCTCTACCAGCGAAACCAGATGATCCTCCTTCACCTCCTCCCAGACGAAGACCTTCAACTTCGGCAGCAACACCTCCAGCTCCACCGGCACCTACAGCTCAACATCCACCTTCCTCACCCTCAGACGATGATGCTTCAGTCACTTCAATTTATAGAGAACAACAGCGTCTCTCCTCTGAACAAGAACGCATGTTGAATGAGTTCGTAGAAATGAACGAAGAGATTCGTGGAGTTAAGAAAGGGCAGATCTCTATGAACAAACGGATCAAGAAAATTTTTCAGAAGTTAGGATGCATCAGTTCCGAAGATTCAGAGTAATCTTCTATACTTTCTCTTCGTTTGTTGTTCTAATTCCGTTTGTTTTGCAGGTTTCTACTTTTCAGTTTTATTTAGTTCTCAGGTTTTTCTCGTTATTTGAACTTTTTTTTAACTCTCCTTACATTTTGTAATTTTGGCTGAGTTTTGTGACAAAAAGGGGGAGAGAGTAGAAAGAGAACTTTGAACATGAACAAACAATGCTTGTGTGAGAACAATGCTTGTGAGAATGAGAACTTGAAACTTTGAAGGTAAGTATGACTCAACTTCAACTTTGGTTTTATTTGTTTGATGCATGCCTCTACTAACTATTCGACTAACTATTTGGGCATGTAATATGACTAACAAGTTGATGTTGACTAACAATTTGTGACATTTGGTTTTATTGCTTAGAAGATATGTTGGTTTTTAATTATGATTTTCTTACATATCTGATTTTCAAATGTCATGATGAGTATAAACTCTATCTCTGTATTTGGTTTTGTATGTTTCAATTCTTGAGGTATCTAACGATTTTGTTTGTCAAGAATGTTTCTTTTTGCAGAGAGTACAGATGTCTAAGTCTAGAGTCTGTTTTAGGAGTTTATCTCATGTATTTAATTTTTGGATCTCTTTTGTAAATTTTTGTTGTATGGTGATAGCAACAAAAATATCTTTTTGAATTTTCTTTTGTGGATTTGTGTTTTGTCACGAAACCGCCAAAGGGGAGATTGTTACGGAATTTGAGTTGGCGTATTTCGTGAAAGTGTTAAGTCTTGAAGATTGAAGATGAAGAAACTTGGATCATATACCTCAATCTCAAGAAAGAAGAATTCAAAAGGATCAGGTACGTTTAACTAAAGATTTTTGGTGATCCGAATACTTCTTATAGTGTAGAAACACTTGGAAGAATTTTAATTGCATAAAATCAAAAACTGGACATGGGACATGTTCAGGATCCGGATCGTGGCTTCAATCCGGATCCCGAAGGGTGGCATTGTTCATGCGCAGTCTCAAGTCCGGACCTTGGAATTTAGTCCGGATCCCGAACGTGGAATTTGTTGAAACTGTATGAACGATCCGGATCGTGGATTCAGATCCGGATCCCGAATGTCCTCTTTTCTGGAAATCGTCTGTTTCGCTTCTGACATCCGGATCGCCAATTCCAGTCCGGATCGCCGTCCTGTAAAATTCCAGAAAAGGTTAGTTTTTGATCCTTATCTTCTTCCAATGGTTTCTAACCTATAAATAGACCCTATGATTCATTTTTAGGGCATCGGCAAATAACGGAAAAATACGACCGAAAAAGAAAAATCCACATATAGAGAAGAAAGGAAATCAATAGATTTATTCTATGTTTCTTCATCTATATTGATTAATTTGATTCTAGGTTTTCCAAACTCAGATTTTGAGTAGAATCAAATAATGAATACTTAGATGGTATTTCCGATCTATTTCTAATCTAAGTATTCGGCGGATCATCACCACCCAAAAACAACGATTTACCCAAATCGGCGCGTGGACTCGCGTGGCCTTGTGGATTCAAGGTGCAACCGCTCTCGTGGATTCGGAGCGAGGTACGTTCGTGGATTCGAAGCGTGCTACTGGGTGAAGACCGTGGATTCGGTCGGACGTCGTGGACTCGACGTTGGACGCTGTGGATTCGGCGTTGGGCGCAGATCGTGGATTCGAGAAGCGTTGTGGAGCGAGCGGAGAAGATCTACTAGGAGCGTATGGTAAAAGGTTGAGTCGTCTGTGAGTACGGTATATCACCTTGTACGTGTTTTAATTCTAGTGGATTTCGCCGTGTGATCGGTCCCGTGGTTTTTTACTCTGGTTTGGAGTTTTTCCACGTAAAAATCTTGCGTGTTATTTTTATTTCCGCATTGGGTTTTATTGCGCAATGATTTTTTGAGTGTTTACTGTTTACACCTATTCACCCCCCTCTAGGTGTTTTTTCCCCTATTTAGATCCAATTAATATTTAAACCCAACAGTTTTTCCGCGCTGAATCCAAATACGACCTCCAATCTACCTGAAACTACTTCTAAAATTCGGCAAACACAGCCGAAAGACAGGCTCTAACCCAAACCCTCTCTGAGTCCATCCAGCACATCCCTTTGACGTGTTGTGGGCCCGACACACCAATAACAGGTGTTCAACACCCCGAAACAGGGGAAAAGCTACACGGGGATCTGGGTTACTACAGGCACTCGAGGGGAGCGACCCACACGAGTAAAGTAACTCTGTCACACATATCTCAATATAGCAGGACTGGATCAAGACTATGATCAAAGTGGGAAACTCCGTCCACGAATGAAACTCCGATCCCCAATCTGGTGCAATAATAAACATCCGGTCAACCGCCCACTGTCCGCGGTCGCCGCAATACCCCATAAGCCCAAATCTGATAAAATAGCCCACATCTGGTCAACCGCCTAATATTCGCGGTTACCACAATGCCCTATAAACCATAATCGAGTCTAACCTGTCCCAGACTCAATGGCCTCAACTATACTATCCCAAAACCCTACTCAAACCGAGCAACATGGATCTGAATAAAAATGAGAGCAATGAAATATGGTTTCTCCTAAATCATGTCCCAATATGATAGTGTTGCAATAAATAGTGGCCTAACTAGATGTCCATACAAGCATGCAAATGTCCTCTTTTAAAACTGTAGAATAGTGTCTGATATTTATTTTAAAAAGGATGATTTTAATACTCTAACATGGTAAGTCATTTTGCATGCGAGATTATGATATAGCATTTGTCCCAAATTTAACATAAGTGAGTTGTCACATAATTTGTGGGGTCTACACATGCAATTCTCAATTAGAATATCGATTATCACTTTTAAAATAGGGAATCTCTAATACTCCTAGTGAGTTAGTCAAAAGTGAGGTAAGCAACAACCACCCACCTCGAAATGCGCAATTCGTACCCAGAAAGCCTCCTCGCTGTCCACAGTCCTCTAACTCCGCAACCCGCCGAAAACAGTACACAACTGTACAGAACAACGCACCCGGTGTAAACAGAAAACCCAAAAATACAACATTTGCTGTTTTTCCCACAGCATGAAAAAAGAGGGAATTTCACCTCTGTACAGTGCTCCGAAAAATCCAGAAAAATTACGGTTGCGTTCCTTGCGACGAGTGGATCGAAAAGGAGGACTTATACGACTTGATCCGATGCTCGTAGGCCAAGATATAAATCGAACAAGCTGTTGCTGTCCAGAAAACACCACAACAAAAGGGGGGTCAAAGGTGCCTCAGGAACCGTGCCAAAAGTGCGAAACGAAGCAATGTGGTCAGCACAAAAAACGAAGCCTTACCTCTTAGGAACGCGCTGCCGCAGAAATCGCTCAAAAATTCCTTCTGGTTTGCTCACAGCAATTTTTCGACTGAACTGCGACGGAAACGGGCCGAAATGGGGGAAAGTCGAGGCGCACTGTAAAATCGAGATCACAGTTGTCGAGCCTCCGAAAATTCTGGAAATCCACCACGAGATCAAAAACATCGAGAGGAACAAGTTTCCTATTGGGCTCTCCCTCTCATTCCCTCTCTAGAACTCGAAAAAAGGAGAGAAAGAGAGAGGGGAGGAGGTATACATATGGGCCCAAAAACAATTGGAATAATTCCATCTGTATCCCCGAAACCGGGCGCCCGAATGTTTTCGGGCCGGCCCACACGGAATCATTGTGCGCGCCCGGATTCACCCGGGCGCGACACGTGTCCCAAAACAGGGAACAGCGGCCCGGGCGAACCGGGCACCGCCGTGTGGCCAGGGTGTGGGTGGCGCCCGCCAATGGCGCGGCGCCACGTGGCGCCGCCCCGCCCGACACGCCGGCCGGTCGCGCCGCGCCTCACGCGCGTACGGCCGCAGGCGCGCGCCCCCGCGTGCACCGCGCACACATGAGCCGCCCAATCCGGGGCGGCCACGTGGCGCGCCCCGGTCCATGCACCAGCCGTGCTGCTCTATGGACCGCGCAGCGCGGACCCGCCAATGGGCGGCCGCCACGTGTCCCCGCTAGTCCACCGTGCACCAGCGCTCTCCCACGTGGACCAGACAGCGTGCGCCGACCAATCCCAGGCCGCCACGTGTCCCCGCCGGTCCACCGTGCACCAGCGGGCTTCTCCCGTGGACCAGACACCGTGCGCCGGCCAATCACAGCATGCCACGTGTCCGGCGCCGGTCCACGGCTCCCCTCGTGCACTATTTTGCACAGAAAACTTTCGGGTGTCCATTTTTGGGCGTCCGGACTCAGAAAAATACAAGTAAATAGCCGTTTTCAAGCGTTTTTCCGCGCTGAATCTAAATACGGCCTCTAATCAACCTGAAATCACTTCTAAAATTTGGCAAAAACAGCCGAAAGACAGGCTTGACCCCAAACCCTCTCTGAGTCCATCCAACACATCCCTTTGACGTGTTGTGGCCCCAACACACCACTAACAGGTGTTCCACGCCCCGAAACATAGGGGGAAGCTACATGGGGATCTGGGTTACTACAGTAATTCTAGTATATCTGTCTGTGATCAAATTTGGATTTGATGAGAACGTTAGTCTCTATGGAGACCCGGACCACCAGTGGTTACCATGTTAGTGAGACCGGCATCTGGATAACGCCTAAATTGAGTGTTGGGTCTATCTGCGCAAAAAACGGGGGCAAAAATTAGAACCAGCGTGCGAAAACGAAGGAAAAAGAGCTTGTGGGCTTATTTCGACGCCTTAAATGGGCTTTCGGGCGCCCGGTTTCGAGCAGAGGCCCGCACAGTGTTGGGCCGGCTCGGTTTGACCAATCAACAAGGCGAGCCACGTGGCAGCCGCTCACTGGGCCACGTAGCGCCTGCACTATGGGCCAGCGCGCCGGGGCACGCGGCGCACGCACCATGCGTGGGCGCGCCGGCTCGCTCGCACGGCCACGTGGCGCGCGCGGACTGGGCCGGGGCAGCAGCGGGAGGACATGCGGCGCACACTGTGCGCATGGTCAGTGCTAGCACATAGCGTGGACGCGTGGCGCGCGCGGACTGGGCCAGCGCAGCGCCACGTGGCACGCGTGGGCGGCGAAGGCGTGGAACCGCCTTTGACCATGGGTTGACTGACGCGTGGCAGCATTCTGTGAATCCGGGCGCTTCACCGATCGGCGCCGCGTGGCAGGAGGATTCGGGCGCACACAGTTCGCCCGATTCGGGCACCCGAAACCCGACCCTCTAGCGGCTATAAATTTCGGTTCGGGGTCATTTTTTAGGTCGTTTCTCCTCCGTTTTCAGCGTGGATTGGTGTGTTGCGACCCTAAGGAGATCGCCCACCCTCTCCACTTACTCATTTCTAATTTTGGGGCCTTTTTGAAAGAAGTATCAGCATTCTTCCTCCCTCTGTCACTCAATGCGCTGTTTTGACCGCACCGTCGACGGTTTTTCCGAGGCTTCTCACGGGCTCTAGGAACAAGCTTTTGATCTAAAATGTTGGAGGGATTTTTCCTCTTTGATGGAGCTACCTTTTTTATGTTGACCCCCGATTTAGAATTCACCTCTGGACCCCCGGTTTAGAATTCACCTCTAGGACATGTAAAATAAAGCTTTTCTAAGACTTTTGCTATTGTTATTGGATTTACTTGCGCAATAAGCACTAACCATGGATTTCCTCTTCCATATCTCTGAGATTTGGGAATTTGAAGACATGGGGATGATCCAGATTCTTTGAAGATCATAATTGGACCTTGCCGTGGGATTTTTGAGGATAAAATAATGGTATAAACTACTCCCTCTTTGACAAATTGTATCAGCACTGTCGCATACCTATTTCTTTTGAGGAATTGAGTACAGGGAAGCAGTTTTTGGATTTTCTTGACGACTGAGATTATGTTTCGATACCTTTTTCTAGGTCCTCATGAAAGATGGAGCGCGAGGCTACCGCAATTATTCTTTCTGCTGTCCAGAGTAGCAGTTGTCCCCTTTTCGACGGTGTAATTCTTCGCGGGAGCACAGATCTATTTTCTGGATGTTAGCACTTCAGGTGGGTTGCTCGTTCCCCCAAGCTCATTGGACTCCCTTCTATGTCTATTGCTTTATTTATAGCAGCATGCTAGATTTAGCAGTCTGTCCAGTATATCTGTTAAACTGATATGGAACATTGACTAGCACCCCTGTCGCATATTTACTATTATTTCAAACCAGTGACCTTAGAAAACCCTCCACTCTGGTATTTTATTTGATCTAGCATTTCCTACACTACATATATCCTATATTCAGCTATGATTGATGCCATGATGTAGATGATGAGTCTGGTTGATTAGGGTAGTGTAGATGACATTGTATTCGGGTTGAGACAAGTGGATCTGGTTGGTAGTAGCTAGTCATCTTTTGTATCGGGAGTCTGTCAAATCTGCTGTGATTCTTGAGTCATTGTGAGTTCGTTGACCTTCTTGGGGGAGTCGGTCTTACATTATGAGTATTCTGATCTGAGGGATCATAAGATCGAGTCTATTGTCGTTATCTTGGCCTCTTGTGAGCATTCGAGACTCCAGTCACTGTATTGATCCCGACATCTGAGTGAGTTACTTATGCATAGTGAGTTATTTAGTCTGAGGGACCATAGACTTGAGTATTGAGATTATCATTCCTCCTCGTTCTCTTGAGTATTTGAGATTTGAGTCACTGATAGTACTCTGACCTCTGTTTGAGTCTTGTGAGCATAGTGAGTTATCTGATTTGTGATATCATGGATTTGATCATTCCGAGTACATATATCGATCCATTTTATTTCTCTCCTTTGATCTCTTGAGCATTTGAGATGTGAGTCGTTGAGCATACTCCGACCTTTGTGAGAGTTGATTTTGTGAGAGCAGATTTGACTATGCCTGCATGTGCTACTGATGTGATACTTGATGCTGCGCTGATTCCTTGGTGGGGTCACTCCCCATGATATGCCGCTCCGGATGCGATGGTTTGGGCCTGTTGAGGCAAATTTGCGCGATAGTTGAGATTGAGATTGTTCGTTGGGACACCCTACGTGGTATAGTAGGGAGCATAGACTTGATTGGACCCGATGTGGACTGGCATTAAGATTGGATCGATCTGAGAGACTCATGAGTGATTGTACTCTGTTATTCCTTCCTGTGTTTTTGGGGTGAGTGAGTAGTTTTTTCTCTTCGAAGCCTAAAATCAGAAATAGCTAAAAATTATTTTTTGAAATCTAATTTTAATTTTAGATTCAATTTTAAATTTTTATTTTTATTTTAAATTCTATTTTTAAATTTAAATTCTAATTTAAATTTTAAATATTAAATTTTATATTTGAAGTTTTAAATTTCAAATTTTAACATTTAATTTTTAAAAATTTCAAATCCCAAATGTTAAATTTCAAACTTAAAAATTTTAAATTTTAAATTTAAAATGAATTTAAAATTAAAATTTTAAAATTTTAAATTATAAGTTTTAATTTTCTACAAATTATAAACTTTTAAAATTTATATTATAATTTTTTAAATTTGAATTTTGAATTTTAAATTTTAAATTATAAATTCTAAGTTTAAAATTTTAGATATTAAAATTTTAAATTTCAAATTTCATCTTTTAATTTTCAATTTTCAAATTTTAAGTTTTAAATTGCAAATTTAAATTTTAAATTTTAAATTTAAATTTAAATTTAAAAATTTAAGTTTTAAATTTTAAAATTTTAAGTTTTAAAATTATAATTTAAATTGAAATATCATATTTTAAAATTTTTTTGCGAATTTAAATTGAAATTCAAATTTTAAAATTAAATTTAAATTTATAATTTTAAATTATTTTAAAATAAAATTTAGTAAACAAATTATTTTTTACAAACAGCAAATAAAATTTTGCCACGCAGCTTTGCAAAATTATTTCAAAAAAATTGCTTTCTATCTAAATTCCTCCCTCTACAACTTTTAACTAAAATCAATTTTTCCGATCAAAATTGATTACATAGAAATTACTAGAATCTAGGACAAACCAGCAGTTGCATTTGATTTTGGGTTTTGAAAATCAAAAAAATGATTCCCAGATCAAAATTGATTACCCAGAAATCACTAGAATCTAGGACAAACCAGCAGTTGCATTTGATTTAGGGTTTTGAAAATAAAAAAACTGATTCTAAAAATCGATATTGAAAACGATATTGCCAAATGCTCTATTGAGCTAAAAAAAAAAAAAAAAATTTGGCCCAAAATTATTTTTCAAAAATTAGGCCAAACACCCACTACTTTCTTGGTTCACCCATCGCATCATGTTTTTTAAAAACATACTTTTTATTTGTACTTTTCTCTCACAATGAGACATGTGATTGGCTGGTTACAGGTGATGTGGTATAGCTCCTATATTGTAGACTTCCTTCCAAAACACAAAATTACACGGAGGGAGAGAGAGAGAGAGAGAGAGAGAGAGAGAGAGAGAGAGAGAAGATAAAAATAGAGAGAGAGAGAGAGCACGACCGCATCTTTTCATAAATAACAATAGTAGAATTGATACAACATAATGGATTAAGATCTCTCCATAAGTACCAATAATAGAGTTGGTACAATGTAGTGGATTAAGATCTCTTCATAGATTAAGATCTCTTCATAAACACCCGTAGAAGATTTGATACAAATTAGTGGATTAAGCACTCAAAGCAATGTTCCCTCTCTGAGAGAGAGAGAGAGAGAGAGAGAGAGAGAGAGAGAGAGAGAGTGTTTGATACCAGAATAATTAACATGCTACAAATCTATGCTTACATTAGATGGTTGATACCAGCCTAGTATGGTTCCCACCATGACAGTAACAGCATCTCCCTTGATCCGAACCCTTTGAGTCTTCTCTTCCAGTTGTAGGTCCAATATTCCACTCCTTGGAGAAGCTGAATTGAACAAAGAAAAAAACAAACAAAAATTACCACAGATTGTATCAAAAGAAGGGAGACAAAGTCAACAAAAGTCAAAACTTCAATTTCTCTTAATAAGTAATTTGCTTTAATTAGACCCAATAATGTGTTAAGCAGTACCATGTAAGCAACAAGACTTTGCTTCCCCAACTTTTTACTCCAGTAAGGTGCCAATGCACAATGTGCACTACCACAAACAGGATCCTGTGGAAAATGATGAAAGAGCTAGAGAGATTATTTATACAATAAATGCGTCCAAATTAACAACATCGTACAAGAATAAAAGGTCCTTTCCTTTTTCTACTGAGAATTATTGAGAATAATATGCCATAACATCAAAAGAAAAGGACATATGAGCAATAGACTATTGCCTAAATTAAATGATGAATATGTGAGAAAAAGATTCTTAAACTCTAACAAATTAGCAATCTTTCGTATAATTGCTTTATCTTTCATTCGCTTAGACCATTTACTCGAAAATGAAATAAAAGAAAAAGGTCAAATATCCAAGTGCACTCGACCCTTTTACTGCTCTTTAACATTTTCAATTAAAAAATGTGAAAGAAATAAGCATTTCAAGTAACTAGTAGCAGAGTACACGGTTTAGCTCTCATGGAGCTGGTGAGAGGGACATAATTAACTAAACTATGCATGATATCATTTAAGTACTGTAAGGAAGATCTGGTACTTCAAGTGTTGCACCAAGATTATATTGTATTCTGCTATCCTAATAGATTAGAGCGTTTCCTGGCACATCAATTTGCCGAAAAGAGTTTCTAGTCTTTTGTTAATTAGCCTAATATCTGCATGTTGACTTATCATGTAAAGTGAAAAAGGTTACTATCCCTACAAAGAGAGCCATCATTTAAATCCAACGGATCAACGCCTCTCGGCTTCTTCATATTCTATGCTAAAAGCAAGTTCAAAATAATTCCTCTCTTTTAATATGCGTGAATCAAATAGAGAGGTGTGTTTCGAAAAACATGATGATAGAAATTTGCAGGAGATTCATTTGAAATCAAATACCAAAGAATATCCTACGTTATGCTATTCACTTAAATTCAACTGGACGAATTTGATTTAGTCACATTATAGAATAGGATAGAATCATATGATCAATGAAAAACTTATGATATTGGCCGAAAGATCGGCAAAAGAGCTTGTCCCTCTAAGATTGCATTAATGAAAATATATAATACAGGACATGTATACAAGCCAACCTATTATAGTAATAATACAACCAAAAATACTATAAAACTACATTAAAAATATGGCAACAATAACTGCAATAATATACAACACTAAATATATCGTAACATCACCCTGCAAGCCAAGCATCCATCGGACGAATGCGAAGATTGGTATGTAGCATGGAGAATTGATAATTGAACAAGGTTTGGTGAAGATGTAAGCAAGTTGCTTATCAGAAGAGATAGATATGGACTAAATCCAAGTCACCGGATTGGACTTTTTCTTTCAAAAATCAATGATCAAGTTCAATATGCTTCGTACAAGCATGGAGAACATGATTGGTAGCAAGATATGTTATGCTAAGATTATCATGTAGATGCAAATAGAGTACCATAAGAAGACACCAAGGTCTCGAAGCAGACAACGGATCCAAACTGTCTTGACAAGCGTGTATGCCACAAAGCGATACTCGGCCTAAGAACTCGAACGAGAAATAGTAGGTTGCTACTTAGCTGACCACAAGAAAGGTTAGGTCCAAAAATTATGCAATAACCTGAAATATAATGGCATGTATCTGGACAATCAGCCAAATCAACATCAGAAAAAGCCACGATGGTAGGATTGACGCAGCAGGAGATAGGAATGCCATAGAACATCGTCCCCCGAATATAATGGAGAATACGTTTAACTTCTTGCATGTAGAGTACCGGAGCTTTGTGGCTGTTCGGGAGTGTTCCCTTGAGCTGACTGATACATCTGGAGATATTTGGATCGAGCGAGTGTCGTTTAGCGCGAAAAAGACGCGAAAACAGACTCTGGATCGCAAATGGCAAGAAATTGGAGTTCCAGAATTTTCGAGCGCCCTAAAGATTATTTCGGACGCCCGAAAGTGTTACATATTTGCGGATCCTATTTAAGGTCGCCCGAAAGTTACTATAACAATTCAAAAATTGTGTGGTTGGAATTTCCTCGAGATTTGTGCTTGATGATGCTGTTGGCAGAGGCGGTGGAATTTGGGTGCTGCACTTTAGAACCGGGCGTAGGGAGCGGGCGCCCGCGGAGCAACGTGAGGATGGTGCACTGTTCCAAGGTTTCGGGCGCAGCACTATAGCGGAGCGGACGGCCGAGGAGCGCCCATTATTACTGTAGCTCCGATGTTTAGGACGCTCGGGGAGATGTTGAGGGCGCCCGAAACTTGGATTTTTCCGCGTGGACAAGTTAGTATTTTGGGTTGTTTCACGGCTAAGTGTACGCAGGGGCTGGGCTTCATGAGCAGCTTAACACACATGTATTTATCCAACCTTCAGAGCGTGTTCAGGCCACTTCCGTATCCAATTTCCCCATTTCTTCCTCCTTTCTTCCTTCAGGTGGTGGAGCAAAGAGAGATAGAGCAGGGGAGCAGCACCAGCTTGCAACTGTGAAGCCCTGACTCAGAAACTTTGCAAACTTCGTTGCACCGAAGTTTTGAAGCTGGGCAGGGGTGTTTAGTAGAGTTTCCCTGAGGTGGAGTTACTAACTGAGGATCTCTCATTTGTTGTTCTAAGGTAGGTAGGCATTGAGTTTTTCCGAAATTTTGAGTTTTTCGGATTCCTGGCTGAGATGGGAATTCTGGATTTGCTTACCTGATGGTTGGTTTTCTCCTTCTCTTGATTGTGTGTTTATATCTCCTTGTGCTGGGAAGCTGAGGGATTGAATGGTGATTATATGGTCTTGTTCACTGTGTTGTGGGAGTGAGTCTTGAGCTTGGGACTTGAGCGTGCTACAGATGGGAGCTACAGAGTTGACACCCTGTGTGTGGTGGACTTAGTGATTCAGGTTGGAGTCTTGTTTGGGGATTACCTTGAGCATCTTGTGGCTGTCCTGGCAGAAGGCAAAGAGTTGTTGCGTGCGCGAGTACCGAAACTTCTTCCCGACAGCACCTTAACAGTGGGTTGTACCGCACCACTTCGACTTCTTGTGGTGGTTGGATAGCGATCAAAGTGGGTTAGATTTCTTCCAAAATCTACGAGTTTCCTATTATGTCTATTGTTTAGATATCCAGCATGCTAGATTTAACTGTTTGTATACCTGGTAAAATCTGATAGTTGCCTAAAAAATTGTATGAACTTGGCTTGGAACCCCAAATATTATTGGCATATTCTTGAGGATAATAGACACTAGAAAATATTTATTATCAGCTGCTTCACCTATATCTGGACCCTTGAAAAATCGATGTACTGTTTTTACTGTTATCAGCTTCTGTATTTTTCTTCTCGCCTGGATTGAGGGTTTGAATAGTCTGGGTAGTATAGTTTGCATTTAAGCTCGTGCCTAGGGGCCGAGTGAATTTTTGTAGCTTTTGCTGATAGGGATTCTAGTGTCGGGAGCTGTTCAGGAATACAGTGGTCCCGGGTTGTTGAGGATTCTCCGACCAGTATTGTGAGCCTATTGAGCATTGTGAGTTTGTTGATATGATTGATCATACATTGGACTATAGTAGCTGTAGGAGCCTTTTTAAGCTCGACTGAGATGCACAGTTTTCCTCGGTGGCGTCGCACCCCTCGAGCGCCGCTCCGGAGCTGGGCCCGTTGTTTTGCGTGATGTCGATGCAGTCCGGTTGGACGCCTACGTAATTTTCCTCGTGGATGTGTGGTAGTAGGTGGGCGCAGGTTTGACTAGACCTGAGCGAGTGGTTACATACTGCCATTTCATTTTATTATTTCTTTGAGCATGATAGTTGAGGAATAGTAGCTGTAAATTTATTTCAGCTTTTCCTGCTTTTCAGTAATTCAGTTATTTTGCCTCCGGTAGACTTGGTGGGCAGATCGTTGATCTTAGATATGGTACCCAGTAAGGACTACTTTGTCATTGTGATTGTAGTGTCCACGGTTTTCGTTCGGTATCACTTTCGGTATTCACGGTATTTTTTCTCGTATTTTCGTTATGTCTTTTGTGTCGAATTTTTATTTCATTACATAGGGCTCGAAAAATGAAAAACGGTGATGCGATAGGCTCTAAATTCCGGTAAGCGAAGCTCCCGATATGATCTTTCTAAGTTTAATATAAAAAAGAGGGGTTTAGAACACTCATTTTGGCTTTTGGGTGCTTGGAAATCCGTGCCAACATACGATGAGATTTTCGAAGAATTTGTAACGCAAATCGAGGGAGAAACGGTTAAATTAAAAGATTTGAATTGTTACAAAAGGTTGATTTGTTACAAAAAGATTTGATTGTTACAAAATGTTAGGAAGCGGTTATTATTGTTTCAAAATCTTTTATAAATAGTGGAACTGGGGATCGGTTTCTACTTTACACACCTAAGAGAGGGAGAGAGACAAGAAAACCTTAGTTTTCGAAAATTGTAACGAAAAGAGAACATCGTCTTCTTCCTCGTGGGGCAACGGAGGAGGGAGCACCGACATCGCGGGAGACCGGGGAGCGGAGGATGGAGCCGAGCATCATACTGTCATCCTCACCGACTAGAAGGTGTGTTGTGGGCTTTTCGTTACCTCTTGTAGAGATTTGGTAGGGTTTTCGATATTCTTGTTGGGTTCTTTGAGGTGTCGATGGAAACGGCGATTTAATTCGAAGTTGGGGTTAACGCCGTCGATGAAGACGAGAGGCCGCCGCCGCCGCCGTTATAAAGAAAACGGGAAGCCGCCGCCGCCAACCGAGAGGAGCACCACCGCACGGAGCACCACTGCACGGGGCACAACCGCACGGAACACCACCGCACGGGGCACCGCGGCGTGCGGGGGGCAGCCCGCAAGGAGAGGGGCCGGGCCGCACGGAGCGCCACGCGCGGGGGACCCCTGCGGCAGCGCCAGTGCGGGAGCAGGCCGCCGTGACTTGATGTTTCACCGTCGCTCCGTTTCTGCCGTTTCGTCGCACGGTTAGTCGTTTTGTTCCGATAAGCGATGTTTTCCACCGTTTTCGCCGTCGGAACTCCAGTTTGACCACCGACTTGTGGAATTTCGTTACAATGATATTTTTAACAACGGTTTTTTGTGTAGTTTTTGTCCGGGCAAAGTTTGAGGTGTTTTGGGAGTTTTCACACATCGTTTTCTTCGCCGATAAGAGGTGGGTAATCGAACCAAGGTAGGGGATGTTGTTGGACCATGGAGTCCGGCGCTCTTCTCTCTTTTTATTGTAATTTTTGTAATAACTATTTTAAGGGTAAGGAAGGACGGTGTTGAATGTTTTGGCAAAATTTGTACATACAAAAAGAGGACAAGAAAAAACAATTGACTTTATCGGGTACAGCTACCACGATCTAATCTACAGATACAAGTTTTGGAAGCTCATGGCGCAGTCACGTGCACCAGCAGTTTGGCCACCGCAAGGATGTAGTTTTTCGGGGAAGTGGTCTAAGGACCCGTGAAACTCTACATGGTGTTTACGTAGGGGCCCTCTGAGGTGCGACGGGGAGGGTAAAAAGGGCACCAAAAGATTGAGCAAGGTTGGTACTTCCTTAGGTCTACGGACTAAGGGATGATAAGAATGGAATGGATGCTCCGATTTACGGTTTGTTGTCCTATTTACTTTTTGTACATATTACAGCATGTTATTATTATGTCGTTGGTTATTTTCCTTCCTATATTTTGGTCACTGACTCTCACCATGTGACAGGTTCCGGCGGGGACGGAGGAGAGGCGTCGGCTCACGAATGACTTGCATTTTCGTCATTCCGGTGACCCTTTTTACTTCTCTTTTTGGTTATAACACTTAGTGGATATTGATGCATGACATTTGAACAACTTGTGATGTGAATGATAATGTGATATGAATGTTGGAACACTTCAACACCGTGATGGCATTGGGATGATAAACTTTTGATCTTTCATTCTTATCTTGTGATGATTGAATGTGAATGTGAAGGTTTTGAGAAGCTAAACAATTGCGAAAATGGATTTCTAGAACAAGAGTGTCGGGTAGGCACTACTTTAAAACCTTGTGGCTTTATCCTTTCAATTTGGAGTATGCCGAGTGGGCGAGTTTTCTTTGAATGATATAAAAGTTTATTTAATCCCTTAATTGAGCATATGTCTGTTAAACTAGTGGTGATTGGTGATTGGTGATTGTATGTTGTGCGACGCCGTACATATACAAGGGAGACTCCGTCCGTTTATTGAAAGTGACCTTGTGTATGTGGTGGGTCTGGGCACGTGCCGGAGGATAAAGGCTTTTAGAAAAAATTTGGGTTGTTTTCCGCTTTCAAATTACCCTCGGGGCGTGACAGTAGTTCTCACACCCGCTATTGGTGTTTTTTTTGCAGAGACTTCTGTTTCAGTCCCTGCACCGGTTGCTTTTTCGGATCGAGGTAAGGGAGTCGCGAGTTAGAACACTATCAGCATGCAGAGTGATAGTTGGACCCTATTTTTGGATTTAGTACTGTACAGTCTGTGTTGTATTTACTTTACTCTATGAGAGGTAGATTTGTGCTTGTGACTTTTACAGATGTACAGTTATATGAGTTTTATTCTAGATGTTTTATTTCCAGCTCTGATATCTGTATAGCTGTAGATACTATCTTTTGCAGGTTTGACGCTTAGCCTGTGCGGGGATCCTTGTATAGGTGGCGGATCTGTTGGCGAGCCTGGGTCGCAATTTGACCTAGGGGCGTGACATTGCATGTGTGGCTCACGAGGTGCATGGAGATACCAAGCAACAAAATTGACAGCATACAAGATATCGGACCATGTGAAAGTAAGGTATTGTAAAACACCTACCATCTCACAATAGGTGTAGGGATCCTTACGGAGACATCCCTCATGAGACAAGAGGCGAGTGGTCGGAGAGAATGGAGTGGAAACAGGATTAATATCAGGAAGGCCATGACGCGAAAGTAGTTGGTGCGCATACTTCTATTGAGTCAGATAGAATACAGAGGGAGAGAGGTTAACCTCAATACCGAAAAAATAATGTAGCGGCCCCTAGTCCTTCATCGCAAATTCCCGTCTTAAGGTGTCTATGAGAGCCTCGGCGGAGCTCCCGATAACAATAATATCAGCGACATATAACAGAAGAAAATAGTGCCATAAGAGAAGTGACAAACGAACATTGAGGGATCAGTGGTGCTGCCAATGAAACCAAGTTTAGAAAGAAATGAAGTAAAACATTAAAACCAAGCCCAAGGCGCTTGCTTGAGGCCATAAATTGCTTTACGTAGACGGTGAACATGATGAGGAAAAGAGAGGTGCACAAAGCCAAGTAGTTGTTTCATATAGACCTTCTTAGAGAGAGCGCCATGAAAAAATGCGTTCTTTATATCAAGTTGCCAAAGTGGCCACCCAGATGAGAATGCAACAGAAAGAACAATACAAATAGCTGTCGGCTTGACGACCGAGGAAAATGTCTCATCGAAGTCAATACCCTATTGCTGCTTGTAGCCCTGAGCCACAAGCCGAGCTTTGAGACACTCAAGAGAACCATCCATCTTTAGCTTGACCTTGTATATCCACTTACATCCAATAAGATTGATGGATGATGGAGCAGGAACAAGATCCCGAGTTAGCCTGCAAGGTGTAGTGCACTGGCTTCGCAAAATAGCAAAGTGCGGTTGAATTACTCCGAGCAAGTCTAAAATGTGATTATGAATGAATTCGGAGTGGTTCGGTTCGAAGCAAGAGCCTTTGGATCGAAAAGTGAGTTGGCGGAGCGAGAATTTGGAGCTTCAGATCTGAAACCTTTAGATTTTTCATTGGGTACCGGAACCCCTTGCCGAGTACCAGAACCAAGTGAAGAAACTCAGGTTTCCAGCTCTCGGGTTGGAGAAAAGTCAGAGAAAAATTTTAAGTCCCTGGGTACCGGTACCAAAGGTTGGGTACCGGTACCCCATGTTAAACAGGAGATTTTCAGCCCTCGGGTTGAGAAATTTGTGCTTGGGTACCGGTACCCAAATCTCGTGTACCGGTACCCAGCGCCCAGATTTCTGGGACTGTGTGGTGAAAACATTTGTAAGTGGGGGTAGTTTCGTAACTTCACTCACCTCTGCCACTCCAGCACTCCCTGACATAAAACCCTCCCCTCTCACTCTCTCTCCTCATTCCCTCTCACTCTCCAACACTCTACCTCTCTCTCTCTGTGTGCATGTAAACCAGAGAAAGAAGAAAAGATGAGGAAGAAGAAGGATGAGGCTGTGGAGGCTTGGGGGCTTTGGTTTTGATCTCCAAGGAGCTTGGGGATTTCGAGGAGGACTTCAAGGGAGCCTTTCAAGTGAAGCTCCAACCCTTTTCTCTCTCTTTTGGCCAAGAACTCATAAGAGAGATAAGTAGAGAATCTAGGATTTTGGATTTCTTAGGCCCCGTTTGGTACCTAGAACTAGGGGGGGATAACCCCTAGTTCCAGATACTTATACCCGAACAAAATTTTGGGGGTGGGAACAAGCTGTTCCCGCCCCAAACGGGCTAGGATAGCCTGTTTGGGGTGGGAACAGCTTGTTCCTACCCCCAGGTGGAACAACTCCACTGGTGGAGTTGTTCCACCTGCTGTTTTTTTATTTTTTTTCCTTTTTTTTTTAAATTAAAAAATTTTAAATTATAAGATATTTAAATTTATAAAATTTAAAATTTATTTTTTTAATTTTATAAATTTTAAAATTTTTAACTTACTTTTTAATAAATCTAAAAATATAATTTTTTTATATATTTTTTTTAATTTATTAATTTTAAAATTTTTAAATTTATGCAAATTTTTTTAAATGTATACTAATTTTAAAATTAAAATTTTTACTTCTACTTTTGTAATTTTTTGAGATAATTAAAATTAAAATTTTTAACATTTATAAATTTTTAAATTTTAAATTTTATAGCTTTTAAAATTTGTAACTTTAATTTTTAATAAATTTATCAATTTATAAAAATTTAAATTTTATTATTTTTACAATTTATACAAATTATTAAATTTTTAATTTTAATTTTTAATAAATAATTCACCAAATTTTTAAAATTTTAAAATTTATAATTTATACCTATTTTTACATACAAAATTTTGAATTTTAAAAAAATTATAAATTTCAATTATATCATAAAGGGTAAAATAGTCAATAAAAATTTATATCCCCTCTAACCTTCTTATTCCTCTTTAATTTATCAAACACAATTTTCTTTATACCCGGTATAACTATTATACCCACCCAAACATAAATTAACATTAGTTCCTGCTAATACCATAACTTATACCTATCCCCGGTATAACCAAAATTTTCTTATACCCGAACTAAACGCAGCCTTAGAGTTTTATGAGTTTTAAGGATATAGAAACAATCTCTTATGGTTCTACTCCCCTTTTTAGGGCTTTTCTTGGAAGTTAGAGATCAAACACATTTTCCTCTTGCAAGAACATAAAGAGGTGGGGGATGCTTCTGAAAATGGGTGATCTCTCCCCTTTTTTCCTTACTTTTTGATTTAGAAGCATGTTAGTAAGCATGTTAGTGTAGTGAGATATTGAATGTGGATAAAATAGGGTTTAGCCCTAAAAGAAGTTTATGTTAAACCTAATATAGGTTTTCTTGCAAGTGTAAAAAGAGGAAAAGATTAATGTATAGTGTGATCATGTTAGGGTATGACCCTAGAAATTATGTAAATGAATTAAGAGGAAAGTGCATGGATGTAAAACTAGTAGAAAACCTAGGTGAAAGGTGCAAACGAGTGGCATGAAACCTAGAAATTAACTCTAAGCAAACGAGTGGCATCGTCATAGGGAATAACCTAAGGTTGCAAGATAGAGTATTCAACATAGAGTAAATAAAATCTAGGTTAAGTGTGGCATGGAAAACATAGAGTTAAAAAAACTCTAGGACAAGGTGAAATACAAATAGAGTTAATAAACTCTAGGAGAATGTGAAAGGTGAAACATAGAGTTAATGAACTCTAGGTGAATATCGGAATTCAAATAGAGTTAATGAACTCTAGGGTAATGTTGGAATGCAAATAGAGTTAGTAAACTCTAGACCAAATGTAAAGGAAAATGTAGAGTTAACAAACTCTAGGCCAAATGTAAAGTGAATGTAGAGTTAATAAACTCTAGGCCAAAGGTAATTGAAAATGGTTAATGTCCTCGAGACATAGTGAAACCCTAAAGTTATGAACATAGGGTTATGGAATAAGAATAAGTAAAGAAAAGAATGAAAGAGGCTAAAGTTAAAAAAATTGTCTCATACGGGGGTCGAGAACTACGAGAGGCGATGCCTGGAACCTGTTCTTGTTTGATTGCGGTTGTAGGCACCCGTCTTTTGGAACTCTTGCACTCTGTGTTGTTGAGATCTAAAAGAAAGCTTAAATGGCTAAAGAACTAAAGAAATTGCGAAGTGGCATGGTTATGTGTAAATGTGAAAGAACAAGAAGTTCTATTATAAATTGGTGTTAGTGACACCCAAACTATCCTAGAGTAAACAACCTAGGATAAAAGAGAAAAGTAAAAGAAAAAGTATTAAGGCATCAGTGCTAACGGGAGGGGTTGAGCAGGCTTCGACTCCCGGGTGGATGATTGTCAAGGTGCTTTAAACTCATTCGTGACAAAAGTGAAAAAAAAATACTTAAAGAGCAAAAGAAGCTAAAAGCTTAAATGAATGAAAAGAAAATGCTTATAGAGCAAAAGAAGCTAAAAGCTTAAGTGAATGAAAAGAAAAGAAAATCGCACCTTCGGAGGTTGAACTTGTGCTGGAGTGTAAGCGCAAGGACCATCTCCCAGGCAGAGACCCGTATGACCGAGTTACTTCCGTTGGGCGAGATAGCACATACGTGGGCTATCAACAACTTTGGATTGTCTCGTCTTATGGTAGCATAACTGCCGGGCACGGGCCCGTTGGGCGAGACTTCCAAAGAGATAAGCAACTTGAACTAAAGCACAAAAATGTGAATGAGTAAAAGAGAATGTAGAGTGGCCAAGTTGGCCGGATTAGCATAACCCTTTTGTAGCGGCATAGTGGTCGAGCTTATGAATGGCAGCCTAGTATGGCAGGATATGATAGCAATGAGATTTTGAGCATACACGATTAGTGTAGAGATATTCTTACATGTATATAAGCATGTTAATTAGCATCTGCAGTTTTATTATCAGATATTATATTGCTATCTTGCTTCTATTGGACCAAGCGGTGTAGAACATTCTTTCTCGGTGGTTGAACCCATTGGGAGCTTTAAGTAGTTCTCACACCCTTGAGTGAACATTTTTCCTTGTTCAGGTTCAGCCGTTGAGACATGCGACAGGGGCGAGGGCCCAGCAGCATAGAAACCTAGAGGGTCTAGTAGATGTCACCTTTTTATATTTTGAGTGAACAATATATTGTGAGGAAAAAGATGTAAATTTGTAATATTGTTTAAATGCAGGTGAGAGATAGAAAATGTAATAAATTTTATATTATGGTTTACTCGTGTCATGCTTTCATTTACAGTTTAAACTTGTTGTTTATTGAATGAAAGTTTTAGTTAGTAGTTATTATTACTCTAATATTGAGCTTCCGCATACACTTGTTTATATTGTTGTGGATGTCACCGTTCCTTTCGGGTATAAAGAGGTCATGCCCGATTGGTGGGTCTGTTGGCGTGCCCGAACTGTCCAAATTGGCGGTCTCGGGGCGTGACATAAGGCATCATATTTTTCAGCTATAGTTGCATGCCAATCTGCATTCTAAAAAGTCTCAGCAAAAGAGTTAGACTTGGTAGGAAGAATATAACTCCTGAAAGCCAAGAAGGTGGTGAACTCAGACAAACCCTTTGTCATGAATCGGATGACCATAGAGTGTGTACAAGAAGGTAAAACAGGTTCAATAGGAAAAGTAGGTAAAGCAGAGGATGCTATTGGTAGGGCTGGATCAGGTTGAGTGGAAGGTGGAGAGTCTGATGGTAGAGATGGCGGATCAATAGAAGGAGTGATTGCAGTAGCTCTGAAGGTGTTCCGTCTAGTATATACACATTGTTCTGGTTGTCCAGCAACGGAGGCATCATTCTCATTTCTAATCAGTGTGGCATTATAATTCAAGGTGATAGGAAATTAAGAGATTAACTCAGTGTGGCATTATAATTGAGAGATTCACATTTCTGGTATATACACATTGTTCTGGTTGTCCAGCAACTAAGGCATCATTCTCATTTCTAACCAATATGGCATTATAATTCAAGGTGATAGGAGATTGAGAGATTGACTCTCAGACGGTGAGACAAGCTAAGCACATTGATAGAAGTACTTCCAGCAGCAGTAGAAAAAGTACATTTTTACCTCTTGGCTTCCTCACAATATTATTTTCTAGTTGAACCTAATAATTTCTCTGAAGCACTTCAGGATGCAAGTTGGCGTCGGGCCATGCAAGAAAAATTTCAAGCTCTTCTCTCTAATTCTACCTAGGATTTAGTTCCGCCGCCAACCTCTATTAATCTTATTGGGTGTAAATGGTTCTATAAAGTAAAGTAGAAAGTAAACGATTCGTTCGAGCGTTTGAAAGCTCGTCTTGTTGCATAAGGCTTCAAGCAGCAATAAGGGATTGATTTTGACGAGATTTTTTCTCCTCTCGTGAAGCCTACTGCTATTCGAACAGTTATTTTTGTTGCTTTATCTTCTAGTTGGATCTTTGCCAACTTTATGTGAAGAATGCATATTTTCATGGTGTTCTTAACGAAACATTTTATATGAAACAACCTCCTAGGTTTGTTCATCCTTCGTTTCCTAATCATGTTTGTAGACTTCGCGAGACTATCTACGGACTCAAACCGGCCCCCGAGCTTGGTTTTAACATTTCACATTTTTTTTATCCTAGTTAGGATTTATTGGAGTTCGACTATTCCTTCTATGTTTTCCTTCCATAAGAAGGAAGGAATTCTCGTTCTCTCATTCATTCATTAGCCAGTCGTTTGTATTCACCCACGATATAGAGGTGGCCGAGACTAGACAGACTAGTTGGGTTCAAGTTCCAGATAATACATTGAGTGTCTCATTATGGTGTCCCGATTGTCCAGTGCATATTAAGAATTGGGTTCTGCCGGCTGACTTACTAGTTTTGAGACGAATGGAAGGGTTCGACATAGTGCTGGTGATAGATGGGCAAAAGAGCATGTTCTATGGTTTGTATTAACATCAATTATATGGTACATGAGAAGGTATTTCTATGGTAACAATGACAACCATAGTAATAATATAACTAGGATTACATGCTATATAATCCTACGCTATAGATGGTAAGTAATATATAGTTTAGAAACAATAAAGATAATACTAAATATATCGTAACATCCCTCCGCAAGCTAAGCATCAAGTGGACGGATGCGAAGATTGAGCCGTAATATCGAAAACCGAGAGGGTGACAAGGGCTTGGTGAAAATATCAGCAAGTTGTTTATCAGAAGAGATATGAACCAACTCTAAATCACCAGTCTGAACTTTTTCGCGCAAGAATTGATGATCAAGTTCAATATGCTTTGTTCGAGCATGAAGAACAGGATTTACAGCTAGATAAGTAGTGCTTAGATTATCACAGTAGATGCTAATAGGTCGCCAAAGGAAAACACGAAGATCACGAAGTAGACGACGGATCCATATCGTCTCCGCAAGCGCGTAGGCGACAGCACGGTATTCTGCTTCAGAACTAGAGCGAGAAATGGTGGGCTGCTTTTTGGCGGACCAGGAGATAAGATTGGGCCCTAAAAATATACAATATCCAGAAGTAGACCGGCGTGTATCTGGACAACCGGCCCAATCAGCATCTGCAAATGCGATAAGAGAGGGATTAACACAGCAAGATATAGGCAGTCCATAAGTCAGCGTGTCCCGAATATATCGTAGAATGTGCTTAACCGCTTGCATGTGTGGTTCACGAGGAGCATGTAGATACTGGGCAACAGAGTTGACAGCATATGATATATCCGGTCGGGTGAAAGTAAGATACTGGAGAGCACCAACAAGCTGACGATAGCTATAGGGATCCTCAAGAAGTTGCCCTTTATGAGAAGATAGACGAGAGGTTGGAGAGAGGACTAGAGACGGGCTTATATCAAGAAAACCATGGCGCTGAAGCAGCTGATGCGCATATTTGTGCTGAGTCAGATGAAAACCAGAAGATGACCTATTTACCTCAATGCCCAAAAAATAATGTAGCGGCCCGAGATCCTTCATTGCAAATTCCTGCTGTAAGGTGGTAATAAAAGCCCTTAGAAGAGAGGAGGAACTGCCATTGACAATAATATCATCAACATATAATAGAAGAATAAGAGTGCCAGAAGAGGAGTGACAAATGAACATTGAAGGATCAGCAGTGCTCCCAACAAAATCAATTTCAGATAGAAAGGACGTAAACCGTTGAAACCAAGCCCGAGGTGCTTGCTTAAGACCATAGATGGCTTTGCGTAGACGACAAATATAATGCGGAAAAGAGGGATGCACAAAACCAGGCGTTTGTCTCATATAAACTTCTTTAGAGAGTGTGCCATGAAGAAAAGCATTCTTCACATCAAGTTGTCGAAAAGACCACCCTGAGGAGAGGGCCACCGAAAGAACAGTGCGAATAGTGGTCGACTTGACAACGGAAGAAAAGGTCTCATCAAAATCAATGCCTTGTTGCTGTTTATAACCTTGAGCCACAAGCCGAGCTTTGAGACGCTCAAGAGACCCATCCGCCTTCTGCTTTACTTTGTATACCCATTTACAACCAATAAGATTAACAGGCGAAGGAGGTACAAGATCCCAAGTAGCATTTGTCAGGAGGGCATCAAACTCCTCAGCTATGGCAGCGCGCCAACCTGCATCCTGAAATGGCTCATGAAATGAGTTAGGCTCAGTAGGTAGAGCAGAATCCGTAGAGGCCAGTAAGGAGGTAGACTCAGTTAAACCCTTAGTCATAGATCGAGTGCGCATAGGATATATGCGGGGAGGTGAAGAAGGCTCAGACGGCACTATAGTAGGCTGAAGGGAGGGCGGACAATCAGAGGTGGACGGTGGTGGTTCAACAATAGTAGGTGTAGTAGCAGCAGATCGTGTAATGTGTCGTCTGGTATAGACACGGAGTTCTGATGGACCAACGGCAGTGGCATCGTTCCCATTCCTAACCTGTGAGTCATCAGAATTCAAGGTAGAAGGAAACGTTGATAAATTCTCAGGCGGTGAAACAGGTGGATGTGTACCGGAACCTCTCAGCAGAGGGGCGTGTGAAGGAGAAGCCAGAGATTGCATCAATGGTAGATGGGCTTTTTTTGAAATTGACCCTATCAAAATTTAAAATTTTGAAAATGGCCCTGCAAAATTTATATTTGCAAAAATGGCCCTCTTCCTGCCACGTCAGCGCGCCACGTCAGCCGGGTCCGCCACGTCAGCGAGCCACAGCCGCGGGTGCGCCCGGTCTGGTTTAGTGAAACACGCAGGCTCGACCTGCGTGTTTAAAACACGCAGGCCCAGCCTGCGTGTTTAGAACACGCAGGCTGAGCCTGCGTGTCCCACTTGCCCTAACACCCCGCCCGCGCCCGACCGACCCCCTTCTTCCTCACTCTCACCTATTTCGATCTCTCTCTCTATCTCTCACTCTCTCTCTCTCTCTCTCTCTCTCGCTCCCGTGCAGCAGACGCCGCCGCCGCCGCAGCCGCCGGTCATCATCGTCGTCGGAGGAGGAGAAAGAGGCGCACGAGAGCACTCTCATTCTCTCTCTTTCCCGTGCATTTGTGTTAATCTTGCTAGCTAAGGTATAATTTTACATCTAATAGGTCAAAATTTATTTTATTTATTAATAGTGTTTTAACTTTTAATTTTGGAATTTATTTGAGTTAATCTTGCTAGTTATAATCTGTAACATTTAATCTTGCTAGTTATAATCTGTAACATTCGAATCCATAACTTAAGATGAACATGCATGATGATGAGTACTATATAAATGGCCCTTAACTCATGATTATCGTGCTCATTAGGGCTTTTTTTGAAATTGACCCTATAAAAATTTATATTTGCAAAATTTATATTTGCAAAAATTATAATACAAAAAAATCATAAAAAGAAAAGATTAGTATTGGAACTACCAGCACAATGTTATGTGTTAATTAACATAGGAACTACCAGCTATGATCAAATCATATTGGTGACCATAAACCAAATAATCATGAGATCATGGAAGTAGATGAAAATTAAACTTGCGTTTCTCATTATTATGACAGGTTACCTTGTACAAATCCAGCGAATTGTATCCCCATGATCTCAGTTTGCTGTAACCATCATGGTACCGCAATGGATTGTTCTGTAATCTGTCAAAAATGAATAAGAATATATGCCAATAAGAACTGCCAGAAATTATCTGTAGATTGAAAAGTACTATGCGCTTTTGCACATAACTAGCTAAAATAGCCAACAGATTTCCTGCACTTTTGCTCATCATAGTGATCTTAATTTGTCAGTATGTCTGGTGAATGTGTTCCGTTTTATATTCATTGGGACGGAAACTTAGTCGTGAATAATAATATACCACAATACATTGGTAGCTATAAAGAACTGATCGGAATTCGCCGCGACATCACATTTCGGGATTTCGAAGCAGAAATATACAAGGTCACTAATTATGATCGAGCGGAGTTCCGTCTACGCATAACAGTTCGATGTCCAATGGGACCTAATGAATGGGAATTACTTGACATATCAAGTGATCATGGGATTGTAGGCGTGATGAGTTTTTTCCCATTTCATGGTTGCATCAAAGTATACGTAGAGAAGCAAGTGTTGACTACACGTCACCCTTCAACCTCTGTTTACCAAAGAGATTATGTCGATCTTGAACGAATTCGTACATCAAGGTATGAAAATTTAGAAATTTTCAATTTTAATCTTTGTCCTTTATTGCTATAGGTGCGAAAAATGGATAATTTACATTTTATAAGTATTGCAGAGTGTCTGAAGTCCCATATGTGCCAGTGAGTACATCATTACCATATATTACTGTGGATCCATCTTTATTCGGTGGAGTTGATGAGCGGTAAGTGATTATACGATTTAATTACATATATTATCTTAATAGATTCGAATAGTTAATCATAAATACCTTTGCAGATCAACTATACATCATAATATATATGAGGGTCCATCATCTAGCAATCGACACGTCACTGATGTAGAGTTGAGAAATATAAATAAAAATGAGGAAGTAATAGAAAGTGATAATGAGCAAATAAATTGTGATGACCCGGATCTCCGCAGAGCTGCTACAGTGCGTTGGGGTGGCTGTTGGAGGCCTACATGGTGTGTTGGAGGTGTTTGGGGCATAATTGGGCACAAGAGTTGGACTTCGGGCCCAAATGGATCATGTGAGTGATCGGAGGACCCCGTGGAGGGTTTAGAAGTGGTTTCGCGCGAATCGGATATTTAGATTGGGCTCCGCACGAAGTTTGGACTAAGAACGCATTTCCGGGTACCTTCGGCAATTTTTAGAGTTGGAATTTGGCGAAACGGACGTCAAATTTGGATTCAGCGCGCGAAAACGGTGAAAATGGACTACCCACTTGTCAATTCGGAGCTCGGGTTACTGTTCACCGCCGGAACAGTGATTCCGGCGATCGCCGGCGGCGGCGGCGACGGCGGGCAGCGGCGGAGAGCGGCGGCGCTGCCTCGGGCAGGCGGCAGCGCGGCGGCGGGCAGCGCGCAGCGCGCGGGCAGGGGCGCGGGCAGGCGCGCGGTCCACGCGCCGGCGTGCACCAGCGCGGGGTGCCACGAGGCGGCTTCCCATTGGATGGTTCACAGGTCGCGGTCCACGGAGCATTGCGGGGTGTACGGTGGACCGGAGGTGGACACGTGGCATCTTTCTATTGGTTCGGTTCATGAAGTCGGGTGCACCGGGTGCAGTGAGCGTGAGGGTGTACACGTGGCGCGCGGGGATTGGGCGCGCCACTGTGCGCGGCAGGCGGGGCGGTGCGCGGTGTACGGTGGACCGGATAGAGACACGTGGCAGAGGTTGTTTGGTTCGGTGTTGAGGTTGTTGTGCACCAGGTTCAGCGAAGTTATTCCTTGGACACGTGGCAAGCGAGGATTGGGCGAGCTACTGTGTGCGTACGGACGGCAGGCGGCGGGGCAGGCGCGCAGGCGGCAGGCGGCGGTGCCGGCGGGCGTGGCGGCCACGGCGCCGACGTGGCGCACGCGTGCGCCACGTGGCGGCCGCCCGTTGGCCAGCGCCAACTACCGTTGACCAGAGGACGGCCACGTGGCGCGAGGGGAGCGGCCGGGTTGCCTGTTCGGTGTTCGGGGACACGTGTCAGCGTGTGGAGCGGGTCGGACGGGTGTGCGGTCCGACCGGATCTGGTGTGCGGTCGTGGGCCGAGTGGGCCGGGCTACTGTGCGCGCCCGAAAGTTCGGGCCGGGCCGCACTGTTTGCGCCCGAAAACTTTCGGGCGCCCGAAAGTTGGGACACAGCGGGCATTTTGGAATTGTTTGGAATGGCCTATAAATAGCCAACCCGAGCCTCCTCATTTGGCTTTTTTCTCCCAAACCGCGCATCTTCTGCCCGAGCCACCTTAAGGAGATTTGTTCACCTCTTGATGCTTGATCTTCCTCCCAAGTTCTAGGATTTTAGGAGGCACGAATCCCGAGGTTCCCCATTTTACGGTGCGGCGCGACGTTGCATTTCCTGTTTCCTTCTTCGGCGCAGCAGTGATGTTTTGGCTCCCCTGGGCTACCCCGAGGTCCTTTTCCAGTGATTCTTGCGCCGACTGACTCCTTACAGATAAGGCTTCAACTTTCATTTTGATCGCGCTTTTCCGTTTCGAGGTTTTGGCACGTTTCCCGAGGCATCTTTGACCCCCATTTTTCTGTGGTGGATTTTGGACAGCACCAACTTGCCGATTTTATATCTCAGCCTAGGAACATCGGATCGAGGCGATTCAAGAGCCGATTTTGATCTACTCGTCGCGAGGAACACAGTGGTGATTTTTCTGGGATTTTAGGAAATTGTCTCGAAGGTGAAAATTACTGTTTTCTCAGTGTACAGTGTGCAGTTTTTCTTCACAGTTTGATGTTTGGATTACCACCTTGCCGAATTTATAACTTGACTTACCGAACTCGGATTTGGGCGTGCAAGGTACCGTTTCGAAGCTATCGATGCGAGGATCGCTGTGATATTTTTCTTGGAATTTTCTGGGCACTTTCTACAGGTGATAATTTAACAGTTTCGGGACTGTTGTTGTATGGGATAATTAAAGCAATATTTGGGAACCTAAGTGTATTTAGTGGACTTTGTGTTGTGCCAGGAGTGTTTCGGGTATACTGTACTTGTTGGAGCGCAGAATTGGAGTTTTTGGTATTTTCAGCTGTATGGACCCGGACGGTTAGCGCTTCAGGTGGGTGGTTGTTGTTCGCCTCTATACCTGACTTACTCACTAAGTTTATTAGAAAATCCCCCTTTGAGCATATTGATTGATTAATATGCATGATTGATTGATATACATGTGAACCTTCTATCTGTGGTTAATTTAGTGAATAAAGCATGTTGGGGATATTATTGGGATAATATTGCTGTTGGAACATGGTCTTTGGAATAATTTAATAAGTGATGATTAACATGCCACATTAGCACCTAGAATTGTATGAAAGAGGATTAAATAGATTAACTGTTGGGACATAATGATATATCAATGTGCGGGTTTCACTCTGGAATTTATTATGGAACAGGGATCTTATACATGTGTAGTCCACTGATGTTTTCAGCCTGATGGTGATATTTATCTGGATATTATTATGTATTACACTCGAAAAACTGTTATTTGATATATTCCCTCTTTCATCTTGTATGAGGACTTTTGCATGCTTATTTGGACATCTAGATATGCCACTATTTTATTGCTACACTATCATATTGGGATTTGACTTAGGAGAAACCATGATTGCTCTCTTTCTCCTTTTTATTTAGACTTTTGAGTCATGTTGCTCGGGTTCGAGCAGAGGTTTGGGATAGTGTAGCTGGGACCTGAGGGTCAGTGATAGGGTGTACCTGATGTTGGATTGTGGGCTATTGCGGCAACCGCGGACAGTAGGCGGTTGACCAGATCTTGATTATTTCACCCAAATGTGGGTTGGGGGTTATTGCGGTGACCGCAGACTTTGGGCGGTTGACCGGATGTTTACTATTGCATCAGATTGGGTATTAGATTTCTCCAGTGGATGGTATTTCCCACTTTTGAGTATTATTGTATCGGATCGGGGTTTCATTAGTGGACGGAGTTTCCCACTTTGATCATTGTCATGATCCAGTCCTGCTATGGTGAGATGTTGGTTACTGAGACGCTTGATACAGCGATACTTTACTCGTGTGGGTCGCTCCCCTCGAGTGCCACTCCGGAGTAGGCTTTAGACCGTGTTGGGTTCCGGTCAGTTGGTGAGTTGTGAGTGATGGCAGAGCAGGCAGTACCAGTTTACTGGTGATACCAGATTGGGTCTATTTGGTCAGTTACTGTTCCCCGATGCATTCATACCGTCATTTCATTCGGTATTGCATTTAGAGGCATACTGGTTGTGGTTTCCCCTTTTATTCAGTAGTTCTGTTTACAGCTTTACCACTTGCCCTTTTCTTGCCTCTAGTAGACTTAGTGGGTACGCCAGAGCTAGAGGCTTTACCCACAGGGGGAGGCTACTGGTTTACTAGTGGTTCTCACCCCCATTGTTGTTTTTCCTTTCCTTTCTTCCCCCCTGTTTTGCAGAGTCCTCCTTGGGAGTTGCTGATCTTCGATCGTTGTTCGGGGCGAGGGAGTCGCGAGCTAGATCTGTACCACCCGATGTGTGCAGCTGTATCCCCTGGTTGGAGATTCCTCGTAGCTGTTGGCTGGCTTTTACTGTTTATTTGGAGGAGAGAGATCTTTTGTATTTGGAGAGACTGATGTACTATAGTTTTAGTTTATCTCCTTTTATAGTCGAGAGATGCTGCACTGAGGATATTGTATGGTGATTATCTGTATTTGAGGGAATGGATATTGTACCTTATTTCATGATGTGTAGTAATTGGATTTTATTTTACAGCATTTTATTTCAGCTCTGATATTTGTGTAGCTATAGTACTATCTTTTGCAGGTTAGACGCTTCGCCTATGCGGGTTTTGGCATGGGTGGCGGATCTGTTGGCGAGCCCGGGTCGCAGTTTCGACCTCGGGGCGTGACATAAATAGCAGTGACGATGAGCATGTAAGTGAAACTGATATGGACTCTACAGATGATGATAGTGATGGTATCCCACAATCTATTGATGTTGGTCATGATGGCGGTTTGAATTCTCTCACATGCGCCATTCAAGATGAAGGTATTGAATGGATTGAAAATTCATTTGCAAACAACGATGATGTCGAGGATCCGGTAGAATTTGAAGAATTTGAAGATCACCGACAGCGTTTTTTACTGGGCAATGAATTAATTCACCAAAGCGTTGTTGAACAAAACATTTATCAAGGTCCTCCGTGTGATGATCAATGGAAAGATCGGATATTTTCTGACAAGACGTCCTTGGTGAATGCTTTGGATCGATGGCACATTGAACATAATGTGCAACTGAGAGTTGTTAAATCAAACACAACTAGATATACTGTGAGATGTTTGGTCAATTCTTGCCCATGGAGATTACATGCCTCTCGACCTAAAGGTTCATCACATTTTAAAGTAAAGACCTATGCGGGACCACATACATGCATGCTTCCTATTTTGAATACAATGCATAGGAATTGTACATCTTCTTTTATATGTCAACATATACTACCCACAATGAAGGCAAGGCTTGCTATGAGTCCTACAGAAGTTCAAACCAGAGTTCGGAGTGACTTTCACGTCACCATTTCATATAGCAAGGCTTGGCGGGCACGGAATAAAGCCTTGCAAATTATATACGGTAGTTGGGAGCAATCATATCGTGACCTTCCTCGATATTTTTCAATGTTAGAAACAACAAATCCCGAAACTATTACCAAGATTGAAACTATAAGAGTGACCCCTACTTCAAGAATGTTTGCACGCGCCTTCTGGGCTTTTGGACCCTCAATTCTTGGTTGGACGTTTTGCCGGCCATTACTTAGTATCGATGCCACGCACTTGTATGGAAAATATGGAGGCCATGCATTAATTGCCACAGGTGTTGATGGCAATGGTGGTTTGTACCCGCTAGCATTCGCAATATGCGAGGGGGAGAATAGCTCGAGTTGGGAGTGGTTTCTAAATTGTCTACGGAGGTACATAACACGAGGTCGAGTTCTTACATTAATTTCTGATCGCTTTAAAGGACTTGCGAACCTTGTTGCACTTGTATTCCCACAATCAGAAGGACATGCTCATCGATGGTGTTTGCGACACATGAAAGCTAATATGAATATTCATTTCAAAGCAAAACACCTACTTAAGAAATTTTATGCTATTGGGAGTGCCTCAGAAGAACGAGAATATAACATGTTAAAGGATGAATTGAGAGCAATGGATGAGGATGCTTGGCAATGGGTTGACAGACTTCATGCCGATAGGACATATTGGGCTAAGGCTTTCGATGGTGGTCGACGATTCGGCATTATGACTACAAACCGTTCAGAAAGTTTAAATGGAGTCTTGAGGGGAGTTCGTGGCTTACCAATTACCGCTTTTGTAATGGCAACATTACATCGACTGGTTGAGTTCTTTCTAAAACATCGTCAAGAGGGAGCAGCAATGTTTACTCCATTTGTATCGGATGTGGATAAAACTATTAATAGCCGAATGTCAGTGGCTAGAGCACATACAGTTAGGCGATATGGATATCAAGAATTTGAAGTTCTCACAGGAAGGGATTTGCAATACCAAGTCATTATCAATGGAGCAAATTCTACATGTTCATGTTTGTGTTTGCAACTGACAGGATTACCTTGTTCACATATATTAGCTTGTTGTAGTTCGTTACACATGAACATAAATTATTATAGTCTATGCGCCCGTTGGTATACTACTCAATACTTTCGAGATACATACGATCCACAGTTCCATCCGGTCCCCGATCGGCGTTATTGGGTTGAGTCATATGACACACCTATACTTCCACCACACGCGCGAAGAAAGAAAGGACGACCCAAATCTACGCGCATTCGCAATATTATGGACGAAGGCGCGGGAAGTAGTAGGAGCAAGAGTAGTCTGTGTAAACAACCCGGCCATTATAAAAGCACGTGTCCTGAAAATCAACAAAGAAGGACCGAAAGACGTCGTCGTTTAGGTTGATTAGTTTCATATCTTGATTGTTGTAAATTATTTTAATTAAATTACAATACTTTACGCATATTATAATTTGTTTATTTATTTATTCGTATTATTACAGATGGACGATCACGAGGAGGCAGGACCGATTGATGGATCTGTATTGACAGATCAGACTCACCACAGATGTACTTGCATTCGAGATGAGGTTATATATATCTTTTTTTTTAATTAACTTTTTTTTTTCTTTGAAATTTCATGTACTAATATTATGTGAATTTTATATTATTGCAGGATTATTCTCAGTTGAATTTGTGGAGCATAGTCGCACACTGAACCACTGGCAGATGGAGCATCCTGCAGTATTGGAGCTACTGCGACGTGCAGGATTCTATTATGTATCGCGGTTGAGGCGCGTCATGCTCGATCAGGCTTTGTTAGGATCCTTAGTGGAGCGGTGGCGGAGGGAGACGCAGTCCTTTCACTTGAGACATGGGGAGATGACAGTCACCTTGATGGATGTGGCTGTCATTACTAGACTCCGCATTGATGGGGGGGCGGTGACCGGACTAGGCTCGTATCAGTGGGGGGCGCTATGTGAGCTCTTGCTTGGGGTGCTTCCTGCAAATATCAGAGGCGGAGAGATCAAACTTGAATGGTTGTATCAGCAGTTTCACGACATCCCCGTAGATGCACAGCCCGCAGTGATAGAGGCTACAGCCAGAGCGTATATTTTGTTTCAAATAGGTTGTAGCCGCGTATATTTTGTTTCAAATAGGTTGTAGCCTAATGCCAAACCCAAGCAGAACTAGAGTGCATTTAAAGTGGTTGCCTCTATTAGAGGATTTTGACGCTTGTGGTGCCTTGGCATGGGGTGCGGCGACGCTAGCTCATCTCTATCGAGCATTAGCAAATGCTTGCATGAGGGGGAAAGCGGTGTGTTGTTGTTTCGCGACATTACTTCAGGTACATTTCTTTACTAGTAATTTCATTCATGAAATTCATTTATTATTTCTAAATAGCTTAATATGTAGATTTGGGCATGGGATCATCTGCACATTGGTCGACCTGAGATAGTCGGACCGCAGTTTGATCTTATTGATCTGCCACTAGGTTGCAGGTATGTATTAAATTTTAAGGTTTCTGTGTTTTATATTATCATTACTAATATATTATATGTGAAACAGGTGGAATAATAGGCTGGCTTTTCGAGACAATGTGAGGACGGCCGACATTGAGTTTTATCGTGATCAGCTTGATTGCCAGTTGGAGTCTCAGGTACATGAGTTAATTATCATAAGTTTTCATTCACATAACTTTTTTTTTTTTTATACAAGTTACTTATCATTTACTTTTCACAATAGATTATATGGAGGCCATATACAGATGATATACTAGGGTCACTTCCACCTTTTTGTCTAGTGGGGTCTCCGGTATGGCGATCACGGACGACCATAGTATGCTTTCATATTATTGAGCTACATCTTCCGGATCGGGTGCTTCGTCATTTTGGATTTCGACAGCATATACCCGACGCAGTACTTGCTCTACCTCGCATCACTTCACGAGGTAGACCGGATGAGAACTGGGCGGCATTTCATGCCATACATATTCAGGATTGGGACAATCGACTGCAGCATATAGTAGAGGTGGACCCCCATGTAGATCCCGATTATATACGCGCCGCTTCTATCTACATGCAGTGGTATTGGAGTATCACCAGGAGGTGGATATCTACTCCAGCACAGCGTCCCCCCCCTTGCATATGAGCCCCATGGACATCGCGAGAGATTTTTGGTATGATATACTAATTAATTTCATTTTCAAACGAAAGTCAATATAATTATTGTGATACTGTTTTCATTTCAGGTCGATCTCCTTCAGAAAATAGAATATACGATCAGAAGTGTACTACCCCAGCTTTCACATACTGGACCACCTTTCGACATTCTGACACGTGGTGCTGCTGAGGTGGAGGTTGGTTTACTGACTGTACAGACATTACCACATACTACACCACGCCCAGCGGATCATGGTGGAGCATCGACGTCGGGGCATGCACCATCACCTAGTCCATCGGGGACACAGCCAGCATACCATGGTGGAGCATCGACGTCGGGGCATGAACCATCAGATATTACGCCACCATCGGGGTACGTACCACTTGGTCGTCGTCAACGAGGAACTGATCTTTTTTATTTTAGGCGAGCACGGCACCGACAGTCCTCCCAGAGTGATCAGCCCTCATCTTCAGGTCCTTCACAGCCAGAGGGCACGGCTATTTCACAGTTGGACCAATTGGACCGTATAGAGCCATTTGATTAGTTTATATTGTTATATATTGTTATATTTCTATTATTTTGTTGTGATGAGCTGTGTTGTTGTGTTGTTGTGTTGTGTGATGTAATGTGATGTGAAGTGTTGTTGTGATGCTGTGTTGTGATGTGATGTGAAGTGTTGTTGTGTTGTTGTGATGTTGTGTTGTTGTGATGTTGTGTTGTTGTGATGTTGTGTTGTGCGATGTTCTGCGATGTGATGTAATGTGTTGTGCGATGTTCTGCGATGTGATGTAATGTGTTGTGATTGGGTTGTGCTTTGTTGTGCTTTATTGTATTGTTGTGTTGTTGTGTTGTGTTCGTAATCATGTATTTTGCTTCTTCTTTGAAATGTTGAAACTTACTGTAATAATTGTTCAATATAATATTTATAATTCCTCTTTTTCATTCCTTTCTTTTTTTTTAAATGCTCACTATGTATATGCTTTGCATTTATTATTTGTTTAAAGCTTTGGTGATTGTGAAGAGATTGTTTACTTAATTTTATTCTGATAACCTCTTGAATGATTTTCCTTTATTCTGATGAGCTTCTTATTTTCTTTAAATTACTGCTTTTGTTTTCAAAATTATTGCTCTTAAATTCTTAAGATCCTGGTGAAATAGAATATTAGACACTGCATTTGATCTCCTTTTTGCACTAGTTAAACACAAAGATTCATTGTTAGCTTCTAAAAGAAAAGAATCCACCAGTACATCTAGTGTATTAGAGAGTTGAATGCACGCTGAATTATGATGAAAAAAAATTATTCAGACTAAACATGCAGGATTTTGATGAAAAAAAAAAATTATTCAGACTAGTGTAGAGTACAGGTTCTATATCGAGCATTGACTCCTATTTATAGAAAAATTTAAAAATTCTTGCATCATGTGTATTTTATATTTACAGTGTGGTTCGGGTGATTTCAGACTGTGGCGGAAGCTCCCGGGGCGAAAAGTGAGTTTGCGGCGCAAGATTGGAGCACTCTGGAGCTTGGTTCAGGGTTGGTAGCAGTATAGAACACGCAGCCTCAACCTGCGTGTTTAGAACACGCAGGTTGGGCCTGCGTGTTCTAAACACGCAGGTCGAGCCTGCGTGTTTCACTAAATCGGACCGGGCGCACCCGCGGCTGTGGCTCGCTGACGTGGCGGACCCGACTGACGTGGCGTGCTGACGTGGCAGGAAGAGGGCCATTTTTGTAAATATAAATTTTGCAGGGCCATTTTCAAAAATTTAAATTTTGATAGGGTCAATTTCAAAAAAAGCCCATGGTAGAAGGATTCTCACCCAGCAAAGGAGGATTTGAAACAAATTTTTGAAACATATCAAGGTTGGAAAAAGTAGAGGAAGGAGAAGAAGAGAATTTAGAAAGACAAGAAAACGGAAAAACAGTTTCCACAAAGGTAACATGTCGAGAAATAAAAACCTTGCCAGTGCTGGGATGGAGACATCGAAAACCTTTATGTTTATCAGAGAGTCATAAGAAGACGCAAGGAAGTGACCGAGGAGAGAGCTTGTGAGCTGCAATATCTTGCACATCAGGATAACACAAACATTCAAAAACTTTGACAAGTTGCAAGTCAGGGGAAGAGCAACCATGCAGAATTTCATATGGCGATTGTCCCTTTAAAACAGTAAGAGAGGGAATTCGATTCACAAGAAATACAGCAGTTTGAATGGCATCAGCCCAAAAACGAGGAGGCATACAAGCTTGAAATAGTAAACTTCTAACAACGTTAGTTAAATGTCTATGCTTCCTTTCGGCGAGGCCGTTTTGTTGAGTATAAGGACAAGAAAAACGATGAAAATTTCCATTTTGTGAACAAAGGTTGGAAAACTTATCATTTACAAACTCCGTACCATTATCAGATTGGAAAATCTTGATTGAGCTATGAAATCTGTTTTCCACCATTGCTTTAAATTCGAAAAATTTATCAAAAACTGTGTTTAAATTTCAAAAGGTAACGCCAAGAAAATCGAGAATAATCATCAATAAATATAACATAATATTTATAACCAGAAACAGATGGAACAGATGATTGCCACACATCAGAATGCACAATATGAAAGGGAAAAGCAGATTTAGATTTCGAATCAGAAAATGAGAGTTTAACATGTTTTCCCATGTTACAAGCATTGCAAACAGATAATGTCAAAGCAGAATTACCATCAGAAACAATGTTATTATTTTTAATAAATGCCGAAAGAACAGGAAGACTGGGATGACCTAATCGTCTATGCCAAACATCGCTACTAAATCTAGATGCAACAAGACCAATCTGTTGCTTATTCCCTACACTTGCAACTTTAGAAGGAATTGGATAGAGTGATATTCCCGAGCTAGGACAGTGCAGAAGCTCCGTCCTTGTTACCTTGTCCTTCACAGAAAAACCAGAAGAGTAAAATTCAAAAACGGAATTATTGTCACGACAGAATTGACGCACCGAAAGTAAATTTCTCTTGATGGAAGGAACAACAAGAACATTTTTAAGAGCAAAGGATTTAGAAGATGTATTCAATTTTGAAGCTCCAGTGTCTGGATACCATACTTCCTCAGCAGGTTCATAGAGATTCATAGCAGCAAAAGTTTGAGGGACATCATCGGCCACGAATGAGTGATTGAAGCGTTGTTTGCATTGAAGAGCAGAATGGTTGTACTTTCCACAGATCTGACACTGTGTGCCAGACTTCGAAAAATAAGATTGTTGATTTGGAGTATAAGGTTGAGGAAGATTATTGGGTGAAGAATGTGGATAGATTCCAGGAGATCCACAACCATGATATGAGTTGTGTCTACCGCGATGTCCTCGACCACCGCGATATCTGCCTCCACGACCTCCACGATTTTCGCGTCCACGATTTGCATAGAGAGCTTCGCTGTCGATAGTGGGAATGGCAGGTGATGTTGTTGAACTAGTACGACGTTGTACTTTTGGTACTTCTTGCATCAGAAGTGGACGAAGTTGATCAAAAGTGGGCTTGTTTCGGTGTGTATTAAGGGCAGTGACAAAACCTCTATATTCTTCTGGTAACCCGAGAAGAACAGTCATGACCAAGTTATGGTCTGACTCAGTTTCACCAATCGCTTGCAGGGCATCGCCAATAGATTTAATCTTTTGCATCTAATCGGTCATATTCATTGAACTTTTCTTGATGCTTCGTAATTCAGACTTTAGAGAGAAAGCAGTGGAAGCAGTTTCATCAAGAAAATATGTTTCGATAATTTTCCAAGCAACATACGCAGTTTTAGGAGAGCTAGAAACAACCATCTGTAATATGCTAAGCGAAAGGGTGGCATTAATCCACGAGAGTATAGTGGTGTCTTCTTTTTTCTAATTTAGATATTCCGAGCTCATAATTGTTTTCTGTTCAGAAGTGTCAATAGTCTGAGGCGGTATAATACCAGTTCCGTCCACATGTGGAGTAACACCAAAACTCTCCAAAATATTAAGAAATATTTGTTTCCACACAAGATATGTGGAATCTGCTAGTTCAAGTGGTATGAGAGTTTTGATATTAACCACTGGTAAATTTGAGAAAGAAGACATGTTACCACAAAAAGAAAATATCACCACGAGAGAGTAACCGAGGCAAATCCGACGAGTAGAAAATAATACCAAGTCGTCACAAATCCAGAATAAAGACAAGTCAGATTAGAACCCGATGGGAAAAGCTGAATGAATCAAAGTTGACCTTGATTGCACCAGAGAAGAACCAAACTACACCAGGGAGCAAGTACGCATCTAAACGACACCAAAATAATGAAGAGAGGCCGAAATTACTGTAGCGCTAGTACTGTAGCGCCAATACTGTAGCAGCGGTACTGTAGCAGCGGCACTGTAGCAGCAGTTGTGACGGAGAGAGAAATCCAAAGAAAAAAAAACTATGAAAAAAGGTGAGACTCGTGGTAGATGGTGGCTAAGGATCGATATTCCCAATATTAGGATTCCCTCTCTGATACCATGATAGATGGGCAAAAGAGCATGTTCTATGGTTTGTATTAACATCAATTATATAGTACATGAGAAGGTATTTCTATGGTAACAATGACAACCATAGTAATAATATAACTAGGATTACATGCTATATAATCCTACGCTATAGATGGTAAGTAATATATAGTATAGAAACAATAAAGATAATACTAAATATATCGTAACAGCTGGGCATCAGCCGTATCTCTTTTATACATAGTGATGACATAAGGTTGAACCGAGCAAATAGCCAGTCAATGAATGAATGCGATGCACCAGTATCAAATAAGGCTCGAACTCGAATGTTATTAATCAAAATGATACCTACGACGACATTCTCTGCAGCTGATGCCTCTTCTGCCTGGGCCACATGCATACGCCCACTCGGTGCCTAATGCGGCTCCTCGAACTGTCGCGATGCCGGTGGTCGCCCTGATTGGGAGTAGGTGGGCGGGATAACGTGCCCCGGAGTAGTAGGCGCCAATGTTGACGAAGGTGTCGGTGAAGAGCCTCGCGGGCACTCTGATCCGAAGTGGTCCTCCTGGACACACTGGAAGCATTTTCCTCCTCGCTACGAGCATTGTAGCGGCATATGGGAACCACTACAGATTACGCAACGCGGCGGCCAACGACGGTCGGGGCTTCTCGGTGTGAAGATGAGCCTCGCCCTTCAGACTTGCTCCTTGGGTGTTTCGGCGGCTTTTTCGAATGGTGCTTCTGACTTGCACCCTCTACGGCATATCTCTTGCCCCTCGCTCTATCAAAGGCTTCTCTCTTCTCTTGCTCTTTTTGCACCTTTCTCCACAATCAGGCCACGATCCACAACCTCTCGGTAGGTTTGGAGGTTTAGAGGTCGTACCAAACGAAAAATCGAAGGTCAAAGGCCATTCTCAAACAGGCAAGCCTTGTCCTCGTCATCCCTAACCAACCACATGCGGAATGCAGTTCAATAAACGAGTGAATTTCCTTTCGTATTCCGCGACAGTCTTGTCTCCCTATCGCAAGTTGCGAAGGACCCTCTCTATCTATCTCTTTACGCTCGCCAAAAAATACGCCATTTCCAGCATTTTCTTGAACTTTGGACAAGTAATCGCCGCCAAATATGTGGTGGGATCGTCCCGAATGTTCATCCACCACTGGTAAGCGTCGCCCTTCAAGTGGTGTGTGGCCAACCACACCCGGTCACCATCCTCTACGAAGGTGTCGTGGAAAAGCTTTTCATGTGCAAAATCCATTTCTCAAAAACCCAATGGTCGGGTTTCTCTCCATCAAAAGTTCGGGGCTTGGATTCCCGGAACTCCCTCAAACGGGCCATGAGTCGATCCCGTTCCGTGCCAGGTACCATCGTCGGCAACAGTCCTCGTCGGTGAAGCCCGAACCGGCGGTGTCATCACTGTCTCCTCCCGATGCCCTACGCTCTGAGTGTGCTGCGAGGACTCAAGCGTCGCGGTCTGCTACGCCACAGTCACTCCTCCCACGGCCTCCTACTGCTGCACGGATGGGAGCAAAGGGTCTTGACTTACCCTTGCCGTCAAATGTCGGGTCAGAAGGTCCTCCAGCTTCTTCATTCTCGCATCCTACCAACATGAAGCCTCAGCTTGCTCTCGCGCCATCATCAACTGTCGCTCCACGATATTAGTTAGCATGGCCAGCTGCTCCCGCAAATCTCAGACCTCACTGGACCCGAAAGTGGCAAAAGTCTCCGCCTCGGTCACCTTGGACGTCATGGAGCGTGTCGTATGCATCACAAACTGCAACAAGTATAAAAGACGTCGGTTAGAACAACCCACGCAAAACTCATCCTCGCTCAAAAATAATTCCTAATTATGCGAAAGTGAAGTGTGCCTCAATTATTTTCCGATGTCACGTTGTCGGCCGCCAACCTAACCTTCCAAGAAAATAATGGACGCAACCACTACGATCAACTCCAACTTTATAAAGTTATCACGAAAGACCCCGTCTCTCACATTCTTAATTCTTATGGTTCAACCAGCCTAAGGTTTACTAGATCCGCTAAGACTCTACCCTAGGCTCTGATCACAACATAATCTATCATGCCCCGGGCCCCAGCAGAAGCCTACCCAGCACGTGCACAGACCTGCAGTGTACACAAGGTACTCCCCGGTACACACAAGGCGTCTAAAACAAAGAAGCGGAAAGGAAAACAATAAACACATCCTACTAGTAATCAGAGCATAAGAACCACTAACTAAACATAAAAGTAGTAGTAACATCTAACCATACAAGGTCTAGCATAAAAGACACAATAAAAGATTCTCCAAAAGTACATCCTACAATACAAGGTGGTCTCTCTATCAAAATATACACCTCTCACAACTAAACCAAAATGAAAGGTGCCCGATGTCCACTCGAGTGGCACGAAGAAGGTAACTCAAGCTATGCGCTACTCCCTTGCCACGGTCCCGAGCCTCTCCCGCTGCTGATGGCTCTGAAATAAAAACAACAAACTAATGGAAGTGAAAAGTATTAAACAATAGTTCCCTGTGGGTAAGCCGCCGAGAGGAGCGAAATACACCACTAGGTCAACTGAGCTATAAGATAGTATAACTACTGAAAGGAAATGCAAGAATAAAAATAACTGAGAGAAAGTAACTCTACCACTATCATGCCTCTATGCTCATGATTGATAATCAATATGGATATAGCTATACTTCGAGCATGAATGTCCAACTGCCATAAATACATCATTTAGGTTGTGATGTCCAATGTCAAGTTTAATTAACTTTGTTCAACTTTTACAAAGGTTTACATAAGGTGAAGTCTTAGCTTGTGCCACGCCTTATAGTCTCGTTGTAGTCAACATCCCCACTCTTGGGATGAGCCTCCCCCACGGCGTCCTAGTCGGCACCCAATCCCGCACGGCGAGCATGATGTCGCGATGGCCAACTCCGGAGCGTCGGCTTGGAGGGAGCGACCCTACCCAAGCATGTACAAATAAGCACAATCGGCAAGCAAGCAAGTTCCAATCATCATGTCTAAAACACGGAATCTTGACTTCGACCTTTAGGTCGGATGTAATGTCATGTATATCATAATGTCAATGTCTTTACTTATTGATGGCAAGTTATAATACATTCGGCGTCGTCATGTCTCAAACATGGAATTCCACAATTTTCACTCTTATTTTACAAATTTTAGAGTTTTCAACTTGTATCTCAACTATATTAGATGGCAATAGTATCATAATGTCCATATGTGAATGACCATGTGTAAACTCGTGAAAATACGAAAATAACTATTCAATCATTTCTTAAACCATGCATGAGATTACAACATATACCTCTACTATGTAGAGTTTGAAATTTTCTTACACATAAAGTGGTCCAAATACATGCTCAAAAATCATGATAAATCAAACGATGCATGATTAATATAACAACCAAACCCTAAAAGTCTAAGAAAGACATAGGGGGAGTTCACCTATTTCGGTGAGGTTGAACCCACCGGATCGAAGCCAAATCCTTGTGGGAGTTCAAATCCAAGTTGCCCACTAGATCTCTTATGCCCTAAGACAAGATTCCAAAAGGTAAAAACACTACAAAAAGTCCACAAAATTCCTCAAAATCTTACGAAAAATAGGTGAGTATTATCTTAGACCAAGAAAAACTTGTCCAAACTCAAAATCGAAGTGATGGGGCTTCAAATCCAACCTAGAGAAGTATTCTACACCCATCAATTTCACCCCAAAAGCCAAAAATCGAAAAGCCCCAAAATAAACTCTAATTTTTGAAAAACTAGGTTTTCATCTACAAATCTCACAAAAAGGAAAGGAGAAAGGTTTCTAACTATGCTTAACCACCAATCCCTCTCCTTCTACTTCAAGCCCTAGCTTCCCTCCTAGTCCTAGTTGCAAGCTCCAATAGTGGAGAGGAGGTGGAAGAATACAAGGATTAGAGAGGAGTTGGAGAGGGTAAAACCCAAGGAAAAGTAAGAGGATACTCACCTCTCTCTCTCTTGCAACCTTCCAAATGAGGGGATGAAGGGTGAAGAGAAGGGTTTAAAACATTTGTAACAATATCTCCATAAGCCATTACAAGAAGAGAAATTGCAACACATTCAAGGCTGGCGAAACTGCCAGGGTACGGACCCTCCCTCAAGGTCCGGTCCCCGTAGGGTCACCAAACTCCTGAGCAATGAGGGTCTGGACTCTCCATCCAAGTCCGGACCCCGTAGTTGGGATTTCCAGACTGCGAGGTGAAGGTCCGAACCTTCCCTTCAAGGTCCGGACCCCGTAGTTGGGATTTCCAGACTGCGAGGTGAAGGTCCGAACCTTCCCTTCAGGGTCCGGACCCCGAAGCCCAAAACTCAAATTTTTATATTTTTCTGAAATTTTCCGTTTGTTGGGCCTGCCCAAAATGAAAAGGGCCCAACATGGCCCATCTTTGGCCTGCACAAAAAAAAAAGAAAAAAAAAAGAAGAAGAAATAAAATAAAAATATTAAAAAAAAAAAGAGAAAATAATAATATATATATATATATATATATATATATATATATATATATATATATATATAATCGGATTCCTGAATCTCGCACCGTACACCCCATCGCGATTTGTGTTATTCCCCGTCTGGAGATCCCGAAAATCCCGCGCGTCATCGTCGTCCCCGTATGCAGAGCCCGAAAATCCTCTCGCTGCTCCAAGATCCTAGAAATCCGGCGAGTCCCATTGCCGTCGCCGTAAGCAGATCCTGCAGATCTAGCTATGGATCACACCATCTTGTCGCCGTCGAGTTGGGGCGGAGATCCGGGGATTTAGCTTTCTCGGAGCCCTATAAAATGGCATCAGAGGGAGGAGTCGAGGGAGGAGGAAGAACCACCCCATCCACATTCATAGAGAAAATAGAAAAAAAGGAGGAGAAGTGTAAAGAAAGAAAGAAAAAAAAAAAAAAAAAAAAAGGAGGGAAGCTCAGCCCCTTTCTTATCACCCGATGCCAAACTCCACCGCCGGCGACACCGACATCAATCCCACCCAACTTAGGCTACCCGTCATCCCTCCAGCTCAAGGCTAGGAGGAAAGGTTGAGGAAATATTTATGCTTTGAACACATTAAAATGGATCCTGAACTTCTCTTTTTATGATTACATGCTTGCTGTTAAGCATTAGCAGTATCTTGATACGTGCAACATCATTCAATACAAGAAGATGTGTTTTCTTTATCTAATTATTTTTCTTTTACCATGAACGTTTTGAACTATATTTTTCATCTAATATATATATATTAATATTTTATAAGTTGGAGCTATTCTCGGGTAAGCAAAGAGTTATATTCAAACTTAAAATTCCCAAAGTAAATCCTGTTTTGGATTTAAACATATATATATATATTTTATATAAATCTCGATCGTGGTGTCTACGATCTTGAATGACTCGTCTCGCACGGTTCATCTTTTCGAGTTCCCGTACGATAGTATTCACAATTCAGATGAATATTTATATATGGGTATATGGGTATCAGGTATTGCGGATCCATGACCTCCGATAGACGCAATCATCTATTGTTAATTACCCCCGTGAGATTGGGGGACCTTCGATTAAGAGACCTTTGTGAGAAGAATAGAATAAATCATATCCTAATGATATACCAAATCCTAAGTATATGTGTTAGGATTCAGTTGGATTTGAAATTAACTAGATCTCAAGTATATGTATTGAGAACTAGTCGACATTAAACTCTAAGTATATGTGTTAGAGTTTAATTGGGTTGAATTGGCTCTAAGTATGTGCTTTAAAATCCAATTATATTTAATTCCACATTTGGCGTATGTTCCGAAGTAAATATATGACCAAACCCCAAGTACATGTATTGAGGTGGATCGAATTTGATGCTACTGGAAGGTAAAGTGGCTAAGTCCTGTATATATCAGGATTGGCCGAGTTTGATATATCTTTCACTCTAGTTATATGTGCTAGAGTGATAATTTGACTAAACCCTAAATATATGTATTAGAATTTGTCAAGTTTGATTGAACTTTCACTCTAGCTATGTGTGCTAGAGACAAAGGTTGACTAAACCTTAAGTATATGTATTAAGGTTTAGTCGGATTGATTTGGTTTCCGCTCTAGATATATGTGCTAGAGCAAAAGGTTGACTAGACACTAAGTATATGTATTAGGGTTAGTCGGGTTGATTTGAATGAACGCTATGTATTAGAGCTCGATTGAATTTGATTTGACTAAATTCTAAGTGTATGATTTAGAATCTAGTCGGTTTGGATATAGTTTTGCCTTAATTATATGTGTTAAGGCGATGAGATTGAACTGGATCTTGGGCTTTATTTGTGGATTAAATGCGTTTTGGGTTTTATTTATGGATAGGAATGGGTTATGGGTTTTATTTATGGATAGGAATGGGTTATGGGTTTTATTTGTGGACTAAATTGGTGCATGTGGACTAGATTTGAAGCCCGTATGTGATTCTGGACTTATTTATATGTGGATCGGAGTCAAGGCCCGTCTGTGGACTGGCCTATATTAGTATGTGGACTAGATTCAGGGCCCGTATATGAACTGGGCCTGTATTGTATGTAAACTGGATTCAAGTCTTCTTCACTTCTAGGCGTTTTGGAGAATTTTTGGAGATTGTTTCATCAGCTTCTTCCTCGACTCCTCGAGCTTCGACGTTCCTCCGATTGCGGTTTTCTTCGTCGGCGTTTCTTCCGCGAACACGCCTGGGCTTACCCTTTGGAATTTTAAGCTGAAATTTCAGGAGGATCTTCACGAGAGGTAGGCCTTCGACTTTGGTATCCATCGCTCCTCTCCGTTTTGAGTTTTTATGGGGTTTCTCGCAGCATCTTTAAATCCTCTTTTTGTTGTTGCATTTTATGGACAGCGTGGAGTTTTTATGCATTTTCTCGGCTTTCGATTGGCAGATTTGGGAGTTTAAGGACTCGATCTCTATCTAGACTTCGAGAGGAACGCAGCCGTACCTTTCTTAGATTTTTTTGAAGTCATTTCGAAGGTGAACTTTTCCTGTCTTTGGAGCTCTATGACAAGATTTTGGTGCTGAAATGTGCATTTGAACTCATCGCGATATTCACCTTTGTATTTCAGTTTTCGCTGGGATTTTGGACTGTGGCTAAGAAAGTAAAAGTTGGGACTCCTTACGATCAAGGTGAGCATCTTTCTTTTTTGTTCCGGGTGAAAATTGTGTATGGTTTGGCTTCTACGCACCGTTGATGCGCACGATGAATTTTGTAGTGGACCGTTTGGGCAGCACCTGGTATTTTGAGCACCACCGTTTATCCGAGAAGAGTTTTTGGAGCTTTTGGGTTCGTTGGAACCGTGAGAACCTGTGAAACGCACACGTTCAGTTTCAGCTTAATCGGACTACGGATCGACGCGTTCCAGGCAGGGATTGAAGTGCCGCCCGTGCCGGGGCGGCACGGGCGGCACGTACCGTGCCCCTCAATGAGGGGCACGGTACAGGGGGGGTCTCGCACCCCCCCCGTCTCGAGCGGTACCCACAGGGTATCGCTCGAGACGGAGCGATACCCTGTGGGGTATCGCGGGCCGTGCCGGCCCGTGCCGGCCGGCCGTGCCGGAATAGCTTCCACCACAGACATCCACAAAATTTCGAAGTCGCACCGCGAAACCGTCGCCGAACTTGAATCATAATATCGAAGCGATTCTGATTTTGAGTCACAACTAACAAGTATGTTAATTGGTGAGTGTAGTAAGCTATATATAGTCAATATTCATAATTTTTATTCTCTATGAGATATAGTTATTTCTATTCTTTATGAGATATAGTTATTTCTATTTAAAATTTATTTATTATATTGTTATTTCTATTCTCTATGAGATATAGTTGTACTTTATATATTAAAAACAATTATTAGTATGTCAATTGGTAAGTGTAGTAAGCTATATATAGTCAATATTCATAATTTTTTGACTAAACAGTTCAAAACAATATTATAAGAGCTTATTGGGAACAAAAAAAACAAAAAAAAGCCGTGCCAGAGCGTGCCACTGGGAGGTCATGCGTATCCATCGGCACGCAAGCGTGCCACGTGTCGGCACGGGGCGTGCCGGTACCGTACCGTGCCAGGCGGCGAGCGGCACGCCCCGTGCCACGGCACTTCGAACCTTGGTTCCAGGTGGGTTGGATTTCCTCCAAAATTAGCGGGCGGCGTACTAATTCTATGTCGTAGTATGCATGCATAATAAGTAGAGTACTCCTTTTGTGGACCGAGATGCAAGCATGTATGATAGAATTAGCAAATTGATTATTTTCTTGTGATAACGAAATATTGGAACATTGACTAGCACCCCGTCATATGTTTGCATGTATTTAACCAGACTAGTAGAAAACCCTCACTTGGGCTAGTTTTCTTGATGTTCTAGACTTCCCACACTCTGTATTCTTTTTTCATGGACTTAGAGTTTCTCCTCGCCCGGATAGTGGGCCGGGTGATTGGGATATTGTGGGATGTATTGACACTCCGAGTGGAGTCTGGTAGCTGATGCTAGATCAGGGCTAGTGTCGGGAGCCATTCGGGTCAACGGTGGTCCCAGGTCATTGAGTATTCTCCGACCAGTGTCATTGGCACTGTGTTCGTAGTAGTGTTGAGCTGGTGATAGCAAGACCTTGAACCCAGACTGTTTTTGGACTCACACATGATTTCAGTAAACCAATATTTTTTTTTCGAATTTCGAAAGGTCGTCGGAGCCTATTCTTGTTTGATTTGGTGAAGGCATTGGCCCTTCGGGGTTTGAAAAATAAAACTTGTTTTAACTGATTTTTCTTAAAAAACTAAAATTCATTAAATTAGGTTTCTCAAATCAAAATGGTCTTCGGTAATAACTGTCATCTTGTCTTACAAACTTCCTCACCCGAAAGGGTTCGAGTGATCTGGGTCTAATGGCTGTTTTCACATTTGGGTCGAGAGCTACGAGAAGCTGTACCTGGAACCTGTTCTTGTTTGATTTGGGTTCTAGGTACTAGTCTCCCGGAACTTTCAAACCTTGATTGGTTCCCTCCGGATGTTTTACCCGAGGGAGCTGATTTCCCCGAACTGTAAGGGGTCGAGAACTTCGAAAGGTTGAGTCTGGAGTCTGTTCTTGTTTGATTGAGGTTCTAAGCATCGGCCTTTCGGGATTCTCGGACCCTTGCTGTGTCGGTCGATTATTTCTTGTCTGTGAGTTGGGTGTTCTGTTTTGCGAGCCGTTTGGGTTGACGGTGGTCTCGAGCCGTTGAGTGTTTCCGGCTGATGCGCGGATACTTCCTCGGTGGGGTCGCTCCCCTCGAGTGCCGCTCCAGAGCTGGGCCTGTTACTTTGCTATCGCGACTTGTCGACGCAGTCCGAGTAGGACCCCCTACGTAAATCGCGTCCCAGCAGGGATGCGTGGTAGTAGATAGGCGCAAGTTTGACTGGACCCTATGTGGCAATCAATGTGATTGGGTTGATTGAGCATACTGAGATAAAGTAGATGCATCATTCTCATTTGTATCACCCATTGAGCATTATAGATAAAGGCATGGTAGCAGTAGAGTTTATTTCCTGCTTATTTACCTTTCCATATTACATTGTTATCGTATGCCTCTAGTAGACTTAGTGGGCAGACCGTTGGTCTTGGGGACGGTACCCACTGAGAACTACTGTTTGATGTAGTTCTCACACCCGCTGTGGTGACTTTTTCCAGAGGCATCTGTTGGGTTATAAGTAATTGGATCTAAATAGGGGAAAAAACACCTAGAGGCGGGTGAATAGGTGTAAACAATAAACACTCAAAAAATCATTGCGCAAATAAACCCAATGCGGAAAAATAAAAGAACACGCAAGATTTTTACGTGGAAAAACTCCAAACCGGAGTAAAAAACCATGGGACCGATAACACGGCGAAATCCACTAGAATTAACACACGTATAAGGTGATATAACGTACTCACTGACGACTCAACCTTTTTCATACGCTCCTAGTAGATCTTCCCGCTCGCTCCACGACGCTTCTCGAATCCACGATCCGCGCCCAACGCTGAATCCACAGCGTCCAACGTCGAGTCCACGACGTCCAACCGAATCCACGGTCTTCACCCAGTGGCACGCTTCGAATCCACGAACGTACCTCGCTCCGAATCCACGAGAGCGGTTGCACCTTGAATCCACAAGGCCACGCGAGTCCACGCGCCGATTTTGGGGTAAATCGTTGTTTGTTTGGGTGGTGATGATCCGCCGAATACTTAGATTAAAGATAGATCGGAAATACCATCTAAGTATTCATTGATTTGATTCTACTCAAAATGTGAGTATGGAAAACCTAGAATCAAATCAATCAATATAGATGAAGAAACATAGAATAAATCTATTGATTTCCTTTCTTCTCTATATATGTGGATTTTTTCTTTTCGGCTATTTTCTTCTGTAATAGCTTGATGCCCTAGAAATGAATACAGGGCCTATTTATAGGTTAGAAACCCTAGGAAGAATATACGGATCAAAAACAGCCTTTTCTGGAAAGATTTACCGACGGCGATCCGGATTGGATTTGGCGATCCGGATTGCAGAAGCACAAAAGACGGTTTCCAGAAAATTGCTTGTTCGGGATCCGGATCGTAGTCCCCGATCCGGATCGTTCATACAGTTTTACCAAAACATCATGTTCGGGATCCGGATTGCAATTCCTGATCCGGATCGAGAAAGCAACAGGTAAAACTAGTGTTCGGGATCCGGATCAGAGGATGCTGCGATCCGGATTGAACCAGTGTATGAACCAACACCCTTCGGGATCCGGATTGCCGAGCACGATCCGGATCCTGAACATGTCCCATGTCCAGTTTTTGATGTTTAAGCAATTAAAACCTCTTCCAGGTGTTTCTACACTATAAGAAGTATTCGGATCATCAAAATTCTTTAGTTAAACGTACCTGATCCTTTTGAATTCTTCTTTCTTGAGATTGAGGTATACGATCCAAAGTTTCTTCATCTTCAATCTTCAAGACTTAATACATTCACGAAATACGCCAACTCAAATTCCGTAACAATCTCCCCCTTTGGCGGTTTCGTGACAAAACACAAATCCACAAAAGAAAATTCAAAAAGATATTTTTGTTGCTATCACCATACAACAAAAATTTACAAAAGAGATCCAGAAATTAAAAACATGAGATAAACTCCTAGAACAGACTCTAGACTTAGACATCTGTAATCTCTGCACACAGAAATCATTCTTGACAAACAAAATCGTTAGATACCTCAAGAATTGAAACATACAAAACCAAATACAGAGATAGAGTTTATTCTCATCATGACATTTGAAAAATTCAGATATGTAAGAGAATCATAGTTAAAACCAACATATCTTCTAAGCAATCGAAAACCAAATGTCAAAGTATGTTAGTCCAACATCAACTTGTTAGTCATATTACATGCCCAAATAGTTAGTCGAATAGTTAGTATAGAGGCATGTCACAAATCACAAAGAAAAACCAAAGTTGAGTTGAAGTCATACTTACCTTGATATTCACAATTGATATTCACAATCATTGTTCATTGTTCAAAGTTCTCTCTAACTCTCTCCCCCTTTTTGTCACAAAACAAAGCCAAAACGTAGCAAGAGCTACAATATGTAAGGAGAGTAAAAAAAAGTTCTATTAATATGCACAAACTGAGAACTAAACTAAAAGTAAGAAGAAAAACTAAGTCCTGAAAACTAAGAACCAAGAACTGCGAACTGCAAGAGAGTAAGATCATAGAAAAAGTGAACAGAAGGTGCTGCTCAGTCTGAAGAATCTGAACTAGTACAACTCAGCTTGCTCAAAATCCCTTTAAGCAAATTCTTAATATTTGAGTACTTTTTCTTGATCTTCTTGTGTTCAGAGGAAATCTGCTGAAGTTCTTTCGATATTCTCTCTTGTGCAGCAGAGAGTCTTTGTTGTTCCTGACGAATCGATTCCAAAGTCTCTGTGTCAGTTGTCCGTGTCTTTGAGTGTGATGGATGCTGTGTAGATGCAGATGGTGCATCCAGTCCCGAAACCCATGGAGATTCAGTTTGCAGAATTCCAGAAAGTGAGCGTGCTCTGGTGAGAGGCCCACTATGCTGACTCGCACTTCTTTGGACATTTTTCCTTCTCGTATACTGTTTGGTTGTTGAGGCAGATTTCATTAGTCTTTTTCCTTTGGTAAATTTCCTGTCCTCCTCATCAATTTTTCGTTGAACATCTTTGAAGAATTCGTCCCATTCTTCCTCATCGTAATCCGAGCTGTCCTCCTTGGCTTCGTTCGTCTTGTCTCGAGTTGAGACATCCGGTTCCTCTTTAACAGACGTACTCGTGTGCACCATCGTAACCAGTAGCAGGATTAACCAGGAGAGTGCCATTGACGTTAGTGCTTTGAGTTTTGAGAAAGTGTCCTGTGAAGAACCAACTCAAGAACACATGAAAAATCGTCAATTTTGAAAAATTTGAAAAATTGTACCTAGACAATCATAATCATGTAGAGAAGCCAAGAATCAAATTAGTTTTCCAAAAAGAATTTTAAAAATAGATCAATTCCATGATTTTCAAAAATTCCTCTTTTATGCCCTAAACCAGAATTTTTAGAAATCGAAGCCTAAAAACTCGTTTATCTTGAGAAAACCCAGCATAAAAGCAAAACTAATTGACCCAGAGTTCTTATTTCAAAAGAAATTTGATCAAAAACCATTCACAAACGAAAAAGTTTCAAGATTTCAACTCACGTTTGATGAAAAACCTGTGAAAAACCGAGTTTTGATCAATAAAACTTACTTGAATCCGAAGAACTTTGAGTTTGGAAGCTCCAAAATGCAAGAAATCTAGAGATTTAGAACAAAAGATTAGGGTAAAAGAAATCAAATCCTCTTTGTTCTTATAAAAACCCTAGCCGTGATCCGGATCGGATCGAGAATGTGATCCGGATCGGCTACCCGCAGGAAGAATCCTGCGTTCGGGATCCGGATCACTTACCCCGATCCGGATCGGCTTCAACTTTTTCTCCAGAAAAATTCAGAAAAATTCCATAAAATCCAGAAAAAGTATGTAAGCACTTTACCATGTCAACTTTAAACAAAAACATCGTTTCATACAACAAGAAATAGATTATGCAAAATCTATCAAAAATACCCAAAAATGAAACGAAAATTTACGAAAGTTAAAACACTTAAAGTTGAACAACTTCAATTACATCTATCCTGATCTTATGTGTAATGCCTTTATCAAATCATCAATTTTGGTAAAGAAAATGAAATACCAAGATCAATAGATGTTTGAAATCCCAGATAAGTTAGATAATATATCTAGACAATCTGTTGAAGGAGTGGCTCTTTGAGCATCTTTTACTAAAAATCCCACCTTATACCAACCATGAAATACGACTGAGTCAAGTATTTCAATATGAATTTCATCAACAATTTTCAAAACAAAAATTTGCTTTTCATTCATGGAGTATTTTTTTTTTTTCTCCATGTGGTGGTAGTTTTCACACTCCTCATTGGGATGTAACTCTTTCCACATCTTTTGAGCATTTTACATTTCATTGACTCCCCCTCAATTGGCTATCAATTATTTAATATATAAGGTATTCAACCAAACCATTGATCTCGAATTCATACTCGACTAAGCAATCAAATATGATAATGACTATACCAAGAGATCATTGAGAGAGAAATTGACTTTGATCACTTAAAAGATGGTTTAATTAACGTAAATGATCATTGCAACATTGAAATATTATGACATCAAAAGCATAATAAATTTCTAAATGCATAAAAGGATGCAATTAAAGTCAATTATGATTTATGCTCAATTAATGTCCTATGTACAAAACATAGATAAAGAACAAAACAAAAACAAAAACAAAACCTAACCTAAGCAAAGGTTTCAAAAGAGTTTATTTCAAGGAAAGCATGCCAATTGCTTTACGCAAGTGAATAAAACGTTTTTGATCCAAAGGTTTTGTTAAGATATCAGCTAATTGATCCTCAGTTGAAATATATGACAGTTGAAGAATGTTTGATTCAACTAGCTCTCTAAGAAAATGATATCTAAGTTCAATATGTTTTGTTCTAGAGTGCAACACAGGGTTTTTAGAAATGTTAATAGCACTAGTGTTGTCACATAAAATGGTTACCGAAGATGTTGAAATCCGGAAATCGCTCAACACGCTTTTCATCCAAATCAATTGGGTTGAACAACTTCCTGCAGAAATGTACTCCGCTTCGGCAGTCGAGAGTGCTATGCAGTTCTGCTTTTTACTGTGCCATGCAACAAGGCAGTGGCCAAGATAGAAGCATGCACCACTCGTGCTTTTCCGGTCATCCACCGATCCAGCCCAATCGGCATCTGAGTATCCAACAATATCCAAAGTCGTTCCCATAGGATACCAAATTCCGAAATTGATTGTACCTTTGATATATCGGATGATCCGTTTCACCGCTTTCAGGTGAACCTCCTTCGGTGCTGATTGATATCTCGCACAAATCCCAACACTGAAGGATATATCCGGGCGACTAGCCGTGAGATATAGTAGACTTCCAATCATACTGCGATACAGTTTCTCGTCTACATTCTCACTTTGTGATTCACTTCCAAGTCCCTTATGGCTAGTTCCCATTGGAGTCGGAAAATCCTTAGAATTTTCAAGATCAAACTTTTTGACCAACTCCAGTGCATACTTGGATTGACACAAGTGAATTCCTTCATCGTTTTGTTTAACTTGTAATCCAAGAAAATAAGTCAATTCGCCCATCATGGACATCTCAAATTCGCTTTCCATGGTCTCCGCGAATTTAGAAGCATCATTATCTCTTGTTGCGCCAAAAACAATGTCATCGACATAGATTTGAGCAACTATGAAATTGTTTTGATAATGCTTCACAAAGAGAGTCCTGTCAGCTCCCCCTCGAGTGTAGCCCTTTTCCAAAAGGTGCTTTGTCAACCTTTCGTACCATGCTCGCGGTGCTTGTTTCAGACCGTAAAGAGCCTTTTTCAGACGAAAAACATGGTTAGGTAGTTTATGATCCACAAAACCTTTCGGTTGAGCCACATAAACTTCCTCATTTAAAAACCCATTTAAAAAGGCGCTCTTAACGTCCATTTGAAATAATTTGATTTTAAAATGACAAGCAATCGCAAACAATATACGAATGGACTCGAGTCTAGCTACAGGGGCGAAAGTTTCATCAAAGTCTATACCTTCTACTTGAGAGTAGCCTTGAGCAACTAACCTTGCTTTGTTCCTGATGATAGTACCTTCTTCATTTTTCTTGTTCTTGAAGATCCATTTGGTACCTATCACATTGTGTTGCTTCGGAGGCTTCGTCAATTCCCAGACTTTGTTTCGCTCGAATTGATGGAGCTCTTCCTGCATTGCTTTAATCCAGTAGTCATCTTGGAGAGCTTCATCAACATTCCTTGGTTCGATTTGAGATACATAGCATGCAAATCCGCAAACCAATTGTCTCCGTGTTCTAACTCCTTCTTGTGGATCTCCAATGATGTTCGATTCAGGGTGATCCTTGGAGATGCGTAACGTTTGAGGTAGAGGAGTAGACGGAGGTACACGAGATGATTCCTGCACATCAGATAAACTTGAAGAACCGTTAGATGCATCATTATTATCGAAAGAATTGTTAGAAGAAGATGCATTAGCAGGTGTATCATCATCAAGAGAGATATCGAGGGTAGATTTTTCAGATTCAAAGTGAAAAGCTTCATCTACCTTAACATTTATCGATTCTACGATCGTCTTAGATTCTAAGTTAAAAACTCGATATGCTCTGCTGTTTGTAGAATAACCTAAGAAAATCCCTTCGTCACTTCGAGAGTCAAATTTTCCAAGATTCTCACGATCACGTAAAATAAAACACCGACTCCCAAAGATGCGAAAATATTTGATGTTAGGTTTTCTACAAAACCAAAGTTCATATGGTGTATTCAATGTCCCCGGGCGCAAATACACGCGATTAATAACATAAACAGCAGTGTTCACCGCTTCAGCCCAAAAATAAAAAGGTAAGTTCCGGCTGTGAAGCATAACACGTGCCATTTCCTGTACGACCCTGTTTTTGCGCTCGACTACACCATTTTGTTGAGGTGTGTAAGGTGCGGAGAATTCATGTTTAATGCCATTAGAAGTGCAAAAATCAATGAATTTGGAATTTATGAATTCCCCACCTCTATCACTCCTAACTCGAGTAATCCTTTCATTCTTTTCAATCATAATACGATTGCAGATTTCGAGAAAAGAATCAAAGGTATCAGCTTTTTCTTTTAAGAAAGCTACCCAAGTATATCTAGAAAATCATCAACCAATAAGAAAATATACCATTTACCTCCCAGAGATGGTTGACGAGTTGGCCCCATTAAGTCCATATGCAAAAGTTCCAAAGGCCGTTTTGTACCTATGTGGTTCAAGTTCTTGTGTGCAGTCCTAGACTGTTTTCCCTTTTGGCAACCGCCACACACAAGGTTTTGTTCAAAAGAAAGTTTCGGAACCCCCTTGACCACATCTTTGTTGAAATTCTAGCAAGTTCCTTAAAGTTTATGTGACCTAGCCTTTCATGCCAAAGTGTTTCATTTTTCAAAGATGCTAGGTTACATTTTTCAGAAATCTTAGTAGGAACTACATAACAATTGTTTTCTGATCTAACCCCCTTTAAAAAGAAAGCATGGTTCATGTCAGTTACAGTGCATTTATCAGAAGAAAAATTAACTGAATAACCACTATCACAAAGTTGACTTATGCTTATGAGGTTAGTCTTAAGGCCATGAACAAATAACACATTATCTAGAACCGGGCCATCTGGAATAGCTACCGTTCCCTTTCCAACAATTTTGGAAGACCGACCATCTCCGAAAACAACAAGTCCTCCGGAGTTTTTCTCAAATGTTTGAAAACAGTTTTTGTCACCGGTCATATGACGGGAACACCCGCTATCCAGGTACCAAGACGAACTATCATATGCATGCAAGGAAACATTGGTAGCAAGACGGGAAAATTTCACCTTTGCGCACCCAAACCTTTTTGGAGTGCGTCGGTAATGATCGTGAAGTTGATCTCCTAGGTGAGAGCGTCTTGCTTGAAGAATTGGTGCTCCTTGATGATGTCGTCTTGAGCGGTGTACTACCAAGGCTCTTTTCCTTCAATTGAGTTGCAGTTGATTTTCGAGGAATAGCCTTTTTGGTAGTCATTGCAAGAGGTGCTTGAGGTGTGCGTTTGGCTTCCGTCTTGCAATTTCTCCTTATGTGCCCTGAAATGCCACAACGAAAACATACCTTGATTCTTGTCGATTCCGAGGAAGATGTAGTAGGTTTGTTGTCGTTGCTTGTCGTGAACACCGGTGTCGGAGGAGGAGATACCGACTGAGGCACAAATACTGTACCACTCGAACTTGGAATGTCTCCAGTTTGAGTGTATCCGAGGCCGAACTTATTTCTTTGACCAAGACCAAGAAGTCTGTCCAACTTACTCCTTCCAGAAGAAAATCTCTTTAAGTCATCCTTCAGTTGGCGTATGGTCTCCGTCATTTCCAATTTTTCCTGTCGAGCCTCGCCGTTGAGCTTCAAGAAGTAATTCGCTTTGTTCACCATATCCATATAATTCTTCTCGAGTTGCTCATTGGACTCTTGAAGGGAAACATTTGTTTTAATCAAATTATCCCTTTCCACTTCAAGATCGGTTGAGAGAGAGGTTACCCTTTTTACTTCTTCTTCGAGATCCTGCAATCTCCCTTTCAACCCCTTGTTTTGCTTAGCCAGTTTCTTTGAATCCCTCAAAAGTTATGGTAGGCTAGAGCAAAATCTTCACCTTCCGAATCATCTGATTCATCGTCCGTTGCAATCTTTTCAACAGTGGAGTTGGACAGTGAGTCGGATGTACTTGCCATTAAGCACATGAAGGGTGAAGATGTAGTGGACGCGTGGAAAGCTGTCGCGTTGTCTTCTTCATCACTTGAGGATGACTCATTTGACGTGGAGTTGTCATCCCAAGTAACGACTTGCATCGCTTTCTTCTTAGCCGGATTCTTGTTGGGACATTCCGTTGCAATGTGGCCGTAGCCTCGACATTTGAAGCACTGAACTTGTCCCTCTGAACTTTTCTTATCCTTTGAGAAGTTCTCTTGCTTCCTTGACTTGTAAGTTGAAGAACCCTTGCCTTTCTTCGACTTTCCGAAGGATGGAGTTTTGCTTGAATTACCCCTTCGAAAGTTGCGGCGAAACTTCCTTGTCAAGAGAGCGAGCTGCTTCTCAAAGTCCTCCATAGAAAGGTTCTCGTCGTCGTCCGAGGAGGATGAATCCGCGTCTTCTTCTTTAGTTGATTTCAATGCGTAACCTGAAGACTTAGAAGAGGATGCCTTTCCAGAAGAATAGTTAGTAGGAAATGTCATTTCATAAGTTTGTAAAGCACCTACTAATTCTTCTACACGCATTTCGTCCGGGTGTTTAATTGTTTCAATGGCTGCGACCTTCGGGCGAAATCGTTCAGGAAGAGTTCTTAGAATTTTTCTTACAACTTTAAATTCTGGAATCTTCTCTCCCAAGTTAGCACATGAGTTTACGATATCTTGCAATCGTGTGTAATAGTCAGTGAAGGATTCATTCTCTGCCATAGAGATAGAGTCAAACTTGCTCGTGAGCATTTGCAGTTTCTGAATCTTCACTAGGTTAGTTCCCTCATGCGTAACTTGAAGAACATCCCAGATTTCTTTCGCAGTCTCACATGCCGAGACGCGAGAGAACTCAGTTTGTGACAAAGCATTAAATAGAGCATTAATTCCTTTGCCATTGTAAGAAGATAAGTCTATCTCTTCCTTGGTCCATTTCGACCTAGGTTTTAAGGTGCGAACATCATCTAAAATTTCAGTTGGATTAGACCATCCTAATTCAATTGATTGCCACACCCTTTCGTCGATGGAAATTAAAAAGGCTTTCATCCGCACTTTCCAGTACGCATAATTTGTTCCATCAAAGAAAGGGGGTCGATTGATGTTTCCACCTTCAACCATTGTTTACAACCCTATTCCCGCTCTGATACCACTTGTTGGGTTATAAGTAATTGGATCTAAATAGGGGAAAAAACACCTAGAGGGGGGTGAATAGGTGTAAACAATAAACACTCAAAAAATCATTGCGCAAATAAACCCAATGCGGAAAAATAAAAGAACACGCAAGATTTTTACGTGGAAAAACTCCAAACCGGAGTAAAAAACCACGGGACCGATAACACGGCGAAATCCACTAGAATTAACACACGTACAAGGTGATATAACGTACTCACAGACGACTCAACCTTTTACCATACGCTCCTAGTAGATCTTCCCGCTCGCTCCACGACGCTTCTCGAATCCACGATCCGCGCCCAACGCTGAATCCACAGCGTCCAACGTCGAGTCCACGACGTCCGACCGAATCCACGGTCTTCACCCAATGGCACGCTTCGAATCCACGAACGTACCTCGCTCCGAATCCACGAGAGCGGTTGCACCTTGAATCCACAAGGCCACGCGAGTCCACGCGCCGATTTTGGGGTAAATCGTTGTTTGTTTGGGTGGTGATGATCCGCCGAATACTTAGATTAAAGATAGATCGGAAATACCATCTAAGTATTCATTGATTTGATTCTACTCAAAATGTGAGTATGGAAAACCTAGAATCAAATCAATCAATATAGATGAAGAAACATAGAATAAATCTATTGATTTCCTTTCTTCTCTATATATGTGGATTTTTTCTTTTCGGCTATTTTCTTCTGTAATAGCGGATGCCCTAGAAATGAATACAGGGCCTATTTATAGGTTAGAAACCCTGGAAGAATATAGGATCAAAAACAGCCTTTTCTGGAAAGTTTTACCGACGGCGATCCGGATTGGATTTGGCGATCCGGATTGCAGAAGCACAAAAGACGGTTTCCAGAAAATTGCTTGTTCGGGATCCGGATCGTAGTCCCCGATCCGGATCGTTCATACAGTTTTACCAAAACATCATGTTCGGGATCCGGATTGCAGTTCCTGATCCGGATCGAGAAAGCAAACAGGTAAAACTAGTGTTCGGGATCCGGATCAGAGGATGCTGCGATCCGGATTGAACCAGTGTATGAACCAACACCCTTCGGGATCCGGATTGCGAGCTCGATCCGGATCCTGAACATGTCCCATGTCCAGTTTTTGATGTTTAAGCAATTAAAACCTCTTCCAGGTGTTTCTACACTATAAGAAGTATTCGGATCATCAAAATTCTTTAGTTAAACGTACCTGATCCTTTTGAATTCTTCTTTCTTGAGATTGAGGTATACGATCCAAAGTTTCTTCATCTTCAATCTTCAAGACTTAATACATTCACGAAATACGCCAACTCAAATTCCGTAACA